>CP054670.1:23375853-23975853 GCA_013348765.1 Carpinus viminea | reverse complement strand
TGGCGTTGCTGAATAAGGTGAAAGAGAATTTTCTATGGGAGATAAAGGTTGTGCAACCTAGGACTAAGGGCAAGAGAGAGCTGTTAAATTTAGAAAGCTCCATTAACTATGGTATTGCTAGCGGGCCCTTCTCGGAGAAGGAAGGGCAAGACCATTGTGTTGTAGCGCCCTGTGTGGATTTTAAGGGCTGTTTGGTGATTCTGTGGGGCTTTTTGTGGGTTAGCTTGGCTTCTTGGGTGTTTGTTTTTGAGGGATTTTGGGTGGGTTCTTTCTTTTTCTAGTTAGGTATTTCTGGTTGTATACTTTAAATTTACGTAGGGGTGCCTTACACTTTCAATAAAACTTGATTATTACTTATCACAAAAAATATACTTAAATTGATCTCATGGAGACAAAATATATAGAGGATAAAAAACATAGAGCATATATGATAAACCTTTTTTTGTTGCACTTAATCTGAGGAACTATATTATAGTATATGTACTTTTTCGGTCTCTGGTGTCACATGCATGCAGAAAAAAAAAACTTTGTTGCCTATTAAACTAGTATAGATAAAAGCATGTGTTAACGTGTGCCTTAAAAGCCATCAAGTTTTGAGGGTCCCACTAGGTTTTCCTTTAACTTGTCTTTGGTTTCTACTTACACGTGTACTACTTATCCAAGTTAGAATTGGAATTGGAATTGAAGTCCTATGCGGTCTTAGACTATTTGACCGACTATAACACTTATATAAGTGTATGTTCTAGCTCTTTGTGTGCACAAAAGGAGCACCGCACTACAAGAGAGAAATAAGCCGCAAGGTTTCTTCTTGGTTTTGAGTGATCAAAACAAGAGAGAAAATTGAGGGAGCTGCTTGTGATTTTAGGTGCTGAGAGCGAGAGGTTCTGTTTTCTTTCTTCTTGGCAACAGAGAGTAGCAAGAGAGAAAGAAAAAGAAGCCTAGTGCCGGTGAGAGAAAAATAGAGACCAGCTGCCATCTTGTCCCAGCAAAAGAAGAATATTCTTTTGGGGAATAATCTCTATTGTGTGATAGTGAGATTTGGGTGTATTGGGGTTTTGGGTTTGAGTGATTGATGATCGCGTATATTTTTGTATGCGATCTTTCATAGTGAATTTCTTTGTAATCGCTTTGCCAAGAACGATACCTCACATTGAGGAACCACTTAAATCTTGGTGTTGTTTTGTGTGTGATTGTTCTCGCCTTATTTAACCGTACTTGTGATCGAGTGTATTTTTTGCATAGCAAGTGGTATCAGAGCTCAGGTTCGAGAAATAAAATTGACGACAAATATGGCGATTACCAAGTTTGAAGTGGAGAAGTTTAATGGGAAGAATAATTTCTCTCTTTGGCAAAGAAGGATGAAGGGTTTGCTAATTCAGCAAGGAGTTTACAAGGCGTTATTGGGAAAGGCGAAGAAACTCGAGAAGATAGAGAATAATGTTTGGGAAGAGATGAATGTGAAGGCTGGCAATGCAATCCGTCTTATTTGTCAGATGAAGTCATTCACAATGTGATTAATGAAGAAAAAGCATAATCAATTTGGCAGAAATTGGAAAGTCTGTATATGGCAAAGAATTTGATTTAATAAACCGTATATGAAGAAGTAGCTATATGGTTTATAGATGGAGAAAAATGCAGATCTGCTGGAGCATCTCAACAAGTTCAACATGTTGAATACACAGTTGTTGAATTTTGCAGTGAAGATTGTTGAAGAAGATAAAAGCGATACTTCTATTGGCATCACTTCCCCCTTCTTATGATCACCTAGTTATGACATTGATATATGGGAAAGAGACTCTGGCATTTGAAGAGGTGACGGGATCTCTCGTCACATGAGATGCGGAGAAAACCTGTCAATGATCAGGCTGATGGGCTTGTGGCATGGTTTGAAGCCAAAGTGCGGAAGAGATAAGTTTAAGGGGAAGAATGGTAGAGGTAAGTAGTATCGATCTGTGTCACGATCGGCACAGGATGGAGAATCTCGGTCAGATGCAAAAGATGTGGAGGGCACTACATAAAATTTTGCAAGCTGATGAAACAAGACCTAGAAGATAAGAAGAATCAGAAAGGTTCGTAGTTTCAGTTAGTGTGGCCGATGGTGAGTCTGATGACATTGAGGTTAGCGCAGATGTTCTTTCAATTTCCTCAAGTAAAACTTTTCTCATAGGCTCTTGGGTTTTGAATTCTGCTTGTTCATATCATATGTGTCCGAATAGGATGTGGTTTTAAATCCTGTAATGCGGGTACAATGCTAATGGGCAATGATGCTAGGTATAAGGCCATTGGACTAGGTACCATAAAAGTCAAGATGTTTGATGGGATTGTCAGGGTACTCACTAATGTCAGATATGTTCTCGACCTTAAGAAAAATTTGATCTCATTAGGCACATTCGATTCTTTGGGCTATGGTTATTCAGCCAAAAATGGAGTTATAAAAATAACTAAAGGTGCTATGGTGCTAATGAAGGGTAATAAGATTGGCAAAAATGCATTTTCCTTTCCTCTAGAGGTGCATTAGGGGTTTGTGTTTTTTAGGGCTGGTGGTGGGCTATTGTGGGTTTTAGTCTTGGGTTTATTTCTTAGGTTTACTGTTTGGTTGTGGTTACTGGTTGGGTTGGGTCTTCTTGGGTTTTGACTTTGACTTTAAATTGGGCTACCTATGTATACTCTCTTGTCTACTTAGAGGCGCTTTGCACTTTTTTTGATATATATAACATTACTTATCAAAAAATAAAATTGGCATTTTGTATAAGTTACTCGGGGACACAGTTACAGGTGGAGCTGCAGTGTCCACTTCGGCAAAACCAAATAATGATAACACAGTTTTGTGACATATGCAGCTTGGTCATATAGGCGAGCGTAGTATGTTTGAGCTTCACAAGAGGAATTTGTTGAAAGGTGTGAAGTCATGTAAATTGGGTTTATGCAAGTTCTGTGTGTATGGGAAGCAACGAGGAGTCAACTTTATGGTGGTGTCTCATACAAGCAAAGGTGTTCTCGACTATGTTCATTAAGATGTTTAAGGTATGTGCCATCAAAGAGGTGCACATTGTTTTGTCATTTTATTGATGATTTTTCAAGAAAGGTCTGGGTGTACTTTATGAAGCACAAGTCAAAGGTTTTCACCATCTTTAAGTAGTGGAAGGCGCAGGTGGAAAATCAAACGGGAAGAAGAGTGAAGTATCTGAGATTTGACAATGGGTTAGAGTACAAAGACAATGCATTCTTGAAATTCTGCAAAACAGAAGGCATTTCTCGTCACTTCATAATGAGAGGGAGTCCACAGTAGAACGGAGTTGCTGAAAGGATGAACAGAACACTTTGGAAAAGGCGAGATGTATAAGGTTGAATGCAGGATTGCCAAAGAGTTTCTGGGCTGAGGTAGTTAATTATGCATGCTTCATCACCAATTGATCTCTAGCCACTAGGATTGATTTCAAGATTCCAGTAGAATATGTTGAGAATATTTGATTGTCCAACATATGTTCATGTGTAGAGTGAAGAACGATCGAAATTAGATTCAAAGTTAAGAAAATGTATTTGTCTTGGTTTGGAATCTGGTGTTAAAGGTTATAGGCTTTGGGATCTAGTCTCAAAGAAGAAGATCGTTAGTAGAGATGTGGTATTTGATGAGGCCTATATGTTAAGGAAGGGTGAGAATGAAGCATCGACCGAGAGCCAAAAAGGAAAATAGGTCGTGGAGGTGGAATTGACGAATAGCGTTCACTTACGGACGTATGTGATGACAAAGAATCATCAAGAGATTCAGAGCACCATGAAGAGCCATATTCTTTAGCTAGAGGCAGAGAGAAACGTGATTAAAAAGCATCAAAGAAATATGGATTTGAGGACATGGTTTCTTTTGCTTTGACAGCTGGTAGTGGAGACTCATCGTCCATTCAGAATGGCATTCCTACAGAGGTGAAGTTACTTCAAAAAGATAAAGCTTGGGAATCGATAGGCCTAGAGGATTGGCAGAGAAGCACGGTAGTCTGTCTAAATTAGGTCCTATGCTTAAGTTCAAGTGGTGCTTGGACTTGAGTGTTACTTGTCGAATGTGATAGCCCTTAGGGGCTTGGGTGGAGGCATCAAAAGGAGATCGTTTTGTTGCGACTTGATGGGTTTTAATTCAAGGTGGAGATTGTTAATGTGCGCCTTAAAAACCATCAAGTATTGTGGGTCCCACTAGGTTTTCCTTTTAACTTGTCTTTGGTTTCTACCTACACGTGTACTGCTTCTTCAAGTTAGAATTGGAATTGGAATTGGAATTGAAGTCCTATGCGGTCTTGGACTATTTGACCGACTTTAACACTTATAAAAGTGTATGTTTTAGCTCTTTGTTTGTGTGCACAAAAGGAGTGCCGCACTACAAGAGAGAAATAAGCCGTAAGGTTTCTTCCTGGTTTTGAGTGATCAAAACAAGAGAGAAAATTTAGGGAGCTGCTTGTGATTTTAGGTGCCGAGAGCGAGATGTTCTGTTTTCTTTCTTCTTGGCAACAAGGAGTAGCAAGAGAGAAAGAAAAAGAAGTCTAGTGCTGGTGAGAGAAAAATAGAGACCAGCCACCATCCTGTCCCAACAAAAGAAGAAGAGTTTGTTTCCTGTCTTCTGTATTCTTTTGGGGAATAATCTCTATTTTGTGATAGTGAGATTTTGGTGTATTGGGGTTTTGGGTCTAAGTGATTTTCTCTCTACTATATTTTTGTACTCCATCTTTCATAGCGAATTTTTTCATGATTGCCTCCACCAATGGATGTTCCTTTCACATTGAGGGAACCACTTAAATCTTGGTGTTATTTTGTGTGCGATTGTTCTTGCCTTATTTAACCGTAATTGTGATCGCATGTGTTTTTTGCACAACAACATAGGGGATGTAGGGTTGGTTTTTGGGTTGCCAAGCAGTTGAATAAGAATAAGGAGCTGCTGGCCGAGAGTCTTGTTGATGTTCCGGTGGTCGGGGAAGAGGGCTACTCCAATAAGGTGCTCGGTAATGAATCTTGCCCGTGGTGGGATGACTGGGAGGGATGACAAAAAGCTGTTGGACTTGTTTTCTGCCATGGAAAATAAGGATTCTAAGGTTAAGGGTTGAGGGAACTTAAGAGCTTAGATCGCCATTTCCCGGTGAAGTGCCGGCGAGGAGGGGGTTGTTGGGTCTAAAATGCGCTTTCATTTCCCCAAATCCATTAGGGGATGTAGGTTGGTTTTTGGGTTATTGGGTTTTTGGTTGGATTTCTTTGTATGCTCTTTTGGTTCTTAGGTTTTTTGTGGGGTTTTTGTGGGTTCTCTTGGTTTAGTTTTTTGGGTTTTGTTGGGGTGTTTTGTGTTTGGGTTTTGTTTGGGTCCTATGTATACTTTTTGTGTACTTAGAGGCGCTCCGCGCTTTTTTTGATATATACAATTTTACTTATAAAAAAAAAAAACATGACCGTTCAACTCCTTTTCAAACTAAAGTATCAAATTTACATCAAAAAAAGAAACATGGTTCTCACCTATATATTTAAGAGCTTTTTCTTAAATCTTGTACGGAATTTTGTGGATTTGGGTCAAGGTTCCTTGATATGCAATTGCTCAAGAGCTCATCTTATCGCCCTATGTTGAATTGTTGATAATACACAGCATATTTTGGGTAACGCCTCAACAACTAAGGTATCCATTTAAGTAACATGGGGACTAGTCTAAGTAAGGAGCCTCCCCATCGAGTGAGATAATGAAAAATCACCTATCTTCTTGACAAAGTCTTGGAACAGAATTAACCATAAATATAGGAAGTTCATTTCTAGTCCTCTTTATGTGTTGAACAAGAAATTTCTATGCCAATTTTCCTAACGGTAGCTTGTTCATTATCTGCATAAGTTGTAAATTAGAGGCTAATGATTTACATCAATGTTGATTCCCTACATGCAGCAACAAGCAGCAGAATTCATGGAAAAGCTTCGTGGGGCCATTCTTAGGTACATGACAGTTTAGTAATCAAGTAGCCCTTTTAGTCTTCTAAAGGAGTTGTTGATGACTTTGCTTTGAGAGATATCTGCTGCCACTCATTCACTACATTATATTAAAAAGAGTTGTAAGAGTAATGGACTTTTTATCAGGAGATGCTGAGATATAATATAATGTACGCACAATGACATTGTAGATCTTTCCTCAATATTGGCAAAATGATTGAAATTGGAGTAATCAATCACTACACATATTAGTAAGACTTGAAACAATGTAAACATATATAAAAATGATGTTACATGCAATAGGATAATTTGAAACCCTACCAATAATTGGATCAATTCAGCTGCTGCTTGGAATATTAGGTATAGAACAATTTTATTATAGCCAAAGAGCTTATATACGCTTAATGGACAGTGCATTTGAACCCTTTATGAGCACCAGATAAACATAGAATGCGCACTAATCCGGAAAGCACTTAAAAAGCATAAAGTACGAAGCAGTATAATATCTTGAACAGGACTCTTTTGTCCTTTTCAATGTGTATGAAGAGCTGTTATTGGAGAGCTATTAGTAGGCAGGACGCAAGCTTGGAAGAGGCATTATTAGGCGTAAGTCCAACTTGTTCCTAATCTTGCTGATGCTCTCCTTAGAAGGAATATTGGTATAAGAAAGATTAGAGTCTTAGAAGGAATATTGGTATAAGAAAGATTAGAATCTTCTTAGAGTCATCTCATATTACAAAATCACCAATAAATTAAAATTTAATAATGATTATTTTAAATTGAATGGTAATTTTAAATGTCACATCATATTTAGAATATCTCTATGAAGATTCTAACCCTCCTTATATCGTTACTCCTTTAAAAGACAAACAAAATCAGAAATTCGAATAGGAATTGAGTCATGGACACTACTAGCCATCTGACTCATGTAGGGTGGTGATTTAATGGACCAAAGAAATTTCTAAAGTGGTTAGGTATATATTAAGGCATGGGTTTAAATCTCGCAATAGAGATTTTCATACCAGAATAGTGTAAATCACTTTGGTTCTTATTGATGTCCTAAGGGGGTTGGGTCAAGCTATATTTCGATTGAACTTGAGAGTGTTGGCAATTTCTACCATTTTGGCACTTATTGTGCAAATCCTACTGTATATGTGCTGTTATCGTTAAATAGAATAATCACAGTTGGTATGCCCTGCATACCCTTTTTTTAATAGATTAAAAATAAAAAATAAATAATGCCTATGTGAAAACTGCAAAAGAAAATCTCTGAGGGTGAGTCAATTTGGCTTAGATAGGCATGTTTGGATCATATATGGTTTTAAATTGAACAAAGGCGGACCATCCATTAGTGTGGTTCAATCTGTAAAGTTGAGCCCACGCCATGAAGTCCCATATATACTAAGAAACATATGCTACATCACTAACAAGTTGAATTGGTAATGTTTCTCTTTCTTGAAAGATTTTATTTTGTGAGTATAGTATTTTTTTTTTTGGTGTTTTTAAATTTTTGGTTTGAATGGCTTTTCATTATTTCATCTTTTGAGGCTTTTAAGTCGATGCACATTAATCTTGGTATTCCATGTAGTTGGGTCATTTTTATTTCTTTAATCTTTGTCACATCTTTGAAACTCTACTAGTAAAGTATTGACGAGTTGCTTATCTTTCTATTCTATTTTGTGAAATGTTAAAAGTACCAAATCTTTTACTAAGTGATGGGTATCAAAATGATATGAAGTTTATTCATTGAAGATGATGAAAACAATTGAAAGAGATGCTACAGGTATTGATTAATAAACTTCATATTATTTTGGTATCCATAGCTGCTTGGTAAAAAAATTGGTATTTATTGCATTTCTCTTCTATTTTACAAAACTTTTGAATGGAAGTCTTTGAGAGCTTGGTCAATAATATATTACCATGGGAGTGGCTCACCTCCTTTAGAACCCACATGTTTCCTCTCAATTTTAGATGGATGGAGGACGTGTTAAAAACAACATCCAACCATCAATATTTTGCCACCTAATTATTCCCCAAATAACATTAATCTTAACCCCAAGCATATCTCAATGAGTTAGCAAAAGGGGCCCATTAGGCCTATGTTCCAACATACGCAGTCGATACTTGATCAACATGCATTACTATTATGGGATTGCTGCTTCATGGCTGTAAGCCTGTAAGGACGCTGGACGTCCAAAAAGATTGCGTCCTAGCCAGGGTACTATCGCTGAAGGACTGATACATCCTACGTATTATTGCTAAAACCTGCAGCTCAGTTCAGGAAACACTATTACTGGTGATTTGTAGCTCACGTTATATCTTACTGGGCAATTGACCAAAGCATGATTATGTATTCGAAGTCGTATTTTCTTGGGCAATCGATAAGAGCAAGGTTATGTATCCCAAACTGTATCTTATTGGGCAATTAACCAAAGCACGCTCATGTACCCCAAGTTGTATTTCCATAGGCAACTGATCAAAGTGTGATTATATACCCCGAGTCGTATTTCCTTAGACAGTCGATTAGAGCAAGGTCATGTACCCCATATCAGATTATACAGAACAATTAGTCAACATATGCTCATGTACTCCAAATCAAATTACATTGGCCAATGACCTAGCATATGGTCATGTACTCCAAATTATATTATAGCTGTGTTTGAGATTGCGATTTTGTAAGAATAATCTTTGTTTTTAAAAGATATTGTAAAACGTATGTCGTTTGACATTGCGATTTAAAAGGCACTTAGGGTCTATTTGAGTGTGCGTTTAAAGGCTTTAAGAGTACGTTTAACACTTAAAAGGTCTGTTCGAAGAAAAAAGTACCCGTTGATAAAAAAAAAATTAAAAGCGCTTTTAAGGGTAAAAAAATGGCGAAAATTGATTTTTAGCAAAAACTTAAAAGCATGTTTGGGATTGCATTTGAAAAATAGAGTTTTTTATTCAAAGAGCGCTTTTTGGCAAAAGCTTCATTTTTAAGCTTTTGCTAAAATGCGTTTTTGTCATTTTTACGCTTTTTAGATATTTAAAAATGCTTTTAACTTTTCTACCAAAAGACTATTTTTTCTTCAAACGGACTTTTTGAAGGTTAAACGCACTTTTAGGCCACTCAAACGTAATCCCAAACAGACCCTAAAAATTAAGCTTTTGCCAATCTTCTTTCTTTTCTTTTCTTTTTTTTTTTTTTTTTTTTTTTTTTTAACTTAAAAGCACTATTTCTCAAATGTAATCCAAACAAGCTCTTAATCTAAAATAGGAAAAAATAAATTTGCGATTTCTATAAGTAGGCTAGGGGGTGTTTATTTGAAAAAACATGAATTTAAACCAAAATCACGATTTTGTGTAGCAAATATTTGATTAAAAAAAGTACATTTTAACATGTTTTACAAAACACATTTACGATTTTCAAAAGTAGCACTTTTTAAAAATACAATTTTTAAAACAGCACTTATTGAAACCATAATCCCAAAATCGCCCTATATTGGGTGGATGACTGGTATATGGTCATGTACCTCAGATCATAGTACATTGGGCAATTGGCCAATATATGTACCATATATCATTTTTAATTGAGTAGCTGATTAGAGCAAGACAATAGTCGAAATAGAACCATACACTTCGTGACAAGCTATTAAGCAATCAACTACCAATGCAAATGGAGGGAGACCACCGATCCCTCAACAACATTAAAAGATTCTGTTGCTAATAGTTTTATGAGGATTGATGCTGCACAGAATTTGAGGAGTCGTTGATCTGCAAAAGAGAGAATAGGATAAGAGCTGTTGAGGTGTGCCAGTGGGGGATAGCTCCAATACCTAAGTCAATGAATAGTTTTAAGGGAGGAGAGTGTTTAGAGAGCAAGAGCGCAATAATAAAGAAATGGCTCAAAGAGTGATTATCAAATAATGAATTGGAGCTTCCCTTTTATAGGTATCAGGTAGCAGTTGTTGCCCCATAATTCTTGGCCCCATGTTCCTAAGGATCCACTGAGATTGTGGATCATGTTAACGAGTGGCTGGGCAACATTTGCCTAGACGTGGGTTCCCAACTTGTGTTTGGGCACACGTGGCTTGGCTTGGCATTGATAGTCGGACCACATTCTGTTGAACGTGGGGCTCTGCTTGGATGCTGGGGGTATCCCACGAGTCATTATTGATCATGGGTTTCCTTCAATTGTCGGAGGACCTACCCTCGGTGGAAGGACTATTATACCCTCAGTGGCAGCTATGTCTTGGTTTGGGCCGACTATATCTCGGGCTGGGCCTTGTCTTTAGTGGGCTTGCATATTGGATTGGGCCTAGAGGTATGTTGGGCTTTAAAGTGGTAGACCCACTACCCAACAGTTACCCTCAAACTTCCTTGTATGATTGACTATGGAAATTTCTTGTCCTTTTTCAAAATGGATTGATTCTCAGAATTCCGAACTATCCTTAGAGTGAGGATTTTTCTTTGGTATGTTTTTCCAAGGTTTCAAAATGTTTGAATTAAATTCCCCGAGGAAAATTTTTGTCTGTTGAGCTTCTCGAACCAATGATTTAGCCATTGGCATTCCTGAGCGATGGTCGACAGCTTGCATGTTAGACTTCATTTTTTTGGGAATTTGCCACATGTTACTATTTGCGTGGTTGTACCGACGGTTCACCATGTTTCGACTTTTGGGTGGTTTGGCAAATTGAGGCGCGCCTTCTTGAGGAACCCTAGGGTTTCACGTTTTGGGGTCGCTCCTTCATCTCCCTACTCAAGTGGATTTTCAAAAACCTTTATAGAAGGTGCCCTTCCACTTCATTTCTTCATTTGACATTTCTCTCATATTAGAGCTCCATTTTCATCTTCTCCAAGCACTGCAACTCCACTTTTCCTACTTGGCTTGCCTTCATCCCAACCATTTCTCTCAATACTACTTCTTGAGAGTGGTTTTCTTTAGAGCTTCGGTCAAATCAGTGCCATCTGCCAAGCCTTTCATCGGCCCAAGTAGCCTAGTTCTTGATAACCTCCATTTCCTTCTTCCTTTGATCAAACCTACCCTTAGTCACCTTTGATTTAGCACTACCCACCTTTTGATTCAAGGAGGTTACCTGTGCATTCCTCGGAAATTGTTTCCCGAGTTTGTATACTTTATGGGTCGAAACGGTGGATCAGATTTTGACGGAATGGGTGAGTCATACCTGACCTTGTGGTGGTCAAATTTGATGAGGGTTGATAAAGCTTGGATCAAAAGGTCCTGCTTTATCACTCAATCGGTTAGTTTGCATTTTGACGAAGCGCAAAGCGGAGTAGTGGTGAACACTGAGGAGGACGAGGTTTGCCTCTATGAGACCGTGTTCAGAACTGGTTTCACGCTACCCTTCCCGAGCGTAGTTCGAGAATTATTGAACCATCTAAACCTGGCTCCTCATCAAATCATGCAAAACGGGTGTAGGTATTTCTTTGCCTGTATGGTTCTATGGTCACGTGTTCTCAGGGAGGAGCATCCCCTAACTGTTTGGGAATTCCTAAAAGAAGGTGAAATTTATCCATCTATGGACCACCATCTCTAGCAACAAGAAATGGAAGAATTCATTCTTCTTTGCCTCGGGGAGTTGGGAATTTTCTCCTTTAGAGGTAGTACAGGGTCCAAGGGTGCCTTGGGAAACAAGTGTACCTTCGGCTAAAGGACACGAAGATCCTAATTTGACCAAGGAAGAAGAGGATCGAGTTGAAATGATCCTGACCTTAGCTTATGCGAAGAAGAACGAGAAGCAAATGGACTACAATGTCTTGGTCATCATGGCCAATTTAGAGAAGTACTTGGCATGCCCCCTAGTTGGTAGGTTGGGAAGTGCCATTCAGCTGAGGAAGAGGCCTACCATCGAAGCTTCCAAGAGGGCGATTGCTATTAAGAAAGGCAAAAGGAAGGTGAGTGAAGCTTTCTTACAAGCCCCTGTGAAGGCCAAACACCTAGCCTCTACAACACCCCCTTTTAGGATAATTAACAAATCTGAATACTTGGATGTGCATTCATTGAGGAAGAAAATGTTTGAGGTTTGATCGGGGGTGACAAGACTTGCCACCTTTCTCAACACCTTCTATGACGTCCCACATCGCTTGGGTATGGAGATAGGGATGCACTTATATGTATACTTACTCCCTTAAAGACAACAATGCGTTTTAAAGTCGTGATGGACATGATCCCATCAGAACTCTGCAGTTAAGCGTGCTTCTATGAGAGTAGTACCAGGATGGGTGACCTCTTGGGAAGTTTGGTTTGGGGGAATCAAAAGTGGACAATATTGTGTATCATTAGGGTGGGGTGTTACAATTGGTGTCAGAGCCATTGCCCCGCCTGAGATAGGGGGAACGTGCACAAGCCCATGAAAGTCGCTAGCAGGCACTCGCTGGGATGCCAAGAATGGGTTAATCCCATGAGGGTCACCAATGTGACGCCGAGTCCTAAAAAGGGGTGATTGTGACGTCCCACATCGCCTGGGTATAGAGATGTGGATGTGCTTATATGTATAATTACACCCTTAATGACAACAACGCTTTTTAAAGCTGTGATGGGCAAAATCTCATCAAAACTCCGTAGTTAAGCATGCTTCTATGATAGTAGTACCAGGATGGGTGATCTCATGGGAAGTCTAGTTTGGGGGAGCCAAGAGCGGACAATATTGTGTATCATTTGGGTGGGGTGTTACACCTTCGCTCATGTTATAGGTAAATCCAAGAAGAAGTTCCCGTGAAGCCAGAGGTTCTCACAATGGAGAACTACGAGGCTGCCCTTGGTCTTAAACTTGCAAAGCCTTGAAGTTAATGGCGTTAAGGTTAATCTTTAGGCACCAATGGACACCAAACCTACTCATCAACTTGAGGTTACTCTTTTCCTTGATTTCTTCTTTTGTACCTGGCTCACTATACTCCTCTTTTGTAGAATGTTATGAAGTCAATTGGAATGTATTGCAACTTCAAAAGCCACATTCATACCTCGGCTTCATAGACCAAGGATTTGAAGAAAAAGTTGTAGGAGTTTGAGGCTGAAAATGCTCTACTTCGGGGACTTATGGCTCAATAGGACAACGAGCTCCTTCTTTCAGGCTAGTGGCAATCACTTTTGGAAATTTAGGCTTCCAATGCCAACTCTCGGATTTAGGGCTTGGAGGCTCAACTGATGGCCTCCAAGGAGAATCCCAGGAGGCTTGAAGAAGATCACTCGATAATTAAAGAGAATCTGAAATAGCTAGAGTAGAAGTTCATCGAGGTTGATCTTCAATGTACAACTCTGTCAGAACACCTTCGAGAAGCTAAGGAAGAAGCCTCAGTTCAGCGTTTGAAGGCCGAAGGGGCAGCTGAAATATGGAAGGCCACTAAAACGAAGGCAATGAGATTGAAGACGAAGTTCAAGCATGTGAAGAGGTAGTTGTGCCATTGTAAAGAAAAGGCTTGGAATTACTTCAGACAGCTATCTTTCACATCTTGGGCCCAACGCTAGGCTCAAGGATATGCTATAGGCTTTGAGACCTTTTCAAACTTGATCTTCAACCCTTGCGTGCATATCACTGTTGAGATGGACTCTCTAGACGCCTTTCTTCCCGAAGTTGAGGCAATAGGGGAACTCATTTGCATCAATCCAAAGCAGATACCAGATGCCCGAGGCATCACTAAGTTTGGTTATCGGCCTGCTAAGAAATTGTCGGAGCATGATGTGACTTAGGGAAATGTTGTGGTTGTCGAGCCCAATAAATAATGAACTTGTACATTTCGAATTTTTAATAAAAAGTTTTCATTTTGCCCCATCTATCATGTTTGCTTTTTTTTTTTTTTTTTAATTTTTTTTTTTTAATCTTTAGAAATAAACTTAGAAGTTTAATTTTGAACACTCAAAATTTTAAAGAATAAACTGAAAAATTTTATTTTTGAATGCTTGGCCTCGAGAAAGCGCGCTATGCTATATTTCCCGAGGTATTTTAGCCTCAAAATGAGCCTTCATTCGAGGCTTTTCATTCTTTAAATTGGCTAAGTTCAGAAAGCGCATGTACAACTATTTTTCTTGAACAATCATCCTTCGGAAAGTGCCTTGATAGCTATATTTCACTAAGGTATTTGAACTTTAGAGTAAGCCTCCTTGAGGCTTGTTATTCTTCTTGAGTTAAGTTTGGAAAGTGCCTTTATGGCTATTTTTCTCAAACATTTGGCCTCGAGAAAGCGCCTCCATTGCTTATTTCCTAAGGTATTTTAACCTTAGAATACCTTTGAATGGGCTTTCTTTTGAAGCTATTCATTCTTTTGTGGGTTAAGTTCGAAAAGCGCCTTTATTGCTATATTTATGAATGCTTGGTCTCAGGAAAGTACCTTTACGGCTATATTTCCCAGGGATTGTTTTTAGTAAAGTGTCTTGCCAGATGTATTTATTGAGACTTCGTTTGACACTATAATTTCAGAAGATTCTTTATTGATGAAATGCTTTTACGATAAAAAAATTATAAAAGTGAATCTTCTTGATGAAATTACAATAACTAAGCAAAGTATTTCTTCAGATTTTCGGCATTCCAAGGCCTCAAGAGTCCTTTCCCCTCTTTATTTATGAGGTAATATGCTCCAACTCTGTGGCACGCCATCACCTTGTATGGTCATTCCCAGCTTGGAGCTAGCTTTCCCTCAGCCAGATGTTTGGTTGCAATGGTAACCTTTCGCAAGACCAAATCTCCAAGCTTGAAGCTTTAGTGCCCGACCTTCTCGTCTAAATACCAATCTACATTTTCTTAGTATTCTGCCATGGTTACTTGGATTGATACTGTTTCTCCTGCAACAAATCAAGGTGCAACCTGATGCCTTCGTCATTGCCAATCCAACCTCGGCTAGGATTACTACTTCTGTCCCAAAGGCTATAGCATAAGGGATTTCTTCGGTTGGAGTCCTCTTAGTAGTTCAATATGCCAATAGAACTTTTAGAAGATCCTCAGTCCATTCTCCTATTAGCTCACCGAGTTTTTCTTCAGAATTTTGAAGATAGTCTTGTTGGTAGCTTCAACTTGTTTGTTTGCGGGGATGACCTAGGGATGAGAAGTAGTTTGTGATATGGAGCTTTGAACACCATTCTCGGAATGAGTCGCAATCGAATTGGTCCCCATTGTCAGTGATGAATGCATGTGGAATCCTATACTGACAAATTACATTCTTCCATAGGAACCACTCCATACACTTGGCTGTTATGTTTACCAAGGCTTCCACTTATGCCCATTTGGTAAAGTAATCCACAGCCACCACTGTAAACCGAATACCCCATTTCCTTGGGGTAAGGGTTCTACTATATCTCACCCCATTGCGAGAAGGGTCATGGTGAGGAAATGGAACTCAACTCTTCAGTGGATTGCACGGAAACATTCGCGAACCGTTGGCAATTGTCACAAGTCTTGACTGTTCTCATTGAGTCCCAACTCATGTTCGGCCAATAGAATCCTACTCTAATAGCTTTATGTGCCAACAACCTTGCTTCTAAGTGACTTCCATAAATTCCTTCGTGAATCTCTTGAAGGATGTAATCACCTTCCTCCTTGGAGACACACTTAAGGACAGGTAACATGAAGCCTTGTTTGTAGAGGGTTCCATTTACCATTGTAAACCAAGCAACCTTAGTTCTTAGCTAGACTGCTTTCTTTCGGTCGGTTGGAAGAATCCCCTTCTCCAAGTATTCTATTAGCTCTTCTGCCCATTTAAGCATTATCCCTAATGCTAGAACCGTTATCTTGTCAGTTATAGTAGGTTGGCATAGAATTTGAATTGGTTATGCAGATTCTTCTATATCATCTTTGGCAGCTGAACCCATCCAAGCCAAATGATTTGCCCCTTCATTTGCTTCCCTTGGGATCTTGATTATTTAGAATTTTTTGATTTATTTTATTTTATTTTATTTTTTGCATTTTTAATACTTTAGACAAGTACAACTTCATCTTTTCTCTTCGAGTTTTGAATTCTCCTCAGAGTGGGAGTCGCTTCGAATCTTCATAAACTCAGCTCCAATCTCCCAAGTGAAGCTTAGTTCTGCTAAGACCACTTCGTATTCAGTTTCATTATTGGTAGCTTTGAACTACATCCTCAAAGAACTACACAACTCTTCTCTGTCTGGTGTGATCAACACCACTCCTGCTCCACCATTCTTCTTTGTAGATGATCCATCCACGTAGATCACCCACACTTCGTCCCTCGCCTATTCTAGTGATTCTAGCAGATTGGTGAATTCTACTAGAAAAATCTACTAAGGCTTGGCCTTTGATGGCATTTTGAAGGATATACTCAATGTCGAACTCCTCGTGTTCGATTGCCCAATTTGCTAATTTGCAAGACAGATCTAGATTTAGAAGCACCTTCTTTAGTGGGCACTCTGTTAGGACTTTGATTGAGTGAGCTCGGAAATATGGCCGAAGCTTCCTTGATGCAATGACCAAGGCAAAGGCAAGCTTCTTCATTTGCACATATCTTTCCTCAGCTCCTCTTAATGCTCGGTGATAAAGTATACTAGCTTTTGTACACCTTCTTCTTCTTAGATTAGAGCGCACTAACTGTAGTTGGAGATATGGCTAGTATCGATACAACACTTCTCGAGAATGGTTTGGCTCAATGGAGATGGGTTGGCTAGGTATCGATACAACACTTCTCGAGAATGGTTTGGCTCAATGGAGATGGGTTGGCTAGGTATCGATACAACACTTCTCCGTGAATGGTTTGGCCAATGGAGATGGGCTGGCTGTGTACTTTTCAGCTTGTCAATGCTTGTTCACACTCTTCGTAATTCACTTGAACACCTTTTCTCAAGATTTTGAAGAAAGGGTGGCACTTGTCAGTCGACCGATAGACGAACCTATTCAATGCTGCAATCCTCCCCATCTGTTGTTGCAGCTACTTGGTATTCTTCAGGGATTGCAGGTCCAAGACTGGTTGGATCTTTTTAGAATTCACTTCTATTCCTCGGTTTGATACCATATAACCGAGGAATTTTCTTGAGGAGACTCCAAAAGCGCACTTAGTTGGGTTTAATTTCATCCCATATTGTTTTAATGTCTTGAATGTTTCTTGCCAATCATGAGAATGGTTGAGAGGTAACACACTCTTCATGAGCATGTCTTCGACGTAGACTTCCATGTTCCTTCAACTATGCTCTCAGAACATTTTGTTCACTAGTCTTTCAAACTGAATTGCATGACTTTTGTAGAAGTACTAGCCTCTATCTATGATGAATCTTGTTTTCTCTTGGTCACCTTCATTCATGTAAATATGGTTGTAACCAGAAAAAGCATCCATGAAGTTGAGCAGCCTATATCTAGCTATTAAATCCACCAACAAATCAATTTGTGGTAGTGAAAAACTATCCTTTGGACACGACTTGTTTAGGTTGATGAAGTCCAAACACATCCTCCATTTCTCGTTTGACTTCTTGACTAATACCACATTGGCCAACCAATTGAGATAATACACCTCTTCGATGATCTCAGCCTTGAGCAACTTCTCCACCTCTTCAGCGATGACCATGTTCGCTTGGGAGCAAACTTCCTTCTCTTTTGCTTCACTAGCTTCATTAATGGGTCTATATTCAGCTGATGGACAATCTCCTTAGGGCTAATCCCAGGCATATCTTCATGTGTCCATGCAAACGCCTCCATATTTTCCCTTAGAAAGCTAATAAGGCCATCTCAAATTTTTGGGGTTAGTAATTTTGCCTTCCCCCATGAATACTTCTACCAGCTCCTTGGCTGGTTCACCTTCCAGCTCTCCTTCATTTTTGCTACCCACATTACTGATTGTTAGGGGCACAAATCTCAAGGGTTTGATCAGCGAAGTGTTATAACACTTCCTTGGTGCTACTTGATCTCCTTTGACTTCTTCGACTCCTTCATCTGTTGAGAACTTCATTTTCAAGTGGTAAGTTGAAGTTGTAGCCTTCAACTTGTTTAATGATGGTCGACCGATGATTGCGTTATAAGTAGATGGTCGGTCAACCACTAAAAAGTCCACCATGACTACTACTTGTTTGGGGGTTGTTCCCGCTATAATAGGAAGGGAAATCAGCCCCATGGGTTGGACTTGCTCTCTTGCAAATCCAACTAGTAGTGAACCGAATAATTTGATGCTCTCTCGATCAATGCCCATCTGTTTGAACACTAGCCAATATAGGATATTAGCCAAGCTTCCATTAGCCATCGTCACTATCACTACTAATGCATCATTGTGGGGCATTGAAACCCCCTCTGCATATTTTTCAAAGAATGATAGAATCATCAGTTCCTTCTTTTGGGCCTTTCAAGCAAAAGAACCTCTTCTACATTTACGTTCCTTGTGTGATCCTTCCTTGTAGAGTTGGACTCTTCTCCACCAGCTAATCCTCCTGAAATTGTGTGAATTTTGCTGATCACATCCTGATTTCCAAGATTTTGGTGGTAGTCCCGATCTTTCATTGGCTCATCTCGTCTTCGCCGCTGATCTCGTCTCCTTTCAAGGCCTTCATTATTTGCCTCCACTCGCAAGGGTAGGTTCTCCCTAAGGGTTTCTATCCCTCTCTCTTTCTTCAGCCAAGAGCCTCACCAACCTTACATTCTTGATGAAGTTTTCAAACTCCATCCGCAGTGATATGCAATCCTTGGCTAGGTAGCCGTGATCATTGTGATATTTGCAAAACTTTTGGTTGTTGCACCGTTGTGAAGGAGTTCTCATTTTTTATGGGCATCTGAAGTTAGGATCCCTCTTGATCTCCATGAATACCTCGGGGATATTGGTATTCAATGGAGTCAATCTCTAGTCTTGTTGGTGGAAAGGCTCTAACTTCTTCCCTGAACTCTTTGGGGTCCTTTCCTTATTTCTTTTCTTTTGGGAGCCCCCAGGTGCTACCTTGCTGCTACTAGATTCACCTTGACCACTTTTGCCCTTTACACTTCATCATGGTATCGATGGTCTCCTCCTCGTTAATGAACTCTTCGGCTTTGTTTATAAACTGGCGAAGGGTTATTAATGTAGGTCTTCAAGCTAACTCGCCATCGCTTCCCTTGGTTCTAATTCTGTTAATCAAAGAAGAGAGCACCATTTCCTCATTTGGGTTTTCTACACTTAGCTTTTCCTGGTTGAACCTAATCATGTAGTCCTTCAAGGACTCGTTCTTCCCTTGCATAGGGGATAGCAAGTAGGCAGAGGGCTTCTTCCTCTTTCGAATTACCTAGAGCTAAGTTAAGAATTGCTCAAAACTTCAAAGTTGTCCACAGATTTAGGAAGCAACTTCGAACCATTCTTAGGAATCTCCCTTCAAGGTTAATGGGATGGCTTGGCATGCGATCTCGTCATGAGTGCGATAGAGGATGAGGTTAGCATGGAAGCCACCATATGGTCGGTCAGATCTCCACTCCCATCATATCTGTCGACATATGGGGACCTTAAACTTCTTGGGCAAAGGAAACCTCATTACCTGATCAATAAAGGGAAAATTGGTGTTTTGCATCAGATCTTCTACGACCAATGGGTCTTCTTGTAACACCCTGAGAATTAATTAACATGTAATTAATTCCGCGATTCGTCTCCCAGCCTTATTTCACCCCAAACAAGACTCCGGGACCTTTACTCCTCAAAAACAATGGATACTAAGCAGCAGAAATAATAAAGTTCTATAAACATTGAATCAGTATAACTAGAGCATCTAACCAAAGATCATTAAAGCAGTGGAAATCATACTGTAACATTAGTACAAGGGATCTATGCTAAACCTTAATATGCAAGCATGCATCAAGCCCTAAGTCTACAGCATAACTTAAAAGTACTAATTACCGTGAGTACCCACTTAAGCTTGCAATAAGTCCTCAAGCATCTCCTGGATCGAATCCTCCAACATAACCGGATGCTTCATAGTATCCACTATTTATACAACATAATCATACATATGGAGAAAAAAATAGAAATAATACAAGGGTAAGTCTGACGACTTAGTGAGTAGAAATGTACATGACGTATCGTCATTAATTTGTGGATTTCTTTTGTTTATAAAACACGCATAACATTGTGAGATGACAATTTATCATGCAATGATATATATAGATAATATATGCATATGATATGAGTAACAGCCATAGTTCAATAGTATGGTCTATTAGAAATATTACCCTTTCTCAGTAGTGTTGACACTGTCCCAAGGGACCTATAGTACAATACCGGTGCCCTAGCCATTGCACAACATGCTATCGTAACACTAGTAGTACAACCGAGTCCAACCTCACGGTGGCCCACACCGCTAATGACGTCGATCCTATAGCGACCATCCATTGGGAATGGCTGAATCTTGGTCACGAACCCATTGGATCTAAAGACCCCCCACACACACAAACATTGACCATAAAGCTAACCCATTATAGTAAGCCCATGGCCATCATATCGCACATACCGATGTACCATATCATATGATACAATTAGTTTTATCAATCTTTTACATGCACAGTTTTACAAGCCTCATTATCATCTTATTAATCGACACACGCTTTTACAAAAGAGAGTTCTTAATAGTTCCAAAATGTATTTCATGAGAGTTGCAAAATATGCATGTTTGATATATATAAAATAGACGTGCATTGCAGGAAAAGTAACAACAAAATATGCATGTGAGTTTGTACTCACCCAGCCATGAAAATCCTCCATGTAATTCCATTGAGGCTCCATAACCTCGAATACTGAGAAAGACCTATCATTAGTTCTATTTCTGCTAAAGCACAACTCTAGAATAAGGAAACTTGAGCTATGGGATTTGATGAAAATAGGGTTTCCACACACTGCCATACATCCAGCTCGAGGGTCAGACGTCTATCGTGTCATGACGGATCGTACATCTAGTCGTGACCATATGTCCGCTCTGACGTCATTCAGGGAGAACCTCATTTTCTCTCCATCGCTTTATCTATTCTTCCACTTCTAAGGCCAACACAAACTCCCTAAGGCCTCTTAACTCAAATTGAAACCTTCATGCAAAGTAACAATGCTAAGCTATCAAAATGCTAGCCTAAGCAAAATTAAAGCATAACTAAGCTAACAACTATAACTAGCAACATAGAACTATAATTGAGCAAAGCATAATCGATAAGCGTTGAATGTTGCACATTCAAGCCCTTAACTCGCATATGTTAATTCCTTAGCATTGTTATTTGTTTGATTTCGTGTTTTCGTGTATTTAATAAAGGTACAAGAAAAGCATTGATTTTGGGCTTAAAGCACAATTTGAGATGACCTAGAAGATATGATTAACCAATCATAATAGAGGACATGATATGGTTAAGTTTAATCAAATCAAGGAAATGATAAAATCGAAATTTCTCCAATTGAGTCAAAATCGGATCGGATAGAATTTTAGATTATGAACACATCTTAGTATTTTGGCCATACAGCTCAAATATCAGATTAAGGTGATTCCAGCGGCATTGGAAAGATAATTCAAAATTCTACAAATCATTCTGAAAATAGGATTTTCCTAAATCGGATTCCCGCTATGCCAAAATCGTCCCGCAAGAGAAGGAGGCAAATCTGGACGAATCCTATTTCAATTTGTACATGGATTGCTTCCTAATTTGACTTGGAGATTGAAATACAAATTTTCTAGGTTTCCTAGGGCTTCTAGGGCTTGTTTGCTCCCTATAAATAGGCCTCTAAGCATCAAGAGAAGGGTGCTTAATTTTAGATACATAAATTATTTCTTCGAGGCTTAGCGGAGTCATAAGCAGCTAAACCCCTTCGTGGGGTGTTGATGTAACCCTTTCTAGGCACAATGGGTTGATTGTATTTAATTTCTAGATTTTCAATTTATGTATGTTGATTGTATAGTGACAATTGCTACAATTGAATTCTCTTAAGTATTAAATGCAATTGTTCTTAAATTCCAAAATCAATATTTGTGAAATTCTTATCTTGTCTTAGAAAGTATTTTACTTTTATTGAACTCAAATCATTCTTGTTTTCTATGATCATGAGGATGATGGTTATACAATGGGATTAATTCACATTTGATCAATAGGATTGATCATTGAACTGGATATGATTGATGGTGAAATTCATGACCTTGTGGAGCATACTTTCCATGATCTTGAGCTTGCCCTGAGAGGTTAGACTGGTTGCTCTGTGTTGGGTTATAAGAATCAAAATAAAGGTCATTTCCCGGTCTAGAGAAATGCATATGCTCATAAGGATAATTAGAAAATTGTCCGGTAGTAGGACAATTTCTAACATAATGATAAGGACTATTGCAATATAAACATGGTCCATGGGGTGTTGGGATGCTTCCCCACATGAACTAAACTAATAGAACTAACATAACAAAAGAAAAATAAAAAAATAAAAACTCACAAACGGCCTACAGGTGTGCTGAAAATTTGGATTTTGACTACTGTTGATGCTCGTAGATGCCGGTGCACTTGATCACACTTTAGTTTACGCTCGAGCATCCTACCGCAAATGAATACGAGTGTAGGAGTGGAAGACTGGAGTGTAGCTTGCTGTGTGCGGACGTGCGCTCGATCGCAATCACATGGAATGGTTGCTACGGATCTAAGTGAGAAAAAAAAAAAGAAGGAAAACAAAAATAAACAAAAATAAAAACACAAACAAAACTAAGATTAGAGATTAAGGAAAAACATAAAGTAATTAAGCAAAAATTAATCCTTAAAACTTAATAACTAAACTGTTAAGCAGTCCCCGGCAACTGTGCCAAAAATTGATGTGGTATTTTTGTGCCAAAAATATCAATAATAAATTAAACCACTCGCAATAAGACGAATCTTGTAGGATACGGCTATATAGAGGGTGTCGAACCTCAATGACTGCAGGGGTTCCGCTATCAAATTTGAAAGATTAAAATTAACTTAATTAAAAAAGAAATTGATTTGTTTGTGTAAATTTAAAGTGCATAAGATTAAACATAAAGCTAAAAGTGAAAATATGAGAAAGAAAGTAGGGTATTGACTTCACCTCTATCCACACAACAATGGCTAATCAGATTTAATCCCAGAAATTCATTCTACACATATTATAATTAAACAAGAAGCTGCAGTATTAAAGAATAAGGATAATCTATCTTTGATTGGCATGGATCGTCCACCTAACCACTAAGATGCGGCTTGACCCGTCTTCCCTAGGTATAAATTATAAAACTCTTTAAGATGATACATACAATCAATGAATAAGTGTTATCCATCTTCGGTTGGCACGGACTGTCTACCTAAATTACATTAAATTAGGATGTAGTACAATCCATCTTCCCTAGGCATGGCCTATCAAATCCTATTGATCATATATCAGTTAAACTCATTGTAACCATCATCCTCATAATCTCAGAAAATAAGAATGATTTGAGTTCAATAAAAATAAAATACTTTCTAAGATAAGATAAGAATTTCACAAATATTGATTTTAGAATTTAAGAATAATTGCATTTAATAATTAAGAATGGAGTTCAATTGTAGCAATTCTCACAGTTATACAATCAACATACATAAATTGAAAATTTAGAAATTAAATACAATCAAACCATATGGTTACCATCTTGAATCTTTTTTAATGAAATTCATGAATTACTTATCTCATATTATTTTTGCACAATATTACCGTTGAACACTTATTGTTGCACTATAATACTGCTAGATATTTTCCTGCACCACAATACCATCAAACATCCCGCTACTTATATCTTGGAGGTCCATAGCCCCCATCGAAGTATTAAAATAAGTTTTTTTTTTTTAAAAATTTATTTACCTCCTAAGTGTTCTTTTTAGAGTAAATATATTATAAATCATTGAGTCAATGCACTAAAATTGAAAACTCAAAAAAAAAAAAAAAAAGGGAAGAGGTGGTTGAAAAGCCACCTCCTCAATTTTTTTTTTTTTTTAATTAAATTACTAAAAACTAATATGCTAACTTGGCAAAATGGTGCATTTAATTTGGGACTGATGGGCGTTAAACCTTTGTAACGGTATGAGTTAATTTGCCTTTTCGATTAATCAAAGAGTACAATTTTTTTAAAAAAAGTTTAGGGAGTTTTCAGTTTTGGTGTGTTGATTCAAGGATTTATAATATATTTACCATTTTTTTATTCTCCAACCTTAATTTTTGGTTGAGCGTCTACATTAATATTCTTGTAGGAAAATGCTTCAATTCTTTCTTTGGTACTTCTCTCTAGTCCTTTCACTTTTAAAATTACCAATAGATGTATGGGGCCATATGAATCCACACTTGGACCTCACACAATCAATAGTAATTTTAAAAGTGGAAGGATGAAAGAAGAATAAAAGAATGATGGCACCTTTCATTGTTGTATTATATTGTAGCCAAGCCACACTCTCCTCATAAAGTATGCCCCAATTACTCATGTGGGTCCTCTTGCTCTTTATCATGAGAATTCATGCACTCAAGCCAAAGTGTCTTGCAGTAGGAATGATGTGAATACTGGTCTTATTTCCGCATGCCTACCCAAAGACAAATTGGTCCTCATCACATGAGGGAGGGTGTTGAGAAATAATCCTCCATTGCTTGTAAACAAGATTATGGGCATGTTTATAAGGAATGAGCAATCATTTCCTATAGAATTGGCTTTATGAAATAAGTTAGGCCCATAAATTTCTTCATCATATTAGAGCAATCGTTTGAGACCCTTCTTCAAGCTTGAGAGTTGGTTGCGGACTTGCATTACACAAGCCTGAGATTGGGGGAGTGGAATAAAGATAAGAGCACTCATGATCATCTTGTCTTGGTGATACCAAGTGTGATAGGTAGTGTTGGAACACAGTTTTCCAAAGATGATGTGGTGGGCTTTGATTCATCAGTAAGTGGTGTTTGGATGTTGACGTATGATTGGACTTTAGGTTGATGTTGTTATATGGTTGGGCTTTGCTATAAAAGAGAAAAAAGGATAAGAGCAGCCGGTGGTGTCCCGACGATGGGAGCTCCGATGCCTAAGTCACTAGGTGAACTCCAAAGATAATCAGATAACTTGGAGTAAACAAATATACTAAGAAAAGAATTGAATACCTTGGAAATGAGGGCAGAGCTCTTCTTTTATATGGACTTGATGATGTTGGCGCGGTCGATAGGGAAAATCCTCAGCAAAGCCAAGGGTTTGACAACATGTGAACTAGAAGCCAACTGGTCCTCGGAGATTCCCGAGGATCCAATAACAAGCATAATATTCGGACATAGATGAAGTTTCGACAATGAATCTGATCCTCAAACATGCCGAGGATCCAATAATTGGGGTGACATTCAGATGGGCCGAATGTTGAATACTTAATGGGCTTGCAGCCCATCAGGAAAAATTCTGATCCTATAGGTAGGATTTGCAACCAATTCAGTACCATGGATATGTTTTGGTGGCTGAGGATGGGACCCATCAACAGAACAAAATAGATTTTGGGCCTTCAAGGAAAGGAACAATGGCAGCTTTCCAGATGGGATAATTTTTCCTAGTAAGCTTTTATAGCAATATTGTGCTAGACGCTTGGAAGAGAGGTGGGTTGGATAGTGGAAAAATGCATATTGGACATTTGGAAAAGAGGTGGGTTGGATAGTGGAAACACACTGTTGGACGTTTGGAAAAAAGGTGGGTTGGATAGTGGAAACAGTAGGTTGATTAGTCATGGGGCAAAAAATCAACTATGTGACGGAGGGAAAAAAATCGACGTTTGTCGTTGGGAAGATGATTTATTAAGAGCTTCGGTCCAAATTCAAAAATATCACAAACAACCAAACCATTAAAAAAGAGACAATGTTAGGATAGTTTCAGATGGAATGAATCACACATTCTTCGAGGCACTTTTGATCTCCAATATGATGGAAATAAACTTACTTTTTCTGTTATAGAGAACATATGTAAGATGAGGACCTTGTTTATTACAATATGCTAGAGTAACCGAATGGTCTCACACCATGTAAGTCATGATCATGTAGAGTTGTATATAGTTATATATGGTGTAGTAGATATGGATGTTGAAGGAGATGATGCAGTTGTAGAAGATGATTTAGAATATGAGAGGGTTGTTGTGTTTAAAAAATGATGATTTTTGTGATGATGTTCTTCATGATGATACAAATGGTCGTAAATTAGATGATGAGGGGACTACTCATGTTTATGAGAACATATATGATGAAAGGATGGGAATTGAGGCAGAGGTAGAAGAGGATGACACTGCTAAGAATGTTGGTGAGAGTACTGAAAAATTTTGGTGAGGGTGTTGGAAATGTTGAGGAGATTGATGGTTTAGAAATGATAGAGATTATAGAGGTGGGGAAGAGAGTAAAGAGAGTTCACATATGGATGGATAGTGATGTGATTAGGACATCACATTCAAGTGATGATGATAATATAGTGAATTCATTCCATAGTGATGTAATAAAAAATGTGCAGTTTAGTGTTGTTCATTTGAGTAATTCAGTATTGACTATGTTCAATTCCATCAAATATGATGCAAATTAATGCTTGAAGGATGGACTTTGTCGAATAATGTTTCTTTGTTAGTTTTTAGTAATTTTTTGCATATTACTTTTTTTTTTGGTACTTGATATTTAGTTGTTTGTAGTATTTTATTGATTTATTACTTTTTTATGTTTTGATTTATTTGATTATTGAAGGTATCAAATAGAAGGAATGAAAGGATGTTAGTTACTATTTAGCTTTTGTTAGTTTTCTTGTGAAATTTCTAATTGTGTTTGTGAACTTTTAATTTATTCTTTGTTTAATTCTTTTATTGAAGTATGATATGGTGTAATACCCCATAAAAACACCCTTTTTAAAAAGGCTTATAAACGTAGTTAAATATTTCATAAAACATTGTTTTATAACGAAAGACCTAAACCCTTGTAAGTAAACCAACCACTTGAGTCTTTTAAAGCAAAACCTAGAGCCCACCCTTCTTTGACCGTATGTACTGTAGTGACCCAAATTATTAACTAGGCGTAAGTAGCTTAGTTGAGGAAGTTAATTTGAACTTTGGGTCACTAAGAACACTAGAGGGGCAATTTGGACTTTTGGACAGACGTACGCTAGGTCTGGCGGATGTACGCTGCTATTATGATCTTGCGGACGTATAGTGGGGACCATTGGACGTACGTTTTACAAAACGTACAGGCGGACGTAAGTGGGACCACTTGACGTACGCTACTTTTTGAAATATCCTCTAGTTAACCTAGATGTACATGGCAGCCTTTGGATAGCTGGGCAAGAACCATCGGACGTATGCCCCTTTGTCCGAACGTCCACTACTTTGCCAGGGGAGTTGTTGGCAGCCCTCTCCTATAAATACCCCTACCCCTCTTCATTCCTCATAGTTTTCAGACGCCTCTAGGCTGCCAATGTGAGTTCCCAAAGTGTTCCGAGTGTGTTTCATGAGTGTGTAAGGTGTTTGTGTGTTTGAACGCTCGTGGGTGGAACTCTTGCAGTTTTAAGGAGGTAATGTTTGACCCTTTGCTTTTTAAATACATTGTTATGCTGCTTGTTTTATGTTAGCTGTACTTGTTAGCTTAATTATGCTTTGAATCTTGTTTGGGTTAGCATTTTTGTTAGCTTAGCGTTGTTACATTGTGTGGAGGTTGTAAACTAGACTAGAAGGCTTTAGAGTGTTTCTAGTAACCCTAGGAATCGGAGAATAAGCAGAGACAGTGGAGAGAAAATGAGGTTCTTCCCGAAAACCTACATAGCAGATGTACGGTATCATGATCGGACGTATGGCCCATCGCGACACGGTGGACGTAAGGCTCCAAGCCTGGATGTACCATCAGTGTGTGACAGGAAAACCCTATTTTCATCAGCTGTCACATAGCTCCTGTTTTTCTTACTTTAGAGTTGTTTTAGTGTAAGTAAGACTAATATAAGGTTTTATACAGATTTGAAGAACCCAATCTTCGGAGTATTCAAAGACATTTTTCGATTCAAGTGAGTTTTAACACATATAATGCTCATTGCTATTTTTCGTGCATTGCACATCTATTTTGTGTATCGAGAAAACATGCACATTTTAAAACTCTCATAATTTATACTTATTACACATGAACTCTAACATTTTGAGAAAAACGTTGTGTTGAACATGTTAACCAAGTGAGACTCGTAAAATGACATGCATATAAAATACAAACATGATAATTTGCATTGTATGACATGCTACACCAGTACATACGGTAGTAATGGCCACGGGCTTACTATACATATTAGCTTTATGGTCAAATGTGTGTGTTATATAGGGCTTTGGATCCATTGCTTTCGTGACCCTAGTGCAAACATTCTCAATGCTTCGGTCACTATAGGACGGACATCATTAGTTGGTGTGGGCCAGTTGAGGTTGGACTCGATCGTGCCACTAATGTTACATACGGTATGTTGTGCAATGGCTGGGGCACTGGCATTGTACTATAGGTCCCTCAGGGCAGCATCAACTTTGCTAAGAAGGGGTAATATCCCGGGTAGACCATACTGTTGAACTATGATTGTTGTTTACCTCATATGTATATATCATTTATTATAATATATATCACGTATAAAATAAGATGTCATGATGAAACTGCTTTTACTTATTAAATACCTGAGTTTATTACTAAACTAGCATGAATATTATCTGTGTTAAAAATCACTAAGTCTTAGACTTACCTTTTTCCTTTATATTTCATCTCCCATTACGATTATTATATGGTTTAGCCGCTTTAGAGGAACTTAGGTGCTAACTCAGGACTTGATCTATGTGATCTTTGAGGACATGGACCCTATTTGATTGCATTCGATATGAGAGACTAGAGGATTTGCTTGTGCAAACATGATAGAGATTTTGATTTCATTAGCCTTGCTTAAGCTTAAGTCTCGGATTTGATCTGTTGATCTTTTGTGAACTATGTTGATGTTTGTTATTTTGGGTTGTATCTATTTTCCTGATGATGGTCTGATGACTAGTACATTTGATGATTATTTATGATATTACGATGGCATAGTACTTTATCTCTAGTATTATTGTGTGATGTTTCATTTACTGCCTCTTCATCCTATAGTCTTAGTAAAGTCTTCAGATGCATTTTTCTTGTTACGACGAGGAAAGTGAATTCCCAGAAGTCTTGTTCTACGAGGGACATGACTGGGATGGTGCGTTGTGGGCTCAATTACTAGTTAATTGATTTGCCCATCGGGTGGAGTGTCACACGTGATGTACAAAAATAAAAGTACTCGCAATAGCACGAGTCGTTTGTAATAAAGTGTTGTGCAAGTGCGAGGTCGATCCACAGGAAATTTGTGTTCTTGCAAAAATCAATTTCCTAATCATATTGACTTTATCTTAACCTAGTTCCGAAGTTCGAAGTTGGTTGTGCAAAAATATAAATGAAGTAAAAATGAAATTGCTTAAATAATAAAAAGGCACTAAGGTTTTCTGAATCCACCTTATCAAATCAAAACTCACTCTCATGTTTTGTTCATACATTCGTCAAGAATTAAACCCTAAGCATTTTCTATTGTTTTTTATAAAATCCTATTAAAAGATTCGATGAATCCAACTCTATTGCGAAAGACAACGAATATCCAATTGAGATCAAAAGATCCAATGTATCCGTTTGAACAACGAAAGACAATGGATATCCAATTTCAATCAAAAGATTCTGTATCCGCTGGATGAAACACAACGAATATCCAACGTTTAAACAATTCTATAAACAACAATCAATACAAGTTTTGTCACACAACTAGATTGAAACGAAAATACTTCATATTAAATTCAGAATTGTACGAACAAAAACATGAGAAATAATGAGTTTATCAATGATGAGGCTTCATCTTCAACCTTAGTTGAAGGTTTTAGCCTCTCATGACGACAACAGACATAAACATATCAATTGAAATCATAAAGAAACAAAACTTACAAAGAAAAGCGCTCAAAAGCTCAAGAACGACTCTAGGTAAAGTTTTGACTCTACGCACCCCCTAATGCGTTTACAATGAAAAAGAAAGTATTTATACACTAATTTTAGGGTTTCAGCGTTGCCAGGTCGGCGAGTGAGATCGATCGCACTCTAGGTGCGATCTTCTCGAGCATGCATTTTCAGTGCTGATGGTCAGAAAGTGCAAACGATCGCACTATATGTGCGATCGATCGTAGATGCTTCAGAATTTGCCTCCTCTTGTGAAATATGAATTTGTGGATCTTCAAGTTAGCTTTCCAATGACACTAATATCACTCCAATTGGAGTTCTACAACTCTAGATATGGCCGTTTTGGTGGGACTCGTCGGGTGTAAATCATCGCTCAACTCAAATTTGCTTCCAATGCTCCCCGAACTGTTTTAAGCCCCAGAGTTGATGGCATTAACCCCAAATGCAACTTAACAACCTGCAAAACACTAAAACACCAAAACTAACCAAAAACATCAGAAAATAACAAAACTAAGGGTTTAACAAATACAAGCTAAGGGGCCCAAATATGCAATATTAGGTACTCATCAACACGTACGCCCAATAGTACAGTATGTACGCTTCTATTTTTAGTGAGTATGTACGCCAAAGGACAACCGAACATACGCTTTCATCTTTACTGAGGACGTACGCTAGGGGACCACCGAACGTATGCTCTTTCTTTTAGAAAGGACGTACACCAGGGGACCATTTGTATGTATGTTGACCAGTATTTGACCTAGTGGGCAATACCCCAGAATGTACACCTGAACCGTTTTACCCAATAGGTAATAGTACCATACGTACACCCCTAGTACTATCGTGACGCTACTTTTATATGACTTTGTAGTGCTCATGCTTTTCCACCTATAAATACCCCCTTCCACTTGACCTTTACACTCCATTCTAGCTCCCATGCTCTTTGAAACCCCTTGTGTGAGTGTCTTTGTTAGTTGTGGTTTGAGAAATTGAATGAAGAAAGCTTGGTGTTCTTTCCACCTTCCATGGTAATCCTCTTACCCATTCCATGGTCTTTTATTGTTGTCATTGGTATTCCATGTTTTGAAGATGCTTTGGTAAAGCTTTCACCTATATCTTTGTAAAGGCCAAGTTTGTTTTGAAAGAGTTCTAAACCCTTCTTTTATTGCTTTGAGTTACATGATAGCATGTTAATTTCCTTGAATGTGTTTGCTTAGTAGCCTAGAAGGAGATATATTTGCCCTTAGATTGAATAAAAGCCTTAAAACATCGTTTTGAGCTTTTGGCAAAATCTTAACTCAGATTTGGACCTCGCCCTCATGCTCATACATCTGACCATGAAGCTAGGCGTCTACCTCAACCTCACTTATATATTTTAGAGTCCAGCAGCCCTTTTATTAGATAAGGCTTAGTACCATACTCATATAGGTCCTTTAGTACTGTGCATAACAATATGTCGTATTTCATTATAGTAGGATTTTTGTAATGTCAGAGTACTCAAGCGAGCGAATGAGGTAGTAAACATTTACGAACACTTTTCTAAAAAACATGGGCATGTTAGTTGACTGACAACTCATATGATATGAGCATGTCTACTTTTTATAATAACTTGGTAACTACTTTATTAACTAGTTGATAAGATGTATCATATGACATGATACATCGGTATGTGCAGAATAATGGTCATAAGCTTACTCTTTAGACTTCATTTTATAGTCTATGTATGTGTGTGTGGGCATTGGATCTAATGGTGTTTGTGACTGGCACAACCATTGGCAAATGGTTGATTATTATAGGGCGTACATCACTAGTAGCGTTGGCTCGAGGTCGAACTTGGTTAGTTGCTAGTGGTGGGCGTAATACTAGGGCAAAATAGGCGGGTTGATCGTTTACGACTGATGACCACCCATTTAACGTAAACCCAAACATGACCGTTTAGTTAATGGGTCAGCCCAAACCTAACACGACACGACAATTTCACGGGTTATCCGACACGACCCATGAAACCCATTCAAGTTGGGCAAAAAATAAAAATAAAAAAAATAAAAAACTTTCATCTAGATTCCATAATAGTAGAATACACTTTGGAATTCAAATAGATCATTCATCAAACACGTTCTAGGCATTTATTTATGAACAAAAATAGCAAATTGTCAAGTCGTGTTAAAATTGTTGGCCTATAATATACAATGGCCAGGGCACCGGCATTGTATTACAAATCCCTCAGGACAACACCAACCCTTCTGAGAAAGTGTAATATCTCGAGTAGACCATACATGAAAGTTATGACCTATAAAACACTAGTCTTTCTGCATTAAAATACTTAGCGATTACCGATTGCGCTAAGAGTACACCACTCCTTTATTAACCAAATAATACTTTTATGATATATTAACGGAGATAACACCTATTTTTAATGTTTACTAAAATTGCACGTTTAGTTACTGCTTAAATGGGCTCATGTCATACCCAATTGTGAGGTTTATTTACTAAGTTGTTAGACTTACGCTGTTATTACTCTGATTAGGAACATGTTTCTAGAACCCAAGAGTGAGGTTTACATGTTGTTATCAAGTTTGTTTATTATTATTGTTAGTTGTTTAGTGTCTTTAATTTGAGGATTTTACTTGTACCATAATGATTTGTAGATTTCTCAGATTTATATCACATTCCTATGCATTAACTCTAATAATGCTTAGATGGGTAATTCCTCATTTAGCCACAAGTTGGTTTAACTAAGGTAATTGTCAATAACCTTGCCAAGTTGGCCAATGCTAGTTTTGGGGTGTTACATATGGACACTAAAGTATTTTGTGATTTGTGAAGTATGGATAATAAAGTTAAGTTTAATTGACATTGTCAACAATAACCCTCATAACATGGCACTATGCATGTGTTAGCGATTGACACTTTTACAGGAGAAAATAACTATCTGGCAACACCTTTTTTGTTGGTGCAAATGCAACCATGCCAAACATTGTTTAAAAAATTCTTTATTCTAATCACATATTGGCTAAACTTTAGTGGCAAATGCAATTACAACATTTTGTTCTAGCCACAATTTTGTTTTTTTTTTTTTTTGTTTTTTGTTTTTTTGTTTTTTTTTTTTGCTTTTTGTAAATGCAATCACAATATTATGTAGTGAATCATAACCTTTGAATTTTTAATTTTATTTATTTATTTTAAATAAATAAAAATCAATGCCAAACTTTGAATTTTGTTTGTTTGTTCAATTTAGCTTTTATTTTGGAACTTATCTTTGGTAGTTTTATAGTGCATCATGTTCGTTCTGCATAATGAAGAATAGTGGTAGTTATTGACTTATTGTGAATTTAATAATTTTTAGTTTTTAATAAATTATCATGCTTATGTTTTGATTTGTTTGGTTATTGAAGGGATCAAATGAAAAGAATTGAAAGGTATTATTTAGTTTTTTGTTTTCTTATGTAATATTATTAGCTATTTGCTATTTAGCTTGTGTTAGTTTTCTTGTATAGTTTTTAATTTGGTTCATGAACTTTTAATTTACTCACTGTTTAATTGTTTTAGTGAAGTATGGTATGGACACCAAAGTATCTTGTGATTTATGAAATATGAAGTAAAGTTAAGTTTAATTACTATTTTTAGAATGTGTTGTGTTATTTAGATTGTGTGTGTGTTTTAAAGTGACATGTTTGTATTTTGAATCGCAGCCAAAATCCTTACAAACTACAAACATTAAAGAAAAGGCTTTTGCTATTTTCAAAAACTAGGTGAGGGTTCATCCCACTAGGATATTCTATTGTTTGGCATACTATTTTTTCTCTATGCTATTGAATGTGGGAACAAAGGTTTTGCCAAAAGCATAGTCATTTCCATAAAAAATAAAAGAAAAATGTTTTCCATCGGTAAGACACATTACTCTGCAACAAAGAAATTTTTGTTTTAAAGTATTTAGTTTCTACACATGTTTTATTGTTAATATGAAACGAAAAATAATTTATTTTTAAAGTATTAATTTATAAGCAACCTAGGTTGCTTTTCCAAGGGTAAAAACTAAAAAGTAAACCTTAAGCATGCGAAATACGAGAATGAGAGATATGGTGTACAAGCAGTTGCAGTTAGCGGTTATTGGCTAAAACCTCAACCACCTAAGGCGTTAATGGATTTTAATAACTGCAATCACTTTGCTTAAGTGGTTAGTGGTTAATTTATAACCAGCGGTAACCGATTATTAAAACCAATAACCGTCAATTGATAACCGCTTTTTATATATGGGCTTTTGATAGTGTTTTGAGCTTTCTTTATGCCTCTTTTTCGGACTTATTTTAAATAATTTTGAGTTTTTATTTTAAATAAAAGATTGTGCATTATATATACACACACACACTTGCTAAAACACTTGATTTAACGCTACTCCTAAGACTAAAGGTTGTGTATAATATCTATACAACATGCATCGCTAGTTATCTTTCATTTGTTCTATCATGTTTTTTCCTTCGGCAAAGTGATCAACTAGGAAGATGTGAAGTGTTCTAGCAAACAAGTATAAGAAGATGAAGAAAGCTTGAAAGAAAATTGTAGTAAAAAATTAAATAGTAGTATGTACGTGTAAGGAGTGATTTGCTTAAAACACCAACATTTCAAATCCAATTTGTACCAATGTTAGGAAATCCAAATACAAATCCAAAACATTACAAATCTAAAATCAATTAAAAAACACTAAAACATTATATATATATAGGGTAGGCGGTTACCGGTTATTAAATATTTACCCCTGGCTCTAAAAGTGCTAACCACCCCGCCTACAAAAGCGGTTATATGGTTAGCGATTAATAGTTATAAGTGGTTAGCAGTTATTGGACCTGCTCTGCTTGCACACCCCTATTGAGAGAGAGATATCATATCTTCACCATATTTCCACAATATGTATGAAGGAAGAAGAAAGTTTCTCTCTTTCTCTCTCTCTATGTGGTGATGTAGTGTGTCTTAAAGAGAGACTAGAGAGCTCATTCTTAATCTCATGCGTACTAACCGTCTCTCTATACAAAATGAAGCTCTTTCTCACTTGTCACTGTGTCTATCATTTGCTTTCCATGCAAGAACCACTCATCTTGGTTTGATAGTTTTTGCCTTTTTAGTTCTACGATCAATCAGTCCATTATCACAACCACTATAATCTTACTACTAAGCCTGCTAATTTTTTACATAACTTGCAAACTTGATACAAAATTAGAGGGTTAGTTTGGCATAAGTGGGTTTGGGTCATAAAAATGAGTCAACCCCGTTTACCCATTTATGAAATTATATATTGTTTAGATGATAAATACAATACATATTGGAATGGGTTAATTAGGTCAAACATGTTGTGTTTGGGTCGAAATGGGTCAAAACGGGTCACGTTAAATTGGGTCAAACAAGTTAAACATGTCACTTTGAAGTATGAATGGTTTGATTTGATTGTGACCTATTTATTAAATGGTTCAATGGGGTTATGTCAGCACTTATGAGTTGTGTTAGGGTTGAAGGGTTTGACTTGTTTAATTAAATGGAGTGTTAAGGTTAACTCTTAATGGGTTGATGGGTCAAGCAGTTGTCATGAACACAACCCAACAACCCATTTGCCAGCCCTATTATATACGCCCTCTAAGTAGCGACTTGGAAGCCAATTTTCTTGTCGATTTGAAACTAACTAACTAACTAGAGCTTTCTTATTCTTTAACTGATTACAGATATACCGCCGATTCACACCGTGACAATAACATATGAAACAAACCAAGTTGGGATGAAGTTAATGAAATTATCAACTTTATCGACAAAGTCGAGATGGTAGGCGAAAAACTCCTATCATCATCGAATCTCTCAATACTCACCCCTAGTAAATAGTAAATTGGGGATTTTTTTTTTTTTTTTTTGGTTTTGGGTTGCGGACAACGATATTGTAACCTAATAATACTCACCCCTAATAAATGGTGATACAAGTGATTATTGAAAATACACACTTGGTACTACTCCTCTTTCCTCCAAATAATTAACGAATCTTCACCTTAGCACGCATAAAATGGTGACACTGTCCCAAATGCCACAAATTAATGCCAAGTCAAAAGATTGGATGACTTGGCATTATATCGTAGGTTGTTCATATGCTTTTGGTGACATATATGCTAAAAAACTAATAAAATAAGGGTAACTTAAAAGAAGAAGCAAAAGGATAAAAATTGGGGTGGCGGGCCACCCTTGCTAAGAATGGCTAAAGTGGTGGCCAAACCACCCCATGGCCTATAGGGTGGTTCATTGTAGTGACAAATATTTAACTAAGCGTAAGTAGCTTAGTTAAAGGGTTAATGTGGACTTTGGGTCACTAGGATCCGCTAGAAGGGCATTTTGAATTGGACCTCTAGGCCGGACGTGACGCTAGGGTTGGCGACGACGTGTTGTTGTCAGTCTTGACGTATGGTGGTCCCCCACCGACATCCACCGACAGAAGTACAATCGCATATGTGAATAGTCATGACGACGCCAAAAGCTGACGACGCTACTTTTGGAATACCCTTTGGGTTAATACCTAGACGTCTGAGAGACAGTCTTGAGACCACTATGGAAAGGTACGGATGTCGCCACTTTGGCTGGACGTCCGCTGCTTTCTAGCCCTATAAATACCTCCTCGCCCATTTCACACCATTCTCACCCCTAAACCCCTTCCTCTTCGCCATAGGTGCTAGTAAGCCATTTTGTGAGTATTTTGTGAGGTTTCGTTGCTGCTAGAGGAAGGAACTCTTGAGGTTTTGCTTCAAGGAGGTAACACTCGGTTTCCTTAGCTTTTTAATACGTCGTTATGCTGCTCGATTATAGTTCTATGTTGCTAGTTGTAGTTGTTAGCCTAGTTATGCTTTTAATCTTGCTTAGGCTAGCGTTTTGTTAAGCTTAGCGTTTTGGCGTTGTTGTCTTTGCATGGAGGTTATAATCTGTGTTAGGAGGCCTTAGGAAGCCTTGTTGGCCTTAGGAGTCGGAGAATAGGTGGACAATGGAGAAAATAAGGTTCTCCTGAAAGACGTCAGAGTGGACGTAAGGTCTTGTGACCAGACGTCTGGCCCGTCGTGACTCGGTTGAATGACGGCATCGAGCAGACGTCTGCTAGAGTGAGAAACCCTATTTTCACCAACCATTCCATAGCTCTTGTTTCCTTGTTATAGAGTTGTGCTTTAATAGAAATAGAACTGATGATAGGTCTTTTCTCAGTATTCGAGGTTATGGAGCCTCAAAGGAATTACATGGAGGAGTTTACGTACAGTGAGTACAAACTCACATGGATGCTTTGTTGTTACTTTTCCTGCATTGCATGTATTTTGTATATATCAAACATGCATGTTTTGCAACTCTCATGAAATACATTTTGGAACTACGGAGAACTCTTTTTTGTGAAAACGTGTGTCTATTAACAAGATAATAATGAGACTTATAAAACTGTACATGTAAAAGACTAATAAGACTAATTGCATCATAAGACATGGTACACCGGTACGTGCGATAGTAATGGCCATGGGCTTATTATACGGGTTAGCTTTATGGTCAATGTGTGCGTGTGTGGGGGCTTTGGATCCAATGACTTGTGACCAATGATGCAGCCATTGCCAATGGATGGTCACTATAGGACGGACGTCATTAGCGGTGTGTACCACCCGGGGTTGAACTCGGTCGTGTCGCTGGTGTTATGTACGGTATGTTTCGTGCAATTACTAGCACCGCATTGTACTCTGAGGTCCCTCGGGCAACGCGTCAACCTCGAGAATGAGTAATATCTCGAGTAGACCATATTGTTGAACTATTACTATTACTCATGATTATAAGCATATATTATATCTATATATATATCACCTGTATGATAACTGTCATCTCATAATACTGCATATGTTTTATAAATAAAAGAATTCACAAATTAATGACGGGTACGTCATGTGGATTTCTACTCACTAAGTCGTCGGACTTACCCTTGTATTATTTCCCTTTTTTCTCCATATGTACGATTATGCTGTTCTAGATAGTGGATACTGTGAAGCATCCGGTTCTTGTGGAGGATTCGATCCAGGAGATGCTTGAGGACTTATTGCAAGCTTAAGCGGGTACTCATAGTAACTAGTACTTTTGAGTTATGTTGTAGACATTAGGGCTTGATGCATGCTTGCTTGCATATTAAGGTTTAGCATGGGTCCCTTGTACTGATGTATATCGTATGATTTTCGCTGCTTTGATGATCTTTGGCTAGATGCTCTGGTTATACTGATTTATGTTTACAGTATTTTATTACTTTCGCTACTTAGTATCCTCTGTTTTTAGGAGTAGAGGTCCCGGAGGTCTTGTTCGGAGTGGAACAAGGATGGGAGACGAACCGTTGAATTAATTACAAGTTAATTAATTCTCGGGGCATTTTACATTCAACCATCCCCTAACTTGCAAAATGGGGGTGGTTGAACCACCACCAAGGGCCACAGCAGTGGCTCGGCCACCCCTGTTTGGCTTGGGGGTGGCTTCAGCTACCCTAAAGCAGGTGGCTAAAGCCATCGCTATGGCCCTTGGTGGTGGTTCGGCTACCCCCAGGGGCCAAATAAAAAAAAAAAAAGTTGAAGTGTTGGCCCTTGAGGGTGGCCGAACCACCCCCATGGGCCATGGGGTGGTTCGCCACCCCTTGTTGGCCATTGCCAAAATGGTTTCTTCTTATTTTTATTTTTGATTTAATTTAATTTAATTTTAGTTATCATTATTTTATTATCTTTTGCAGCATATGTGGCACCAAAAGCATAGGTACCACCTATGATTTAAAGCCGCATCAACCAATCTACTGATGTGGCATTCGAGACAAGTGTCACTATTTTATGTGTCTTGACTTATAGATCTTTTAAATATTTGGATGGAACATGGACGGAAGTATCAAACGTGTATTTTCAATAATCACATGTAAAGAAGGGTTTATTTTGATTTTGGGACTAAACAACTAGTACCAAAATTACATTTAACCCAAAAATTAAAATGTTGAAGGAATAATTAGGGAATAGGATCCTCTCCAGTCCATATTGGACTGGAGAATATCCAGTTTACGACTGAGATGTATTTGAAGAGATCCATGGCTACAAATAGGCCACGTTATTGAGAAAAAAAATCACAGTAAAAATTAAATTTCAAATAAAAAAAAATTACACAGGTTTATTTTCATCTTCCCCATTTTTCCCACTCCCACCGAAACCTTCCTCCCTCCCCCCTCAAGTTCGACCTCCACCACCAGCAACCACTGCCGCCACTGATAGCCAACCGAACTCATTGACACCACCACCGGAAGATGATAGTGCCACCCACAGTATACAACTGGCACCACCGAAAGAAATCTGACTACTTGGACGAACTCCGGCAACACCCAATGCCACCACCGACTGCAGAGGTAACTTTAATCTCCTTTTTCCCCCCTTTGATTTCCTTTGGTAGTGTGACCCACAGGTCTGGATTTTCCTAGTTGCTTTCGATTGAACAACAAGGAAATAGTTTTGATTTCCTGGTGGTAATGTGACCCACATATCTGGATTTTCCTTGTTGCTTTCGATTGAACAAGGAAAAAGTTCTGATTTCTTGGTGGTAATGTGACCATAGATTTGGGGTAAAATGCTAATATGATGTTACTGGATTTTATCATGGGTTTTATTTGGATTTTGCTGTGTTTGATTTGAATACACGTTAATCACAATTTGGTTCTTGTTTACAAGGAAACTTCATTTTGGATTTAGTTATTTTGTGTTCTTTTGGAATCTCTGGTTCTTGAATGTTCTAGTTCTCGTTTACAAGGAAACTTCTGTGTTTATCACAATATATAGGAAGCGTTTGATTAGGAAATTTTTTGAATTTACAGCTTATAAGGCATTTCCTCTGATTGTGCAAGTAAACTGAGCTGTAAATGATTGTAGACTTGCAGTAGTATTGAACAAGTAAGGGTGATGTAATTTTGTACTAGCAAGGCTATGACACTCATTGGCACTGCAACTCTCTAGCTTCTTACTTTTTGTAGAGATGGTCATCACAAAATTTTATATGATACAAAATTCATTGTTTTTGAGGTTGTAATTTTGGATTGTTATTGCATTTGTGTCTGCAATTTCAAATAGCAAAGATGATATTTGTGTTTGCATTGATCTCTAATTGTTTGATGTGTATTATCAGGAGCCATGAAGAAATGTTGAAACTTCAGAGTGTGGTTGAAACTTCAAAGAGTGGCCATACAAGAAACGACTATTGTTGCTCTTTAATTGTTCACTTATATTTAATTGTATCGTTGTTCATTAGTGAAAAAATCTATTAACTCTATTAAATATTTTGGACAAGTAGAGCTTTCGATTTGTTACGCTATGTTCTGTTGGTTCCCTCACTTAGAATATTTTTTTGTGGGTGTTTTGCTCTAACCATACATACGCATGGAGAAAGATAATGGTACAGAGCCGTCTCTATCATCATTTTAAAAAAAATAAAAATATAAAAAAAACTCTTTTAGTTGGATCTCAAAAGAAAAATAATAAAAATTATGGGTGAATTCAATATCGAATTTGTTAAAGGTGAATTTGCAAGCTGGATGGATGTGAGATGAAATAAAAAATGATGCGACTCATTTCAAAATTAATGCCAATTTTTATTATGATTCCAAGAAGGGCAAAAAAAGCATTATATCTAGTCAATTGAAAATGGCTAGGACTTGGGTCTTCACCTTTTTCCACGGATTTTTTTTTTCCTTCATTATCTAAAGGTTGTTTGTTGCATTGAACCATGTTCTAGAACAAGGATGAGTGTTAATTTGTTTGTGGCTTGATATCCAGCATACCAAGTTCTAATACCTTGTTCTAATATCCAGTATGCCAAGTTCTTTTTTCTCCCTGAAACATTAAGCCGTACGTGAATACGTTATCCGTTGGTTGATAAGAAAATTATGGCAAAAAATTAAAAAGGCAAAGAAGTTAAAAGAGAGCAAAGCAAGCATCTACTACATAAAACACCACAAAATGTTACACATCCATTATTAAACAAAGTGAGCACGTATCAAGTCCCCAATCCAAAACTAGTATAAGCATTAGCATGAATGTTACATATCCATAAATAACCAAAGTGAGGAAAAAAAAGGCAAAAAAGCCGAACAAGCTAGCTCAATTCCGCCTTCAAAACTGGGCTCTCAACACAAGTACAAAATTTGAATCTTTCACCTTTTGATCTCCAATTTAGCATCTACATAAAACACCACACTGCAGGACAAATATAAAAGAGAACTGTAAGATATATGATAAACAAATTTTTAATGAATTGGATGATACACTAGATTTAAAGGATATATTATGCAACAACAAAAAAGGAACGAAAATACTTGTTAAAATATTGTGATAAACACAGAAGTTTCCGCGTAAATAAGAACTAGAACATTCAAGAACCAAAGATTCCAAAAGAACACAAAATAACTAAATCCAAATGAAGTTTCCTTTTAAGAAGAACCAAATTGTGATTAACGTGTATTCAAATCAAACACAGCAAAATCCAAATAAAACCCATGATAAAATCCAGTAACATCATATTAGCATTTCATCCCAGATTTGTGGGTCACATTACCACCAGGAAATCAGAACTCTTTCCTTGTTGTTCAATCGAAAGCAACAAGGAAAATCCAGATCTGTGGGTCACGTTACCACCAGGAAATCAGAACTCTTTCCTTGTTATTTAATCGAAAGCAACAAGAAGAATCAAAATCTGTAGGTCACACTACCAGAGGAAATCAAAGGGAAAAAAAGGAGATAAAAGTTACCTTTGTAGCCGGTGGTGGCATTGGGTGTTGCCGGCGTTCGTCCAAGTAGCCGCATTTCTTTATGTGGTGCCAGTTGTATACTGTGGGCGGCACTCTCATCTTTTAGTGGTGGTGTTGATGAGTCCGGTTGGCTGTCGGTGGCGGCAATGGTTGCTGGTGGCGGACGTCGAACTTGAGGGGGAAGAGAGGAAGGTTTCGGTGGGAGAGGGAAAAATGAGGAAGATGAAAATAAACCTGTGTAAATTTTTTTTATTTGAAATTTAATTTTTACCGTGATTTTTTTCTCAATTACGTGGCCTATTTTTAGGCCTTAGATCTCTTCAAACAGATCTCAACCGTGAACCGAGAGGATCTAGATCTAATTAATAATTAGAGGGTAAATGTAGTTCCGTTTAAGTAATAAAAAGGCGGTGGAAATAACAGTGTGATTTACGTATCGCACCATCCAAAATTTAAACGGATAATACAAACCCCAGAAGCAGGAAAAGCTAGAAGTCGAGAGAGAACCTCCGTTTCTCAAGGTGCCATCAATGTCCGCTCTCAGCATCGGTATAGCCACTACCGCCATAACCGTCCGTAGAAATCTCACACCTTCGAGCTCTTCGAGGCTCAGAGTTTCCTGCATTGGATGGGTAACTCTCACTCTTTCTTCCATAGCATTCATCTATCAATTTCTCGTAGCTTAGTGAATTTAACTTTGTAACAAAGGTAGGACCCAGAAGGCGTACTCGGCCCGCCGCAGACCGGTCACATCGCAAGGCATGAGTTCAAGAGGCGGCTCGAGAGAGACACTGAAGCCCAGGAAGCCTTCGAAAGCCAAGTTCGTGAAGAAAAGGAACGCCGCCGTGCGCTTCGACTGGTAATTTGATTAAACGGATTTTGGATTTAGAGGATATGGGTCTTGTAAAATACGTAACCATTGGTGTTTTTATTTATTTATTTATTTTTACTACTTTTATATGGTCGTTTTTGTTGTTTGTTCTAGTCGCGGGTTGTTCCAGATACTCCGGAGGAACTGATCGAGTACTTTCTGGACACCAAGCACAAGAGATTGCGAAGTTGAGATTGCTTGTTTACATTGTTACATGTTGATTGCGTGAATATTGAAGTTGCCTACCTGCTGTTTGATGTTTTGATTCCTCCAATATTTTGGTGTGCATGTACACAAACAGAATTGATGGCGTACTTTGTTTATAAACCATGTTAGTGTGGTGTGCTTTGATTCTCCAATTGTATGCTTAATTGTGCGTACTTTTGTTTTATGAACTATATCTGTTCTGAGCCAGCAACTTTGGTAGACTTAGACTTTTTGCAGCTTGGTTGCATAAAATTCAAACATAATAACTAATTGAATACAACGTTCACAAACTCAATAAGTGGAGTGGAATATGTTCCCTTCATCTGAGCTCAAGTTCTTAAACACAAACAACTTGATAGCACCTGCAAAAAACCATGTATTTTTCTTTTGAAGGAAAAACTTCCTTTTTATAAATTTTGATCTTGCCTGCTATGTAAATGCTGTTCCACCTTTTTTTCCTTCTGTTTCTTTTAGGGCAAGCTATAAGCATTCTGTACAATCAAAGATCTTATAAGTAGATCCTACCACCAAAGATCTTATAAGTACACTCCTACTGACATGGAGTTATTTAATTTCTTATTGTCTAGAGTTCTTTATTGCTGAAAGTTCACTTATTTCCTTCTAAATTATCTGCAACCTGCAATAATATTTTTAAATGTTATTTGATGCTAATATTTCCCTGACTTTCTAGCATATTAAAATGTAAAAAAAAATCCTGCCTTTTTTTCTAATAGAATGACCATATGCTCGAAGGATCTGAATAAGGTTTGAAAAGGGATGAATTTGTTTTTTCCTTCTATATTATAAATGGGGAATTTCTTCAAACAAAAAATAGATGGCTGAAAAGTCATACTATCCCTTAGTTTTTTCTATTTGTAAAGTCTTATGCAGTTTTAATATTTTATATTGTAAGAAGGAGCATAGTGTCAGTGGAGAACCTACGACACTTTTAGAAGAAAGTTCTCAATGAATATATCATCGTTTATTGCATTTGCATCTGCTCCCTTAATTAATATAGTCTTTTTTTTCTTTCCTCAATTCTCTACTTTGCCATCAACAAATGCTTCTATAACATGTATTATTTGCAGATTGAACCAGGCATTCTTTTCACATCTACAATTTGAGCTGGGTCAGCTTCGATTTGCTGTTTCAAAAACCCAGGTTCCTATTTTCAAACTATAAATTTGAGTTATATCCCACAGTAATGATTGGATTGACTAACAACATGAAAATGCTAATATTGTATCTAGAACGTGGAAGATAGATTGATTGAGCTAGAAGCACTGCAGAAGGCCCTGCTGGAAGGAACAGGTATGTTACACTCCAAACTTTGGTGATGAAGATATGGATCCTTGCATTTTTCTATAAACTCACAATCCTTTGGCCTTATCTTTCGTTACAGAAGCATATGATAAAATGCAAGCTGACCTCATAACAGCGAAAGAAAACCTAACCAAAATCTTGACATCAAAGGATGTAAAAGCCACTGTATGTCTCCTCTATTCACTCATCAAGCCTCTTAGTTTGATATAATTTATATTGTTTATTGCCCAAATGGTTGACTTTTCCCATGCAGTTATTGGAGATGGTTGAGCTGAATGCACTAAATAGATCCTTATTGACCCTTCTCGATGAAAACATAGCAAATGCCCACAACTGTAACCAGGTAATAGCGATTGGGAAACTCTTGCCTATTTGGTTTAAATAGAATTTAGAGTTGTTCTGTAATGTGTAGTTTCGGGTGGAGATCCAAGATCCTTCACAGGTGCTCACCTTTCTTTTCTATACCAAGAAGTACTGCAGCACATTCATAAAATTGGAAATTTGGTGGCAGATTCCTTTGTGAACTTACAGCCACAAGCTTAAAAGGGAGATAATGTATGAGAGAACTTTCTCTCATTGAAATACTTTATTGAAATAATGATATTCAACTATTAGCTCTTTCACCCAACTGCCCATTAATGAACACACAATGCTTCATATGCATGGTACGACCAATCCTATATACAGAAATCACAGCATGGGATGGTTGCCTATGATACATAAATTTAGAACTTAGCAGTTTTCATTGAAAAGTGAAACATCTGACAACTTATGGACTAATAATCTTAGCAATATTGATTTAGTGTACTGCATCATTAATTCACAATGCAAACGAGTTAGCATATACTCTTGCTACTGATTTTCAATACTTCCTCCAGTATTGATTTCATGTCAATAGAAACAGGAAAATAAATGTATTTTGCTGTTATTCTACTAGTATGAATATTTGGAACACTTAATATTCTCTTGTATTGAGACTTTGGGTTTTCTCTCCCAATGCTTTGTCTTCACTTTGGTTACACCATGACTGTGGAAAATGGTCCAACCAAATCCCATAAGTGGCTGATTGAGTGGTTGAGGGAAGGTGTAAAGGACGATGAGCCGCATATGGTGATCTTGCAGGACATGGAAGAGAATTATCATCGGGCAAATAAGGTAGCTCATGATGGGGAGCTGTCCCCCGATCCCTTGGTTTGGGTGTGGGATGGCAATGAGGAGGAGGATCAGAAGTTGGCGTTTCTGAATAAGGTGAAAGAGAATTTTCTATGGGAGATAAAGGTCGTGCAACCTAGGACTAAGGGCAAGAGAGAGCTGTTAAATTTAGAAAGCTCCATTAACTATGGTATTGCTAGTGGGCCCTTCTCGGAGAAGGAAGGGCAAGACCATTGTGTTGTAGTGCCCTGTGTGGATTTTAAGGGCTGTTTGGTGATTCTGTGGGGCTTTTTGTGGGTTAGCTTGGCTTCTTGGGTGTTTGTTTTTGAGGGATTTTGGGTGGGTTCTTCCTTTTTCTAGTTAGGTATTTCTGGTTGTATACTTTCAATGTATGTAGGGGTGCCTTACGCTTTCAATAAAACTTGATTATTACTTATTAAAAAAAAAAAATACTTGAATTGATCTCGTGGAGACAAAATATACAGAGGATAAAAAACATAGAGCATATATGATAAACCTTTTTTTGTTGAAGCACTTAATCTGAGGAGCTATATCTTTTTCGGACTCTGGTGTCACATGCATGCAGAAAATAAAAAACTTTGTTGCCTATTAAACTAGTATAGATAAAAGCATGTGTTAACATGTGCCTTAAAAGCCATCAAGTGTTGTGGGTCCCACTAGGTTTTCCTTTAACTTGTCTTTGGTTTCTACCTACACGTGTACTACTTATCCAAGTTAGAATTGGAATTGAAATTGAAGTCCTATGCGGTATTGGACTATTTGACCGACTATAACACTTATATAAGTGTATGTTCTAGCTCTTTGTGTGCACAAAAGGAGCGTCGCACTACAAGAGAGAAATAAGCCGCAAGGTTTCTTCTTGGTTTTGAGTGATCAAAACAAGAGAGAAAATTGAGGGAGCTGCTTGTGATTTTAGGTGCTGAGAGTGAGAGGTTCTGTTTTCTTTCTTCTTGGCAACAGAGAGTAGCAAGAGAGAAAGAAAAAGCCTAGTATGCCGTGAGAGAAAAATAGAGACCAATCCATCCTGTCTCAAAGAAAAGAAGAATATTCTTTTGGGAATAATCTCTATTGTGTGATAGTGAGATTTGAGTGTATTGGGGTTTTGGGTCTGAGTGATTGATGATTGCGTATATTTTTGTACGTGATCTTTCATAGTGAATTTCTTTGTAATCGCCTCTGCCAGTAGACGTACCTCACATTGAGGGAACCACTTAAATCTTGGTGTAGTTTTATGTGTGATTGTTCTCGCCTTATTTAGCCGTACTTGTGATCACGTGTATTTTTTGTATAACAAGTGGTATCAGAGCTCAGGTTCGAGAAATAAAATTGACGGCAAATATGGCGAGTACCAAGTTTGAAGTGGAGAAGTTTAATGGGAAGAATAATTTCTCTTTGGCAAAGGGTGAAGGGTTTGCTGATTCAGCAAGGAGTTTAGAAGGCGTTATTAGGAAAGGCGAAGAAACTCGAGAAGATAGAGAATGATGTTTGGGAAGAGATGAATGTGAAGGCTGCCAATGCGATCTGTCTTATTTGTCAGATGAAGTCATTCACAATGTAATTAATGAAGAAAAAGCAGAATCAATTTGGCAGAAATTGGAAAGTCTGTATATGGCAAAGAATTTGACGAATAAGCTGTACATGAAGAAATGGTTTATAGATGGAGAAAAATGCAGATCTACTGGAGCACCTCAACAAGTTCAACATGTTGAATACACAGTTGTTGAATTTTGCAGTGAAGATTGGAGAAGAAGATAAAGCGATACTTCTATTGACATCACTTCCCCCTTCTTATGATCACATGGTTATGACATTGTTATATGGGAAATAGACTGGCATTTGAAGAGGTGACGGGATCTCTCTTGTCACATGAGATGCGGAGAAAACCTGTCAATGATCAGGCTGATGGGCTTCTTCCTACCATCAATTTTTTAGGTTAAACCTGCTGCCGTTTCTAGGTTAAAATCCCCCTTGGAAGATCTTAGCTATTGTGGTAGTTTAGAAGGACCACACCTAAGCCTTGCCCCATTCATTATATGAGTGAAAAATAAAATGAAGAATGATTTTTATTATTTATTTGTGGTTATGATTTTTATGTGGGTCTCACAAGTTTTTATTAAAATAAAATTCATCCATTATGATTTTGTTTTCTTATTTATAAAAGGCGGGTGAGGGAGACTAACAATAGCTATTCTACATGGACATGATCATAGTGGTATTCACCCATAGAGAGACACACATAAAAAAACTTGACGATAAAAACCACATCTGCTCCCTTATTTTTCTGAATAAGCATATGAAAGGAAAAAAAGGCCACTAGTGTACCTCTCTTTTCATATCTAGCCACCTCTCATCTTTTTTTTTTCCTCACTTTTTGTTGTGCCGCTCTCTCTCTCTATTGTGTCTTCATCTCTTTTGTAGGTTTTGCCTCTTCGTGGACCTCATACCGCCACTTTGTTAGTTTAGGGAACGTCTTCAGCTGTTTGGGAATAATTTTGGGTTAATCTTGAGCTTTTTTGGGTATTGATTTTTGAGTTTTTTTCATAGGGTCGTGTTTGTTTAGGTGGAAAAGAAACCTATAGAAGAGAGGAAAATGGAAGAGAATAAACCAGAGAGAAGAAAGAGGAAAAGAAAGGAGAGGATCTGAGGAAGCACAACTTGCTCTGATCCGCCCCACCCTGCAATACTTGAACCTGCGCGGATAAGATCCACTTTGTCCGAGTAGTGGGTTGGGTTTTCCGAACCTGCAGGGCACATAATGGATGGGGGAAAGCACCGAAACCTGCCATGCCCCAACTTGCGCCCACCCCTAGGGATAGAATTTAGGTTCTAAGGAAACTTAGACATTAAATCTAAGGAAACTTAAAATTTTTAGATTTTGAAGAAATCTAAAAACAAATTTTCAAACACTGAGTTTGATATTAATTCTGCTTACTTTTTATTAATTAACCACCCTTTAAATAGGGGACTCAACGACTACATGAATCAAAATTGAAGACTCTAACATGGAGATAAACTCTTTACCTTATTATGAGATAAACTATAAACTCCTACTTCTAATAAACTCAGGCAATATTATCATAACACTTTTATTGTTTATTGTGTGTTTTTGAAAATTCTTTTTGCTAGTGAACATTTCTAGTAACCTCACCAAATTTTACTCACCAAAATAATCAAAAGTACACTTTTTATTATTTTAACAACTCACTTTTTTAGAGCACTGCATTAGCCTCACTATTTTAACAATTCACTTTCACTATCCCATTTAAATATTCATTTTTAAAAATTTGTTTATTCTTTTTTAACTATTAAAAAAAAAGAGAAATGAGTTGTTTAATTAATAGGTGAATAAATAGTAATTTTTAAATTTAGTGAGTATTGTTTACCTTGCTTCTTTATTCTTTTTTTTTTTTTTTTCTTTTTGTTAAAATAGTAAGATTAAAGGTTGACATTTAAGTATTTTAGTTAAATTACCTCACTAAAATAAAAAAATAAAAAAAAAAATTAATGAGGCTACAAGGAGTTAAAGGTCCACTTTTTTTTAAAAAAAATAAATCATTATCATCCTTTCCTTCTAACATGACTAAGCTCAAAGCACTTGGTGTTTTGTAGTGTTTTATAGGTTGCAAAAGGGAAATTGTGAGTTTTACGTGGAAGTTGCTAATTTTGAATGAATAGTGCAGTGCTTGGTAGAGCAATCGAGCGCATGTCTTTGCGATCAAGTGCAAATGCACTCGAGCGCAGGGCATACATGATCGAGCTCCAAGGCACTCGAGCCCAGGACAACCGTGATTGAGCGCAAGTGCTGCACAGCAGACAGAAGCCTTATGCACGAGTGCGCTTGAGTGCATCGACTATACGATTGAGCGCACACATCTGACCTGGCAGCAAATTTCAGATTTATTAAATTTGTAAACCCTAGTTTTAGACCTATAAATACATAATTATCAGACTAGTTGAAGGAGGCTACGAATTACGAAATTTGTGAGGAGAAAGAAGAGGGTTCTAGGGTTTCCTAGCTTCTGGATCTCAACCTTGGGTTTCATTACTTGTAAGTACTCAATTTTTATTATGGATTCAATCAAGAACATTTTGTCTTTCAATAACATGAGAGGCTAAACCTTCAACTAAGGTTGAAGATGAAGGCTCACTTATGATTAGCAATTTAGTTTCATGCAATCAAGATTTCCCAATTTAATGGTTCAATTGCTTGTTGTTTTGATTTTCTATTAATCGAATTGAATGTACCTTGGATATCTTTTGTGATTCAAGGATACATTAGATGATTTATGATAGTTCAATACAATTAAAAGCTTGGTTTTCTTGATTAAAAGGTTGGATCTTTCTTGTGATTTATTCTCTGGATATAATGGATGTTTCAATATAAATTGGATATTTGCTTGTGATTTAAGGATACAGCTAATGATTTAATTGATTATTAGATTTCTATTGTAATTTGGATAAGGAATGGATACAAGGAATGTTTTGATTAATTTGTGAAGCAAAAAAGCAAAACATACCTAAGATTTATATGTGAGAACTTTGGGGAATATTTGAGATCATGGAACTAGGTTGTTAAGAATATGTGAGTGTGGATTCTGAAACCCTAATGCCTCGTCAACAAATTACTTTCACTTAATTAGATTTATGCTTGTGTTTCATTCAAACAATCATCATTCAAAAACTGGGAACTAGATTAGAATAGAATTATTTTAGGTTTAAATTTGCTTTCAAGAATACAATCCCCTATGGGTTTGACCTTGCTCTTGCACACCACCATATTGCACACGACTCGTGTGCTTGCGAGTACATTTAATTTTTATAACAAATTTTGGCGTCGTTGCTAGGGAGTTGTTTAATTTTTGAAACCAAGTTATTTCTAAATTAGTTTTGTTCATATACAAGTTATAATTAGGATTTGATTTTTATGCAATTTTTATTTATGTTCTAACTTAAAAAGAAAGAAAAAGTGTTTTTTTTTTGTTGTTTTGTTGTTGCAGTTTTGGAGGACATCTGTTTTTGTTAGTGAGATCAATCGCATTGAAGATACACTCGATCGCACTCGAGGCCAGAAGAACCAAAGTGCGCGCATCTGCACACGACATTAGCTCGATCGCACCTACAGATTAGCACACTTGCGCTCGATCTTACCCTTACTACACTTGAGTGCAGTTACAGAGTCCAGACTAAATTTTTTGTTTTTTTATTTTTATTTTATTTTTCCTTCATTATGCATTTTAAAAAAAAAAAAAATTTGTTTGGTTGTCTTTTATTAATTGTTTTTAATTATTGTTTGCATGCTTGGATGTAGATCTCTAAATTTGGAGCTAGCCAATTTTGATTCAGAGATTGAACGGACGGTGAGGGATAATCGAAGAATACCACCAAATTCGCCTGCTGATTCTCAAAGTTCTGAGTCTGAGTCAAAAAAGTCTGTGGAGATGGGAGAACGAAATCCACCTAGATCGCTTAGGCAATTGTTGGCACCCGATGCTACCAGTGCACCGTCATGTTTGGCAGTGCCAGATAATGCTACCCGCTTCGAGTTGAAGCCAAGTTTGCTCAACAACCTTCCATGTTTTAGAGGGTTAGAGAATGAAGATCCACATGATCATGCATGTGGAGGACACTTCAATTCTAAAATGACCGCTGCAAAGATTCTTCAAAGCGGATTATATTGGCCCTCCATTTTTCATGATGCTCATGCTTATTGTTCAGCTTGTGAGAGATGTCAGAAGTTGGGGAGCATAGGAAGAAGAAATATGATGCCGTTGAACCCAATCCTTATTGTAGAACTGTTTGATGTTTGGGGCATTGACTTCATGGGACCCTTCCCTAATTCTTATGGGTACCTCTTCATACTTGTGGCAGTTGATTATGTTTCTAAGTGGGTGGAGGCCATTGCTTGCAAGACAAATGATCATAGAGTTGTGCTTCAATTTTTAAAAGAAAATGTGTTTGCACATTTTGGGACACCACGTGCCATCATCAGCGATGGGGGGGAGCACTTCTGCAACCAGTTTTTCGAGCAACTCATGAAGAAGTATGGGATCACTCACAAAGTGGTAATGCCCTACCATCCTCAGACTAGTGGGCAGGTTAAGATATCCAATAGAGGAATCAAGAGGATATTAGAGAAGAAAGTGAACCCGACAAGGAAGGATTGGCCTCTGCGACTCAATGATGCTTTGTGGGCATACCGAACAGCATTCAAGATTCCAATTGGCATGTCTCCCTACCGATTAGTGTATGGCAAGGCGTGTCATCTTCCTGTAGAATTGGAGCATCGAGCATATTGGGCTATCAAGTAGTTAAACTTCAATCTCACCATGGCTAGTGATCAGAGGAAGCTCCAGATTGATGAATTAGAAGAATTGAGGAACGATGCCTATGACTATGCCCAGCAATACAAAGAAAAGATGAAGAAGACTCATGATCAAAACATATTGAGAAGATCCTTTGAAGTTGGTCAGAAAGTCCCCCTTTACAATTCACGCCTACATTTGTTTCCAGGGAAGCTAAAGTCCTGATGGACAGAACCATTCAGAGTGCGTGCAGTTTCTACTCATGGAGCTATCGAGATCAAGGATCTCAAGAGTGGAAATACTCAAAAAGTCAATGGATAGCGGCTGAAGCCATTCCTAGAATTGGAGATTCCAGAGATTAAGGAATTGCCTTTGGAAGACCCAACTTCATCCAACTGATCATCCGCTGTGAAAAGTCTGGCTGAAGACTGTAAACTTAGCGCTTATGGGAGGCACCCCTCTATCCTTTATTTCCTTTTAGTTATTTTTGTTTTAGTGTAATTGTGCACTACAAGAAAATTGGTCATTAGCGACAAAACCAATAGCGGCGACCCCAAAATCGCTGCTAATGACCCATCATTAGCGGTGACATTTTAAAGTTGCCGCTACTGAGGGGTCATTAGCGGCGACAAAATTGTTGCCGCTAATTGTGGACGCTAAATACCAAAATGTTGGTTTATAGCAACAACACTAATAGTGGCAACACAAAGTCGCCGTTAATGACCTATCATCAGCAGCGCCTTTCATTTGTCGCCGCTGATGAGAGGTCATAGGTGAAAAAAATTAACACAAAAATCAAAAGGCCATTACCGGCGACACAAAAGTTGCCGCTAATGGGGGTTTAATAGTGGTGACCCCAGGAGTTGCCGCTGATGACCCCTCAATAGCGGTGACATTTGTGTTGCCGGTATTAAGTTGAAAAATTTTCTTTAAAAAAAATGGAAAGGCTATTAGCGGTGACTCAAAAGTTGCCGCTAATGGGGGTTTAATAGCGGCGACCCCAGGAGTTGCCGCTGATGACCCCTCAATAGCGGCGACTTCTGTGTTGCCGGTATTGAGTTGAAATTTTTTTTAAAAAAAAATGGAAAGGCTATTAGCGGCGACTCAAAAGTTGCCGCTAATGGGGTTAATGGCAGCGACCCCAGGAGTTGTCGCTGATGACCCCTCAATAGCGGCGACTTTTGTGTTGCCGGTATTGAGTTGAAATTTTTTTTTAAAAAAAATGGAAAGGCTATTAGCGGTGACTCAAAAGTTGCCGCTAATGGGGGGTTTAATAGCGGACCCTGTGAGTTGCCACGATGACCCTCAAGAGCAAATGATTCTATGTTGCCGGTATTGAGTTGAAATTTATTTTTTTAAAAAAAATCGAAAGGCTATTAGCGGCGACTCAAAAGTTGTCGCTAATGGGGGTTAATAGCGACCCGTGAGTTGCAGATGACCCTCAATAGCGTCTTACATGTTCTTGGTATTGAGTTGAAATTTTTTAAAAAAATCGAAGGCTATTAGCGGCGACTCAAAAGTTGCCGCTAATGGAATAATGGCAACACCAAGAGTTGCCGCTGATGACTCCTCAATAGCGGCAACTTTTATGTTGCTGGTATTGAGTTGAGATTTTTTAAAAAAAAATCGAGAGGCTATTAGCGGCGACTCAAAAGTTGCCGCTAATGGGGGGTTAATAGCGGCGACACCAAGAGTTGCCGCTGATGACCCCTCAATAGCGGCAACTTTTATGTTGCCGCTAATGGCCTTTTGATTTTTTTTTTTTAAACACTTAGAAAAATTAATTCTTTTGTTATAGTATTATTGAAGTTTTATATTTCTTATTCTTATTTAAATGTTTGATCAATCAGGATAAGAACATATAATTACTCATAATTGCATTCGCCAATTAATCATGATAACAATATTATTTCAATCCTAGTGCAATAGTATGATTGATCTTGATAGGATTGTAGGATTGATTCTAGTGCATTAGTATGATTGATCGTAATATAATATAATTAGTTCAATCAATCATAATAAAAACATATGATCAATCATAGTACATTAATCCAGTTAATTTTGATAAGATGATTCGATTGATCGAACATCTAATTGATCGTTGATCGATCCTAATGAATTAGATCAATTGATCGTGATATAATCAAATGTTTGATCAAACATCAATCAATCTTAATGAATTAGTTTGATTGATCGTGATATGATCAAATAATTAATCAAATATCAAATAGAATATCCTATGGATCATAGTGAATTAGTTTGATTGATCATTAGTCTAATTGATCGTGATAATCTCAATCGATCAATCCAAGTGTATTAATATGATTGATTGTGATATAATAAAATAATTTATCCAATTTGACACAATTGAATGTTCAATTGAGCATTCGATTGCGTTTGATAAAAATTTATTAAATATAAATTATTAGTTAATATGTCAAGAATTTACTTATCAAACATCTAATTTAATGTAATATTCCCATCCATTAGGGTTTGATGTTAAAATGTTAAATATATATTATCTTTAAAATTTTTGTTTTTATTTTATGGTCTTGGCTGTTGGGCTCAGAACGTCAATAATGCTTATAGCTTTCAGTCGAGAGGGGAATAGTTTGGGTGTAGGCGTTTTGCTCATGCCTAGAAAATGGCTTTTTGTACCATTGGAAGGAGTTTGCGTTAGCAGATTTGTTATATAAACTAAAGATTGAGCTGAGATAACAAATGTTTAATGTCATATATTAGTTTTTCATTGTAAGATCGGTATGTTTTTGACTTTCATGATGTGTAATCTTTTTGCTTTGGCTATAATTTTGCAAAACTGTATGTTGTAATTATAAGAGTTTTTATACTTTTGACTACCATTAATATTGGTTTTTCCTAAAATAAAAAAGTTAGATAAAAAGGTCAAACAAACAATGCGAGAGTCGCCGCTATTTAGTGAAATATTTGCGCCAAAAAAAATAATTGGCGCCCGAAATAAGGGCGATAAAAATATAGGGATAAGAAAAGAGCTTTTTTTTACAAGCAATTTCGTTTCTCTTCATCTTCTCCTTTCCTGTTTCACGCTTACAATTTCCTTACAAGTGCGCCGTTTCCTTACGATTTCCTTACAAGAGCTTTGGGTCTCTTCAATAGGAAGCAAAGGAGCTCTTTCAGATAGGCCCAGAGGACGAGTGGTCAAGAAGCTTCCAACAAGAAGAAGCTCCTTTACTCTCACACCACCCCGTATTGAGGCCTCAGATTTTGGTTGAGGAGCTTGGGGTTTTACCGGCAAAGATGACCCGCTTGGCTTGTGGAGAAGCCGAGTGGCACGCCTAACTCTCGCTAGATGTCACCGACCTTTATATGAGGTTGGTTATTCATTTTGCATTGATTTTGTGATTCCTAACATGGGTTTTTCTCGCTTTTGTTGGATAGTGTTGGGTTGTGCATTTATATGTTTCTATGCGTTTGCCTATGTTATGTAATCGTGTATGTATCTAAAATTTATTAGTTTATATATGATTTTGGCAATGTGGGGTTCTCAGAATTTTGGTTTGTTGATTGATTTGGTTTGTCAGGGTTCCAAGGTTTAAGAAAGAAAGTTGGGTTTTCCTCAAGGATTCTAATTAGATATTAAAATGAGTTTGTAAATCGGAATAGAGATTAAGCTATTTAGTTTTTTAATCCTTTTAATATTATGTAATTGTTTCTAAGGCATGCATGTATCGTTTAGGAATAATGATACATACTTTGATACTCATCTTTCATCCCACTTCAATGCCACGAGGCTCACGTTGGGATGTTCATCGCCTTTGAATTTGGGTGAAAGCTTTTGTAGAATCGCACTCGTTACTAAGTATATCATTCAAAATTCGTGTTAGTGGCATGAAAGTATCCATATATAATCGGTATCAAATTATTGATATATATACCCCATTCCAAACATTAACCAATCGAAAGTGAATTGAAAGTTAAAGAGGAAGAAAAGTATCCAGATAATGACCGAATCGTATGGTTTTTGAGAAGAGGATGATCAAAAGCTGGCTGGTGTTTGACATGGACACAATCGATTATGTCGCCGTCAGGCTCGCTTTTTAGGCATTTATACCCACCCAAGTCCCAACACATACGATATTAGTCGAATCTCATTAATTAAGACCAAAATTGAAAATTCGTAGATATATATATAAAAAATATAATATAGTCTAGCTAGACAATGGTAGTTTCGCTTAATTTGCACAATCAAATTAAGAGTACTTCGTCTTAAGTTAAGAAAATTAAGAAAAAACAAGGACCTTGATGGATTTAAAAGCGTTTGTTCAAGCGCCACAATCGCTTCTCGAACCTCCTTGATGAGAGTCGCTGCTTCGCTTCGCCACCGATGATGCCATTGCCATTGGTATCGTAAAAGCAGAGCACAATACCATCTTGACCGCCATCCCTCTCTTCCCGCCACAAAGTCAGTACATGACTAGCTAGCTAACTCGGCAAATACCAATTATATATGGGGTATATATATCATATGCTTGCTTGGTTGTAGATACTTTTTTATATTTTCTAAAGTAATATAGCAAGTAGAGGTGTCCGTTATTGCTATTGTCGGACAATCTTACTTTATGCATAAAGATGATTAGTCCCATGTCTATAAAATAAGACTTGACAATCATCCGCAATTTTGCCTCCAATCCTCTTCTAATGGACCCGTGAATTAGTTAATAAAGTCATGGCTTCATTTGATGGTTTCTCCTTAAATGCAGTGGAAATGTAGGAATTACAAGTCATCGCTAAGTATATTTACTTTTGGGATGGGAAACAAGTAACAACTAAGATGATCTTCTGAGAATTGTTGCTGGCAAAATACATGTAATGAGAATGATGAGAGCAGAAAATTTGTTTTCTTCTTTCATTTAAATTTAAGAGAAAAAGGGGTTGACTGAAATCTAAGATCTCACTTACATTGCATTTATGGTTGGTCATGCGATATTGTCCGTAAATCTCAACATGCATCGGCTTCTTGGATTGGTTTGAGTTTGCCCTCTCACTGTGTATGTGTGTGTGTTTGGGAGGGGGGGGTCAGGTTCTAGTTTGGACCCTTTTGGTTCAAGAATATGCATCAATTCTTCAATCCTATTGTCAAGCCCTACTATATATATATTGAGAGGCTAAAAATGTGTAATCAGATTCATGCTCTTCCACTATCTAAGGATTATAAGTGAAAAATAGGAGTAAACATGGAAAAGTAATTTACTTTTTTACTTGATTATTATCACTATTCTCGACCTTGAGAATTGCATTTGATGCGTATATCTCAAAGAGTGGGCTGGAATCTTGAAAAGGATGTTGAGAGGAGATTTATTTATGCATTGAGCGAGAGGATATTGAGAATGCCGTGCTTGGAGGACCTTAACTTCAAGGTTGATTGATCTGGCCATCATATTGTTTATCTGCTTAATTTATTGAGTAATTTCCCTCTGAGTCCTGATTGCATGAGTTGTGTATGGAATTAGAATCATTGACAATTCTGAATTTTCTATTTTCTCATCACTGGATGTCACATGAAGCTGCTGAATTATTTAATAAAATTACTGTTTAATTGGGAACATGGACATTATCGATCTCTGAGACTTGGGTAGAAGGTGGATGCCACCACAATGCATCAACGCCTATCGTCTTTGTGGCTTCTCCAAAAAGATGCGTTGAATGCACCTGTCCAAATCAAAATGGTGGAGAATCCTGTTAATAATAGTGGAGCTCTTTTAAGATCCATTAAACTGAAAAATGATGTGTATGTTTGAAGTTGAATGTTTATGGTAGAAAGGTCTAATACTTACAAAGGTCAAAGTATAGTTAGAGAATGGATTTTTTTAGCATGTTACTGCTTTTCATTTTCAGAGGAAGAGGTTAAGTTATAGCAGCTACCAATGAGGATTAATTCTTCTTTTTTTCCTTTGTTGGGCAAAGAATATTAATTCCTTATGTGATTCCATTCACTTTTAAAAGATTTAAATAATTATCTTATTCAAATTAGAAATTTGGGATAACTTTCAACAGCTGTAATACAAAAAGTTGTCATACCCATAATAAATTGTAATCTGTCTTCATTCATCAAAACAAAACCATGCCCTTGTTTCATTATGCAATTAGATCAACATATCAACATGTAGTTCAAGATGTTTGAACCCATGCTTTTGTGATTGCAGAGTGTAGGTGCGTGAATTGATTGGAACTAATCAAAACTGGTCAAGGGCAACTTTGGTAGATTTGTGATGTATGACCCTTGACAACATTACAATTTGCATCTTCTTCTGCTGTTTGGCCTTGCTTCTCATTGCGTTTACCCCATAGAAGAATATACATGCCAATTACAACTAGGATAGATCCCAGAATACTGCTCATTACCATTGAAGAATGTTAAGGACAATTTAAATATCTGATAAACAACAAATTACTAAAAAGTGATAAAAGGAAGCTTAACAAACAGGGGGGTAAAGTAATTGAAAAGTCAAATAATTCATTGACGTGTGATCAATACCTCCAACTCTAACAGTCAAATAATTTGAGGCCTTTTTGTTTTTGTTTTGGCAGCAGTTTGTGCAGTCTTTGTTGTACTCCAGTAGCTGGTTTTATTGGTTTTATTTGGCCTGATGCTCTACTGTTTTAAGCTTGCATGCAGGTCTTGCTCTTTTTATTGAAAGGTTTGTTAGAAAAAAAAAATAACAGTCAAATAATCTGAGTAATGTATATATATATTATGTCATTGTATGAGGTGAGACTTTTTGGTACCGGAATATACGGCAGCTCTTTATTGTCCTAGTTACAACAAGTTGGTTGGTTAGCTGTAGAGTTTTATTTCAACATCAAATATATATTTGCAACCTCATAAATAAGACAAATATTAGAGAAATATTAGTCACTAAAAAATTATTCTAACATCATATTTGTTTCTTTTAATTGAAAAAGGTAGGAAAAAGCAACGATTAATTATGACTATTTTACATGGTGTGATAATATATAGTAGTATTTATTCTCTTGGAACCAATGAGGTTTGAAGCCTAGATAGTAGAAAACTGTAGGTAGGAAAAAGCAATGATTAATTGTGAGTATTTTACATGGTGTGATAATAGTAGTATTTATTCACTTGGAACCAATGAAGTTTGAAGCCTAGATAGTAAAAAATTGTAGGTGTTCAATATAAACAAAATATCAGTGAAATCCAAAGTACTTAACACTTTCATGCATGTGATTTTTCTCTTATAGTGCAGTGTTTGTACTCTCATAGATGGATACCATTTTGCTTTTATTTTTAAAACTTTTCAAGGCTCTATTATGACTCATTAGTTTGATCATCTCTATCGGACATTATGTGTCACTATCCTATTTTATGAAACTTTATTTGACATTATGAACTTATCTTTTTGCGCTTGCTTTTGGATTTGTTTAGCTTCTTTCTTTGCTGTTTTGGCATTGGCAAGATTCCTAGTTTCGATGACAAAGCTGTTGTGAGATATTGTAGAGAAATACATCTTGGAACAGTTAAATTTAACAAAGATTCAATATCGGAGGTTAAGGTCTTGAACAATTGCACTATTTTCTTGATGCTAATTGCTGAGATATTATTACAATTTTGGAGATATTGGCGATCTATATCTTGCACTAGTAGCTTAAAGTAAAAAAAAAAAAAAGAATGCTTGTGACTCATATTTGCTTATGAGAATTTTTTTTTTCCTTTAAGTTGTAACTGTATTCTTGCTTTGACCAAATAACACTTTCTCTCCCATACACAAGGGATTAAATGTGAGGCCACGGGTTCAATCATGTATGAGTGTGAGGTAGTCCCCATTTCCATTGTTCATTTTTTAAGAATTTGTTCTTTTTGGAGAGAGAGAGAGAGCACTTATTAGCTGTGAAGTTCTGCAATATATTATCTTGTATGCACTTGATTAGCAACTTCATTGATAAAAAATTTTGTTTTACACCTAAATTATTGGCATTGCTTGGATGTACCTCTTCCCTACTCACGCATGTTACCCATGTCTTTCATATGATTAGACATATGATTGATTATAAAGTAAAAGCTTCTATATATGCAAAATGAGGATAATGTAGCTATTTAAAAAGTAGTCTCCTACCACGCTTTCTATGCACCACCTTTAAACTTTACTTGTAGCTGTATTTACTAAATATGAGACATGATATAAATGTGGTAGAGATCCCCATGTGAATTTACAAGATCTCCGTATAAACATGTTGAGAGATTAATCGGATTATACTTTGAGGATTAAACCAAAAATTAGTTTGGGCCACTTCATAGAAAACATTATATTTTTTTTAAAAGGACTTTATAAGAAATACGCTTTATTAGGATTTTAATAGTACTAGTATTAATCAGTAGCAGACTTATTAATACTTTGCATATATATCTTGAACCTTGTACTTAAAAAGCTTTCGTGAGTGACTTATAAATCTGAAAATTTAATAATTGTGATAATTGTAGGCAAGGAGTAACTTGTGATAGTGATATCGAGATGGATAAGAGTTGGATGCAAGAACGTACTCGATGTTCAGATCGATATATAAAAGGTGTTGAAGAATTCTTGAGAATGGCACGTCAATGTATGGATGTAAATGGTATTATGAGGTGTCCATGCCGTGATTGTGCAAATCGATATTTTTGTCATATTGAATTGGTGGAGAGTCACTTGTATGAACATGGAATTGATCGCACATACACTCAATGGATATTTCATGGTGAAGATCCATGTAGTATAAATGTGACTTCCAATTTACACACTGATACAAATGTGAGGATGGAGAGGGTTGATGAAATGGAAGAATTGTTAGACGATGTTCGAATGGGGACATTTTTTGAAGCCAACAAAGGTGAATCCTCTACTACTCCGAGTCCAACAATTAACAATCAAGAACATAGAACCCCTTTTGATCGATTATGGGAAGATGGCATGGGTGAACTTTATCCAGGTTGTAATAAATTTACAAAAGTAGCTTTCATTTTGAAGATGCTTCATATAAAGACGATTTGCAACATGAGTAACAAGGCATTCGATATGATTGTTAAGTTGATAAAGGAGGCCCTTCCTGATGGAGAGACATTACCACGCTCATACCGAGAAACAAAGCGATTTTGCCGAGACTTGAGTTTTGGTTATGAGTCGATACATGCATGCAAGAATGATTGTGTACTTTTCTGGAAGGAACATGCTGATAAAGTAAAATGCCCAACATGCAACACTTCAAGATGGAATTGTGTTAAGGGTAGTGCAAGAAAATTCCTCAAAAGGTCTTGTGGTATTTCCCAATAAAACCGAGGTTGCAACGGTTGTTTATGTCGAAAGATATGGCCAAACATATGAGGTGGCACAAAGATGACGAAAAGATGATGGCAACACTCTAAGACACCCAGCTGATGGTCTTGCGTGGAAAGAGTTTGATAAAGAACATGAATGGTTTGCTTGTGATTCTCGCAACGTGCGACTTGGTTTGGCAAGTGATGGTTTTAACCCATTTGGTAATATGAGTACCTCATATAGCATATGGCCAGTAGTAATAATGCCATATAATTTACCTCCATGGATGTGTATGAAGGATCCAAATATGATATTGTCCTTAATTATCCCTGGTCCCACAGCACCAGGAAATGACATTGATGTGTATTTGCGGCCACTAGTTGATGATTTGCATGAATTGTGGAATGAAGGTGTAACCACTTACGATTCTTTGACTAAAGAGACATTTCAGTTGCATGCAGTATTATTATGGACCATAAATGATTTTCCCGGGTATGGGAATTTGTGTGGGTATTCTACAAAGGGTAAGAAAGCGTGTCCGGTATGTAACAAGGATACAATGTCTTACAGATTGAAGTATGGGTCTAAAGAGTGTTATATGTGTCATCGTAGGTGGCTTCCTCGAGACCATGTGTGGCGTCATGAAAGAGAATTGTTCGATGGTACAGAGGAGCATAGATTGGAACCTGAAGAAATGTCTAAAGATCAACTGTTGCAACAACTAATACATGTTGAAAATTTACAGTTTGGGAAATCTAATGGGAACAAGAGAAAGCATATGACAAGTGATGGTGATGTAAATGAGTCAAATTGGAGGAAGAAAAGTATTTTCTTTAAGTTGCCTTATTGGTCAACATTGAAACTACGACACAATTTAGATGTCATGCACATTGAGAAGAACATATGTGACAGTATTTTGGGTACATTGATGGATATCCCTGGGAAGACAAAGGACACAGCCAATGCACGAAGAGACTTACGTGAGATGGGTATACGTAAAGAATTACATTTGCAGACAAATGGTGCCACCACCACGATGCTACTAGCAGCATACACTTTGACAAGAGATGAGAAGAATCAGTTATGTGAGTGGTTGAAATGTGTGAAATTTCCTGATGCGTATGCATCTAAAATTAGTCGATGTGTGAACAAGTGTCCTGGCAGGATATCGGGAATGAAAAGCCATGATTGTCATGTTTTCTTACAGCGCTTACTTCCTATTGCAATTCGTGGAAAATTAACACCTGAAATAGAAACAACAATAATTGAGATGGGTAATTTTTTTAAGCAGTTGTGTGCACGGACATTAAAAATAGATATTTTGAAGCAAATGAAGGTTGACATTGTCGTGATTTTATGCAAGATGGAACAAATATTTCCACCAGCATTTTTTGATATTATGGTCCATCTAGCGGTTCATTTACCTCGAGAGGCTGAGCTTGGGGGACCGGTACAAAACCGTTGGATGTATCCAATGGAAAGGACGCTTGGTAAATGTAAAAGGACTGTGCGGAACAAAGCGCGACTAGAGGGTTCAATTGCTGAGGCTTATTAAGTTGATGAGTGTTTGTCGTTTTGCTCAATGTATCTTCATGGGATTGAGACAAGATGGAACCGTGAAGAGCGAAATGTTGACGGCTATCTGGAAGAAACGGAACACGGCCTTGATGTATTCTCTCAACGAGTTCGACCGTTGGGTGTGGCAAAATATGTGACACTTGATGAGAACATTTTTGCGAGAGCCCGATGGTATGTACTTAGCAACTATAAGGAAACGGCTTCATACTTGCAGTAAGTGTATAATTATGGGCTTATCCTTACATTATGCTTACTCATGACTCTAGATGATTACTTACAATATACACTTTTCTATGCAGTGAACACTATCAGATGATTGAAATGGAAGGCGGCCATGATATTGAGAAGAAGCATGAGGCCACATTTGAACATTGGTTTCGAGATAATATATATAGTGGTGGGCGTAGTGCAGAAAATGTCTCAGAACAATTATATCGTCTTTCACTTGGGCCTGATTATCAAGTTAGATCATATAGAGGTTGTATTGTGAATGGGGTTAGGTTCCATACAAAAGAATGTGCAGAAACTCGTACTACCCAGAATAGTGAAATTGTTGTTAAAGGTGGGTACAACACGTCAGACGATGAGTACTATGGTGAGTTGAAGAACATCTTTGAGTTATGTTACTCGGGCCGAAATAGGGTGTATCTATTTGAGTGTGATTGGTGGGATACTGGGAGTAATACATGGGGAATAAGAAAAGAACAAGGTTTTACAATTGTGAATACTTCTCGTAAATGGTATGAGTCTGACCCTTTCATATTAGCATGCCAAGCTGCACAAGTATTTTACTTGAATGATCCCAAATTGGGTGGTAGTTGGAAAGTGGCACAGGTGCTGACTAATAGAAACACATACTATATTCCAACAGCAGTAGGGGAAGATAATGAGAATAATGACCAAGATCCCAATAATGAGGTATACTAGGAAAATGAATGTGCTAGGGGTAATATTGCCATTGTTAAAAACTCTAATGTGTTGTGTAGAGATGATTCAACAATACCTATTGATGAATTATATGTGGAACTTGATGCAAGCATGTTCATTGACGATAATCCTTCCATTGAGGAGCATAATGCTAACTCTGATAATGAAGAAGAGTTAAGTAGCAATGATGATATAGAATCTGAAGACACAGAGAACTCTGAATACATACAGTCATCCTCAAGCAACAATGATACAGACTATGAGACAGAATGACCAAGTATGAATTGGATTAACATGTTATATGAAGCTTTGCTACTAATATTTTATTTTATTTTTTATTTTTCTAAAAATTGTTTGCTTATGTGCAATTAACTAAATTAAGTATATGAACAATTTTTTTTTGTCCAAACTATTTAACATGCAACATTATGGTTATATGATTGTCCCGCATTTGTTTTTTGATGTTTGCAGATTTATTAGATTGATTAGAAATGGTGATAGGCCAAAGACAAGGTCGTGGCCGAGTTCGAGGCCAAGGTTGAGGCCTATGTCATGTTGAGGACTGTGGCAATCTAACTTTAGTTGATGCGGTTGATGATATGGACATGCCCCTCGACTTGACGGATGCCCATCCTCCCGAAGAGTCGATTGATCACATGCACTCATCTGGAGATGCACCCACTGCCGGTTGTGAGTGAATTTACAATCTTTTTTCTTATTATTTTGTTACATGCATTTTGTAAACTACTTTGTTAGATACAACTAACTACATTTTCATATTTTGATTAATAGCTAGCACGTCCGTTAAACAGACAAGGGGGAAAAACAAGAATTTAAAGTTCAATACTATGATAGATAAAAATGGTCCACTTACGTTGGAATTTAATAATAAGTGTTGGGTACCAGTGGGTGAAAATGCCGAGGCGTGGTCGAGAATAGTTTCATCAATTGTGTACAATCATTGGGACCTCCATTATAGTCGTTGGAGCAAGGTCCCGAATGCAATGGTGAAAAACTTAGAAGAACGTGTGAAGGTATAAATTTCATTGTGTGTGTGTATAATGTCACTTGCTACAAATAATGTGATAAACTTTTGACCATTATTTTTGTAATTATTATGTCTTAGGACAAGTTTGCTTTGAATATGGAGTTACAACAGAACAGGATTGCCTTAAAGTGTCAATTAAATCTTTCTTATAGGAGACATCGCTGCACTTTGCACTTAGATCATTACAAAATTTTTTTTCAAAATGTGGACAGCCAAGATTTGGTTGCGATGGACAATGCTAAACGCGAGGTGAGGGCCAATGTTCCAAAAGGTATTTCTCCGAAACAATGGCCTATTATATGTGACTCATTTGAAAGTGACTCATGGAAGATAAATGTATCTTATTCAAATAAATAGTCAATTATTTTCTAAGATTTGTATTCAACTATAAAAAATGAAATGAATACGTTTTTTGATTGAATTTTTGCAGCAAATATCTGAACGAAATAAGAAAAATAGAGCGGAGATGAAAACAAATCATACGGCTGGCTCCTCGCCATTCGTGAATGTTGTTTACAAGAAGGTAAGAATATATAGTGTTAAGGTTTTATAGTAATGTTCTTCAGTGTAACAATTAATTATGTGTATTATGTGCAGGCACAGATTACTAAGGTCACACCTAATCCAATAGAGATCTACAAGGAAACGCACTTTAGTGAAAAGAATAAAAAATTTGTCAGTGAATATGCTGAGAGTAAATACGTAAGTGAATGAAATGAATACTCATGATTAATATATGTAATGAACTTGCATGACTTAATTAATTGATGTTTATATGGCTTGTGCAGAAAGAAATGGAGTCAATGGCAGCAAACTCCGATGATGTTAATATCCTCCCAGAAAACATTGTCCTTAAGGTGTTAGGTGGGCATCGCTCAGGACATGTGAGAGGACATGGTTGTGGTGCCATACCAATCCGGTCAAATTCCTCGTCAACACACAATCATGATGAATGCTTGTCTAAATAGCTAGAAACTGAACATAAACTAGCTGAATCACTAGAAAAATGTGCACAGTTGGAAGAATCACAAGCTGCTTTGAGGATTGAAATGAATGCATCCCAAGCTGCTCTACAGGCGCAACAACAGGCACAACAAGCACAAATAGATAGGCTGCTAAAACATTTGGGAGGGTAAGAGAATTTCGCTTGTCACTTTTTTAAGTTTTTTTTTTTTTTCATATACACATATCAAGTAATTGTTAGAAAGATCATTAATTATGATATGAATTCTATTATTTATAGGCTTGGAGGGAGCTCTCATGAATCTCAAGCAAGCGAAAGCAACGTCTAATGGAGCTTTTGTTATATTTTGTTTATGATTAAGATTATAACAATTTTGGTTTGTATTAGAGGGTAGAGACTTCAAATAGTTTTTTGTTTTAAGAACTTGGAGATAGCTTTTATTGTACTTTGTTGAAGAAGTTTCAATATTATAAAAATTATAACAAATTTGGTTTATGCTAGAAGGTAACCACTTCAATTAGTTTTTCGTTTAAGAACTTTGATTTAGTGAACCTCTCTTGACATGTTTATCAAGTTGAGTAAACATTGCAAGAGAGTAATATTATATAACAATATTTCATTTTAAGTGTGTACAGGATGGTACAAGTGGAAGATGTGCACGAAGTTGTGGCGCTAAAGGACTCTTAAAAAAGCCAAAGAGGAATTGTTTGAATTTTGTGATTCTTACTCTGTTTTATGTGTTTGTTGCTATGTGGGGTTATTTTTTTTGGGTGAAATTTGATTAAGCTGATTGTTTATATTATTTGAGGACTGGGTTGTGTGGTTATGAAATTAATTGTCGTTATAACCACCCGGCTTATGTTTTACAGGTAATAAAGCATTTAGATTTGCATTTTAGATGTGGTGAGCTTAGTTTTATTTGAATTTTGTAGAACATAAAATGATTATGTTTGTACACAAGGATCATCTTTGTTTTTCTGCTACTTCTTATTTGTCCAGGGTGCTCTTAGTGGTAATGTAACTGACTTAGCCTTTATACGTTTCCAAATTAAAATGCTGTTAGTGTCTATCTCCATCGATGATCCTTGATCCCTAATCTTTTATGGATTTTGTTGTTATTTAATATATCTTTGTAGATGTGTGCTTGATCCCGTGACAAAATTGTCGCTGCCCTCCGACCTTTACAATGTATGAGTTTGATCTTTGTAGTTAATGGGGCACTTGTAATAAAAGGTACATAAACTTTATACTTTCTTATTGTTTCTTCGCAAGTTTTGAGTTTCTAATTTTTTATTTCCTTGATGTAAATTCTTGGGTTTATCTACAATATTGAGTCCTTAAACATCTGTCATTTCTCTTGTGTTTTTTTTTTTTTTTTAATTCTAAAGCTGTTTTAGCAAATGGTGATGTGCTTGACATGCTTGGGACTCTTAGGAAAGATAATATTAGGTATGACGTGAAGCATTTGTTTATAGGTATGTACTAAACACACTATATTGTACTGATACTTTAACGCAAAGAACTATAGTTTAAAGTATATGGACTTTTGCTATCATCATTGTAGGAAGTGAAGGATCCTTGGGTATTGTAACTAAGGTTTCCATTCTTTCCCCTCCAAAGCTATCTTCAGTGAATGCAGCTTTTCTTGTTTGTAAAGACTATTTCAGCTGCCAGGTATAATTAGTTTCCTTACTCTGAAATTTCTTTTGCTGACACAGAGTATTTTACCATAAGTTTGATGCCCGAAATGATCAAAACAAACAATATATTACCATTAGTTATATGCCAAAATGCATTACAGAGAGCATGACAAGCTCTCTCTCTCTCTCATAAGTGCATGCTCTGCCACTTAATGTCTAGTTATGGTTTCCTGAAATTTACACCATTATATGTTTCCTAAAGTTTAATAGTCATATTGACTTCTCTTGTTTTTTTTTCCTCGAATGGCTGATAAGCTAAAAATCTAGATTTTTACATTTTTAATTTACCATGCACCCTTACCTATCAAAAAAATGGCCGATAATGCTTTCCCTTTTCTTTTAATCAGATTTGATTGTCTGAGACAAGAGGCCGGATTTCCTGGTGTTGGGATCCAATCGTTTTTGCTCTTGTTTAGTTGTGTTCTTTTAGTGAACGTGAAAGTCTGCTCCAGTAAGTTTGCTTATTTTGTTCAAGTGGTTTGTGTCCTTTATATTTGTTATAGGTTCTCTCCTGTTTGAAAGGCATGTGTAATTACAAATGTAATGGATTTATGAATTTCTGACACAGATAAAGCTAGTAGTTGCCATTTTGTGTGTATCAGTGTAGAGTAATCGAAAAACAGTTATTGTAATGAATGCACATTATATGAAAATGGCATGTTTTGTGCAACCATGGTAAACCGAAATGACTGCCAATCTCAGTTTAGTATGTAAGAAAATTTTGGGGTGTTTATTTTGTTTGTGAGATTAGTTGATGTGCATTTTGAAGCACATAAATGTTCACTCTCTTTTTTTGGGATAGATTGTGCAAAGCCGGTTATCATAAAGCATTCATGGTAAAAATTGATTTTGCAATTGCTCTCCTTTGTGTTGGTGTGTGAAAGAAAATGGGGATTCTCTTTTGTTCTTTCCATATCAATTTAAAATTGATTGATCATCCGAGGCATCTAGATTTTTACATACATTTTAGATCTTATTTTATTATCAAATGCTCTTTTGGCGCTTCTCTTATTGATTACGAACTTCCAAAGCTTTGGAAGCGCTAGGGTATGAATTTAAATCTAGTGATTGTGGTCTTCTAGAATGATGTCTTTGTTCTTTGCATTGGCAGCTATAGGTGAATTTGACAACTAAACATTTCTATCATTTACATTAGTCAAATCTAGATAAATTGAGCATCCCATAATAGTTGCTACTTAATATGATCTTGTGCTTGCAGAGATATATTGTACCCTTGTTTTCATTCTTTTAGTTGGAATTCCTTTATTTTCACTTGTCCAAACCTTTATTTTTCATCATCTGTTGGACACGGGATATTCTTGTTGGGTTCTGCGATTGCGAAAATGTGGCAGAACACCACTTGCCCAAAGACTCATGGGGAAATGTTCTATTATCCGTGAACTCCATGTTTATGTCAAGTTTCCTTCAATATGAAGGAAAGAGTTCACTCTGTCTATACCGAGAGGAAGAACAGAGCAAAGAAAAGAAGAGAAGAAGAAAGAAGGAAGAAGAAGAATGAGAGAAAACAGGAGAGACTTAATGTGAGAAAGATTGTGTTATTGATTAATCAATCTCGTAAGATACAATGAGGAGCTTGTATGCTTTATATACTAAGCATCAAGCTAAAACAGAAAGTACAAAGTAACAATAATCAGTTTACTAGTTACAGCTATATAACTAACTTGAGCTAACTATAACTAACATATTTACAACTGAAAAATGTACAATATACATTGTTTAATAGTCCCCCTCAAGATGGATGGCAAATGTCTTTGATATACATCTTGGACAGTAAACGATGAAAGTCTTTAAAACCAAGGCTCTTAGTGAAGATATCAGCCAGTTGGTTTTGAGATGTAACATGTAGAGTTCGGATAAGTCCAAGTTGGATCTTTTCTCTTACAAGGTGGCAGTCAATCTCAATGTGTTTTGTTCTTTCATGATAAACAGGATTTGCAGCAATATGGAGAGCAGTTCTGTCACAAAGAGAAGAGTGCTTGGGGGTGAGAAATTGAAAATCTTTAAGTAAAGACAACCACATTAGCTCACAAGAGGTTGAAGCTAATGCTCGATACTCGCCTCATAGAAGACCTTGATACAGTTTGTTGTTTCTTTGATTTCCAAGACACAAGAGAGTCACCAATAAAAACACAAAAACCAGTGATTGACCTGCGAGTGTCTAAGCAGCCTGCCCAATCTGAATCTGAAAAAGCCTTAAGGTGAAAATCTGACTTGGCAGAGAAAATAAGGCCTTGTGCAGGAGCTTGTTTAATATACCTCAAAACTCCGTGAGCAGCCTCTAAATGAGGTTGTCTAGGCTTATCCATGAATTGACTTAAAATCAACAGAGAAAGCCAAATCGGTCTAGTAATGGTCAAGTATAAAAGCCTTCCAACCAACCTTCTATAGCTTGTAGAATCAAAGGAGATCACCTTCATCCTTTGATAGTTTCAAATTCTGCTCCATGGGAAATTTAACAGGTTTAGACCAAAAGACTGAATCCTCTAAGACCTCTAGGGCATATTTTCTTTGGTTAATGAAATTCATACTCAGAGACCTAGCAATCTCAAGACCAAGAAAATACTTCAAAGGCCCTAAATCTTTTAATTTGAATCATCATTCAAGAGAGTAATGAAAGAAGACACCGCCTTTGGGTCATTACTAGCTATAGCCACATCATCAACATAGACAAGTAATGCAATGAAAGAGGAACCCTTAAGCCGTGTGAACAAAGAGTAATGCCGTGATTGAACAAATCCAAGTTCAACTAGTGTGTTTGAAAACTTTGAAAACCATTGTCTTGATGCTTGTTTTAAGCCATATAAAGACTTAGTAAGCTGCAAACTTTTGTGTCCCCCTTAGGTCCAAAACCAGGAGGCATGCTCATGTAAACTTCTTCATCCAAATCACCATGCAAGAATGCATTGTTGACATCCAATTGATGTAAAAACCAGTTCTTGGCTGCTGCAAGTGCTAGAAAACATCTAACAAAGGGTCATTTTCAAGAATCGGTGAGAAAGTTTCATGAAAGTCCAGCCCTTCACATTGAGTATATCCCTTGGCCACCAATCTAGCCTTATATCTCTCAACACTCCCATCGATTTGTGTTTAACTTTATACACCCATTTACATCCAATCGGGTGTTTATTGGGAGGTAAGTCAAGAATAATCCATGTATTATTCTCCTCCAAAGCTGAAATTTCAGCCTTCATAGCTTCACACCAAAGGGATTTTTGACTTGGTGATAGAATTTTGGCTCAAAGTTGAGAGGATATTGAAAAATGAAATGTTTATAATGAGATGATAGGTTATCATATGAAAGAAAAGAGGACAAAGGATAAAGTTTACGAGTTGTCAACCATTGTAGTAGATTGGGGTAAGCAAGAAGAAGCCATTTTGCAATAATAATTCCAGTAACTTGGTTTGTGTTTGATCCTATCTGATTTTCTAAGAATAGGAGTTGAAGTTTCGCGATAGAAGATGAGTTTTGAATTGAGTTGGGTGATGAGGATTCCGCAGAATGAGGAGAGGAATTTTCGGAAAATGAGATGAAGGGATATCTATAGATGGATGTAAGAAGGAGTTTCGAGATGGGATTTGTATTTGTGATGAAGTGATGGGAAGTGAGGGAATGATTGGTGAATCGAATGGATATAATGTGTCGTAAAATGGAAGAACTATTGTCAATGTTAGGTGCAGAGGAAGATGAGTGATCAATATGAGTAGCATATGGAAAAATGGTTTCATGAAAATGGCATTTCGGAAATGATGATGATTGATTTTGAAGATTATAAAATTTATAACCTTTCATGTTATGTGGATAACCAATAAAGATGCATGGGGTAGCTCTTGGATCAAACTTTGTTCTATTTCTAGATAAAGTTGAAACATAAGCTAGACACCCAAACACTTTAAGATGAGAGTAAGATGGTATTTTAGAGAATAGGAGTTGATAAGAAGATTTATTTGAGAGAAGAGGAGTTGGAATTCTATTGATTATATGTGCTGAAAGGATGCAATCTGACCAGAATTGTAAAGGTAGGTGTGATTGAAATCTTAAAGATCTAGCTACATTTAAAAGGTGTTGGTGTTTTCTTTCAACTATGGCATTTTGTTGAGGGGTTTCTACACAACTCAATTGATGAATGATACCTTGAGTAGAAAAGAAGTCTTTCATATGGAATTCTGAACCATTATCAGACTTAATACATTTGATTTTGGTTTTGAATTGAGTTTGAACCATATTAGAGAAAGAATGAATAATGGATGCAGTTTGTGATTTGTGTTGCATCAAATGAACCCATGTGAACCGTGTGCAATCATCCACAATGGTAAGGAAGAATTTTGATCCATTTATTGAACTAGTGGCCATAGGACCCCATATATCACAATGAAGTAGATCAAAAGGAAATTCGAAATGGAAACACTAACGAGGAAAAGGCAACTTGTGTTGTTTTGCCAATGGACAAATTGAACAAATTTCATTTTGTTTACAAGATATGGCAGGAACTATGGATTGAATCAATCTTATTCTAGAGTTGGAAGGATGCCCTAATGTAATGCCACATCACAAGAGGGCTCCTTTATTGAATTAAAAGAAACATGTTTATGGAAAGAAGGAACAGTTACGATGCATTGGATGAAACCTCATTCTCTGGCGCAAGTAGAACAATCCACTTCTTCTTTAGCAACCCCAATTCTCCAATGATGTAAACTCGAATGAAACAATAACCTGACAAGAAATATGAGGCAACAATGTAGATTTTAAGAAGTTTGCTAGCTGAAATTAGATTGAAGCTAAAAGAGGGTACACAAAACTTGATTAATGTAAGATTATCTCGAAAGTTTGATGGTGCCAATGTGTGTGATGATGCTTTGGCACCATTAGGTAGGTTTACATGAGTGGAAACAATGGCGAATTGTTGTGAAAGGATGAGCAGCTGATCATGTGATCGAGCTCAGTGTCTAAAATCCGAGGATTGGTTTTACGATTTGAGTGTGCAGCAATGTTAACAAATGCAGAAAAAACAAAATATCTAGGATTAAGAGTAGAATTATAACCTGAATTTCCAATGGAGAGGCATTTGCAGTGAGATGTGGTTGAAATTGCTTCAACATTTCCATCAAATGTTGGCATTGTGCAGAAATCAAGAAAGTTGAGGAGGATTACTCATTGAATGAGAACTGTTGAGGTGATGAGGATGGGGTTGTTGAGTCTGGACTTGGTTGACTGAGTAATATGGTGATGGATATTGATGTTGTGACTGGATTTGGTTGGCCGAATATTGAGGTGATGAGTATTGGTTGGATGATTGAATTTGATTGGCTGAATGTTGAGATGATGAGTATTGATTTTGTGGTTTAGTTTTGGTAAACTTGAATCCGGGAGGAAATCCATGTACTTTATAACATTTCTCAATTGTATGTCTAGAAAGACCACAATGAGAACAGATTGGTTTTCTAAAATTTGGCTTAGCGAACCTACTTCCTGAATTGGATTTAGTCATGAGGGCAGTGGGTTCATTCATTTGAGAGGATGATGGATTCAAAACAGATTTGGTTAAGAGGGCAGCAGATTCATGGTTCATTGAATTGACAGATATCTCTCTTTGTTTTTCTTCTTGGATGATAAGAGAAAACACTTTATTCAAAGGGGGGAGAGGATCTGTCAACAGAATTTGTGCTCTAACGTGAAAAAGAGTCATTTAATCCCATTAAGGCGATATATACTCGTTCTTGGCTGTGAAACTCAAGAATGGATTTAACACGTCCACAATTGCAGCAATTACATATAGACATAGGGCTATAGTTATTAAGCTCTTCCCATAGAGTCTTAAGTTGAGTGAAGTACTGACTTACATTGGAATTCTCCTGAAAAGTAGCTGCAATTGATTTTGAAGTTGAAATATTCTAGGTCCATTCCTCTGTGAGTACCTATCCTTTAGGTCTTCCCACATGATCTTGCTAGAAGTGATGTAGATGATGCTGGATTTGATATCACTTGAAACGATGCAAGATCCATGACACCACCATGTCATTACACGAGTCCAGCTGGAAAAAGATTATCATGTTACGGTGGTTCTGATTGAACCATTAACAAAACCGATTTTGTTCTTGGCACTCAGAGATACCAAAGATAGACTGCTCCATGTGTTGTAGTTCTCTCTCAATGGTGATCCAACTAGAATTAAAGCTGGATTTTCACCACTATTTAGAAAAAGAGGGTTGGATGGATCAATTGATCGATTGTTTGGGAATGAATCTTTGAAGGTATTTTGATGTTGATCTATCAAATGATTCTGCAGACCATTTGAAGAAATGTGTTGATGATTTTCAGCCATTGTTGAAGCTTGAAAATCACCTTGAACAATGGGAAGATGATGCCATTGTAGAAAACAGCAAAAGAAAGAAAAGAAAGAGGATCGGATGAATCACAATTTGTGATTAGAGCTCTGATACCATGTCAAGTTTCCTTCAATATGAAGGAAAGAGTTCAATCTGTCTATACCGAGAGGAAGAACAGAGCAAAGAAAAGAAGAGAAGAAGAAAGAAGGAAGAAGAAGAATGAGAGAAAACAGGAGAGACTTAATGTGAGAAAGATTGTGTTATTGATTAATCAATCTCATAAGATACAATGAGGAGCTTGTATGCTTTATATACTAAGCATCAAGCTAAAACAGAAAGTACAAAGTAACAATAATCAGTTTACTAGTTACAGCTATATAACTAACTTGAGCTAACTATAACTAACATATTTACAACTGAAAAATGTACAATATACATTGTTTAATAGTTTATGGTACTGCTGTTCCAGTTCATGGGCGGGATGCTGACAAGTTACAACACCAGGTAATATATAGTAAAGCTTGTTCATTAATTATTACTATTTTAAATAAGACCTTTAGTTGAATTTATTGGCAATGAAAATGGCTCATGTAAAGTAACTGTCTAGTTTACAACCTTGGATTGATGCCATTAAAATTTATGAACATGGACAAATTTGTATGCTATATTTGCCTTGCCTCGGTACAGTGCCTAAAATATTCTCACTTGATTTTTTTTTTTTTTTCCAATTTTTTTGGTCTCTGATTTTTCATTCCCTTTATTATCCTCTCAGGGATACGGTACACTTTTGAGTTTTGATGGAGGAGGCAGAGCAGATTGCACGAAGGGAGCATAGATCAACAAAAATAGCAGTCATTTCAGGCGTAGGAACCCGCCATTACTACCGAAAATTGGGGTATGAGCTTAAAGGGCGTTACATGGTGAAATGTCTTGCCTGACCAGTTCTAGCATGTGATATAACACAGTTTTGTATACATATGATTGGAAATAAGTATTAATTTTTTTTTTGCAATTTGGGTGAGTCTCTCTCAATGCTGTCATCTATCTTTCAATATTCTGAAAGTGACCATGGTGACCCTGCCAACTTAAGAGTAAATGCAATAGGTTTTTTCTTTTTTGCTTTGTTGGTGACTAGGTGTTCAATTAACACTAAAAAACCGTCACTACACTTCAAATATATATAAAAATAAAAAAAATATAAAATATATATATAAACAAAATATATATAAAAAATATAAAATATATATAAATAAAAATAAAAATATATATATAAATAAAAATATATATAAAAAATATATATATAAATATATACGGTTTTATTTTTTAAACTACACTAGGGTCGCCGCTATTTTTTACAATTTATAATGTCAATAGCGGCGACTCCAGGGTCGCCGCAGTTGATAATTTCAATATTTGTTCCCCTTTTTTTCTAAATATCATTAGGGTCGCCGCTATTGATCGTTTAAATTTTTTTTTCCTGATATCATTAGTGGCGACATGCATGTCGCCGCTATTGGCTTTTTTAAAAAAAAAAATTAAAACTATTAGCGGCAACTATGTTGCGCCGCTAATAGTTTTTTTTTTTCCCTGATGTCATTAGCGGCAACAAGAAGTCGCCGCTATTGCTATGTCATTAGCGGCAACCCCAACGTTGTTTTCAACATTTTTCCCGGCGAAACAAAATATATAGTAGCGCAACAAAAGTTGCCGCTAATGATTGGCTATTAGCAGCAACAAAAAAGTCGCCGCTATTTGGCAATTGCGTCGGACCATCAGCAACCACTGAATTGCGGCAACTTTGTCGCTGCTATTAGGCAATAGCGGCGACTTTGCTACTAATAGCGGCAACTTTGGGTCGCCGCTAAAGACCATTTTTTTTGTAGTGGTGATTTTGTTCTTTTTATTTTATTTTTCATGACAAGTGTTTTCACAAGTAAGTTTGGGGGAAGATATCTCTCGACTCACTTCGGTTCTCTTCACCTCTTGGTATTGTATTTTTGCCTACATTGAGGACATTGTGTGATTGAAGTTTGGGGGTATGGAAAACCGTTGTCCATTTTTATTTTTAGTTGTTATTTTTTGTTTTTAGTTATTGTCTTCTGTCCATTCTAGTTTTTAGTTGTTTTCATTTTTTTAATTGTGCGATGTTGTTGTCAAGTTCAAGTTATTAACTATGACTGTGGTTTGCTTAAAGGGTTGAATTCTTCATTATGTCAGGTGGAGTTTGAGTTTTTTAAATTATTTTTGGATAATTGAGATTGTATGTGCTTTTGGGATCAAGATTTTTTTTTAGCACATTCGCATGTTTTTTTTTGTGAGGTATAAAGTTTTATCTTAAGCTTGTTCTTTTTGAGATTTGTTGGATGACCTTTTGATGAATAACCTTGGTGTGAAAGATAAAAAAAAAAAAAAAAATCAATTTGAGTCCTTCATTGAGTAATTGGACTTTTTGCCTCACTAAGCATTAAGTGTTTGTGTCAAAAGGTGTGAAGTTCAAGTTGAGTTATGGCATGGCTAGTATGGCTTCGTAGCCTTTTTGACTTAAGATATTAAGCCCTTAGGGATGTTCTACATCTAGTGCCCTAAAGCCATTTGGCTTGGGAGTCATTGGCCTAACACTTGTTGCATGGGTCAATTAGAAAGCTTAAAGGAGTCATACATTGCATAGCCTATAAAAAGAGAAAATAAATGCATATCTTGCCTTGGTTGTTTCATCTATTTGGGATACTTATGAATTTTGTGGAACTTGTTTTAAGTTTAAACTGAAAGCATCATTATTGCATGCTAATTTCACTTTGCATGTTTCAAGAACATATGATGTCTCAGTTGTCCATTTTTGAGTTATTTGTTCTTGGATGCCCATTGATTGTGATGAGGGTGTTTGTCTTTTTAAGCTCACTCATGAATTAGAACCATGGTCTTTGTGAAAATTCGTTCTTGTTAACAACATTGTACTGCAATGTTTGTAGGTGTCATTCCTGTAAACCCTCACGAGACTTCACTCATCCACTAGGGATGCCTAGGGGTTTAAAAGGTTTATTGCATATGCTAAATGAAATCGTCTCTCCCACAACAGAGGACTTATGTTCATTGCTTTCATTTTTTTTTTTTTGCTAAGAGACTAGCAAAAGTTAAGTTTGGGGGTGTTTAATGTATGCCAAATATTGCATATTTGGACCCCTTAATTTACTATCGTTAATCTTTTAGCGGTATTATTATTTAATGTTTTGGGTTAGTTTCATGTTTTGTAGTGTTTTATAGGTTGCAGAAAGAAAACTGTAGGCTTTATGTGGAAGTTACTGATTTCAGATGAATAGTGTAGTCCCTGGTAGAGCGATCGAGCGCAAGTCTTTGCGATCGAGTGCAAATGTGCTCAAGCGCAGGGCATACATGATTGAGCACCTTGGACAATTGTGATCGAGCGCAAGTGCTGCATAGTAGACAGAAGCCTTATGCACGAGTGCACCAACTGTACAATCAACCACACACGTTCCACTTGGCAGCAAATTTCAGTTTTATTAAATTTGTAAACCCTAGTTTTAGACCTATAAACACATAATTATCAGACTAGTTGAAGGAGGCTGTGAATTATGAAATTTGAGAGGAGAAAGAAGAGGGTTCTAGGGTTTCCTAGCTTTTGGATCTCAACCTTGGGTTTCATTACTTGTAAGTACTCAATTTTTATTATGGATTCAATCAATAACGTTTTGTCTTTCAGTAACATGAGAGGCTAAACCTTCAACTAAGGTTGAAGATGAAGCCTCACTTATGATTAACAATTTAGTTTCATGTAATCAAGATTTCTCAATTTAATGGTTCAATTGCTTATTGTTCTGATTTTCTGTTAATTGGATTGAATGTATCTTGTATATCTTTTGTGATTCAAGGATACATTAGATGATTTATGATAGTTCAATACAATTAACTGCTTGGTTTTCTTGATTAAAAGATTGGATCTTTCTTGTGATTTATTCTCTGGATACAATGGATGTTTCAATATAGATTGGATATTTGCTTGTGATTTACGGATACAACTAATGTTTTAATTGATTATTGGATTTCTATTGTAATTTAGATAAAGAATGGATACAAAGAATGTTTTGATTATTTTGTGATGCAAAAAAGCGAAACATACCTAAGATTTATATGTGAGAACTTTGGGGAATATTTGAGATCATGGAATTAGGTTGTTAAGATTATGTGAGAGTGGATTCTGAAACCCTAGTGCTTCATCAACAAATTACTTTAACTTAATTATATTTATGCTTGTGTTTCATTCAAACAATCATCATTCAAAAACTGGGAACTAGATTAGAATAGAATTATTTTTGGTTTAAATTTCTTTCAAGAATACAATTCCCTGCGAATTCGACCTTGCACTTGCACACCACCATATTGCACATGACTCGTGCACTTGCAAGCACAATAAATTTGTACAACACACACACCATGAGGCAGAATGAGCACCTTTGCGCTCAATCCCATCCTACCTGCGCTTGAGCGCACCTTCACAAACTACACCAAGACATATCAGTACCTAAAATTTTGCATAACTTAAGTTTGGTCCATTTTGTGAGTTTTTGAATTTTGTTTTTGATATTTGGTATTTTTGTTTCGGTTTGTGTGTTTGTATTAGTTTTCATTTTTTCTTTATTTTATTTCTTAAAAAAAAATTAAAAAAAATTGGTTATTGTTTTATGTGGGATATTTGCATTTTCAAGAGTGAGAGTGAGCATGTACTCTTTGAATGATTTTAATTGGTTGCAACATGTTCCAACTAGTTGTAGGACACCCGCTCCTATTAACTCATCTCACCATTTTAACCCACATGAACCATGTTTATACTGCTCCAATCCTAATCATTAAGTTGGAAATTGTCCATCCTTTTTGGGCAATTTTCCAATTTTTCATATGAGCATATGAACAGTAATTTCTCCAACCTGGGGTTTGAATCAAATTTTAGTTTTTATACCCTGGACTGGAGCAATCATTCTGATTTCTCATGGCAAGCTCATGCTATGGAAAATTATGCTCCCTAATCTTATGACTGCATCGTTTTGAATATCCGCAATTTGACAACCAATCTTCTAAGCCTTCATCTTGGAATTATCCTCCTCAAGAGTAATTAATGCAACATTTTCCAACTACTCATGTAGATGACTTAGAGGAGAGAGCAAACCAACTCATGGCTGCTAGGCGTGCCCATACCTAGCCTCCTTACACTCACGTATCTCATAAGTTATGTTTATATTGTTATCATCCTTCTCACTGGATATATGATTGTCCATTCATTAGCCATTATATGATTGATGACGATGATGCTAGCAAGTTTGCACATGAGCATCTCCAAACCACCGCCACACTTGAGAGTGAGGAAAAAGTTGTCAACAAGGTGGAAGAAAAAGAGGAGCAAATTGAGCCCCCGCCAATTCTAAATTTGTGACGCCCCGCCCGATGGGAATATCAATTATCTAGTAATTGACCCCATGGCTCGCCATCCCAGCCATGTCCCTCCAAGACACGACCTCCGGGAAAATCACTTTCCTCGTCGTAACGAGAAAACTGCAGCGGAAGACTTTACCAAGACTATGGGATTAAGAGACAATAATGGAAACATCACACAGCAATACTAGAGATAAAGTACTACATCCATAATATAACAAAGAGTCATCAAATGTACTGGTCATCGGACCATCATCAGGAAATAGATACAACCCAAATAAGATACATCAACATTGTTCACAAAAGATCAACAGATCAAAGCCTAGACTTAAGCTTCAACAGAGCTAATGAGATCAAAATCTCGATCATGTTTGCACGGGCAGATCCTCCATCCTCCCACATTGTCATAAGCTAAACATGGTCTATATCCTCAAAGATTACCCGTATCAGGTCCTGAGCAATCACTCAAGTAGTCTCCGACGACATCTTCGTCTAGTGCAGCTAAACCGCGCAATTATTCGTAATGATGGGGAAAGACATAAATAAAAGGGGATAAGTCAAAGACTTAGTGATTTTTAACGCAGATAATGCCCATGCCAGTTTTGATAATGAACTCAGGTGTTTAATAAGAAAAAGCATTTCCATCATAACATTTTAATTATGCATGATATATATATAGTAATGATATATGCATATGATATAAATGATAATCATAGTTTAACAATATGGTCTACCTGAGATATAACCCCTTCTCAGCAGGGTTGATGCTGTCCCAAGGGACCTATAATACAATGCCGGTTCTAGCCATTGCATAACATACCATTCGTAACATTAGTGGCATGATCGAGTCCAACCTCGAGTGGCTCACACCAACTAATGACGTCTGTACTGCAATGACCAAACCATTGGGAATAATTGCATCAAGGTTACGAAACCAATGGATCCACAGCCCTCACATAACGCACACATTTGACAATAAAGCTAACATGTATAGTAAGCCCATGGCCATTATTACCGCACGTATCGGTGTACCATGTCATACGATGCAATTATCTTGTCTGCATTTTACATGCATGTCATTTTACAAGTCCCACTTGGTTATATGTTCAGTACAACGTTTTTCTCAAAATGACAGAGTTCATGTGCAATAAGTATAAACTGTGAAAATTGTAAAATATGCGTGTTTGCTTGGTATACAAAATAGACTTGCAGTGCATGGAAAATAACAATGCACATTATGTGAGTTAAAACTCACCTGGGTCGACACGAGTCTCCGAAAACTTTGAAAGGTTCGGGTTCTCCAAATCTGTGGAAAACCTTCTATTAGTCTTAATTTCACTAAAACAACCTTAATTCAAGGAAAATAGGAGCTATGAGACATTTGGTGAAAATAGGGTTTCCCTGCCACATAGTGACCGTACGTCCAGGCTCGGGTGCGTACGTCCGCCGTGTTACGACAAGCCGTACGTCCGATCTCGACACCGGGTGTTCGTTGTATGGGTTCTCAGGGAGAACAACATTTTCTCTCCACTGTTCGCCTATTCTCCCATTCTTAAGGCTACTAGGAACACCCTAAAGCCCTCTAGTCCAGTTGCAACCTCCATGTAACGTAACAATGCTAAGCTAACCAAAATGTTAACCCAAATGGATTTTAAAGTGCAACTAAGCTAACAACTACAACTAAACACTAAACAAACAGCATAACGACGTAAATTAAAGCTAAGGATCGAATGTGACAATCCTAAAATTTTTAGGGTATTTTAATGGACTCATAAGATAATAATAATAATAATAATAATAGAGAGTTGGCTTAAGTTAATATTGAGAATGGACCATTGAAAATATATATATTAATATAAAAGTATATGTAATTATATTTGTATAGATATATATGTTGGTATATAATATAATAATAATAGTAGTTAATAAATAGGTAATTAATTAAATAAGATAATAGTATTAATAAAATTTAGTAAAGATAAATAAATAAAATGAAACCCTAAGAGGCGTCAAAAACTCCTTTGCGTGTCTCTTTCTCCCAACCTATATAACTACATAAGACAAAACCCTAAAGGCAGCCTCCTTCACGCCTCACTCTACAATTCACGCACCAATCTATTGCCTTCCAGGTATTTCCCTTACACCACAATTTTTATTCTTTTCCTTCATTGATACATCCATTCTTAGAAAACTAGGGGGGAAAGGTTTTGTGATGTCATGCCTTGGTTGCCGTGTTTGACTTGTAGTGAGAAGGAGAGGTTTTTCTTTTCTTTTGCTCCTCACGTTACCTGCTTTTCATTCATACAAATTTCAGTTGTGTCAAGTATGGTTTCCTTGCCTTACAAATTGTTTTATTCTCCTTATATATATTTTTTTCAACACAGAGCATAAGGGGGAGTCAAAGCTAATAAGCTATTTGTTTTGTTATCATTGCCGTTTTGTCTTGTAGTGAAAAAAAAGGAAATTGTTTCTTTTCTTTTACTACTCCCAGACAGCAACATTATGTGTCTTACACCTACCTTGTTTTTTTTGTGTAGAAATAAACTATCAGCAAGTGTCATGCTTCAATGTTGAAACCAAACCTTCTCTGTTAGCACTTAAAGCAGGATGTCCCAGTAAAACATTCAACATCTTATTTCTTCACTCCAGTGAGACATGCAAACACTGATCACCCGTCATCCATGTATATAATGATTTGAAGGACTTATATATATATATATAAGGAATATTTTAAAGTATAGAGATATAATTATATATATACATAATGACTTGAAGTATTTTTAAATATAGGTACATCTAGATTGCTTCAATATATATATTTATAATGATCCAAAGTATTCATAAATATATATATACGCATGTAGTATCTCAAAGTGTATATATATATGTACAGTATGGTTAAAGTTACTTACCTATCTATATAAATGAATATAGAATAAATGAGAGAGATTCTTATAAATAAAAATAAATTAAAGTACATTAAGATTTTATATAAATATATGTATATGAACCAAAATCTAGAATTTATGAGAAAGCATACCCAAATACTTAAGAAAGTTCATTTCTCAATTAATTAGCAAGCCAACTCATAGAAGTAATAGAATGCATTACTATGACGTGTATGAGGGTAGTAATGTGTCTGTATTTCCTTCAGGAGATTAGTTAGCGGTCAAAGGAAATTCTTAGCTGCAGTCAAGAGGTAAGTGAATTTACTATCCCTTCCAGAAAAATTATCATGCCATGTTTTTGTTTTAAATTGCAAATGATCATTTTGCTTATTATCAAATTATGTTACATGCATGATAAATTTGAAAAAGAGTAATGTTGAGAAAATTGTGATGTCTTTAAGAAATTTGAGAAGTAATGATAAACCCCCTCACGATATTAAGAGAAGTACAAGAAATGAGAAAATTTTTACAATGAGGGCACATGTGTGGAGGATAGTATTTTTGGCCCAAGAGAAACAAGAAATAAGCTCGTACCGATGCTAAGGATGGAAGCATAACATTTGAAAGAGGCTCTGTCAAGGTGGTTCCATCAGTTTATTTGCCATGTTGAGTGCACCCAGAGTTAATCGGCTGGCTGAGGGATGGGCTCTGACCATAGTATCTCGTCCAACAGAAAGACCGCATAACCCTAGTATGCGGGGTAATGTGATACACGGGCCCTAGTATGAGATAAAGATATTGATAAATTTTATTGATGATAATGTTTTATTCTGCTTATGTTTCTTATGCTAATTTATTATTCAAAATATCTGGGAATATATATAGTTATAAGTCCCATGTTTCAAAACGGACAAGAGTAAAAGCGCCTATGGTTGTGGATTTCATTCTTGGGCCTCCTTTGGGCTCATCGGTTTTATTTCTTGTTTTGGTGATGTCAGTGGATTTAGGAAGCGGAATGGGGATGGGCATAATTAGGAATTTTCTTATGATTTCACATTGGTCAAACTAATAAGTGTGTTTGCACAGTTCTTCTAGAGATTTCTGAATTTTTAATAAGGAACACTTATATTGTTTGGGAGACATATTTTTATTAAGCAGGAAGATTTTAGTTTTTTTGGATATGATATTCTAGAGTTTCATGTATTATTTTATGATAGTCTTATTTAATTGATAAACCTTATGGAATCTTTGCAAGTAAGAAAGATGATTAACAAACCTAACCCTTTTGGGCTAGGGATGTTACATCGAATGTTACCTCTTTGAAACAAAACCGCAAGAGTTCTGCCTCACGAATGTTTTGAACTCGTAAACGCCTCACACACACACTCACAAAACACTAACAACGCTTGAAACACTCTCTAGAAACACTGCAGCTGGGGTGTTCTGAATTTGTGAGAAACATGAAAGGGGTAGGGTGCTATTTATAGGCCTAGAAGCGTAGTGGGCCTTGACCAAAGGGCGTATGTCGATAGTTCTTGCCGTGGTTCAATGGCTGCCTCGTACATCAAGGTATTATCTAGAGGGTATTCAAAAAGTAGCATACGTCCGGTGGTCCCATGTACGTCCGACTGTACGGTTTGCAAAGCGTATGTTCGGTGGTCCCCCCCGTACGTCCGCACTATAGACAGCAGCGTATGTCTGCCAAACCTAGCGTACGTCCATCCAAAAGTTCAAATTACCCTTCTTGTGTCCTTAGTGACCCAAAGGCCAAATTAATCCCCCCAACTAAGCTACTTATGCCTAGTTAATAATTTGGGTCACTACAAAATTTGTCCAATGACAAGGAAGTGAGTACTAAAGCTCATTATGTCATCATAATCCCTCTTGAGACACTTCATGAACCCCAAGCTTTAGTTCTTCAATGTCTCAAAGAGCCCTCTCATGCCAAAATTTGCAAAGATCTATGCACACAAGGTCACAAGTCTAGGAACCATGTTCCTAAGAAGATCCTTCAAAACAAGCAACTACCTGAGATGGCGAAACATCCTTCTACAAGGCTATCAAATTCTTAAGAAGAAAGTTGGGAGGGATTGGTTGGACACCTAATAGCGCTGAATATTACAATTCAAGCCCTTTAACTTGCATATGTTAATTCCTTAGCATTGTTATTTGATTTTGTTTTGTTTTGTGTTTCAAGTCAAATGCAAGAACTCCATTGAAAGATGGGCTTAAATGACAAGTTGGCACCATTTTGGTGCTAGGATCGAGTGCTGCTGCGCTCGAGCACATTCAGTCTAGGATTGAGTGCACACGCCCTCGCGTGCACATCCACTAAGCTCAGCTGCGCTCAAGCGCTTTCGAGCGCACCTGATCACGGTAGGTGCCTTTTGACTTGGACCTAGTTTTTAGTCTCTCAATTGGACTGGGAGATTGACCTATGATTTTCCTAGGGTTTCTAGTTTTTTTGGGATTCTCTTAATACCTATAAATAGGCCTTAAAACATTGTAAAGGGAGACCGCTTCCTAGAGTTAAAAATTCAGCAAATTTGTCTTTGAAGCTTAGAAGATCATGAGTGCTAAACCCTTTGTGGGTATTGATGTAACCCTTTCCAAGCACAATGGTGATTGTATTTGATTTTACTTATTCAATTTATGCATGTTGATTGTATAACTTCGAGAATTGCAACCATTGATTTCTATTCTTAATATTAAATGCAATTGTTCTTAATTTATGAAATAAATATTTGAGAAATTCTTTTCTTGTCTTAGAAATTGTTTTGCTTTTATTGAACTTAAATGAACCTTATTTTCTGTGATAATAAGATTGATGGTTATGCATTGGTGTTTTAATAGACATATGAGCAATAGGATTAGATAGACCATGCTTAGGAAAGACAAGTTGTACTACACCTTAGTTTAGTGTAATTTAGGTAGACGATCCGTGCCAACCAAAGATGGGTTATGCTATTCTATCGATTGAATGAAACTTATTAAAGAATTAAATAATTCATTCTTAGGAAGATGGGTCATGCTGCATCTTAGTGGTTGGGTGGACAATCTGCACCAACCAAAGACGAATTATTCACATTTTTTAATAAGGTGTTTTCTTGTTTGTTCAAAACATGAATAAAATGAATCTCTAGAATTAAATATAGTTAACCATTGATGTGGATTGTGGTGAAGTCAATACTCTAGTCTCTCTCTCCCATATATTCACTTTCATACGTTTAATTTTATGCACTTAAATTTATACAAACAAAACAATTTTTTTTCTCATTAGGTTAATTTTAATCTTTCAAATTTGATACTTGAAACCCCTATAGTCCTTGAGGTTTGATACCCTCTATATAGCCCTATCCTACGGGATTTGCCCTATTGTGAGTGGTTTAATTTGTAATTGATATTTTTGTTTAAAAAATACCACATCAATTTTTGGCACCATTGTCAGGGATTGTTTAACGGTTTTGTTATTAAGTTTTAAGGATTAAGTTTAGCTTAATTTTTATTTTTTTTTATTTTCGTTATTTTCAATTTTGAATTTTAATCTCTCTGTTCAAGTTTCACATTCATGGGTGCTAGTCTCAGAATCGTGATCGATTGCAACCTGTGCGATCTAGTGCAAGTTTGCACGTTACGCTCGAGCCTTCTGCTCTTGCACTTGCTTCCATCTTGCAATCGATCAGTGCACCACAAGTGATATCAGCGCACCCTGATAGACTTTCTGCATCCTCATTCTAAGCGCATCTAAGGGCCGTTTGTGAGCTTTTACTTTCTATTTTAGTTTTCATTTCATTTTTGTTTTTGTTTTTATTTCCTATTTTTGTTTTTATTTTTGTTTTTATTCTTGGTTTAGTTTATGTTGGGTATTTTTTGTCTTTGCCATTAATTACTTGTGATCTCGACATTGAACACACTCGAGACAAATTAGGAAAGGAGTTCTAAATTGCCAAAAGAGCACGCATTGATACCATGGCCGTAGCTATTCACGTAGCTTTGCAAGATCACTATATCCCTCCACATACACTACCTCTTCATGTCTCAGTTGCGGACATCATGGGAACCCACTATGAGATCAAGCCTAGCACTATACAAAGCTTACCTACATTCCTAGCTTACCCATGAAAATCCTTATGCCTTCCTCATGAATTCCAAACACTTTGTTCTACCATTCAATTGACGGATTCACTAAGGACACCTTAAAGATGTGTCTCTTTATTTTCGCCCTCAAAGATAGAGACAAACATTGGTTCCAGTCTTTAGAACCTAACTCTATCGCTTCTTGGGATCAATTGCAACATGTTTTCCCATAGGAAGGACTAATGACACTAGGAGATCTATCACTAGTATCTCCTAGTATGAGGGTGAACAATTCCATGAGATGTGGGAGAGGCTTAAGGACTTGCTTAGATCATGTCCACACCATGCTATCCCCAAATGGTAGCTAGTGCAGAGTTTCTATGATGGTTTGACTGAGTCTAATAGGAGTATGGCAGATGCATCCTATGGGGGGACATTTATGTTGAAAAGTGAAGATGAAGCATGGGCTATGTTTGAAAATCTAAGTAACAATTCTCGTTAGTAGGTTTCCAATAGATGGAGAGCACCTGCACCAAAAGCACCAAAGACTGAGAGTCTTTTTGAAGTAGGGCGTTCTTCAGACATGGCCACCCAAGTAGTTGATGAGTCCAACAGGCAACCCTACCACTCTTTTTCCACATACCGGCCTCCACAAAAGCAATACCATGCCGCACCGCCTTCTGGTCAGATTCCAACTTTGAAGATCGGATGCTGAAAATGATGAGTGATATATCCAACAGAATGGTGGGTGAGGTAAACAGCAGGGTTGACGAGATAACCAACATGGTGGGCCAGATGTCTCAAACAGTAAATTCACACTCTCAATCCATTGCAAAATTAGAGACTCAGATTGGGCAAATAGCTAACACCCTCAACATGAGGGAAAAGGGGAAGCTTCCAAGTTAGCCGGTGGTCAATCCTAAGGGGCACTATATGATAAATGAAGATGCTTCACATCACCAACAAGTTTAGGGCATCACCACACTAGGAAGCGGAAGACTGGTTGACAATCAAGTAGAGGAGAAGAAGGATGAGCAAACTAAAGCTTCACAAACTTTATAGAGGGAAAAAGGCAAGCAAGTAATCAATGATACATCTTCATCAGCTACCCCCAATTCAGAGGCACCAAATGAACCCTGAGCCCCATTCCCAGAATGTCTAATGGCACCCTCTCACTTTGATAAACAAATAGAGAAAATACAAGTGATGATGGAGGTTTTCAAACAGGTAAAAATCAACATCCCCCTCCTAGATGCCATCCAAAAAGTGCCTGCCTACGCCAAATTCCTCAAGGATTTATGTACTCAGAAAAGGAAATCTAGAAATCACATTCCCAAGAAAGTCTTTTTTACTGAGCATGTGAGTTCCCTGATTCAGCATAGCACCCCTCTGAACTTTAAGGACCCTAGAGCCCCTACAATTTCATGCATCATCAGATAGAAGGAAATTGATAAAGCACTCTTAGATCTAGGAGCCGGGGTGAATTTACTGCCATATTCAGTGTATCAGCAACTTGGCCTAGGGGAGCTGAAGCCCTCCACAATTATTCTACAGCTAGCTGACTGGTCTATTAAGAAACCCAGAGGGATTGTAGAAGATGTCATCATCAAGGTAGATAAGTTTTTCTTCCCAACGGACTTCATCGTCTTGACATCGAGCCTGTCCCCCATCCTAAAAAGCTGATTCCGATCATCCTTAGGCGTCTTTTCTTAGCCACGGCCAATGCATGCATCAACTGCCGGACTAGAGTCATGGAGATCTCATTTGGAAATATGATGGTCAGACTAAACATCTTCACTACATTCTAGCCTGCCCTTGATTAGAATGAGTGTTTCTTTGTGGACAACATTGAAGAGCATGTGGAAGATTCACTTCCTAGTCTCTTGATCAATAATGAGTGCCAAATAGTGCTTATTTGGACCCTTTAATTTATATTTGTTAAGCCCTTAGCCTTTTTGTTTTCTAATATTTTTTGCATGTTTTAGTGTTTTCTTAAGTTGCAGGTCCTTGCCTTCAAAATGCTATAAAAAGTGGAAGTTAAGCAAAGGGAGGCCCTACTTGTGCGATCGAGCGCGCCTGCGATCAACCGCATGGGCCGCGATCGAGCGCGATCCACATACACCCGAGATCCTCTCGTTGCCCTAGCCGCCATCGTATTCTCAACTGCGCTGTGGGATTATGGAGCAGTTGAGCATGATCGAGCATATGCACTGCGATCAAGCGTTCCACGATCGAGCACATGGCCTGTGATCGATCGCACCTTCTCTTTCCTAACAGCAGTCATTTTATTATAAATAGGACCCTTGTATAATTTTAGAGAGAGTTCTTTTCAGAGAGTGATTCCAGAGAGAAAAAGCCATTGTTTGGCTCTGTGGAGACTCTTTAAACACCACATTTATTATTTTAATGCTTACTTTTATTTTGTTCTAGTCTCTCCTTAGCATGAGAGGCCAAATCCTCAACTAAGGTTGTGGATGAAGCCTCACCATTGATCTTATGCTAGTTTTTACATTAAGTTTTATTTAATTCGTCATTTAATATTGCTTTCTCGTTTCAATTTGGTTTAGTGACAAAATAAAGTTCGATTGGGCCGTAGTTGTTTTATTCATTGTCTTTAAATCGATAGATACATTTCATCCTTGATTTAAGTCTATTTATCCATTGTCGTTTGTGTTAATCACATTCACTTTGGATCCTTTGGACTAAATTGTTTATGTTTTGTCTTTCGTTAAAAGGATGAATTCTTTGAATCCTTCAATAGGCAAAATAGAGTATGCTTTGATTTAATCGATAGACGGATTATTTAACTTAGTGTATTTAACCTGTGTTTTTGATTTGGTGAGACAGAGTCTTTAACCTTAGTATTTCCTTTGTCTATTTCATCGCACTTTAAATAACGTATGTTTTATTTCTTTATCAAACACCCAACTTGGAACTAGGTTAAGATAATATTAATCTAGAATTAAAGTTAATTTTAAACACGCATGGTTCCGTTCGACCTCGCACTTGCACAACCACTTTATTGCTAAGCGATTAGGTGCTATTGTGAGTACTATTTTTGGTACACCAAATTTTGGCGCCATTGCCGAGAACCATTTGATTTGTTGAAATTGATTTTATTTTTAGGTAATTTTGTTTTCTACTAGTATTTCATTTCTGCAATTTCAATTCCGTTCTTTGTTTATTTTGTGTTTTTAGTTCATTTTGTTAGTTTTAGTTAGTGTTTGGCTTTTCATAGTTTACGTTTCTGGAAAATTAGTCTATGATAGTGCAATCGAGTGCACTTGAGCCTATTCCATACTATTTGTGTACCTATGCTCACTTAGTACGCAGTTGCGTGTGAGCGCACCTTTTTGACAGAAAGCAGTTCAATGATATGCTTGATCGCACCTTCTCTATTGCGATCGAGTGCACTTGTAGAGACTGCTACATATTTGCGTGTATGCTATCAATCCTACAACTGTGTACTCAAGAGATATTTGTAGCCTGCACCATCATACCCGAGGCAGTATGTTCAATTTTTATTTCTTTTTGCTTTGATTAAATGATAGTTTAGTTTTAATTATTTATTTTGCCTGTTTTTAAGTTTGTTCTCTGTTGTTGTTAGTTGTTGATGAGTGCTATTTAGTGCTTTTTACCCCTTTATTTATGTTTGTTGGGCCATTAGCTATGTTAATATTCAATAATTTGACTTGTTTTGTGTGTTTTGTAATAATAGGCCCTTACATCACATCTTGATCGAGGGAGCAAAAATGGACATGAAATGATGAGAAGATTCCTGAAGTGCGTTCGAACGCAAATCACATCTTGATCGAGGGAGCAAAAATGGACATGAAATGATGAGAAGATTCCTGAAGTGCGTTCGAACGCATGATTTGCGTTCGACGTAGATCGTCGCATCGAGGCGAGACTAACGCATCCAGTTAGCCGCCTCACGGAGCGGCCCCGCGATTATCTGCGGTCAACCGTGTTATGCTTCGTTGCTGGATAATGGCTGCGTTAACGCAGGCCTTTATCCAGCATGCCTATAAATAGGCCCCTTGGTCATTTGGTCGAAATAGTTTTTCTTTGGGCGATTTTTAGAGAGTGTTTTGCCATTGTTGGCCACACTCTGCCCAGTTTATTTGTAAACACTCACTCTAAAATTTATTTTATGCAATCTATCATTTTTATTTCGCTTTATTATTTAATGGGTGGCTAAACTCTTCAACTAAGGTTGAAGATGATGCCTTACCCGTAGCGTTTATTTCTTGCTTTTTACATTAAATGCTCTTAATTTCTGTCATTTAATTTTTGCACTCGTCATTTAATTTCCGTGACAAATAGTTAAATGGTTGTCATCTTTGATGCAATCACAGTCATCCTACGATGTGTTCCAAGCCGGGTGCATGACAAGTAATAATTATTGATTCAATATCCACTGTGATCCAAGGATACAGTGGATGATTTTATCAATAAGAAATTACTTGTTGTAGCTCCTTAATGGTAAACATATTGTTTAGGTTTGACTTGTATCAAATGACGACAATAGAGTTGTGTTGAAGGGTTTTAACTTCTAAGACGGAAAAATTGGTATTTAATGTATTAAGTTAACTTTTGATTCGGGGTAAGGCTAATCTTTAACCTTAGTCATTTTTCCATACATTAACCTTTCCTTAGTGTAGTTTTTAATTACTGCAAATTTAGTGTTCTTGAAACTATTCGGAGCTAGGTTTAATTGTGATATTTCTTAAGCAAACTCTCCGTTCCCTGTGGATTCGATCCTGCACCTCGCACACTATACGACCTAACGGATCGTACTATTGTGAGTGCAAGTTAATTTGCACATCAAATTTTGGCGCCGTTGCCGGGGAACGGTTGTTTTTGTTTTAGTTAATATTGTTTTTAAATTAATTATATTTTCTACTAGTTTTATTTTTCGCTTTGTTTATCTGCTTATAATTTGTTTTGTGTTTTAGTTTATTTTCGTTAATTTCTAGATTGATCTTTTAGCCTTTTTAGTGTTCTGTTTTGTTTCGGACACATCGAGTGACAGTCTTGATCGAACGCGGTGCTTGCGTCGAGCACATCTTTACCTATTCTAGGGCGTTATGCAGTTGTGAACGCCCATCACGCATCTCGCGTCTGACACGACCCTTAGCGGAGATGCGGTGCATCTCTGCGTTCAACCTCGAGTTCGGTCGAACACTTGAGAAAACTGCTATATTCTTGCTCTGTGTGAGCGATCACACTCGGCGCACCTCACTTCTGCATCAACATACCAGGCGGTATGGCTTTTTAAATTTCTTTAGTTTCAATTAATTGTTAGACTTATTTTAGTTATTTAAACTGTCTATTTTGAGTATTTTGAGTGCCGTGATTAGTTGTGATTAGTTATTTTTCGTTCTAAGTTCTTTGCATGTGTTTTTGTTTTAGCTAATTAGTTTTAATTACTAGGTGTTTAGATTAGCTTGTTTTTTATTGCTGTTTTTGTGATTTTAGCTAATTTTTGTTCTCTGTTTTTATTACTTGTTCTATTTTTACTGCATCTGTTTATATTTGTTTCAATTGGTTTTATTTTTGTTTACTTGTTTGAGATAGGTTAGTGTTCAATATGTTTTAGCTCTTTATTTTGCTGCATATCTTGTTGTTTATAGTTTTGTTTTTCCTGTTTATTCGTGCATTTTTTTTTTTTCTGTTTTTACTGTCTTATTCCTCTGGTTTTTCTGTTATTTTTGTTGCATCTTTTTAGCTTATCTAGCTTGCTGTTTTTCCTTAGTTTCTAGTTAAATTTTTGTTAGTTTATGCATGGTCAGCGATCCTTGAACTTAGAATTAACACCACTAGATCCCGACTTAGAAAGAAACATTAGGAGAGCGCGTCGAGCTCGAGCTGAGATGGGAGATAATCAAAGGGAGCCACGGGTGGAACAGCATGAAGAAAATCGGAGGGATGAGGAAGAGGAAAATGAGGAATTCGAAGATGCGAGAGCTGGGAACGGGAGCATAGACGTATGTATGAGTTGGATTTCACGACAGCATTACATGAACTGTTCGCACCTACTACGGTTAGTACCCATTCTTGCATAGTGTTACCACCAACTAATGCCACTCATTATGATCTTAAGCCATATGTGATTCAGATGTTACCATCTTTCTATGGCTTAGATCATGAAAACCCTTATTCTCATGTTAAGAAGTTTAGGAGTATAACTGCCACAACCAAATTTCAAAACTTCTCAGAGGAATTAGTCAATCTTCAACTTTTTCCTTTCTCCCTTCATGACAGAGCCACTGAATGGCCGGATTCCTTACCACCTCGTTCTATTACATCCTGGAAAGAACTATTGAAACAGTTCTACCACAGATTCTATCCAATGTCTAGAGTAAATGATGCGAGAAAAGAAATTAGTTCGTTTTCTCAGGATGAGGACGAGAAATTCACGTAGTGTTGGACAAGATTTAAGGATATGTTGATGAAGTGTCCACCCCACGGATATGAGAAATGGCGTCTAGTTCAATTTTTCTACCAAGGTTTGTCTCAAACCAACCATAGCATGATTGAACTGATGAATGGTGGGACATTCCTGAATTTAACGGGAGATTTGGCATACAAAGCTTTGGAAAAAATTTCTGCCAACACACAAAACTGGGATTTCTCCAGTTGTCGTGATAAATCTGCTCGGAAGGACAAGAAAGCATCCTGGAGCTAAAAGGTGAGCAAGAGTTGACTCAAAGGATGGATGCGATTGTGAAAAGGTTGGACGAGCTGAGTGTAGGAAAGCCTGTAAATGCCGTAAACACATTCCTTGTAGAGAGTTGTTCTATCTATGCTAGTCCTATGCACCAAGCACATAATTGTCCATCAATGACAGATTTTGGGATGGAACAGTGAGCAATTCAATGCTTTCAAAAAGCCGTCGATGGGTCATATTCTGAAACATATAATCTTGGGTGGAGAAATCACCCCAATTTTTCTTGGAAACAGAATCAACCCAACACCAATCAAAGGGGAGCACCACATTATCCCCCAGGATTTTCTTTTTACCCAAATCAAGGACGCTCGGCTCAACCAGCTTCATCAGCATCTTATCAAGCCCCCAACCAAGCCCCTGCCTCATCAAACCAGTCACTTGAAGATACCATGAGAGATTATATGAAAATGACTGGTCAATCAATAAGTGACATAAGGCAGTCTGTCATGGTGAACACCTAGGCGATCTCAAAGTTGGAGATGCAGATGGGACAGTTAGCGAATCACCTGGGTGAGAGGGACAAGGGAAAGTTCCCTAGCCAAGCAGTGAACAATCCTAAAGCATGTGGAAATTCATCAAATCAGGAGCACAATAAGGTGGTGAACCCAGAAGAAGATGCTGAGGAAGAAGAGCAGAAAGAGGAAGAAGGTGACAATCAAGAGGAAGGAGATGCTGAGCCATCTACTATGACCCCAATTGTAAAGGAACCTCCTAGGGCGCTTGTGCCAAAAGCACCATACCCTAAAAGATTACAAGCACCTAGGAATGGAGGGAAATTAGAGGACATTCTGGAGGTGTTCAAACAAGTCCGAATAAATATTCCATTCTTGGATGCCATCCAGCAAATCTCTTCCTATGCCAAGTTCTTGAAGGACTTGGTCATAGTGAAGAGGAAAACGAATGTCCCTAAAAAGGCATTCATGATCGAGCAGGTCAGTGCTATCCTACAATGCAAGTTACCCCTCAAGTATAAGGACCTTGGATGTCCTGCAATCACTTGCATGATAAGAGTTAGCCAGATCGAGAAAGCACTGTTGGATTTAGGAGCAAGTGTAAACCTGTTTCCCTACTCGGTCTATTTGCAGTTATGGCTAGGAGAGCTGAAGCCCACAACCATGACACTGCAACTTGCTGACCGGTTTGTGAAGGTTCCACGGGGAATAGTTGAGGACGTTCTGATTAAGGTGGACAAATTTTATTTTTCCGTGGATTTCATTGTTTTGGACACAGTGCCAGTTCAGGTGATAGGAACTGAGATCCCTGTGATTCTAGGGCGACCATTTTTAGTTATGGCTAACGCCCTGATAAACTGTAGGTCGGGGGTCATGAAGATTTCTTTTGGTAATATTACGGTGGAATTGAATATTTTTCACATCAGAAAACAACCACTTGATTATGACCAGATGAATCAAGTATGCTTGATTGAGGAGATTCTGGATGAAGTAATAGAAGAATCAAGCATAGAAGACCCCCTGGAAGCATGCCTCGCTCAATTTGGTGAAGACTTAGATTTGGATAAACTGATGGAGCAGGCAGAGGCACTTTTGGAGACAGCTCCTTTGGAGAGCAAAGAAAAGAAGGAGACAGCAGTACCTGATCCCTCGAAGAAGGAACTTAAGCCTTTACCTGATAGTCTTAAGTATAAGTTCCTAGGTCCAGCTGAGTCGTTGCCAGTGATTATAGCTTCAGACTTGATAGATTCTCAAGAGGAGGAATTGTTGGGAGTTTTGAGAGAACATAGGGAAGCTATAGGCTGGACGATTGAGGACATCAAGGGAATCCGTCCCTCGTTGGTTATGCACAAGATACACTTGGAGGATAATTCCAAACCATTGAGGGAACCATAGAGAAGACTCAACCCAGCAATGCAGGAAGTTGTGAGAGCATAAGTAATCAAGCTGTTGGATGCTAGGATCATCTATCCCATTTTCGACAGAAGTGGGTGAGCCCGATACATGTTGTGCCCAAGCGGGTTGAATTGACGGTAGTAAAGAACCAGGACAACGAGTTGGTACCAACTCGTGTTCAGTCAGGATGGAGAGTATGCATTGACTACCGGAAGTTGAACGCTGCCACCAGGAAGGATCACTTTCCTCTTCCATTCATCGATCAGATGGTGGAGCGTTTAGGTGGGCACAAATACTACTGTTTCTTGGATGGTTATTCAGGATATAACCGGTCCCAAAGTGGACCACGAAGACTACTTCACATGTCCTTTGACATTCGCCTATCGTCAGATACCATTTGGCGTGCAATGCACTGCTACTTTTCGGGTGCATGATCAGATTTTTTTCCGATTTATGGAGATCTTCATGGATGACTTCTCCATCTTCGGATCATCTTTTTAGGAGTGTCTGGACCGTCTCACATTGGTGTTAGTGAGATGTAAAGAGAAAAACCTCGTGCTTAACTGGGAAAAGTGCCATTTTATGGTTAAGCAGGGGATTGTACTGGGGCATGTCATATCTCAGAGAGGTATTGAGGTTGACAAGACGAAGGTAGATTTGATCTCTAACCTTCCACCCCCACGTACTGTGAAGGAAATTCGTTCCTTCCTGGGCCACGTAGGGTTTTACTGGTGATTCATCAAAGATTTGAGCAAGATCGCCAGGCCCTTGTGTAGGTTGTTGGCCAAAGAGACCCCGTTTGGGTTTGATGATGAATGTGTGAAAGCATTCGGCTCGAAAGAGATTCGGCGTCACACGGTGATTAGACCACCCAGTTGGGGTGAACCATTTGAGATCATGTGTGACGCATCAGACTATGTTGTGGGAGCTGTTTTGGGGCAGCGTATTGAGAAACTTCCCCATGTGATTTACTATGCAAGCAAGACTCTAAACAACGCAAAACTCAATTACTCCACCACAGAAAAGGAGTTGTTGGCAGTTGTTTTTGTGGTGGACAAGTTTAGATCCTATCATAGGATCTAAAATCATTATCTTTTCTGATCACATGGCGTTGAAGTATCTTTTCTCCAAGAAAGATGCTAAATCCCGTTGATCGGATGGATTTTCTTTGCAAGAGTTCGACATAGAAATTGGGATAAGAAAGGGACGGAGAATGTGGTGGTGATCATTTGTCTAGATTGACCATGGATTTCACCGAGGGCCACACCCATCTCTCGAGACCTTTCACGATGATCGTTGATGCACATTGCTCACAATCCCGTACCTTGGTTTGCGGACATAGTGAACTATCTTGTTACCGACCAAATGCCTTTGCATTGGGGCGACAAGATAAGGTCAAATTTTGTCCAAGGTAAAAACCTTTCTTTGGGATCCTTACCATTCAAGTATTGTCGATCGGATCATTAGGAGATGCATACGAATTTGACCAAAGCTGATGTCATCTCCTTTTGTCATGATCATGCATGTGGGGCCATTTCAGTGCAAACAAAACCGTTGCAAAGATTTTGCAGTGTGGATTTTATTGGCCCACCATGTTTGCAGACGCTCGTGCTTATTGCACTTCATGTGAGCGTTGTCAGAAACTCGGGAGTATTTCGAAGAGGAACATGATGCCCCTCAATCCCATATTGATAGTTGAGATTTTTGATGTATGGGGCATCGATTTCATGGGACCTTTCCCAAACTCCTTTGGGTTTCTGTACATTTGGTTGCTGTGGACTATGTGTCCAAATGGGTGGAAGCGGTTGCGTGCAAGACCAATGACCACAAAGTTGTGGTCAAATTTTTTAAGGACACAAATTTTGCTCGGTTTGGTACACGTAGAGCGATTATCAGTGATGGTGGTACGCATTTCTACAACCGGATTTTTGAGCAGCTGATGAAGAAGTATTTCATCACACACAAGGTTGCCACCCCTTACCACCCACAGACGAGTGGGCAGGTTGAAGTGTCAAATCATGAGATCAAACACATTTTGGAGAAAACAGTGAACCCTAGCGGGAAAGATTGGTCTTCATGATTGAATGACGCTTTGTGGGCATACAGAACGGCATATAAAACACCGATTGGGATGTCACCTTATCGGTTGGTGTACGGTAAAGCTTGTCATCTTCCCGTCGAGTTGGAGCATTGGGCATACTCGGCCATCAAGCAGATGAACTTCAATTCTTTGAAGGCCGGCTCCCAAAGGAAGCTCCAACTCAACAATTAAAGGAGTTGAGGAATGATGCATATGACAGTTCGAGGAAGTACAAGGAACATATGAAGAAGGTTCATGACCGGGGCATTTTGAGGAGATCTTTTGAGCCAAGTCGAAAGTCCTTTACAACTCTCGATTGCATCTTTTTCCCGCAAATTGAAATCTCGTGGATGGGCCCATTCATCATTAGGACGTATTTTCTCATGGGGCCATCGAGATAGAGGATCCCAAGAATGGTAACATTTTAAGGTAAGCGGACAAAGGGTTAAACCATTCTTGGAGTTGAGGAGTTCGAGATTGAGGCTACTCTTTAGACGATCCGATTTACCTTTGGTGATGTAGTCTCATATCACGAGTCAGGTGAAGCGTTAAACTTAGCGCTTGTGGGAGGCACCCCTCATTATGTTTATTGCTTTATTTTCTTAGTCAAATTTGGGAAAGCATTCTTTTATGCTATACCTAAATTGGCTTACCCTCTAGGTTAATTCGGTCACATTGTGGACAATGTGGCGTTTTAAGTTGGGGGGTGTTTGTGTAAATTTTTTATCTTGTGTTTTTGTAAATGTTCAAGTGTTTTTGTAAATATTTGTAAATATTCTTTTTGTGTGTTGTGAACATCTTGTATATTGTGTGTGTGTTTTTTTTTTCTTTTGTGTAATTTTTTGTAAAATTTTTTTATTATTTTATACGCTCTGCGTTGAGCGTATTCTAGGCGCTGCGTTCGACTTCAAGTGGTAAGTTGACCACAGACACCCCACTGCGCACACTTATGCGCGCTGCATTCGACTTCATCGTGGTAAGTTCGACCGCAGACACACCAGCTACCACACACTCGAGACGCAGTTGCGGTCGAACTTACCTGTTAGTTCGAACCCAAAGCCCGTTGCACTACTTGCGCACGAGTGCGGTCGAGCGATACTCGAGTTGGGCGTTCAGACCTATTTTTAGGTCATTTCTTTCCCTTTTCCCCATTTTCCCCCATTGCCGTCTGGTTTCCCCTCCCTTCTCCATTCCCCACCTCGGATCGCTCCCTAACATCCAAAATCATCGCCGCCCATCACCTCCCAACCACCCCTCGTCCCACCGCCGGCCGCCCATTAGCCCATTTTTCAATTTTTTCCCCATTTTTTCCCGAAAACCCTTTTTTCCAAAATTTTCCATTCTTTTTCATTTTTTTTGTTGATTTTGGGCACAAATCCATTATGGGATTGTGCCCCATTGATTTGGGTTGGATTTTGAGTTGTTTTTTGCAGGGGGTTGGGTTGATTTGAAAGGGGTTCTCAAACCCTTAATTTTTTGGGCGCCCACCAAGTGTTCGATGAAAAGCCCCAACCAACTTCCACAATGCCTAGAGGCCAAGGCACCTCTTCTCGATCCACTGGGACCCAAAGCATGGTCGCCAAGCTCCCATTGAGAGTCTCTTATTAGAACACCTTTGCCATCAAAGAGAGTTCTCCAATAATGAGGCAACAAGTTGGGCTGTTCGAGAACTGAAGAGCAGGGGTTAAAGAGACTTTTCAAGCCGTCGCCTCCACCTTATGGCGCCTTGTGAGAGAGTTCTCGAGAATTTGAGGTGTGAGTCGACCAGCCAGATGTGCTTTCTCTTCCATTGTGGAAGAGAAGTAGAGTGACCATAGCCCGGCGTGGCGGCCGTTCAAGTGCAGCCATGAGCCTCCTAAGATGGATATTCCTTGGCTCGAGTGCCCTCCCATGCTCACCGTCGACGACATTGTTGCCGATATGTGTGATGGGCACTTTGCGGATGGTCATCGAAATGCAGCCAGCAAAATGAAGATTCCTCGGAATCTTTTATTCATAAACATGGTGCTTTATAGGAACGTGTGTCCTTTGGGGCACAAGGCACAGAGGAGGGATCTATTCCTCAGTGCTCTGTATGCGTTCCATAGGCATTTCTGGTGCTCCATTCCCGAGATCATATGGCGGTAGATTCAGAAATTCTGGGATGGAGTGCACCATCGGGGAGCAGAGCACACGAAGACCTGGGGCTTGCCTTTCCCTTTTCTAGTCACTCATATTCTGAGGAAGAAAGGGATTAAAGGTGATTCTACTGATGGGCCTATCACTGAGAGCCCATACTTTGGCTCGATCCAGTGGCGCCAGAGTTTGTCCCATATGCCCAGAGCTGTGCCACAGCTAGAGCCCGCATCGGTGCCAGAGCCCATGGACATTCCTGAGATGGCAGCTGAGCCAGAGAGAGCGGCAGAGCAGGAGGAGCTGCTAGACGAGAGTGAGGAGTATGAGGAGGGGATCATGATCAGACGCTCGGACCTATTACATTTCCAGGAGACCCTCGTGGACATACGATCTCAGATCGCAGACTTACAGAGGGACGCTCGTCAGGACAGGCTCGAGGTCCAGGAGATGTTCCGAGCCATCATGGACAGACTGCCTCCAACAGTAGGACCTTCTGCACCACCACCAGCCCCGTGACATCTTCGTGACGTCTTGGTTTATCTTTCATACCCCTTTGCACTACATTTGTATTTTCTTTATCCGCTGCTTGTAAGCGGTCGAGATTTGAGTTTGGGGGTGTTTTATCATGTTGTGCACATTTTATTTTCTATTATGCAGTTTATTTTGATTATGGTTTATTTTCCTCTGTAAGCTTAATTTTATGAACACATGATTACTTTGTGAAGGGAATTTTGACTATGTTACTTTCTTTGGCAAAACTTGAGATATTGCATTTCAATTTGATTTTCACGAGCACATTTGGCACGTAGTCTTTGGGATTAAATGTTGAGTTTGGTCATGCTAGTTTTGTAAGCTTAAATACAGTTGGATAACATGTTGGGAAATAACCGTGGTTTATTTAAAAAAAAAAATGATGATCATTTTGAGCTTTCCACCGAGTAACCGAATCTCGTGCCTCAGTAAGCATTGAGCATTAGCGTAAAAAAGTGAGAAGTTAAATTTGATTAGCAAAGCTTCGTAGCCTTTTTGACTCGAGTTAGTAGGTCCTTAGGGGTGTCTTTACACCTAATGCCCTAAAACCTTCTGATTTGGGAGTCATTGATCTAACGCTTGATACATGGGTCAACTAGACAGCTTAAGGGAGCTATGCAATAAAAAAAAAAAAATTGAAATAAACCTTGGTTATTGTTTCCGATGAGTGGTCTGATGAATTTGAGTGTCAAAGCATGCATGAATAAGTTTAGTGTTGAAATCCCATGATTATGTGTTGAATTCACTTTCACTAGAATTGATTATTGTGATATCTCAGTTTGCCATGTTTGTAGCCTGATTAAAAAATTCCTTGAAAATTGTGAAGATGGCGTTTGTATGATTAAGCTTGTTCTTGAATTTAAGCCATGATTGTTATATTATTGCATGATTGAAAATGAAATGTTTGCACAAATGTTTGTGGGTATCATTCCTGAAAAACCCTCACGAGACTTCACTCGTCCTCTAGGGAACTCGTAGCGATTTAAAAGGCTTGTTGCATGCGCTCAATGCAACCGTTCTCCCACGAAAGCGGACTTATGTTTATGGTGTTTTCATTCTTTGTTTTGCTAAGGGACTAGCAAAATGTAAGTTTGGAGGTATTTGATGAGTGCTATTTAGTGCTTTTTCACACCCCTTTATTTATGTTTGTTGGGCCATTAGCTTTGTTAATATTCAAAAATTTGACTTGTTTTGTGTGTTTTGTAATAAACAGGCCCTTACATCACGTCTTGATCGAGGGAGCAAAAATGGACATGAAATGATGAGAAGATTCCTGAAGTGCGTTCGAACGCATGATTTATTGAACAATCTGATGACGCAATGGTGAGGATGAACACAGTCCAGTCAGCCCACGCCTCACGGAGCCGGCCTTGGCAGTTATCTGCGGTCGACTGTGTGCTGCACGTTCGACCGTGGATAATTGGCGCGTTCGAACACATGACCTACGTTCGAACGCAGGCCTTTATCCAGCATGCCTATAAATAGGCCCCTTGGTCATTTGGTCGAAATAGTTTTTCTTTGGGCGATTTTTAGAGAGTGTTTTGCCATTGTTGGCCACACTCTACCCAGTTTATTTGTAAACACTCACTCTAAAATTTATTTTATGCAATCTATCATTTTTATTTCGCTTTATTATTTAATGGGTGGCTAAACTCTTCAACTAAGGCTGAAGATGATGCCTTACCCGTAGCGTTTATTTCTTGCTTTTTACATTAAATGCTCTTAATTTCTGTCGTTTAATTTCTGCACTCGTCATTTAATTTCCGTGACAAATAGTTAAATGGTTGTCATCTTTGATGCAATCATAGTCATCCTACGATGTGTTCCAAGCCGGGTGCATGACAAGTAATAATTATTGATTCAATATCCACTGTGATCCAAGGATACAGTGGATGATTTTATCAATAAGAAATTACTTGTTGTAGCTCCTTAACGGTAAACATATTGTTTAGGTTTGACTTGTATCAAATGATGACAATAGAGTTGTGTTGAAGGGTTTTAACTTCTAAGACGGAAAAATTGGTATTTAATGTATTAAGTTAACTTTTGATCCGGGGTAAGGCTAATCTTTAACCTTAGTCGTTTTTCCATACATTAACCTTTCCTTAGTGTAGTTTTTAATTACTGCAAATTTAGTGTTCTTGAAACTATTCGGAGCTAGGTTAAAGTAGAGTTAGTTTAATTGCGATATTTCTGCAAACGCTCCATTCACATGGATTCGATCACCTCGCACACTATACGACCTAACAGATCGTACTATTGCAAGTGCAAGTTAATTTGCACATCAGTTGTGCTTAGTTTATTTTTGTTTTTAATTGTTTAAATAGTTTTCATTTGTTTAATTAGTAGTTTGGTTAAATAAATAGTTAGTTTTTTAATTGTTATATTTGGTTACTTTTTAATTGTCTAAGCTAGTTTGTTGTTATTTTTCTATTTCTATTTCTGTGCTATCTGCATATGTTAATATTTGTTTAAGTTGCTTAGTTTTTATTCGTCTATTGCTTATATAGTTTGTTGTTTAGAAGTTTATCTTTGAATTTAGCATTTAAAATTCATTTAATTTGTGCATATTGATCTTTTTTTTGTCATTTTGTGGTCCCTGTTTTTTCTGTTTTTGTTCATACTTGCTAACTTAGTTTGTTGTTTTTTATAGTTGTTTAGTTTAATTTCTTAATTAGTGTATGCGTGGTCGACAGTTCTTAAATTTAGAGTTAACACCTTTAGATCCCGACTTAGAGAGAAATCTTAGGAGATCCCTTAGAGCTCGCATTGAAATGGAAGCAAATCCGAGGAATGCAAATGTAGAGGAGCATGAAGAGTACAGAGTTGGGCATGTGGAGCGAAGACGAGCATAGGACGTGAATTTCACTACGTCACTCTGGGAATTTTCGCACCAGTTGTGACTAGTTTGCATTCGTGTATAGTGTTGCCATCGACTAATGCAACCCATTATGATCTAAAGCCACACGTCATCCAACTTTTACCATCATTTTATGGCTTAGATCATGAGAGCCCATATGTCCATGTGAGGAAATTCAAAAATATATGTGCCACAACCAAGTTCCAGAATTTCTCCGAGGAATCTGTCCACCTTAGACTTTTTCCTTTCTTCCTTCATGATAGAGCCATTGAGTGGTTTGATTCCAACACACCTGGGTCTATCACATCTTAGCAAAACTTGTTGAGTAAATTCTACAACAAGTTTTTCCCAATGTCCAAAGTAAATGAGGGAAGAAATGAGATCAGTTCCTTTACTTAGGATGAGGATGAGAAATTCTTTAATAGTTGGGGGTGTTTCAAGGATCTGTTCATCAGATTCCCTCCTTCCCTCCTTATGGTTATGAAAAATGGCGACTTGTGCAATTCTTCTACCAAGGGCTATCTCAGCCCAATCGTAGCATGATAGAGTCAATGAATGGGGGAGCATTTCTAAACTTAATGGGAGATTTAGCTTATAAAGCTTTGAACAAATTGGCCGACAACTCACAACAGTGGGATTTTACGACTTGTCGTGATAAATCGACTCGAAACCCTAAGAAATGAGGCATCCATGAGTTAAAAGGCGAAGCAGAGTTGAACTTAAGGATGTATGCGATTGTCAAGAGACTTAATGCTCTAAATGTAGGTCAGCCCATAACTGCTGCAAACACTTTCACTGTCGAGAGTTATTTTATCTATGCTAGTCCGATGCACTTAGCACATACTTGTCCATCTTTGCTGGTTTTTTTTTAGAACCAGATAGAACAAGTGAACGCTTTCAATGATTTTAGAAAGCAGTCAAGTGGCCCATATTCTGAGTCTTACAATCTAGGGTGGAGGAACCACCCTAATTTCTCCTGGAAGCAGAACCAACCCAGAAATCAAGGAGGAGCTCCACATGCTCAAAATTAATATCCTTTAGGATTTCCTTCGACATATCAAAATCATGGACGCTCGGCTTAGCCAGCATCATCATCTTATCAAGCACCCACTCACGCCCTAGCATCATCGACACAGTCATTAGAAGATAACATGAGGGAGTTCATGAAAATGACTGGTAAACCAATCAATGACGTGAGAAATTCCACCATGGTGAACACCCAGGCAATCTCTAAGTTGGAGATGCAGATGGGACAGTTGGCAAATCACCTTGGTGAGAGAGATAAGGGAAAGCTCCCCAGCCAACCAGTGAACAACCCTAAGGTATGCACTATTAGAAATTCATCAAATCAAGAGCATGCACATGCAATTGTCACATTGAGGTCTGGGAGACAAGTGGACAATCAGGTAGTAGAGCCAAAAGCAGACCTTGCTGGGCAAAAAGGGAAAGAGAGTGACAACAAGGAGGAGAGAGGTGCTGAGCCATCTACAATCATTCTCATTGATAACGATCTCCCAAGGTTGTTTATCCCGAAAGCTCCATATCCCGAGAGATTGAAAGCTCCAAAGAAGAATGCATAGTTTGCTGAAATTTTAGAGGTGTTTAAGCAAGTTCAGATAAACATCCTGTACTTGCAATTTTGCAAGTGCCATCATATGCTAAATTCATGAAGGATTTGGTCACGATCAAGAGGAAAACAAATGTCCCAAAGAAAGCATATTTGACCGAGCAAGTGAGCTCCATCCTCCACTGCAAGCTGCCACTCAAGTATAAGGACCCTAGGTGTCCAACCATTTCTTGCATGATAGGAGTAAATCAGATTAATAGAGCATTGTTAGATCTAGGAGCAAGTGTGAATCTCCTGCCCTATTCAGTGTATCTACAGCTGGGATTGGGAGAATTGAAGCCTACCACGGTAATGCTCCAATTGGCTAACAGGTCAATGAAGAGACCAAGGGGAATAATTGAGGATGTATTGATCAAGGTTGCCAAGTTTTATTTCCTAATGGATTTCATAGTGATAGACACAGAGCCAGTGCATGATGTTGTAAACCAGATTCCAGTGATTTTAGGGCGACCTTTCTTAGCTACGGCTAACGCCCTAATCAACTGTAGAACGGGGGTGATGAAAATCTCATTTGGGAATATGACAAAGGAGCTCAACATATTTAACATCAATAACCAACCACTCGAGTATGATGAAGCCCACCTTGTGTGCTTAATTGAAGAGATCACTGATTTGATTGTAAGTGATTTTGGTTTAAAAGGACCTGAGATTGAGTGCTTTACTCAAGAGGAAGATGACCTGGACTTTGACAGGCTGATTGGGCAAGATGAGGTTTCATATGAGCCTAGCTTGGAAGATCCTAAGATGGAATGTTCTGCTTAGTGTGGAGGAGACATGAACTTTTATAGGTTACTTGAGCCAACTAGGGTTGTAGTTAAGCCAAGTCTGGAGGATCCTGAGATGGAATGTTTCGCTCAGTTTGGAGGAGACATGGACTTCTATAGGTTACTTGAGCCAGCTAGGGTTGTAGTTGAGCCAAGTGTGGAGGACATTGAGCTAGAAAGTTTTGCTCAATTGGGAGCTGATGAGTACTTTGATGAAGTAGTTGAGCTAGTTAAGGCCATTTTTTATCCCATTTCTGAGATGCAGCCGAAGTGTGGGGAAACCATTGAGTTATCATTCCCCACAACTTATTCATCAGCATTTGAACCTCTCAACTTGATTTCTGAGAGCAAATGGGTTGCACCCATTCATAGGTGGCCTAGGTGGCCGAGTTTTACCATGGGAAGGAACGACCATTTTTCTCCCCCATTCTTTGATCATTTGATGAAAGGGTTAGCTGAATATTTCTTTGTGCTTATTGATTATCCCAGCTATGACCATTACCCTTTTGACCTCGGCAAGCTAATGCATACCATTCTCGGTAGTGCAATTGATGTGTCTACCTATTGTCATAGGTAGTTTGGTCCTACTGTCATGAGTCTGGCTAAAGATGTTAAACTTAGCGCTTGTGGGAGGCACCCCTCATTATGTTACTTGTTTTATTTTTTTGCATTGTGTGTTCCAAGTTTTATGTCTGCCATTGAAATTTAGAGGAGCATTATTTTATGCTACACCTGAATTGATCTGTTCCTTGGGTATTGTAAATCTGGTCACATTGTGAGCAATTGTTGTGCCAAATACTACCTAAATTAATAGATAATATTTAGTATGTTTTAACTCACAAGTGCACAAGATGAAAACAGTAATATAGTGTAGCAAGTATGAGATCGATCCCATGGAGATTGTTAATTTAGTTTAGAATTAATTAACTAAATTACAATACCAAAAGTGTCACGCAATTGATATTATTTAAAAGAAATAAAAAATAAATAAAAGTGTAGGGCTTTGATATCCATCACTAATCATGCTCAATTAATATAACAATATGCCAATGATCCAATCATATCATGAATACCTAATGGCTGCCAACCTAAGGGCATGGCGTATACTCCTTAAGCTATTGGTTTCCAAAAGCAATGAATTAGGCATGACATATACTCTAACTCTTTTCTTTCTTAAGGATTTAGCATGGCTTATACTAAGTTGTTCTCTAAGAAAACATATGAACAGTGAAAACCAACAACCACATGATACCTAGGACATGGCATATACTCCTGGTTTCTCATGCTGATTAACCCAAGAACCCGGTGTGGATTGCTTTTGTTACTTATGTTAAACCCAAGACTCGGCCATCCAAATTGATTTAACTAACAAGTCCATACCACATGCATATGATGGCCAGTTACACACATATGAGGAATTCAATAAAACAATGAGCCACGTATACTCTAACTACATGGCGTATACTCTAACTACGAATATTCAGGATGGTGCAGTCCATAAGAATGGGGAGCACAATTTCCCGTAACATGAGCTTGCCAGGAGAAATCAAAATGGTTGCTCTAGTTTGAGGTGTAAAAATTTGAATTTGATTCGAACCCCTAGTTGGGGAAATTGGTGCTCATCTGCCCATATAAAAAATTGGGAAATTGTCCCCAAAATGGACAATTACTAGAATGATGAAAAGGATTTGAGCAGTATGAACGTGGCTCATGTAGTTAAAAATTTTGAGAGTAGTTGGTAGGAGCTGGTGTCCTACTACTAGGGGAAGCATTAAAATTACCGAACGGAAAATTCATGCTTCACCCTCACTCTTTAGCATGTAAATATCCTACTTAAAACAATAACCATTTTTTTTTTTGAAAAATAAAATAAACATAAAATACCAAAAATTAAAAACAAAAACTCACAAAACGGACCAAACATAGGTTTGGCAAAATTTTTGGTACTAGTTCATTTTGGTGCAGTTTACGGATGTGTGCTTGAGTGCAGGCTAGGTGGGATCGAGCACAAGCGTGCTAATCCATTAGTGATGCTGCCTGCAAGCGTCCTACTTGGTGCTACTGTGCTAGTGCTGCTCGAGTGTACTTGTGAAGTGCGCTTGAGTGCAGGTGCACGATGGATCAAATGCAGGTGTGGCTCACTTGCTACCCAAGTGCTCAAGTGTGCTCAAGCATGCTGAGATGCGCACTTGACAGGGACTAGTTCCTTCTGCAAAACTGCAACAGAAATGAAACAAAAACACAAAACACACACAAAAAAAAAAATCTATTTTTATTTTTTTTTATAGTTAGTTAATCACAAAAACAACTAAAAATGAAATAAAATTGAAAAAGATAAAATAAAACAAAAATCTACCTAAACTAGTAGAAAAATAAATTCAATTCAGATAAAAATCAATTTCACAAACAAACAACTCTCCGGCAACAGCGCCAAAAACTGGTTGTGAGTTTTAAATGCTACTCGCAAGTGCACAAGTCTTGTGCAATATAATGGGTACAAGTGCGAGGTCGATCTATAAGGAATTGTGTTGCAAGAATAGATTTCTATCTAAGCTAATTTTACTTTAACTTAGTTCCAAATTTTTGGATTTTGTCGTGCTAAATTAAAATAAACTAAAATTAAATTTGATTAAATGGAACGATGAAAAGGTACTAAGGTTTTCAGAATCCACCTCACCAAATTAAAGCATACATTCTCATGTTTTAGTTCATAAATCTGACAAACAATTGAATCCTAAGCATGTTCTATTGTTCCTATTGAAAAATTCAATGAATCCATCCATTTGACAAAAGATAATGCATATCCAATTTAATTCAAAAGATCCAATGTATCCATGCTTTGCACAAAGGGCAATGAATATCCAAAGTAAATCAAAAGATGCAATGTATCCATCGGATGAAATACAATGAATATCAAACTTTGTCCCAATCAAACAAATTTTGTCACATATTTGAATTGAAATGAATAAACATTGCATTAAAAATTGGAATTGTATGAACAAAATGTGAGAACATAAAACTAATCAATGGTGAGGCTTCATCTTTAACCTTAGTTGAAGAATTAGTGATCGGTGCCAAAAAGTGCTTATTTGGACCCCTTAATTTATATTCGTTCGGCCTTTAGCATTGTTAATATTTAATCATTTTTAGTGTTTTTAGTATTTTGTGTTGTGCAGGACATTGCATTAAACCATGGCTAGCGAGGGCAAGAAAGTGGATTTCGTGAAGAACCAAAGTGCGTTGACACGCCTTAGTGCGTTGAACGCACCACCTGACGCAGCGCGCACCAAGGTCACACGCAGCCTACAGCAGCACGGACGCATGCACCCAGCAGCGGCCTAACGCCAAGTGCAGTCGCGACGCGCAGGCCCTAGCGATTATGTGCATTGAAGCATAAGTGCCTGTGACGAACGCACACCCATGTCACTAGCCGCCACAGTTATTCGCGGTCGAATGCGAGGTGCGTGGCGAATAAATGGTACATGACCTCGTGCATTCATTTGTGAAGCACGTTTTGGAGGTGCCTCTAGGGTCCAAAGCCCTCTGTTTTCATCAGAATTCCTCATAAATTGTCATTTATTTAATTAATGTTTTATTTTACTTTTATTTAGTCTCTTATTCCCTTTACTTTAATTTGTTTATATATATATATTGTGTTTAGTTCATATTATTCTCATTTAATTTATGTCTATTCGTTTCAATGAATTTTAGTGACAAAAGTGTATTGATTGTGTTGTTTGCCAATGGCCAAATGTCGACTATCGTTGCAACGGAGATACATCGGATATTCGCTTCGGACCATTATCCGTTGTGACCTCTTATAACATGTTTGCCTCGGGTAGATCAACAAGATTGTGTAGCAACAATAGGATATACATATGTGCTTATTGATAGCGGAAATATGAACAATGCGTTAACGCTCAAAATATGCCTTGTAGCATAAATGTTAATACATATGAGCTAAGCATGTTTATATTTTAGATTAATTCATTGTGAGGTGGATTAGAGACTAGTTATTTTATTTCTTTATTTTATTGCTTTTTAGCTTAGTTTTATTTTATGCATACGTGTTTGAAATCGGAACTAGGTTAAGATTTTATTAGTTTAAGCGTTTAAAGTTAGTTTTCGACAAACACGATTCTCTCGTGGGTTCGACTCGCACTTGCACAGCCATACTACAATCGACTGCATAACAATTGGCGAGTACAATTAAATTTGTACATCAAATTTTGGCGCTGTTCTTGGGAATCGGTGTTTTGTTGAAATTGATTTTTCTTGCTTAGATTAATTTTATCTTTCTACTAGTTATTTTAATTGTGCAATTATTTTATTTTGTTTTGCTTTTGTATAGATAAAATCTAAAATTCAAAAAATTAGAGTTAAACGTTTTGTTTACTTTTTTAGTTTTCGAGTCTTTGGAAAATCAGCGCCACAGTCGAATGCGCCTTGCATTCAACGCATATGGGCATATTCCGTAATCGCATGCTGCGCTGTTTGCTTCGCGCATTTGCGTCGGCGAAGCGAGCGATTGGCCCGATCATCGCTACTGCGGCGAACGCACCTTTGTTGCCGAACGCACATGCAGCCTACATTTTTACACTTACGTTGTTTTCATTTTATTTAATTCTTGTTTTGTCTTTGATTATTTATTTATTCTTTTGCTTTTATTTATTTACTTGCTGTTTTAGTTTTTTTAGTTCGTTATTTTAATTGTTTAATTAGTTTAATATGTTGTTAGTTTATATTAGTTTATTGTTTTGTTAGTTTACTTATTAGTTTTTTGTTTAGTACTTTTGTTAGTTTTTGTTTATTTTATTTTTATTGTTAATTGTTTCATGTGGGACATATTAAACTGTTTGGGTGAAGCATGAGTCTTCCGTTCGATTATTTTAATGTTTCCCCTACCACTTTGCACCCACATAAACCGTGTTCACACTGCTCTAGTCCTTACCATAGTTTAGGTGATTGTCCACATTGGGGACAATTTTCTGATTTTTCAAATGAGTAGTTGAACACCAGTTTCTCCCAAATTCTGGTTTTGAATCAAATTCAAATTTTATAACCTTGGAGCAACCATTCGATTTTTCGTGGCATGATTATGCTACGGAAAATTTTACTCCCAGTTGATTTAACGCACCAACCACAGTATCCATGATTCGACAACCATTTCTTCCATTCATATGACTATCCTTCTCGGAGCGTCTTCCTTGGAAGACACTCTTAAAAATTCATGGAACTAGTAGGCCAACCCACCATTTCTCTCATGAACCATCATTAGAAGACACACTCGAGGGCGTTTAGGAAAACAGTCAACCAACCTTGTCAAGAAATTATGGTGCCCATATGGCAAACGAAATAGTTGCAAGGTTGGAAGAGTTCGGTCAATTAGTTTCTAAATTCAACCTAGTTGAGGAGCGGGAGTTTGATTCATGAGATGGCTCATCCTTCCCAAGAGTCATTTGAGCAACATTTTCCCTCTGCTCATGTCGATGACTTGAGGGAGAGGCGAACCAAATCATGGCTGCCAGACATGCCCATACCCAGTTTTTTCACACTCACACACATCATCAGTCATGTGAATATTGTTATCATCCTTCTCACCAGTTTGATGATTGCCCTTTCATTTACCATTACATGACTGAAGTTAACAAATGCACTTGACAATGCCCAAACCACCACCATTCTTGTTGATGAGGAAATTGGAGATGAAATTGCAAGTGAGTGTAGCCAGAGGACCCTAAGATAGAATGTTTCACCCCAAATGACTGTAACCTAGACCTTGATAGGCTAGTGATGCAAGATGGAGTGTTGCATGATTTGTGTTTAGAGGATCCTGAGATAAAACACTTTGCTCCAGATAGAGATGACCTAGACTTGGATAGGCTATTTGATCATGTTGAGACTTTTAGTGAGCCTAGTCTTGAGGATCCATCTGGAGAGTGTTTGATGAAATTGAATATGATCTGGATCTGGACAAGTTCTCGAGCAAGCTAGCCAGTTAGAGAGCCAAGTCTGGAGGATCCGTTGGAAGAGAGCTTTGCTCAATTTGAGTTTGATTTGGACCTCGACGTGATACATGAGCAAGCTAAGGCTTTATTTGATCCCACTCGAGGTCTTGTTGAGAATGGAGGAGAAGAAGAGGAAACTTGACCCCGCCAATTTTAAATTGGCCCCAATGACAAGAAGAAGTGATCTTGAAGCTTACTCTTCGTCACAATCCCTCTCGAGACATATCATCAAGTTCCATCTTTCCAATGTCTCAAAGAGTCATCTTATGTAGAAATCTCGAGGATTCACACACACCATCACAAATCTAGGAACCATGTTCCTAAGTGGATCCCTCGAACAAGGACAACTACATAAGATGGCTTAACATCCTTCGGTATCTTATTTTAAAGAAAAAAGGATGGAAGGATTGATTGGACATCCTTATGAGCGGGAAAGGTGCGGTATTTTCTTTTTTTATTTTCCGCGCATTTTATTTTATTTTCATGTATATATTGTATTTGTTTGATTTCTAACAGCAATTAACATTTTGATGTTTTATCTTTTAGAAAAAGATTGCGTTAGTTTTTTGAGATGTTTTGATGTTTAAGTTTGAGGGACGCCTTGGACTTTGCTCATCCGGTTCCTCATCCCGATTATAATGTATTTCTTGCCACATTTTGGACAATGTGTCATTTAAGTTTGGGGTGTGGACAAACATTCTCTGCATCTTTTTTATTTGTTTGTTTTGTTTTTTGCATGTATATATTTGTTTTTGCCATGTATAAAATTTTTCTTTTGTTTGTTACTATGTTGTTGATTGGTCACAACTTACATTATATTGTGGATTGTTTAACTTGTTTAAACATGGCCTATCATTAGAAATCACAGTTTTGATTCTTGTGTTGGATTAGAGACTCACTTGTTTGATTGAAATTTCACATGCATACTAGCATTAGGGTCTGTGGGTATGAGATTTGACTTTGAAGTATGTGTCTTGAGATTTCTAGGTTTATGATGTGACAATGAAAACCTTGGCTTTTTAAAATAAAATAAAAAATAAATAAAAAAATAAATAAATAAATCAAAATAAGTGAGCTTTTCATTGAGTAACCGGACCTCTTGCCTGGCCAAGCAATGAGTGTTCGCGTCAAAAGATCAGAAATTCCAACTAAAAAATTGTATGGCTAGTTTAGGCTTCGTAGCTCTTTTGACTTGAGTAATTAAGCCCTAGGGATGTCTCTACATCTGGTGCCCTAAAACCGCCTGGTTTGGGAGTCACTGGCCCAATGCTCGTTACATAGGTCATTTACAAGCTTAAGGGAGTCAAGCATTGCACAGCCTACACAAAAAAATTGTATCTTTCAACATAAGCCTTGGTCGTATTTATCACATTGTTTTTCCTTTAAATTTTGGGATATACGTCTTTGGAGAGTAATTGAAACCCCATGATCTTATTGTTAGTTCACTTTTCACATTATGGAGCACGTGTTGTCTCAATTTTCCAACTTTGAATGAAAAGATGTTTGGATGCCTGATGATGTGGTTCATATGTTTAACATGTTAAATCTACTAATGATGTATGAACCATGTGTTTAAGTGTTGGGCTTTGTCCATTAAGAACATAGTGCCAAATAATTGTTTGTGGGTGTCATTCCTGAAAAACCCTCACGAGACTTCACTCGTCCTCTAGGGAACTCCTAGAGGTTTAAAAGGCTTGTTGCATATGCTCAATGCAATCGTTCTCCCATGAAAGCGGACTTATGTTTTATTGTGTTTTCCGTTTTGTTTTGCTAAGGGACTAGCAAAATGTAAGTTTGGGGGTATTTGATCGGTGCCAAAAAGTGCTTATTTGGACCCCTTAATTTATATTCGTTAGGCCTTTAGCATTGTTAATATTTAATCATTTTTAGTGTTTTTAGTATTTTGTGTTGTGCAGGACATTGCATTAAACCATGGCTAGCGAGGGCAAGAAAGTGGATTTCGGTGAAGAACCTGCCAAAGTGCGTTCGAACGTACCCACGGACGCGTGCAGCACCAAGGTCGCACGCAGCCTGCAGCAGCCAGACGCGCACCAGACCACGGACGCCAGCGCGCACCACATGCCGCGCAGCCGGCCCTAGTCATGATTATGTGCGTTCGAACGCCGTGCCTGCGATCGAACGCACACCATATCGCCCTAGTCGCCCATGGTTATTCGCGTCGAATGCGAGGTGCGCGGTCGAGCGCTGGAATGCGTTGAGCCGCAGTAGTGCGTTGACGCACTTCAATCTGCCGCCTATAAATAGACCTCGTGCATTCATTTGTGAAGCACGTTTGGGAATGCCTCTAGGGCCCAAAGCCCTCTGTTTTCATGAAATTCCTCATAAATTGTCATTTATTTAATTAATGTTTTATTTTACTTTTATTTAGTCTCTTATTCCCTTTACTTTAATTTGTTTATATATATATATTGTGTTTAGTTCATATTATTCTCATTTAATTTATGTCTATTCGTTTCAATGCATTTTAGTGACAAAAGTGTATTGATTGTTGTTTGCCAATGTAAGCGTCGACTATCGTTACCCGGAGATACATCGGATATTAGTCTTCGGACCATTATCCGTTGTGACCTCTTGTAACAGTGTTTGCCTCGGGTAGATCGACAAGATTGTGTAGCAACAATAGGATATACATATGTGCTTATTGATAGACGAAAATATGAACAATGCGTTAACGCTCAAAATATGCCTTGTAGCATAAATGTTAATACATATGAGCTAAGCATGTTTATATTTTAGATTAATTCATTGTGAGGTGGATTAGAGACTGTAGTTATTTTATTTCTTTATTTTATTGCTTTTTTAGCTTAGTTTTATTTTATGCACGCCACGTGTTTGAAATCGGAACTAGGTTAAGATTTTATTAGTTTAAGCGTTTAAAAGTTAGTTTTCGACAAACACGATTCTCTGTGGGTTCGACCTCGCACTTGCACAGCCACATTACTACAATCGACTCGTGCATTTGGCGAGTACAATTAAATTTGTACATCAATTAGCATCTCATAAGGAATCATAATGAAATGAATTAAATTCATTAAAATTGACAAACTTACAAAAGAATTGAAATTCAAAGCTTCGAAAACCCAAAAAGGTTGAAAATTGACAAAGTACGGTGCCCCTAACGCGTTTCCGTTCATTTACAATGAAAAAAAAAATGATATTTATAAGCTAATTTTAGGGTTTCAACACTGCTAGGTTAGACGAGGGTGCGATCGAGCACACTCGAGCATGCACTTTCCACCTTCGGTGGGCACAAGTGCACTCGATAGCACTACCTTCAAAATTAGCCACCTCTTATGAAATATGACTTTGTGGATCTTCGGGTTAGATTTCCAATGACACCAAGATTGCTTCAATCCAAGTTCTAAAACTCTAGATATGGTCTTTTTAGTGTGACACGTCTAGTGCGAATCATTGCTCGATCCAAATTTGGTGCCAATGCTCCCTGAAGTTTCTTAAGTCTCAGAATTAATGGAATGAGTTGCAATTTTCATCTTAAAGCTGTATTTTTCTCTTAACAACCTGCAAATCACTAAAACGCCAAAACTAACCAAAACATTAAAAAATGATAAAGCCAAAGGCTTTGCAAATGCAAATAAAGGGGCCAAATATGCAATATTTGGCCTTCAACATGTGGCTTATGCTGAAAATCCAAGTCCTAATCATGGATCTTTAACCTCAAAAGAATAATCGTTATATCAATCATTGCAAATAATCATGTAGTCCATAGCATCACCATCTAAGGCTAGATGATTTACTAACCCCTCTAAGACCTCAATCTTGTAAAAAGATCCAAGTATCCGGTTGCTCGCCTATTTCTTGAGGCCACATTTATTGTCCAGTTATACCTAAGCCACTTGTCTCATGCATCATACCTAATACCACCTAAATAGTATCATCAAGGCCATAAGCTCAAATAGAATCATTAGTTTTATATCCTATCATCATCACATGGAGCATCAGCAAAATCGTGAGTCTTACCATTAATGACTCAGTCTTATGTCCTAACATCATCACATGGGGTATCAGTAAAATCATGAGTCTTAGCAACTTATAGTTTAATAAAGTGTAACTGACATCATGCATTAATGAGTATATTACAAATCCATATCTAAAACCTCAAGTCAAATGCAAGTACATAGCAAAATAACACTAGCTATTACCTGAGCATACTAACCTTAAGACAGCACAAAAATCATAGGCCCTAAGCAATTCTAACATTCACGCTAATCTCGTGCTCCTCTCATCCTCTTCTAGGTAGACCCACACCGGTCCTATTTTGTTGATTGCAATTTCGCACGAAGTGTCCTATCTTACTGCATCGATAACAAACACTCGCCCACACTTGACATTGTTGTTTGTCACATTTAGGGCCCCTTGTCCCTTGTTTGAGAGACCTGACATCTGTGTCCTGAAAGGTGTCCCAAATTGCTATTGAGTGCTAATTTCTCTAAGAGTCCTTGTCCTTCTATTGATGGTCCTTGGAAAAACTGCCTCTTCTTCTGATTTGCCTTTAGCATTGTGGTTTCCTTGAGGTCCTTTTCAACAATTGATGCCTTGTTTACCAATTCCACAAAATTCTTAACTTCAAGACACATCACCCAATTTCAAATCTTTTGGTTCAAACCTCCCTCAAATGTCTTGGCTTTCATCTCCTTGTCAGGTATCACGTAAAGAGCAAATTTGGATAGCTCCATGAACTTAACCGCATATAGGGCTACTGTCATGCTTCCTTGAACAAGATCCATGAACTCTCTAGCCTTAGCTTCTAGTACAATTCAAGGAAAGTATCAATTGTCAAAATTCTTTCCTAAATCAAGTCCATGATTGCACTTTCAGCTCCCACCTCCATGACCAACATGTTCCTCTTTGCTCCCTACCAACGTTTAGCTTTTCCTGAGAGCTTGTAAGCTGTATACATAACCATTTGTCCCTCTGTACACCTAATCAAATTCACGAGTTCCTCCATATCATTCAACCAGTTCTCTACATTGATATGATCCCTAGTCCTATCATAGCTATACGGTTTATGACAATAGAAGTCCTTTAGAGAATAGCTAGACTCTACAATTGGCTGTTTCGCAATTCTATTACGACCCAAGGCCAACACTAGTTGACTAATTGCGTCCATCGTTTGGTCTCTTCTTGGGGGCGTTGCCTCATAGACTAGAATGTACATAGGCTCTGGGTGAACGTCGTCCTCAGGATTCTTGATCTCTAGAGCGTTAGGTGCAGTGGTCAAATTTCTTCAGGGTGGCATTCTCTTCAACAAGAAGCAAAGTTAGGTCTAACTCGATCAGAACCAGGCAACTAAACCTATGGACTTAGTCCTAGCTCCTACATTCTAAGATAGCAAACAAATCCTATCGTAACTCTACCCTTATTATGATCATACCTAATATCCTGGTGTGAATCCAAATCACAATTCTATCTCTAACTACTCTATTAAGATCTCTCCTAGACCTTGTAATAACATCTCTTGCACCAAGAGGTACTAGTCCCTATTTTAATACTACATCAGTTTCTAAAAATCATAAAGTCTAATGATATTATTCTCTTCAAATCCCTAACATACCTATGCTCTTATTCCACCCTAAGTGGTCTGATGGGTTATCACCTAAATGCTCCGATAGGTTATTACTTAACATTTAGCAGATCATTTCCTAAAGTCCCAATAGTGAATGCTATGATACCAATTGTAACACCCCAAGAATTCAATTAACTAATAATTAAATTATCAAGCGCCTCCCAAACTTAACCACAAAATTGGTAAGTCCACAGGGACTATTTTCCTCAATCAGAGTAAAAGTCCATAAATTTATTTCGATTTGTAAGTATGTTTCATTACAATCACTGCATTACTAAAACCTCAGCTTAAGTTGAGTCATCAATTATACATGATACCACAAATAACCTTCGTAATTCTACAATAAGTCTTCAAGTCATACTCCAATCATTACCTTCACATCGAATGGCCGCATCTACTTTCAGTTTTAGTCTCCTCGACCATAGCTAGCTCCTCTATAAAATGCCGTCATGTCCCTTTGGTGTAATAAAGGGGTAAGTTTGGCGACTTAGTAAGCAGGTAATCTTGTGCTTGTGTGTGACAATGAACAATTTATATATGGATAAAAAGGGTTAAACATGGATATCATCATTTACAAAATATTTATTGGGATGCATTCACAATATTATAATTAATATTGGCCAAACCATTACTTTATTTGCAACTACTTGTGCCATCTACAAAGCAAACCCATATTTCCATAACATAGCTTGCTCTATTTAACCCCTAGAGTAAGGTTGTGCTTGTCCTACACATCACCTTTCGGTAAGAACTGGTTTGCTCATCCCCTTTCTACGGAACCCTATTAGCGTAATCCCTTTTACTTTGGATTAACAGCTTACGAGGCCACGCCCAACAAATGCTGTGTTGCACTGCCTTCGATTATATACATATAATGCACAAACACACACGGTGCTGGTGTCACCACATTTATCACATCACATATAACATTATCAAGTAGCCCATAAAGAGTTCATGTATATTTTTGAGACAATAGTTATAAAAATAGCTCATGTCACACTTTTCATGCATAAAATGGTATTTTATTTTGTTAAAGAGATAATTCGGGTTTGTCATTGAAAGCATTATATATAAAATGCACCGGGTCATTATTCATGAAAATACTAACACAAGATAACTGATCAGTGTCAAATTGTGTATATTTGACCCCTTTAACTTATATTTGTTAGGCCTTTAGCCTTGTTAATTTCTAATATTTTTTGGTGTTTTTAGTGTTTTGAGTTGTGCGGTCTTTACAACAAAAGTTGGCCACAAAGAGCAAAAAAAGACACTGGTGAAGAATTGGACTGCCAACTGCGATTGAGCAAAGATATGATCCAAACCTTGATGCCGTCTGACACAGCGTGTCTAAGTCCATACAAGTCCGCAGCTTCTGGTTCTATGATCGAGCAGCATTGTGATCGATCGAGACTTCTTCGGTAATGCGTTGAGCGCACCTCCTGGTCGAAGCACTCGTGAAATTTGCCTATAAATAGGACCCAAGGCTTTTGGTGAGAACACACAATTCTTTTGGGGCGTTTTGGAGAGCATTTTGTACATTTGGCTTGCTCCGCCCTTTTAGTTGTAAACTTTTCTTTTAATTTAATTTTAATGCATTATTTCAATTCATTTATGTTTTGTTGTTCAATGGGTGGCTAAAATCTTCAACTTAGGTTGAAGATGAAGCCTCATTTTAAATTTCATGCTTTTACATTTTATGCTTATTTTCCGTTATTCAATTCCGCATTCGTCATTTAATTTCTGTGACAAATAATTGAATGGTTGTGTGTGTTGATGCATTGATAGTTGTCGGTGATGTGTTCCAAGCCGGGTGCACAACACGTGTTTGGTTGTGATTCAATATCCTTTGTGATCCAAGGATACGGTGGATGATTTTATCCATAATCAACACTCGTTGTAGCTCCTTAACGGTAAACACATTATTCGGTTTGACTTGTGTCAATTACCACAATAGAGTGTGTTGAAGGGTTTAATGTTTAAAAAACGGAAAATGAGTGTTTAATGTATTTAGCTTATTCTTATTGGGTGAGGTTCATCTTTAACCTTAGTTATTTTTATCCACAATTTCAGGTTTAATTTTATTTCTGCATTTTTTATTGTTGAAATCAATTCTCTTTGGGACTAGGTTAAGAATCGTTTAATTTAGGAGTTGTATTAGTTTTATTTACAAGCGCCGTTCTCGTAGTTCGACCTCGCATTTTCACGCGCTTTATTGCACGATTAAGTACACTTGCGAGTATTATTTTGATACGATCAAATTTTGGCGCCGTTCTTGACAGTTGTTTTGTTTAGAAATTAATATAATTTTAGATTGGTGTATTTTCTACTAGTTTTATTTTCTGCATTTTAAATTTTTTGTTCATAGTATTTTGCATTTTAGTTTAATTTCGTTATTTTTTTAGGTTAATTTTTAGTTTTGTTTAGATTGCTGTCTCGGTTTCTGGAAATTCAAATGCGCGGTGACGGTCTTGATGACTTTTTGAGTTGCGGTCGAGCATACTTGCCCGTAATCGAAACGTTCGCGCAAGCTGCGAACGCTCGTCACGCATCTGCGTGTGAGCAAAACCCCTCGACATAGGCGCTTGATGCGGTGTTGCGTTCGAGCGCTTTGAGTTAACGCGCACTTCGGCGCCACACTCTTCGCCGTGCGAAACGCCGACGACCTGCTCGGCGCACCTCTACTGCATCATACGGAAAACAGTATGTTCAGTTTTTGTTTTCTTTTGTTTTGATCAATTGTTAGGCTTAGTTTAATTGATGTAATTGCTAATTTTGAGTACATTGTTTCTTTGAGTTTAGGCTGTGTCTAGTTTTATTTGTTTTAGTAGTTTAAAAATTTTTGTGCATGTGTTTAGTTAATAACCTTGTTAGTTGGAATTTGTAGTTGTTTATTTTATTTTTGGTTTTCTTTGTTTAGGTAGTTTTGTTCTCTGTTTTATTAACTATTCCGTTCTGTTTTCTGCATCCTTTTTGCTTTGATCTATTTTGATTTGTAGCTTTTGGTAATTTTTAAGTAGTTTTCATAGCTAGCTTTGCCATCTTGTTGTTTGTTGTTTTCTTCCTTTGTTTTTTCTTTATTTTTCCAGCATTGTTTACTTTCCTAGTTTATTGTTCTTTGCTTTGTAGTTTAGTTAAATTTTCGTTGGTTTATGCTTGGTGAAGATCCGTGAACTTAGAGTTAACATCTTTAGATCCCGACTTAGAAAGAACACTTAGGAGAGCACGTAGAGCTCAAGTGGAGATGGGAGACAATCGGAGAATTCCTAGAGTGGAGAGCACGAAGAGCACCACGATGCAAGAGGCAGGGAGCAGGGCGAGAAGAGCATATGGCGTGGATCACGGCGTCACTTAGGGAATTATTCGCACCTCTGCGGTCAGTTCCCATTAGGTATGTATTGTTACCACCAACCGAATGCAACCCATTACGATCTTAAGCCACACGTAATCCGGATGTTACCCTCGTTTTCTGCTTAGATCACGAAAACCCTACTACGTTAAGAAATTCAAAAACATTTGTGCGACCACCAAATTCAGAATTTTTAAGGAATCATCACCTCGGACTCTTTCCGTTCTCACTTCATGATAGAGCTACGAGTGGTTGGATTCCTACTTTGGCTCCATCACATCACAGGAAGAACTGTTGAGCGGTTCTACAACAAGTTTTTCCCAATGTCCAAAGTAAATGAGGCAAGAAAGGAATTAGTTCATTTACTCGGGATGAAGATGAGAAGTTCTGAATGTTGAGCGCAGTTTAAAGACCTGTGATGAAGTGTCCCCTCATGGATATGAGAAATGGCGTTTAGTCCAATTCTTCTACCAAGGGTTGTCTCATTAACCGTAGTATGATTGAGCTGATGAATGGGGAGCATTTCTCAACTTAACAGGCGATCACCTACAAGGCTCTGGAGAAGATTGCCGACAACTCCCAACACAGGACTTCACGAGTTGTCGAGATAAATCAGCCGAACCCCTAAGAAAGGAGGCATCCTAGAGTCAAAAGGAGAAAGCGGAGTTGTACGGAGGATGGATGCCATCGTTCAAAGATTGGATGCCTTAAGTGTAGGGAAGTCAGTAAATGCGGCAAACACCTTTCCTATTGAGAGCTGTTCTCTCTGTGCTAGCCCCATGCACCAAGCACAGAATTGTCCATCGATAGCATTTATTACGAGATGGAACAAGTGAAACGCATTCAATAATTTTCAAAGCCGTCAAGTGGGCCATATTACGGGCGTACAACCCGGGGTGGAGGAACCACCCTAATTTCTCGTGGAAAGAATCAACCCATCACAAATCCGGGAGGAGCTCCTCATGCTCAAAATCACTATCCTCCGGGGTTTTTTGCTCCTTACCAAAATCATGGGCGGCTCCATGGCGCTCGTCATCATCTTACCAAGCCCCACCCAAATCCCAACCTCATCTACCCCATCCGGAAGAGACCATGAGAGAATTCATGAAAATGATGGTCAATCAATCGTGATGTGAGGCAATCCACCATAGTGAACACCAGATCGCTAAGTTAGAAATGCAGATGGGACAACTAGCGAATCACCTAGGTGAGAGGGATAAGGAAAGCTCCTAGTCAAGCTAAATAACCCGAAGGCAAGCCACGGTGGAAATTCCTCCAATCGAGAGCATGTGCAGGCTATTGTCACTCTGAGGTCGAGAAGAGAGTAGACAATAAGGTGGTAAACCAGGAAGAAGTGAGGAAGAAAAGCGAAAGAAGAAGAAAAAGAAAGAAGAAGGGGTGACAACCAAAAGGAAGTAGATCTTGAGCCATCTATTGTCACCCAAGAGATTAAGAAACCTCCTAGGGCTTGTGCCAAAGCACCATACTGAAAGATTACAAGCGCCTAAGAATGGAGGGAGATTAGAGGACATACGGAGGTGTTCAAGCAAGTCCAAATAAACATTCCTTTTTGGGCGCCATCCAGCAAATCCTTCCTATGCCAAGTTCTTAAAGGACTTAGTCACGGTGAAGAGGAAAACGAATGTCCCTAAGAAGGCATTCATGACCGCAGTCGATTGCTATCCTCTGATTACCCCTAAAGTATAAGGACCTGGATGTCCTACAATCACTTGCATGATAGGAGTTAGCGATTGAGAGGGCACTATTGGATTTAGGAGCGAGTGTAAACTTGTTACCCTACTCGGTCTACTTGCGATTAGGGCTAGCGGTGAAGCCCACAACCATGACTTGCAACTTGCTGATGCATGAAGGTTCCACGGGGAATAGTTGAGGGCGTTCTAATTAAGGTAGATAAGTTTTACTTCCCGTGGATTTCATTGTGTTGGACACGAGCCGTCCGGATGGTAGGGTGAGATTCACATGATTCTAGGGCGACCGTTTTAGCTACGGCCAATGCCCTAATAAATTGTAGGTCGGGGTAATGAAGATTTCCTTTGGAAATATGGCGGTGGAGCTAAATATTTTTCACATCGAAGCAACCACTTGATTATGACCGGATGAATCAAGTATGCTTGATTGAGGAGATAATGGAGGATGTTGTAGAAGAATCAAGCATTGAGGACCCCGGAAGCATGCCTTGCTCAATTTGGTGAAGACTTGGACATGGATAAACTTATGGAGCGGCGGATGCACTTTGAAGACAACTCCTTGGAGAACATTGAAAAGAAGGAGAGTGTAGATTCCCAAAGAAGGAACTTAAGCCTTTACTGGATAATCTTAAGTATAAGTTCCTAGGACCGGTGAGTCGTTTGTCATCATAGCCGATTTGATAGATGCTCATGAGGAGAAATTGATAGGAGTTTTGAGAGAACATAAGGAAGCTATAGGATGGACGATTGAGGACATCAAGGAATCGATCCTCGTTGGTTATGCATAAGATACACTTGGAAGAAGATTCTAAACCATCGAGGAACCACAAAGAAGACTCAACCCAGCAATGCAAGAGGTTGTGAGTGAAGTGATCAAGTTATTGGATCTTTGGGATCATCTATCCCATTACGATAGCAAATGGGTGAGCGACCATGTCGTGCCCAAGAAGGTGGGTTAACGGTAGTAACGAATAAGGACAACGAACTGGTACCAACTCGTATTGATCGGGTTGGAGAGTTTGTATAGACTACGGAAGTTGAGCAGCGCCACCGGAAAGATCACTTTCCTCTTCCATTCATTGACGGATGGTGGAGCGTTTAGTGAGCACGAGTACTCGCTTCCTAGATGGTTATTAGATATAACCAGATTCCAGTGGACCGAAGACCAAGAGAAGACTTTTACTTGTCCGTTTGGGACATTGCCTACCGTCAGTATGCCGTTTGGGTGTGTAATGCACCTGCTACTTTTCAGCGGTGCATGATCGATCTTTTCCGACATGGTAGAGCGGATTATGGAGATTTTCATGGATGACTTCTCCGTCTTTGGGTCCTCTTTTTGAGTGTCTTGACTCACTTTGGTGTTAGTGAGATGTAAAGAGAAAAACCTTGTGTAATCGGGAAAATGCCATTTTATGGTTAAGCAAGGTATTGTCTTGGGGCATGTCATATCTCGAGAGGCATTGAGGTTGACAAGGCAAAGGTAGATTTGATATCTAACCTTCCACGTCTTGTGAAGGAAATTCGTTCCTTCTGGGCCATGCAGGGTTCTATAGGCGATTCATCAAGGATTTCAGCAAGATCGCCAGACCCTTGTGTAAGTTGTTGGCCAAGGATACCCCGTTTGAATTCAATGAAGAATGTTTGGAAGCATTGGGGCTTTGAAGAAGATTCAGCGTCCACGGTTATTAGACCACCCGGTTAGGGTGAACCTTTTGAGATCATGTGTGCCGCATCAGTTATGCAGTTGGAGCTGTTTTGGGGCAGCGTATTGAGAAACTTCCCATGTGATTTATTATGCAGTAGGACTCTAAGCGACGCAACTCACTCCACCACGAAAAGGAGTTGTTGGCCGTCGTTTTGCTAGACAAGTTTAGGTCCTATCATTGGGATCTAAAATCATTATCTTTTTCGATCACGCCGCATTGAAGTATCTTTCTCCAAGAAAGATGCTAAATCCCGTTTGATTAGATGGATTCTGCTGTTGCAAGAGTTCGATTTAGAAATCCGGGATAAGAAAGGGCGAAGAATGTGGTGATCATTTGTCAAGGTTGACCATGGACTTCACCGAAGACACCACACCCATCTCTGAGACCTTTCACGATGAGCAATTGATGCACATTGCTCACAATCCCACACCTTGGTTCGCGACATAGTGAACTATCTTGTTACCGACCAAATGCCTTTGCATTGGGGAAACAAGATAAAGTTAAATTTTATCCAAGGTGAAAAATTTTTCGTGGACGATCCTTATCTTTTCAAGTATTGTCCGATCGGATCATTAGGGAGATGTACCTGAAGTTGATCAAAATAATGTCATCTCCTTTTGTCATGATCACGCTTGTGGTGGCCATTTCAATGCAAATAAGACCACGCAAAGATTTTGCATGTGGATTTTATTGGCCCACCTTGTTTTCAGGGCGCAAATGCGTATTGGAAGAGGAACATGATGCCCTCAATCCCATATTGGTAGTTGAGATTTTTGATGTATGGGGCATCGATTTCATGGGACCTTTCCCAAACTCCTTTGGGTTTCTATACATTCTTGTTCTGTGGACTATGTGTCCAAGTGGGTGGAAGCGATGGCGTGCAAGACTAATGACCCACGAGTTGTGGTCAAATTTTTGAAGGACACGATTTTCGCTCGGTTTGGTACACCTAGGCGATCATCGATGGGGCGCATTTCTGCAACGAATTTTGAGCGGTGATGAAAAGTATTTCATCACTCACAAGGTTGCCACCTTACCACCCACAGGGCAGTGGGCGGGTTGAAGTGTCCAATCGGAAATCAAACATATTTTGGAGAAGGCGTGAATCCTAGCAGAAAAGATTGGTCTTCCGATTGAATGACGCTTTATGGGCGTATAGGGACATACAAGACACCGATTGGGATGTCACCCTATCGGTTGGTTTCTGAAAGCTTGTCATCTTCCCGTTGAGTTGGAGCATAGAGCTTCTTTGGGCCATCAAGCGGCTAAACTTCAATTTTTTGAAGGTGGCTCTCAAAGAAGCTACAACTCACGAATTAGAGGAGCTAAGGAATGATGCATATGACAGTTCGTTGAAATACAAAGAACATATGAAGAAGGTTCACGACGAACATCTTGAGGAGATCTTTTGAACCGGTCGGAAAGTCATACATGCAATTCTCGGTTGCATCTTTTTCACAGCAAGTTGAAATCACGATGGGCGGGACCTTTCATTATTAGACTGTATTTTCACATGGCGCCATCGAGATAGAGGATCCAACGAATGGTACCACATTTAAGGTGAATGGACAGAGGTTAAAACCATTCTTGGCATTGAGGAGTCAGACGTTGAGGACACTCTTATGGAGGATCCGATTTATTGACTAATTGACATCATGAGTCCGAAGACGTTAAACTTAGCGCTTGTGGGAGGCAACCCTCATTATTTTCCTTGTTGATTTTGTTTGTTTGTTTGTTTTGTTTTTTTCGGTTGAGTGTTTGCCATCCAAGTTTGGGGAGCTTCTCTTACACTTACCTCACTTGCGACATCCCTCGGTATTGTATTTACGGGCACATTGGGGACATTGTGCCATTTTTTAGTGTGGGGTAGGGTAGACACTATCTTTTTGCATATTTGTTGTTTTGTGTACAAATTTTTAAATTTTTTGTGTACATATTTGTTATTGATTGACATGACTTATCATAGCTGTGGATTGTATCATTGGTGTGTTTTTAACTTTGATTAAACACCTCATATCTGTAGAAATCCCTGTCAAGTCATATGTTGAATTAGAGAGACTTCACATGTTTACTCCATTTTATTCACATGCACCTTGGCATAGGTTACGTGGGGTATGAAATTTGATTTGAGAAGTGTTTTCTTGAGATTTGTGGGTTGTTGTGATGTGTGATGATAAACCTTGGCAATATAAAAAAAAAAAAAAAATTTCATCACAAGTTGAGTTTTTCATTGAGTAACGGAACTCTTGCCTCATTAAGCAAAGAGCGTTAGCGTAAAAGATGAGAATTCTTAAACAAGTGATTGTATGGCTAGTTAGACTTTGTAGCTCTTTTTGACTTGAGTTATTAAGCCCTTAGGGATGTTTCTACATCTAGTGCCCTAAAGCGTGGCTTGGGAGTCAACCTTGCCCAACACTGTTACATAGGTCATTTAGAAGCTTAAGGAGTCAAGCATTGCACAGCCTACTCAAAAAAAAAAAAATAAAAAAAAAAAAAAAAATTTAAGCCTTGGTTCTTTTAACACATTGTAGTCCTATGAATTTTAGAAGCACGTCTTTTGAAAAATTGAAACCCCATGAGCATATGTCAGGTCACTTTGCACCTTTTTGGAGCATGTTTTGTCTCGATTTTTCAGCTATGGTTTGATTGTTGTTTGGAGGCCTTAATGATATGGTTTGTTTGCTCACAATTGTTAAAATTGCTAATGATATATGAACCATATGCATGTGTAAAGGCCTTGTCATCAAAAACATTGTGTCATACAAATTGTTTGTGGGTGTCATTCTGAAAAACCCTCACGAGACTTCACTCGTCCTCTAGGGAATTCCTAGAGGTTTAAAAGGCTTATTGCATATGCTCAATGCAATCGTCTCTCCCAGCGGACCTATGTTTGTTTTGTTTTCGATTCTTGTTTTGCTAAGGGACTAGCAAAATGTAAGTTTGGGGTATTTGATCGTGTCAAATTGTGTATATTTGACCCCTTTAACTTATATTTGTTAGGCCTTTAGCCTTGTTAATTCTAATATTTTTGGTGTTTTTTAGTGTTTTGAGTTGTGCAGGTCTTTACAACAAAAGTTGGGCCACAAGAGAGCAAAAAGACACTAAGTGAAGAATTGGACCCCACCTTGTCGTTCGACCCGCACTTAGTGCGTTCAACGCACTTGCGTCGAACGCAAAGAACAGTCGGCCGATGCCGTCCAGCGTATCAGCGCGGCGGGTGCCCTAGAGTCCATCGCTTCAGCACGCCGTCACGGTTCTCTATTGACGCACATTGTGCGATCGAACGCACAACTTCGATATACGTTCGACGCACCTCCTGCGTTCGAACGCACTCGTAGAAATTTTGCCTATAAATAGGACCCAAGGCTTTTGGTCAAACACACAATTCTTTTGGGGCGTTTTGGAGAGCATTTTGCTTACATTTGGCTTGCTCCGCCCTTTTAGTTGTAAACTTTTCTTTTAATTTAATTTTAATGCATTATTTCAATTCATTTATGTTTTGTTGTTCAATGGGTGGCTAAAATCTTCAACTTAGGTTGAAGATGAAGCCTCACCATAATTTAAATTCGTGCTTTTACATTTTATGCTTATTTTCCGTTATTCAATTCCGCATTATCATTTAATTTCTGTGACAAATAATTGAATGGTTGTGTGTTGATGCATTGATAGTTGTCGGTGATGTGTTCCAAGCGGGTGCACAACATGTGTTTGGTTGTGATTCAATATCCTTTGTGATCCAAGGATACGATGGATGATTTTATCCATAATCAATACTCGTTGTAGCTCCTTAACGGTAAACACATTATTCGGTTTGACTTGTGTCAATTACCACAATAGAGTGTGTTGAAGGGTTTAATGTTTAAAAAGCGGAAAATGAGTGTTTAATGTATTTAGCTTATTCTTATTGGGTGAGGTTCATCTTTAACCTTAGTTATTTTATCCTGCAATTTGATTTAATTTTATTTCTGCATTTTTTTATTGTTAAAATCAATTCTCTTTGGGACTAGGTTAAAATCGTTTAATTTAGGAGTTGTATTAGTTTTTATTTACAAAAGCTTGCGTTCTCGTGGTTCGACCTCGCATTTTCACGCGCACTTTATTGCACACGATTCGTACACTTGCGAGTATTATTTTTGATACGATCAATAACTCACTTACCTTGATCCTCAAATCCTCATTCGACACAAACCGATATGTAGTGTTCTATTAATGTGGTTGATCCCTTGAAAACCTTCTTGGAGTCTTTATATAAAAACACTACATTTGTAGTGACCCAAATAATTAATTAAGCTTATGTAGCTTAGTTAAGGGGGTTAGTTTGGGTTTTGGTTCACTAAGGACACTAAAGGGGCAGTTTGGATGGACATAAACTAGGGTTGCCGAACGTATGCTTTTGTCTTTAATTCGGACGTATGCGGGGGGACCACCGGATGTATGCTCTGCAAAAAGTACATGAACGTACATGGGACCGCACAGACGTATGCTACTTTGTGGTATATCCTTTTGTTAATACCTGGACATACGAGACAAGCTTTGGACCGCTATGTAAATAGTACCAAACGTACACTAGGGTTGGTGGACGTCTGCTACTTTTCTGGAGAGTTGGTAGCACTCTTCCCCTATAATATCCCCTACACCTCTTCACTATTCATGCTCTCTCAAGCCCTGAGGCTACAAAAATCCCCTTTATGAGTGTGTTTTGTGAGGTTTGTGAGTTTTTGGTGCTATTAGAGAGGAGGTTCTTAAAGTTTCGCTTCAAGGAGGTAACGTCACTAAGCCTAGTTTGCTTTTACATCATTATGCTACTTAAATATTGCCTTGTGTTGTTAGTTGTAGCTTTAGCTTAAGTTGTGCTTTACCCTTGTTAGGACTGGTGTTGTTTTAGTTTAATATGATTTCACTTGCATGAAGGTTTCATTTTGAGTTAAGAAACCTTAGGAAGCCTTTTAATAAGCCTTAGAGTTATTTTGGAGACTAGGAAGACTAGTGGACAAATGAGGTTCTCCATGAAATCCTTGAAGCAAACGTATGGTCTCGAGACCAAACATACGGTCTGAAGTATTTTAGCGGACGTATATCCCTAAGCTCGAGCGTACCCTCCGAAGTGTGATAGGGGACTTTATTTTAACTAGCCATCCGAAAGCTTTGGTTTTCTTATTCTAGGGTTGTTTTAGTAGAAATAGGACTAATAGAAGATTGTCCACAAATTTGGGAAACCCAAAACCTTTGGAATACTTGTAGACATTATACGACCCAGGTGAGTTTTAACACATATAATGCTCACAGTTATTTTTTGTGCACTGCATGACTATTTTGTATACAAAAATATGCATATTTACAACTCTCGCGATGTAAACTTTACTGCATGTTGTTCAAATATCTACCTAAATTAATAGGCAAATAATTGTACGTTTTACTTGCAAGTGCACAAGGTCAAAAGTATAGTAGAGTGTGTAAGTGCAAGATCGATCCCACAGGGATTGGTAAATTATGTTTAAAAATAAATTCGCAATATAAAATAAAAGAAATAAAAATTGAGTTTGATTAAACAATGAGAAAGAGGTAGGGCTTTGATTTCCACCGCTAATCATGCTTATACAATAAATCAGTATACCAATGCTTTGATCACATTATGAATATTTAATGTTTGCCAACCTAAGGGCATGGGTGTCTACTCCTTAAGCTATTGGTTTCCTTAAGTAACGAATTAGGCATGGGTGTCTACTCTAATTCTTTTCCTCCTTAAAGGATTTTAGCATGGGTGTCTACTAAGTTGTTCTTTAAAAAAGCATAAAAACTATGAAAACCGACAAACACATGAGACCTAGGGTATGGGTGTCTACTCCCATTTTCCCATGTTGATTAACCCAAGAACCCGGTGTGGATATCTTTTGTTACTTATGTTAAACCCAGGACTCGGTCATCCAAATTGATCTAACTAACAGGTCCATACCACATGCATATGTTGATCAGGCAAATACATATAAGGAATTATTGAAAGCAGGAATTAATCAAGTTAAATATCATAATGCAATTATCGCAAAGGCGCCAATACTGAATTAAAATATAAACATGATCAGGGCTTCAATCAAGCCCTACTTAAAGGTTTAGTTACACATGAAATTTAGGCTAATCATCTTCATAAAATAAAGGAAAAGAATAAACCCGAAAAATTGCTCCTTGAAGTAGCCTCCAAATTCTCCTCTCTGAAATTGTCTATAAAATTGTGAGGCTTAGAGGTCTATTTATAGGCTTTAGGAGAGTCCTAGAAACACTAGTAAACCTAGGAATTTTGGAATTCTATCTCCTAGTCAATTTAGGAGACAATCCTATTACAAATCAGAGAAGGATTCGTCCATAATTGGGCTTCTAAATTGCAGAGTGATTTTAGCATTGCGGCGGTCCAAATTAGGAAAATGCTATTTCACAATTATTTGTATAATTTTGAGTTAGCTTTCTAATGCCGTTGGAATCACCTTAATCAGATATTTGAGCTGAAAGTTATGGTCAAAATACCGAGACATGTTCAGGATCCAAATTTGAATCAAATCCGATTTTTGGCTCCAACTTGATAAATTCAGATTTAATCCTTTCCACATCTTCTAGATCTTTCCAATTTTCCCTTTAAGCTTGGAACATTTCCAGAAACGCTTCCTTTTCTTCCATGGCCTACAAAAACACAGAAAACACAAAAAGGAAATAAAATGGAACAAAATAACAAAAATTAAGAAATTAACAAATGTAAATTAAGGGCTAAAATATGAATATTTTCACACTTATCATTGCACATGAACTCTATCTTTGTGTGAAAAACGATGTGCCGAATATGTTAAGAAAGTGAGATATGTAAAAGCATACATGTAAAATACAGACAAGATAATTTACATCATATGATATGGTATATCGATACGTGCGGTATAATGACCATGTGCTTACTATATATGTTAGCTTTATGGTCAAATGTGTGTTATATGGGCCTTGGATCCAACGATTGTTTGTGACCGCCGCAGGCTTAATGGGAAGTCACTATAGGACTGACATCATTAGTGGTGTGGGCCACCCGAGGTCAAACTCAGTCGTGCCGCTAGTGTTATGTACGGTAGCGTACAATATCCACGGCACAGGTGTTGTATTACAGGTCCCTCGGGACAGTGTCAACACTATTGAGAATGAGTAATATCTCAGGTAGACCATATTGTTGAATTACAACTGTCTATATTGATACGTGCCAAATATTGCATATTTGGACCCCTTAATTTACTCTTGTTAATCTTTTAACTGTGTTATTATTTGATGTTTTGGGTTAGTTCTATGTTTTTAGTGTTTTATAAGTTGCTAAAGAAAGTTGTGGGTTTGATGTGAAAGTTGCATACTTTGGAAGGAATTTGCAAGAGACTGTCAGCACTATCAAGTGCAAACTACTATGCTTGAGCACAGATACGTCAAGTGATAAGTGCTGTTAAGTGCTTGTTCATACCCCTTTATCACAGATATGTCAAGTGATAAGTGATTTGTTAGGCCTTTAGCACTGCTAATATCTAACAATTTTAGTTGTTTTTAGTGTTTTGTGATGTGCAGGTCTTTGCATAAAAAAATGGCTACAAAGGAGCAAAATGGACTTGAAGTGAAGTGAAGGAGTTCCTGCCAGTGCACTCGATCGCACTTGGTGCGATCGAGCACAATTGCGATCGAACGCTAGGACTAAGCTCGAACACAGGTCCAGTCAGCCCGCATATCGTGCTATTGCCCTAGCCGGCCCTACGATTCCATCGCTTCCAGCTATGTGCCATGGTGGTTATTTGCATTTGAACGCAGAGGCTACGATCGAATGCATGCATCGATCTTGATCGAGCAGCTGCATTCAAGCAAAACCCGTGACACAGCGAACACCAGTTTTCTATAAACAGACCCCTTAGTGCATTTTGATGGGAGTTCTTTCTTTTGGGTGAGTTTTTAAGAGCATTTGCCATTGTTAGGCTCTGCTCTGCCCATTTAGTTGTAATACTTTATTTTTAATTTAATTTAATGCATTCCTTTAATTGTTCTTTACTTTCTTGTTACATGGGGGCTAAAATCTTCAACTAAGGTTGAAGATGAAGCCTCACCCTTAGCACTAATTTATTGCTTTTACATTTAACGCATTACTTTCCGTCTCTTATTTTTCATACTTGTTCATTTCAATTTATGTGCCAAAAATTGTAGTGTTTGTCATTTGTGATGCATCAAAAGTCATCCCTTGTTGTGTTCCAAGCCGGGTGCACAACGAATGATTAATACTTGATTTAATATCCATTGTAATTCTTGCGTTCGACCGCATTTGGGCCTTTTCCTTGCTGTCGCGTACCTGCGCTCGCCTGACACACTTCTGCGTGCGAGCACACGCCCCTGTCAAAACAAGTAGTGCAATGCAGTGCTACAATCAAACACACCTCTGTTGCATTCGAATGCACTTGTAGTGCCTACTACATATGCGTGTATGCGATCGAACGTGCTGCCTGCGCTCAAGCGCACCTCTGCTTCCTGCATCAACATACCCAAGGCAATATGTATTTTTCTGTTTCTAGCAATTTTAATTCATTGTTAACTTAGTTTTAATTGATCTTTCTGCCTGTTTTTAGCATGATTTCTGCTGTTGTTGGTTGTGTTTAGATTATTTTAATTTTTAAGTGATTAATTATTTTTAATTGTTAGTTTAGTAGTTTAGTTAAATTTATACTTAAGTGTTTAATTGTTTTGCCATGTTAGTTTTTATTTGTTTTACCTTGGTTGTCAATGTTTTTCTCTTTCTGTTAATGCTGCCTATGTTCATATTTGTTTAAAATAGTTTAGTTTTAATTCATTTAAGTGCATATAGGTTGCTATTTTTGTAGTTTAATTGTAAGTAGTGTTTATATTCATCTAGGTTAGTGTAGTTGTTCTTTATTTGCTATTTTGTTCCCCTGTTTCTATTATTTTTCCATGCATGTTTGCTTGTTTAGCTTGCTGTTTTTCCTTAGTGTTTAGTTAAATTCTTGTTAGTTTATGCATGGTCGGCAATCCTTACACTTAGAATTAACACCATTAGATCCCGATTTAGAAAGAAACATTAGAAGAGCGTGTAGAGCTCGCAGTGAGATGGGGGATAATCAAAGGAATCCAAGGGTAGAGGAGCACCAAGATAATCAAAGGAATCAAAGAAGGGAGGAGGACGAGGATTATCAAGATGCAAGAGATGGGAATGGGGAGAATAGAAGAGCTTATGACGTGGATTTCACGACATCACTCCGGGAATTGTTTGCACCTACTACGGTCAGTTCCCATTCGTGCATAGTGTTGCCACCGACTAATGCAACTCACTATGATCTAAAACCACATGTGATTCAAATGTTACCATCCTTTTACGGCTTAGATCATGAAAACCTATATTCTCATGTGAAGAAATTCAAAAATATCTGTGCTACCACCTGTGATAAGTGCTTAAATATTCATATTTAAGCCCCTTAATTTATATTTGTTACGCCTTTAGTTTATGTTATTTTGTCTATTTTATTTCCTTTTTGTGTTTTCTGTGTTTTTGTAGGTCATAGAAGAAAATGAAGCGTTTCTAGAAATGTTCCAAGCTTAAAGGGCAAATTGGGAAGATCTAGAAGATGTGGAAAGGATTAAATCGGAATTTATCAAATTGAAGTAAAAATCGGATTAAATTTGGATCCTGAACATGTCTCGGTATTTTGGCCATAACTTTCAGTTCAAATATCTGATTGAGGTGATTCCAACGGCATTGGAAAGATAACTCAAAATTCTACAAATCATTGTGAAATACCATTTTCCTAATTTGGACCGCCGCAATGCTAAAATCGTCCCACAAGATAGGCGCCCAATTCTGGACGAATCCTTCTCCGATTTGTAATAGGATTGTCTCCTAATTTGTCTAGGAGATGAAATTCCGAATCTCTTAGGTTTACTAGTGTTTCTAGGACTCTCTTAAAGCCTATAAATAGACCTCTAAGCCTCACAATTAGAGACACAATTCGAGAGACGATTTTTGGGAGAAGAATTGACGACTTTCAAGGAGCAATTTTCCGGGTTTATTCTTTTCCTTTATTTATTTTATGAAGATGATTAGCATCAATTTCATGTGTAACTAAACCTTTTAGTAGGGCTAGATTGAAGCCCTGATCATGTTTGTATTTTAATTCAATATTGGCACCTTTGCGATAATTGCATGATAGTATTTAACTTGATTAATACCTGTTTTCATGAATTCCTCATGTGTGTCTGCCTGATCAACATATGCATGTGGTATGGATTTGTTAGTTAGATCAATTTGGATGACCGAGTCCTGGGTTTAACATTAGTAACAAAAGCAATCCACGCCGGGTTCTTGGGTTAATCAACATGGGAAACCGGGAGTATACACCATGCCCTAGGTCTCATGTGGTTGTCGGTTTTCACAGTTCATATGCTTTCTTAAAGAACAACTTAGTATACACCATGCTAAATCCTTTAGAAAAGAAAAGAATTAGAGTATACACCATGCCTAATTCGTTGCTTAGGGAAACCAATAGCTTAAGGAGTATACACCATGCCCTTAGGTTGGCAACCATTAAATATTGATCATGTAATTAAAGCATTGGCATATTGATTTATTGTATAAGCATGATTAGCGGTGGAAATCAAAGCCCTACCTCTTCCTTATTGCTTAATCAAAATTAATTTTTATCTCTTTTACTTTATATTGCGAATTTAATTTTAAGCATAATTTACCAATCCCTGTGGGATCGATCTTGCACTTACACTCTTTACTACATTTTTGACCTTGTGCACTTGCAAGTAAAACTGCGATTATTTGCTTATTAATTTAGGTAGATAATTTCACAACACCACCAAATTTCAAAATTTTTCTGAGGAATCTATCCACCTTAGACTCTTTCCTTTCTCACTTCATGATAGAGCCACGGAGTGGTTGGACTCCAACACACCTGACTCCATCACATCCTAGGAAGCACTGTTGAAGCAATTTTACAACAAGTTTTTCCCAATGTCCAGAGTAAATGAGGCAAGAAAGGAAATCAGTTCCTTTACTCAGGATGAGGATGAGAAATTCTCATAATGTTGGGCACGGTTCAAAGATCTGTTGATGAAATGTCCCCCTCATGGTTATGAAAAATGGTGTCTGGTGCAATTCTTCTACCAAGGGCTGTCTCAACGTAGTATGATTGAGTTGATGAATGGAGGGGCATTTCTAAACTTAATGGGAGATTTAGCCTATAAAGCTTTGGAGAAAATTGCCGACAACTCCCAACATTGGGATTTCACGAGTTGTCGAGACAAATCTACCCGAAACGCTAAGAAAGGGGGTATCATTGAGTTAAAAGGAGACACAGACTTGTCCCAAAGGATGGATGCCATTGTCAGGAGATTGGATGCTTTGAGTGTAGGAAAACCTGTCAACGCGGCAAACACATTTCTTGTTGAGAGTTGTTCTGTCTGTGCTAGTCCCATGCACCAAGCACAAAATTGTCCATCATTGACAGTTTTTGCTAAGATGGAACAAGTGAACGCTTTCAACAACTTTCAAAAGCTATCCAGTGAGCCATATTCTGAGATATATAATCCAGGGTGGAGGAATCACCCTAATTTCTCTTGGAAGCAGAATCAACCCACCACAAATCAAGGAGCTCCACATCCTCAAAATCATTATCCCCCAGGATTTTCTTATTCTTACCAAAATCATGGACGCTCAGCTCCGCCAGCGTCATCATCATCTTATCAAGCCCCCACTCAAGCCCTAGCTTCATCAACACAGTCACTGGAAGAGACCATGAGGGACTTTATGAAAATGACTAGTCAATCAATCAGTGATATAAGGCGTTCCACCATGGTGAACACCCAGGCAATCTCGAAGTTGGAGATGCAGATGGGACAGTTGGTAAATCACCTTGGTGAGAGAGACAAGGGAAAGCTCCCTAGCCAAGTAGTGAATAACCCTAAAGCATGCAGTATTGGAAATTCTTCAAATCAGGAGCATGTACAGGCAATTGTCACTCTGAGGTTAGGGAAGAGAGTGGACCTAGAAGCAGACCATGTTGAGGAAGAAGAGCAAAAAGAGGAAGAGGGTGACAATCAGAAGGAGGAGATGCTGAGCCATCTACGGTCACCCCAGTTGTTAAGGAACCTCCTAGGGCACTTGTGCCAAAAGCACCTTACCTTGAAAGATTACAAGCGTCTAGGAATGGAGGGAAGTTAGAGGACATTCTAGAGGAGTTCAAACAAGTCCAAATAAATATTCCATTTTTGGATGTCATCCAGCAAATCCCTTCATATGCCAAGTTCTTGAAGGATTTAGTCACAGTGAAGAGGAAGACAAATGTCCCTAAAAAGGCATTCATAACCGAGCAAGTTATTGCTATCCTACAATGCAAGTTACCTCTCAAGTACAAGGACCTTGGATGTCCTACAATTACTTGCATGATAGGAGTTAGTCAAATTGAAAGGGCAATGTTGGATTTGGGAGCAAGTGTGAATTTGTTGCCCTACTCAGTCTATTTACAGTTAGGGCTAGGAGAGCTGAAGCCCACATCCATGACACTGCAACTTACTAATCGGTCTGTGAAGATTCCACGGAAAATAGTTGAGGATGTACTAATTAAGGTGGACAAATTTTATTTCCCCGTGGATTTATTGTGTTGGACACAGAGCAGTTCAGGTGATAGGGAGTAAGATCTCTGATTCTAGGGCGACCATTTTTATCTACGGCTAACGCCTTGATAATTGTAGGTCGGGGGTGATGAAGATTTCTTTTGCAAATATGATGGTGGAGTTGAACATTTTTCACATCAGAAAACAACCACTCGATTATGACCAAATGAATCAAGTATGCTTGATTGAGGAGATAATTGATGAAGTCATTGAAGAATCAGGCATAGAGGACCCCCTAGAAGCATGCCTTGCTCGGTTTGGTGAAGATTTGGATTTGGATAAACTTATGGAGCTGGCAGAAGCACTTTTGGAGACTGCTAGTTTGGTGAACGAAGAGAAGGAAGCAGTACCTGATTCCCCGAAGAAGGAACTTAAGCCGTTACCTGATAGTCTTAAGTACAAATTCCTAGGTCCAGCTGAGTCCTTACCTATGATTATAGCTTCAGACTTGAAAGATGCTTTAGAGGAGGAATTGTTAGAAGTTTTGAGAGAGCCTAAGGAAGCTATCAGCTGGACTATTAAGGGCATTAAGGGAATCAGTCCCTCGTTGGTTATGCATAAGATACATCTTGAAGAGAATTTCAAACCATCGAGGGAACCACAGAGAAGGCTCAACCCACCAATGTAGGAGGTTGTAAGAGTAGAAGTGATAAAGTTGTTGGATGCTGGGATCATCTATCTAATTTCTGATAGCAAGTGGGTGAGCCCGATACATGTTGTGCCCAAGCGGGCTGGATTGACTGTAGTGAAGAACCAAGATAACTAGTTGGTACCAACTCGTATTCAGCCAGGATGGAGAGCATGTATAGACTATCGTAAATTGAACACTGCCACTAGGAAATATCACTTTCCTCTTCCATTCATTGATCAGATGGTAGAGCGATTTAGCTGGGCACAAGTATTACTGCTTTTTGGATGGTTATTCCGGATATAACCAAGTCCTAGTGGACCCCGAAGACCAGGAGAAGACTACATTTACATGTCCCTTTGGGACATTTGCCTACCGTCGCATGCCTTTTGGGTTGTGCAATGCACCGACTACTTTTCATCGGTGCATGATCAGCATATTTTTGACATGGTAGAGCGATTTATGAAGATCTTCATGGATGACTTCTCCGTCTTCGGTTCATCTTTTTAGGAGTGTTTGCACCATCTCACGTTGGTCTTAGTGAGGTGCAAAGAGAAGAACCTTGTGCTTAACTAGGAGAAATGTCATTTTATGGTTAAGCAGGGGATTGTACTGGGCCATGTCATCTCTTAGAGGGGTATTGAGGTTGACAAAGCGAAGGTAGATTTGATCTCTAACCTTCCACCCCCACGTACTATGAAGGAAATCCATTCCTTTTTGGGCCATGCAGGGTTTTACAGGCGATTCATCAAGGATTTCAGCAAGATCGCCAGGCCCTTGTGTAGGTTGTTGGCCAAAGAGACCCCGTTTGAATTTGATGAAGAATGATTGAAAGCATTCGGGGCTCTGAAGGAGATTTTGACGTCCACACCAGTGATTAGACCACCCAGTTGGGGTGAACCATTTGAGATTATGTGTGATGCATCAGACTATGCAGTTGGAGCTGTTTTGGGGCAGCAGATTGATAAACTTCCCCATATGATTTACTATGCGAGCAGGACTCTGAACGACACACAACTCAATTACTCCACCATATAAAAGGAGTTGTTGGCGGTCGTTTTTGTGCTGGACAAGTTTAGAACCTATTTGTTAGGATCTAAAATCGTTATCTATTCGGATCATATGGCATTGAAGTATCTTTTTTCCAAGAAAGATGCTAAATCCTGCTTGATCCGATGGATTTTGCTGCTTCAAGAGTTTGACATATAAATTTGAGATAAGAAAGGGACCGAAAATGTGGTGGCTGATCATTTGTCTAGGTTGACCATGGATTTCACCGTGGACGCCACCCCAATTTTTAGACCTTTCATGATGAGCAATTGATGCACATTGCTCACAATCTCGCACCTTGGTTTGCTGACATAGTGAACTATCTTGTTACCGGCCAAATGCCTTTGCATTGGGGGCAACAAGACAAGCTCAAATTTTTGTCCAAGGTGAAAACCTTTCTTTTTGATGATCATTATCTGTTCAAGTATTGTCCCGATCAGATCATTAGGAGATGCATACCTGAATTTGATCAAACCAATGTTATCTCCTTTTGTCATTATCATGCATGTGGAGGCCATTTTAGTGCAAACAAGACCACTGCAAAGATTTTGCAATGTGGACTTTATTGGCCCACCATGTTTGTAGACGCTCATGCTTATTGCACATCTTGTGAGCACTGTAAAAAACTCGGGAGTATTTCAAAGAGGAATATGATGCCCCTCAATCCCATTTTGGTAGTTGAGATTTTTGATGTATGGGGCGTCGATATCATGGGACCTTTCCCAAACTTCTTCGGATTTTTGTACATTTTGGTTGCTATGGACTATGTGTCCAAGTGGGTGGAGGCGGTTGCATGCAAGACCAATGACCACAAAGTTGTGGTCAAATTTTTGAAGGACACTATTTTCGCTCGGTTTGGTACACCTAGAGCGATCATCAGTGATGGAGGTACGCACTTCTGCAACCTAATTTTTGAGCAGCTGATGAAGAAGTATTTCATCACACATAAGGTTGCCACCCTTTATCACCCATAGACGAGTGGGTAGGTTGAAGTGTCAAATCGCGAGATCAAACACATTTTGGAGAAAACTATGAACCCCAGTAGGAAAGATTGGTCTCTGTGATTGAATGATGCTTTGTGGGCATACAAGACAGCATTTAAGACACTGATTGGGATGTCACCATATCGGTTGGTGTACGGGAAAGCTTGTCATCTTCTCATCGAGTTGGAGCATCAGGCGTACTGGGCCATCAAGCAGCTGAACTTCAATTGTATGAAGGCTGGCTCTCAAAGGAAGCTCCAACTCACTGAATTAGAGGAGCTGAAGAATGATGCTTATGACAGTTTGAGGAAGTACAAAGAACACATGAAGAAGGTTCATGACCAAAGAATTCTGAGGAGATCTTTTGAGCCAGGTCAGAAAGTCCTTTTTTACAATTCTCGGTTGCATTTATTCCCTGGCAAGTTGAAATCTCGGTGGACGGGCCCATTCATCATTAGGACAGTGTTTTCTCATGGGGCCATCGAGATAGAGGATCCCAAGAATGGTAACACCTTTAAGGTGAACGGACAAAGAGTAAAACCATTCTTGGAGTTGAGGAGTTTAGAGGTTGAGGCTACTCTGCTGGAGGATCTGATTTATATAGAGTGATTGTAGGCTCATATCACGAGTCTAGCTGAAGACGTTAAACTTAGCACTTGTGGGAGGCACCCCTCATTATGTTTCTTGCTTTATTTTCAGCATTTGTGTCTACTAGTCAAATTTAGGGAAGCATTCTTTTATGCTATACCTGAATTGACCCATTCCCTAGGTTTGTTAATTCAATCACAATGTGGGTAATGTGACGTTTTAAGTTTGGGGGTGGAGTAGATGTGTTTTTGTAAATATTTTCAGTGTGTAAATATGTGTGTAAATATTTTAGTTTGTGTGTTGTGTTTGTAATTATTTTATTTTGTAAATATCTTTGGAACATAGATGATGAGTGCCTAATATTGCATATTTGGGCCCCTTAGCTTGTATTTGTTAAACCCTTAGTTTTGTTATTTTCTGATGTTTTTGGTTAGTTTTGGTGTTTTAGTGTTTTACAGGTTGTTAAGTTGCATTTGGGGTTAATGCCATCAACTTTGGGGCTTAAAACAGTTCGGGGGGCTTTGCCGGCAATTGAGTCGAGCGATGATTCGCGTCCGATGACTTCCACCAAAACGGTCATATCTTGAGTTGTATAACTCCGATTGGGGTGATCTTGGTGTCTATGGAAAGCTATCTTGAAGATCTACAAAATCAGATTTCACAAGTTTTGGCCAATTCTGAAGTATGTGCGCTCGAACGCACGTTTTTGCGTTCGAACGCAGTTATGCCCATCTGGTGCAGAAATTCTTGCACGAGTCCGTTCGAACGCACCTAAAGTACGATCGATCGCACTCGGCCGACCTGGAAACGCTAAAACCCTAAAATTAGTGTATAAATACTTTCTTTTTTCATTGTAAACGCATTAGGGGGCGCCGTAAAGTCCAAAACTTCGACCTAGAGTCGTTCTTGAGCTTTCCGAACGCTTTTCTTTGTAAGTTTCTGTTTCTTTATGATTTCAATTGATAAGTTTATGTCTTTTGTCATCATGAGAAGCTAAAACCTTCAACTAAGGTTGAAGATGAAGCCTCATCATTGATTAGTTCTTTAATTCTTATGTTTTTGTTCATACAATTCCATCTATAATATGAAGTGTTTTCATTTCAATCTAGTTGTGTGACAAAACTTGCATTGAGTGTTGTTTATAGAATTGTTAGAACATTGGATATTCGTTGTGTTTCATCCAACGGATACATCGAATCTTTTAGTTGAAATTGGATATCCATTGTTTTTCGTTGTTTAAACGGATACATTGGATCTTTTGATTTCGATTGGATATTCGTTGTCTTTCGTTATAGAGTTGGATTCATCGAATCTTTCAATAAGATTTTATAAAAACATTAGAAAATGCTTTGGGTTTTAATTGCTGATGGATCTATGAATAAAAACATGAGAGTATGAATTTATGATTTGATGAGGTGAATTCTGAAAACCTTAGTGTCCTTTTTATTATTCATTTAGTTAATTTTATTTTGCACGACCAAACCACGAACTTCAGAACTAGGTTAAAATAGGTCATTTAAATTAGACAAAATTTGATTGTACCAAAAATAATACTCGCAAGTGTACGAATCGTGTGCAGTAAAGTGCGCTTACAATTGCGAGGTCGATCCACAAGGAATTTGACTCGGCCGACCTGGAAATGCTAAAACCCTAAAATTAGTGTATAAATACTTTCTTTTTTCATTGTAAACGCATTAGGGGGCGCCGTAAAGTCCAAAACTTCGACCTAGAGTCGTTCTTGAGCTTTCCGAACGCTTTTCTTTGTAAGTTTTTGTTTCTTTATGATTTCAATTGATAAGTTTATGTCTTTTGTCATCATGAGAGGCTAAAACCTTCAACTAAGGTTGAAGATGAAGCCTCATCATTGATTAGTTCTTTAATTCTTATGTTTTTGTTCATACAATTCCATCTATAATATGAAGTGTTTTCATTTCAATCTAGTTGTGTGACAAAACTTGCATTGAGTGTTGTTTATAGAATTGTTAGAACAGTTGTGTTTCATCCAACGGATACATCGAATCTTTTAGTTGAAATTGGATATCCATTGTTTTTCGTTGTTTAAACGGATACATTGGATCTTTTGATTTCGATTGGATATTCGTTGTCTTTCGTTATAGAGTTGGATTCATCGAATCTTTCAATAAGATTTTATAAAAACATTAGAAAATGCTTTGGGTTTTAATTGCTGATGGATCTATGAATAAAAACATGAGAGTATGAATTTATGATTTGATGAGGTGAATTCTGAAAACCTTAGTGTCCTTTTTATTATTCATTTAGTTAATTTTATTTTGCACGACCAAACCACGAACTTCAGAACTAGGTTAAAATAGGTCATTTAAATTAGACTAAATTAGTTTTTACAAAAACACAAATTCCTTGTGGATCGACCTCGCAATTGTAAGCGCACTTTACTGCACACGATTCGTACACTTGCGAGTATTATTTTTGGTACAATCAAATTTTAGGCGCTGTGTCTTGAATTTATTAGTTTATGTAGAAATTGATTTTTTTTTATTTTAATTGATTTTATTTTTCTACTAGTTAATTAATTTTCTTGTTTTTATAATTTGCAATTTTTGTTTATTTATTTTTCATTTCAGTCATTGTTTTGATCTAACCAAAAAAAAAAAAAGGATTTCTTTTGTGTTTTTTTTTGTGTTTTGGTGTCTCAGATTTGAATTCAACCCCGCCGAGTATCGATCGCTTTCGAACGCACTGACCATCCGCTACCGCTGCGTTTGACAACGGTGAAATAGACGACGAACGCACATCCGTGACGCCGAACGCATAGACGCTCAACGTTGAGCGATTCGACGCGCACACCTCATGATCGAGCGCAGTGGTCGAGCTGAGCCACACACTTTGTTTTATTAGTTTTGATTTTTTGTTATTTTTCTTTAATTATTTTTGTGCCGATTTTTCTTTCATATTCCATTTGAGTTCTTTATTTTTGCTTAATTAGTTTATTTTGTTTACTTATTTATTTATTTTCATTCTTTATTTTTTATTTTTTATTTTTTTTTCTTTTAAAAAAAAAAAAAAACTTTGTTGGTTCATGCTTGGTCGGCGATCCGTAAACTTAGAGTTAACATCATTAGATCCCGAATTAGAAAGAACCATTAGGAGAGCACGTCGAGCTCAAGTGGAGATGGGAGATAATCAAAGAAATCCGAGAGTGGAGGAGCACGAGGAGCACCAAGATGCAAGAGAAGGGAACGGGGAGCAGAGAAGAGCTTATGACGTGGATTTCACGGCGTCACTCCGGGAATTGTTAGCACCTCTGCGTCCCCATTCGTGCATTGTGTTACCACCGACTAATGCAACCCACTATGATCTTAAGCCACATGTAATCCAAATGTTACCCTCCTTTTATGGCTTAGATCACGAAAACCCTTACTCTCATGTTAAAAAATTCAAAAAACATCTGTGCTACCACCAAATTTTAGAATTTTTCTGAGGAATCTATCCACCTCAGACTCTTTCCTTTCTCACTTCATGATAGAGCCACGGAGTGGTTGGATTCCCTCGCACCTGGCTCCATCACATCCTGGGAAGAACTGTTGAAGCAGTTTTACAACAAGTTGTTCCCAATGTCCAAAGTAAATGAGGCAAGAAAGGGAATCAGTTCCTTTACTCAGGATGAGGATGAGAAATTCTCAGAATGTTGGGCACGATTCAAAGACCTGCTGATGAAATGTCCCCCTCATGGATATGAAAAATGGCGTTTGGTGCAATTCTTCTACCAAGGGCTATCTCAGCCCAACCGTAGTATGATTGAGCTGATGAATGGGGGAGCATTTCTCAACTTGACGGGAGATTTAGCCTACAAGGCTCTGGAGAAAATTGCCGACAACTCCCAACATTGGGATTTCACGAGTTGTCGAGATAAATCAGTCCGAACCCCTAAAAAAGGGGGCATCCTGGAATCAAAAGGGGAAACAGAGTTAGCACAAAGGATGGATGCCATCATTAAAAGATTGGATGCTCTGAGTGTAGGGAAGTCCGTCAATGCGGCAAACACTTTTCTTGTTGAGAGTTGTTACGCATGCTAGTCCCATGCACCAACGTAATTGTCCATCAATGAGGTTTCTTTGAGATGGAACAAGTGAATGCCTTCAACAACTTCCAAAAGCCGTCCAGTGGGCCATATTCTGAGACATATAATCCAGAGTGGAGGAACCACCCTAATTTCTCTTGGAAACGAATCAACCCACCACAAATCAAGGAGGAGTTCTCATGTTCAAAATCATTATCCTCCAGGATTTTTTCTTATCGAATCATGGGCGCTTTCGGTTCCCAACGTCATCATCATCTTATCAAGCCCCACTCAAGCCCAGATCATCAACACGATCCTTTGGAAGAGACCATGAAGGAATTTATGAAGATAACTGGTCAATCAATCATGATGTGAGGCATGCAACCACGGTCAACACCAAGCAATCGCTAAGATAGAGATGAGATCGGACAAATGGCAAGTCATTTGGGTGAGAGAGAAAAGGGAAGTTCTAGCCAGCCCATGCCCAATCCTAAAGGCACTCACAATTGAAATTCTTCAAATCTGCAGGCATGAACAAGTGCAATCCATTGTCACACTTGATCGAGGAGACAAGTGGATAATAAAGTTGGCCAAGAAGAAAAAGACTTGGTTGTCTGAAGGTAAAAGAGAGTGGCGAGGATAAGGAGGAGAAGTTGAGCCTTCTAGAGCCATACCTCTTTGTTGAGGATCCCCGAGGTCATTTGTTCCAAAGGCTCCATACCGAAGATTGAGCTCAGAAAAAATGCACAATTTGCTGAAATTATGGAGGTGTTTAAGCAGTTCGATAAACATCCTTTTTGGATGCAATTCAAAGTGCCATCATATGCTAAGTTCTTGAAGGACTTTAGTCACGGTCAAGAGGAAGAATAACGTTCCAAAAAAGCATTCTTGACCGAAAAGTGAGTTCCATCCTCCAATGCAAGTTGCCTATTAAGTATAAGGACCGGATGTCCAACCATTTCTTGCAGATCGGAACTAATCAATAGAAAGGGCAATGTTGGATTTGGGTGCAAGTGTGAATCTCTTCCCTATAGGTTTATCTACAGATTGGGGTTAGGAGAATTGAAGCCCACATCCATGATACTCCAACTTACTAATCGGTGAAGAGACCACGGAAATAATTGAGGACGTATTGATCAAAGTTGATAAGTTTTATTTCCTGTGGACTTCATTGTGATACACGAGATTCATGTTGGGATTCCATTATTCTAGGCGACCTTTCTTAGCTAGCTAACGCCCTAATAAATTGTAGGGCGGGGTGATGAAAATTTCATTTGGAAATATGATGGTGGAGTTGAACATATTTGACATCAATAACAACCACTTGATTATGATGAAGTTCACCATGTGCTAATTGAAGGAGATATTGATGAAGTAAATGAGTTTAGCGGAGGATCACGAAGCAGGTGGAGTATTTTATTCAAGATGAAAATGACTGGACCACGATGGGCTATTTGGACAAGATGGTATGTAAATGAGGCCAGCTTGGAGGACCCGAATTAGAGTGTTTTGCACCATCTGGAGGGATTTTGATATTGGCGAGTTACTTCAACAAGCGGGGCTATGCATGAGCCAAGTATTGAGGATCTGAGATAGTGTGTCTAGCTTCGGCATGGAGAAGACATGGATTTCGAGGAGGTTACTTGAGCTAGTTAGTGGTCTAGGTGAGCTAAGTTTGGAGGACACTACGCTGGAAAATTTTGCTCAATTAGGATATGATGTAAATTTTGATGAATTAGTTGAGCAAGTGAGGCCATTTTGGATCCGTTCTGAGTCAGAGGAATGGGAAAGTTGAGTTACCATTCCCCACACCATATTCTTCATCTATTGAGTTTCACGAGATAAATGGGTTGGACCCATTCATGTGTGCCTAGGTGGCCAAGTGTGACCATGGGGAGGAAAAGAATAAGAGTTGTTCCAAACTTCGTGTTCAAAGAGGATGGAGGTGCATTCATAACAAAGTTAAAGCCATCATAGGAAATATCACTTCCTCCCCCCATTCATTGATCCATTGGTAGAGCATTTGAATACTCTTACTCTTGTGTTTTTTTTATGGTTACTATACAACCATGTTACTTTGGATCCGGCAAGCAAGAGAACACCACTACATCTGTTTTGGGTGCGATTGCCTATTATCACATGTCATCTGGATCATGCAGCACCTACCATAAAAAGTCGGTGAAGGCATGTAAACTTAAGCGCTTTTGGGAGGCAACCCATTTTTACTTTTAGTCTCTGTTATCATTTGATTTGTTTTTCCTATTTTGTTTTTGTTGTTTTTGTGTTTTAGAAATGTACCTCAGTTCAAGTTTGGGGAGCGTTCTACGTTACAGACTTACCATGTCTGGTATTGTATCCAAACACATTGGGGACAATGTGTCATTTTAATTTGGGGGTGGGGTAGACATTGCTGTCTTTTTCCTGTTATTATTTTTGTTGTTTATTTTAAAAAAAAAAAAAAAAACACAATTTTTGCTATGTTGTTGATTGGGCATGACCTAACATCATAACTGTGGATTGCATGTCATTGGTATGTTTAAATTGTTTGAACATTGCATATCATTAAAAAAATCGAATGTTTTACTCATATGTTGGATTAGAGAGACTCATGTGTTGGATAGATTTTTCACATGCACACTAGCATTAGAATTAGTGGAGATTTGACTTTAGAAGATTGTGTCTCTAGAGATTTGTGGGTTGACGTGGTGAGGAAAACCTTGGCTTAAAAAAAAAAATTCATAAGGTTGAGCTTCTCATTGAGTAACCGGACCTCTTGCCTCATCACAATGAGTATTCGTAAAAAGAGGAGGAAGTCGGTGATTGTATGGCTAGTTAAGTAGTTCTTTTGACTTGAGTAATTAAGCCCGTGGGGATGTTTATACATCTAGTGCCCTAAAGCCATACTGGTTTGGGAGTCAACGGCCCAACACTGATTACATAAGTCATTTAGAAGCTTAAGGAACCTAGCATTTGACCTACAAAAAAAAAAAAAAAGTCAAGCCTTGGTTGTTTTCATCATAGTTGACCTATGAATTTTGGGTACACATTTTCCTTGAGAATGATCAAACTGCATGACCCTATGTTAGTTCACTTTTCACTTCTTGAAGCATATGTTGTCTCAATTTTCTGGCCGTGAGTTAAATGATGTTTGGATGCTTGAATGATATGGTTTGTATGTTCAACTTGTTAAATTTGCTAATGATGTATGAACCATATGTTTTAAGTGTGGGGCTTTGTCATTAATAACATAGCATCAATAAAATGTTTGTAGGTGTCATTCTGGAAAACCCTCACGAGACTTCACTCATCCTCTAGGGAATTTGGGGGTTTAAAAGGCTTTTGATATGCTAAATGTAACCGTTTCTCCCGACAATGGACTTATGTTTCTTATTTTTGTTATGTTTTTCATTTTGTTTTGCTAAGGGACTAGCAAATGTAAGTTTGGGGTATTTGATGAGTGCCTAATATTGCATATTTGGGCCCTTAGCTTGTATTTGTTAAACCCTTAGTTTTGTTATTTTCGATGTTTTGGTTAGTTTTGGTGTTTTAGTGTTTTACAGGTTGTTAAGTTGCATTTGGGGTTAATGCCATCAACTTTGGGGCTTAAAAATAAGGGGGGCTTTGGGCAAGGTGGTCGGCGATGATTGCGTCGATGACTTCACCAAAACGGTCATATCTTGAGTTGTATAACTCCGATTGGGGTGATCTTGGTGTCTATGGAAGCTATCTTGAAGATCTACAAAATCAGATTTCACAAGTTTTGGCCAATTCTGAAGTATGTGCGCTCGAACGCACGTTTTTGCGTTCGAACGCAGTTATGCCCATCTGGTGCAGAAATTCTTGCACGAGTCCGTTCGAACGCACCTAAAGTGCGATCGATCGCACTCAACCGACCTGGAAACGCTAAAACCCTAAAAATTAGTGTATAAATACTTTCTTTTTCATTGTAAACGCATTAGGGGCCGTAAAGTCCAAAACTTCGACCTAGAGTCGTTTCTTGAGCTTTCGAGCGCTTTTCTTTGTAAGTTTTGTTTCTTTATGATTTCAATTGATAAGTTTATGTCTTTTGTCATCATGAGAGGCTAAAACCTTCAACTAAGGTTGAAGATGAAGCCTCATCATTGATTAGTTCTTTAATTCTTATGTTTTTGTTCATACAATTCCATCTATAATATGAAGTGTTTTCATTTCAATCTAGTTGTGTGACAAAACTTGCATTGAGTGTTGTTTATAGAATTGTTAGAACATTGGATATTCATCGTTAGAGTGTTCATCAGCGGATACATCGAATCTTTAGTTGAAATTGGATATCCATTGTTTTCGTTGAGCGGATACATTGGATCTTTTGATTCGATTGGATATTAGTTGTCTTCGTTATAGAGTTGGATTCATCGAATCTTTCAATAAGATTTTATAAAACATTAGAAAATGCTTTGGGTTTTAATTGTTGATGGATCTATGAATAAAAACATGAGAGTATGAATTTATGATTTGATGAGGTGAATTACGAAAACCTTAGTGTCCTTTTATTATTCATTTAGTTAATTTTATTTTGCGACCAAACCACGAACTTGAACTAGGTTAAAATAGGTCATTTAAATTAGACTAAATTAGTTTTACAAAAACACAAATTCTTGTGGATCGACCTGCAATTATGGCGCACTTTGCTTACGATTAGTACACTTGCGAGTATTATTTTTGGTACAATCAATAGACACGGGCTGCGTTCGAACTCACTTGCGTTTGTTCGACCACAGCACCCCACCTCACACACACACTCTTGCACGCATGCGTTCGAACGTACTCTGTACGTTCGATCGTAGAGCCCACTTGACACACACACACTTAGCATGAATGCGATCGAACGCACTTGGTACGATCGATCGCATTCGTTTTAAGCCCTCACGTGACCTGCTTTTAGGTCACTGTTCCTTCTCTTTTCCCCACTTTCACCAACGCTATACAAGTCTTCTCCATCGTTTTCTCTCTTCTCCATCACACCCATCCACCAAACCACCTTGCCACTGCTACCGATCACCTACCACCTCCACCGCACTTCCACCGCAACTCCACCATGCCGCCGTAACGCCACCATTGATCCCCATTTCCCCATTTCTTCTCCTTCTCACTGAAAACCCAATCTCCCCCAAAACCCCAATTTTTCTTCCATTTTTTTTATTTTTAGGGCATAATTCCACCCACGGATTGTGCCCCTTGTTTGTTTGATTGGTTTTGTGTGACTTTGCAAGGGCTTGGGTTGATTTGGGAAAGGGTTTTCAAACCCTTTGAATTCGCTGTGCCCACCAAGTGTTCGACAAAAAGCCCTAACCACTTTCCAACGCATAGAGGGCAAGGGTCAACTTCTCGGTCCTCTGGGACCCGAGCCATGATTGCCAGGTTGCCTTTTGAGAGCTGGAAGCTCATTTTGGAGCACCTTTGCCATCAAAAAGGAGTTCTCCAATAATGACGCTACAAGTTGGGCGGTCCAAGAACTGAAAAACCGGGGTTTGAAGAGGCTATTCAAGCCCATCGTCTCCATTGTACACGAGCGTCTGGTTAGGGCTTTTTACAAGCATCTAAGTTATGATTGCAGCAGGCCAGACATTCTAGTCTCATCCATTGACGGCAGAGAAGTGGAGGTGACCATAGCGGATGTAGCAGCCGTTTTGAAGTGCAGTCATGAGCCTCCCAAGTCAGAAGTACCTTGGATTGAGTACCCCTCCATGCTCACCCTCAAGGACATCATTTTTGACATGTGTGAGGGGCAATATGCAGAAAAGCACCAGAATGCAACCAGCAAAACGAAGATTCCTCAGAATCTTTTGTTCATAGATATGGTGCTGTATAGGAACATGTGTCCTTTGGGGCACAAGACATAGAGGCGGGACATTTTCCTCAGTGCCCTCTATGCTTTCCACAGAAGCTTTTGGTGCTCAATTCCTAAGATCACATAGAGACAGATTTATAAATTATGGGAAGGAGTGCACCATCGAGTAGCTGAGCACACGAGGACTTGGGGTTTGCCTTTCCCTTTTCTCATCACTCACATACTGAGAAAGAAAGGGATTAAAGGCAATGCTACGGATGGGCCAATCATTGAGAGCCCACATTTCGGCCGCATCCAGTGGAACTAGAGTTGTTCCCACATGCCCAGAGTTAGAGCCCATGGACATTCAGGAGATGGCAGTTGAGCAAGAGGGAGCAGCTGAGCCAGAGAAGGTGGCAGAGACGGAGGAGCAGCTAGAAGAAGGAGAGTATGAGGAGACAATCACTCTCAGAGCTGCTGATTTTTATGCTCTGCAGGACACCCTGGAGGACATCCGATTCTAGATAGCGGACATATCTCGAGACGGACATCTGCGAGCCATTCTAGACAGGCTGCCACCAGCCTCGTGACGTCTCCGTGACGTGTTGGTTATATTTTTCACACCCCCTTTGCACTATATTTGTATTTTCTTTATCCGCACACTGTGGGCAATGCGAATTTTGAGTTTGGGGGTACTATTTGTGCACATTTGGTTTTTGATTATGCATTTTATTTTAATTATGGTTTATTTTCTTTTGTGAGCTTAATTCAATGAACACATTATCACTTTGTTAAGGGAATTTAAATTATGTTATTTTCTTTGGCAACATGAGATATTACATTTCAATTTGTTTTTCATGAGCAGATTTGGCACGTAGTTTGTGGGATAAAATGTTGAGTTTGGTCATGCTAGTTTTGTAAGCTTAAATGCAGTTGGGTAACCTGTTGGGAAATAACCGTGGTTTATGTCAAAAAAAAAATGATGATCATTTTGAGCTTTCCACCGAGTAACCGGATCTCGTGCCTCATTAAGCATTGAGAGTTCGTGTAAAAAAGTGAGAAGTTAGACTTGATTAAGCAAAGCTTCGTAGCCTTTTTTACTCGAGTTAGTAGGTCCTTAGGGGTGTCTTTACACCTAATGCCCTAAAACCTTTTGGTTTGGGAGTCATTGACTTAACGCTTGATACATGGGTTAACTAGACAGCTTAAGGGAGCTAAGCAATAATAATAATAAAAAAATTAAAAAAAAAAATTGAAATAAACCTTGGTTATTGTGTCTGATGGGTAGTCTGATGAAATCCAATAATTATGTGTTGAATTCACTTTTACTAGAATTGATTAGTATGATATCTCATAATGCCATGTTTGCAGCTTGATTGATAATTCCCTGAAAATTGTGAAGATAGTGTTTGTTTGGTTAAGTTTGCTCAAGAATAAAACCATAATTGTTATATTGTTGCATTGTTGAAAATAAAATGTTTGTGCAATGTTTGTGGGTATCATTCCTGGAAAACCCTCACGAGACTTCACTCATCCTCTAGGGAATCCCTAGAGGTTTAAAAGGCATGTTGCATACGCTAAATGCAACCGTTATCCCACGAAAGCAGACCTATGTTTAAATTGTGTTTTTCATTTTGTTTTGCTAAGGGACTAGCAAAATATAAGTTTGGGGGTATTTGATAAGTGTTGTTAAGTGCTTATTCACACCCCTTTATTTATATTTGTTAGGCCTTTAGCACTGTTAATATCTAGTAATTTTAGTTGTTTTTAGTGTTTTGTGATGTGTAGGTCTTTGCATCAAAACATGGCTACAAAGGAGCAAAATGGACTTGAAGTGAAGTGAAGGAGTTTCCCAGTGCGCTCAATCACACTTGGTGCGATCAAGCGCAACTGCGGTCGAATGCAAGGACTAGGCTCGAACGCAGGTCCAATCAGCCCGCTTATCACGTTGTTGCCCTAGCCGGCCCTATGATTCCATTGCGTCCAGCTATATACCGTGGCGGTTATTTGTGTTCGAATGCAGAGGCTACGATTGAACGCATGCATCAATGCGATCGAGCATGGCTGCTCGTTGCAATTGACGACTTGCTGACACACCGATTTTCTATAAATAGACCCCTTAGTGCATTTTGACGGGAGTTCTTTCTTTTGGGTGAGTTTTTAAGAGCATTTGCCATTGTTAGGCCTGCTCTACCCATTTAGTTGTAATACTTTATTTTTAATTTAATTTAATGCATTCCTTTAATTGTTCTTCACTTTCTTGTTACATGGGTGGCTAAAATCTTCAACTAAGGTTGAAGATGAAGCCTCACCCTTAGCACTTATTTAATGCTTTTATAGTTAATGCATTACTTTCCGTCTCTTATTTTCCATACTCGTTCATTTCAATTTCTGTGACAAAAATTTTAGTGTTTGTCATTTGTGATGCATCGAAAGTCATCCCTTGTTGTGTTCCAAGCCTGGTGCACAACGAATGATTAATACTTGATTTAATATCCACTGTGATCCATGGATATAGTGGATGATTTATCAAGAATTAATATTCGTTGTAGCTCCTTAATGGTAAACACACCAATCGGTTTGACTTGTGTCATAAAAGGCAATAGAGTGTGATTAAGGGCTAACTCGATAGGCGGAAGTGTGTTTTATGTTTAAGCTAACATTTTTATATTGGGTGAGGTTAGTCTTTAACCTTAGTTAGTTTTCTCCATTCATTTACGCTTTTTTTAGAATAGTTTTAATTTCTGCAAGTTTTGTGTTCGATTGTACGACCCTCTTTCGGAATTAGGTTAAAATAGGGTTAATCTAGGTTTAATATTAGTTTTTGAACAAACACTGTTCCCTGTGGTTCGATCCCGCATTTTGCAACACTACACGGTCAACGACTCGTGCTATTGTGAGTGCAATCTAATTTGCATATCATCAAGTCCAAAAGCAGCGCATGCAAATGCCTACGCAGCAAGGGGAAGCTACAAGCCCGAGTGTGCTCAAGCGCACATGTCCGATCTAGCAGTGAATTTTAGTTTAATTCAGCTTGCAAACCCTAGTTTTTGGCTTATAAATATAGGATTGTTAGATTAGTTTAAGGAGGCTACGAATTACAAAATTCCAAAGGAGAAAAAAGAGAGTTCTAGGTTTCCTAGCTTTTGGATCTCAACTTTGTGGTTCTTTATTTGTAAGTACTCAATTTTCATTATGAATTCCAAATATTGTGTTTTGTCTTTCAATAACATGAGAGGCTAAACCTTTAACTAAGGTTGAAGATGAAGCTTCACTTGTGATTAGCAACTTAGTTTCATGTAATTAATATTTCCCAATTTAATATTTCAATTTCCATATTGTTTTACTTTCTATCAATCGGATTGAAAGATTCTTGGATATCTTTTGTGATTCAAGGATACACTTGATGATTTAAGATAATTCAATACAATTAATTGCATGGTTTTCTTTATTAATAATTGGATTTCCCTTGTGATTTATTCTCTAGATACAATTGATGTTTTAATTAATATTGGATATCTTCTTGTGATTTACGGATACAGTTGATGATTTAATTGATAATGGGATTTCTTTTGTGATTTGGGGTTATGAGTAGATAGATGAGATGTTTTGATTAATTCTTTGAAGCAATAGTAAACATACCTAAGATTTATATGTGAGAACTTTGGAGAATATTAGAGATTATGGAACTGTGTTGTTATGAATTTGTGAGTGTGGATTCCGAAACCCTAGTGCTTTGCCAATAGATTACTTTCACTTTAATTAGTTTTATGCTTTTGATATTATTCAAACAACAATCTTTCAAAACTTGGAACCAGGTTAGGATTAAATTATTTTAGGGTTAAATTTGCTTTCAAGAATACAATTCTCTATGGGATCAACCTCACACTTGCAAACCATTATATTGCAAACAATTCGTGCATTTGCGAGTTAAATAAATTTGCACAACATATATCATATGCATATACCATATATCTATATCACACCTATGATAAACTGTCATGATGAAACTGTTGCATACTTTATCAAACCAGAGTTCATTACTAAACTGACATGGGCATTATTTACGTTAACATTCACTAAGTCATTAGACTTATGCCGTTAATTTATGCTTTCTCCCTTCATTGCGAATATTGCGCAATTTAACTATCCTAGAAATGGATGCCGTCAAAGCAAACTTGGGTGGTTGCACAAGATCTGATACGGGTCATTGTGGGTAAATTTTATGTGGGATGATGGAGGAACCGCCTGTGTTGATATGATTGAGATTATAGTCTCGTTAGCCCTTCTTAAGGTTAAGAGTTGATCTGTATGATCTGTATGATCTTTTGCTAAGACATTGTTATTATGTTAAGTTATGGGTTGTAGTTCTACTTTGATGATGGTCTAATGACCTAACATTTGACAAATATTTCTATATTATCAAGTATTTTGTTACAGTGGTGTATAATTGTATGATGAATATTACTGCTCTCTATTTCCTATAGTTTTAGTAAGTCTTCTGTAGAGTTCTCTCATTTTCTTGAGAGGTTGAAATCCCTATGTCTTGTCCCACGAGGGATAGGGCTGGGAGATGAACCATGGGGTCAATTACTAATTAATTGATTTGTCCATCGGGGTCGTTACAACATTAGTGTCACATAATACCCTAGTTAGAATAATTCTTACTATAAGTCATTCTTAGAGTCTAAAACCCAAAACTCCATTATCATTGCTATCGTGACCTTCTTATAAGAACACAATGGAACCCAACTTATCCAATCAAGAACCTAAGTAAAATCACCACAAATTAACTAATGACATTAATCCCAACCAAGGCTAAAAACATTTCATTGAATAAATCCCTATAATCGGCCAACTACAAAATACCTTCCCACATTTGTGGTTTGATAAGCATTGAATGTTGCACATTTATGCCACTTAACTTGCATATGTTAATTCCTTAGTGGTGTTATTTGTTCGATTTTGTTGTGTCTTTGAGTTTCAGGTCTTTATTTATTATATGCAAGAATTCCATTGACAAATTGAGCTTAAAAGGCAATTTGGAGGCATTCTAGTACCTGGATCGAGCACAGCAGCACTTGAGATTGAGCATGCATGCATTCGAGCACATTGAGCCCAGGGTCGAGGGCATAATAGCACTCACACGCACACCAACTAAGCTCGAGCTCATATGCTTAAGCTTGAGCGCACACATCCCTCAGAATGCGCGGACACGTGTTTTGACAGCTTAGAAATAGGGTTTTAGTTCCCTAGGGACTACGAAACAATTTTCTAAGGTTTTTTAGGACTTCTAGGGTTTTCCTAGTTCCTATAAATAGGCCTCTAAACATGTAAAAAAGACATTGTTTCCTAAAGCTAAAAATAAAAAAATAGTCTTTGAAGATTAACGAAGTCATGAGTAGCTAAAACCCTTTCTAGGGTGTTGATGTAACCCTATTAAAGCATAATGGTTTGATTGTATGTAATTTTTTTATTTTCAATTTATGCATGTTGATTGTATAACCATGAGAATTGCAACATACTGATTTTGATCTTAATTATTAAATGCAATTGTTCTTAAATTCCAAAATCAATATTTGTGAAATTATTCTCTTGTCTTAGGAAGTCTTTTGCTTTTATTGAACTCAAATCATTCTTATTTTTTGTGATTATGAGGATGATGGTTATGCAATGGTTTTCTTTCACATATGATCAATAGGATTTGATAGGCCATGCCTAGGGAAGACGGATTGTACTACATCCTAGTTTAGTATAAATTTGGTAGACAGTCTGTGCTAACCGAAGATGGGTTACGCTTATTCATTGATTATATATAGCCTATTAAAGAATTAAATAATTTATACCTAGGGAAGATGGGTCTTATACGCATCTTAGTGGTTAGGTGGACAATTCATGCCAACCGAAGTTAGATTATACTTATTATTTAATAAGGTAATTTCTTGTTTATTTATAATATGCATATAATGGATTTATTGATTAAATATAAATAACCATTGTTGTGCGGATAGCTACACTCTTTATCATATTTAAACTCTCTTTTATTTTATAAACAAATATTAAAAAGCCCCCCAAACTATCGGTCATTTATAATATAGCATCCCAATGTTCAAAAAGTAATAAAGTATCCCCCAAACTACCAAAATGTAACAAAAATGCCACTTATTTTTTTATATTCCTATAATACTCCTATTCTTTTAACAAATAAAATAATAAAATAATTATAGAAAAAAACTAAACAATTTTTAAAAACTTAAAAAAAAAACCAATGGGCTAGTAAATACAAAGAAATATATATTTTTAGGAATAAATAAATATTCGCCCATTATTATTATTATTTTTTGGTTTTTTTTTACAATTATTTTATTATTTTATTTGTTAAAAGAATAGGGGTATTATAGGAATATAAAAAAAAAATAAGTGGCCTTTTTGTTACATATTGGTAGTTTGGGGGGCTTTTTTTTTATATTTTTTCCTTTATTTTATGCAATTTAAATTTCACAAACAAAATCAATCATCTTTAATTAAGTTAATTTTAATTATCATAAATTTGATAACAAAACTCTTGCAGCTCTTGAGGCTTGACACTCTTTCTTTAGCCCTATCCTACAAGGATTCATTTTGTTGCGAGTGGTTTATTATTATTGATAATATTTTGTTTTAAAATCACCACATTAATTTTTGGCTCTGTTGCCGGGGACTGCACAACGGTTAATCATATTTAATCAAAGAAATTCATCATATGCATGTCATAAATAAACAAGAAAATACCTTATTAAAGGATAAGTATAATCCATCTTCGGTTGGCACGAACTGTCCACCTAACCATTAAGATGTGGTACAACCCGTCTTCCTTAGGCATGGATTATCTAATTCTTCACTATGATACATATAATTAATGGAATAGTATAACTCATCTTCAATTGGCATGGACCATCTACCTAAATTATACTAAACTAGGGTGTAATATGATTCATCTTCCCTAGGTATGGCCTAACTAATCTGGTTGATCATATATCAATTAAAACTGTTGTATAACCATCATCCCTATAACAACATAAAATAAAAATGATTTGAGTTCAATAAAAGGAAAAGAAGACAATTGCATTTAAAATTAAGAACAAAATCAAATTGTAGCAATTCTCATAATTATACAACCAACATGTATAAACTAAAAATCTATAAATTAAGATACAATCAAACCACTGTTCTTGAATAGGGTTACATCAATACCACACAAAGGGTTTTAGCTGCTCATGACGCTACTAAGCCTCCAATAACTATTTGCTAAATTTTTGCTCTAGGTAGCAATATGTCTTTCTTCAATGTTTAGAGGACTATTTATAGGGATTAGGAGAACCCTAGAAGTCCTAGTGTTGTGTCAAATACTACCTAAATTAATAGATAATAATTGGTACGTTTTAACTCGCAAGTACACAAGATCAAAACAATAGTATAGCAAGCAAATACGAGATCATTTCCACGAGGATTATTAATTTTGCTAAGAATTAATTTTCTAAATTAAAATATCAAGTTGTCACAAAATTGATATTACAAAAAGAAATAAAGATAAATTAAAAGATAGGGCTTTGATATCCACCACTAATTTTATTCAAATAATATAACAGTATGCCAATGTTCTAATCATATTATGACTACTTAATGTTTGTCAACCGAAAGGTATGAGTGTCTACTCCTTAAGCTATTGATTTCCCTAAGCAACGAATTAGGCATGGGTGTCTACTCTAATTCTTTTCTTTTTTAAAGGACTTAGCATGGGTGTCTACTAGTTGTTCTTTAAGTATAAATCTATGCAAATCGACAAACACATATGAGGCCTAGGGCATGGGTGTCTACTCCTAGTTCCTCATGTTGATTAACCCAAAAGCCCGTGGTGAGGTTCTTTTCTCACTCTATTAATCACAGGACTCAATCATCCAAATTGACCTAAATAACCAATCCATACCACATGCATATAATGGCCAATCACACATATATGAGGAATTCAATTAAGCAGGAATTAATCAAGTTAAGTTACACAATATGATTATCACAAAGGCGCCAATATTGGAATATTAAATAAACATAATTAGGGCTTCAATCTAGCCCCACAAAAGTATTTATTTACACATAATTAAAATAAAAAGAAAAGAAAGAACCAAAAACCACTCATAGAAGTAGCCACCAATTCTTCTCCCCAAGATTTTCTCTGGACTCTACTTCTAAGAGGCTTAGAGGTCTATTTATAGATTTCCAAGAAAGACTCTAGAGACCCTAAAAACCCTAGAAAATTAGTAGGTTTTAGTCCTAGTACAATTAGGATAGAGAAAACCTAAGCCCAAATCAGAATAGGATTCGTCCAGAATTGCGTTCTTATCTTGTGGGGTAATTTTCACATAGTAGAAGTCCAAATTAGGAAAATGTTACTTCACAATGATTTGTAGCCATTTTAGTTAGCTTTCCAATGCCTCTAGAATTACCTTAATCTAATATTTAAACTGAAAGTTATGGTCAAAATATAGAGATATATGCAGAATCCAAATTTGAATCCAATTTGATTTTGACCCTAATTGGAGAAATTCCAATTTAATCCCTTCTTTTATTTGGGTAAACTTGACCATATCTTCTAGGTCTTCCAAATTTTCCCTTTAAGCTTGGAACTTTTCCAGAAATGCTTCCTTTTCTTCCATGACCTACAAAAACACAAAAAACACAAAAAAGAAATAAAATGAAACAAAATAACAGAAACTAAGAAATTAACAAATGTAAATTAAGGGCTAAAATATGAATATTTTGGCACTTATCACCTAAAAACTCCAAGAAAATCATAGGTCAATCTCCTAGTTGGTGATGCACTCAAGCTTAGGTAGTGATGCGCTCGAGTGTTGCACTCGAGCCCTTGGCTAGTGTGCTCAATCCCATGGCCACCAGAATGCATTCAAATGGTCTTTTAAGCCCAATTTTTGTTAAAATTCTTGCATTTGTCAAATAAAACCCTGAAACACAAAAGCAAAACAAAATTAAATAAATAACAATGCTAAGGAATTAATATATACAAGTTTAGGGGCTTAAATGTACAATATTCAAGACTTAATAGGCTTTATTAATGCATAATGCTTGTTATGGTATGTCTGATGTGTTGATTATAAGATTCTTGATTTTGTTAATTGCCCATTATAAGTATATTAAGCCATGATATTATTGAACTTGGATTCCTTTACGATGGGGGTAAAGGGCGATTGGTGAATCATTTAGGTTTTGATCAAATGGGCATGGATTACATGATTAAGCCATGATATTATTGAACTTGGATTCCTTTACGATGGGGGTAAAGGGCGATTGGTGAATCATTTAGGTTTTGATCACATGGGCATGGATTACACAATTTTGGGTTACATATGAGCTAGGAGATTGATGAGTGCCAAATATTGTATATTTGAGCCCCTTAACTTATATTTGTTAGGCTTTTAGCTGTGTCCTTTTCTGATGTTGTTGTTAGTTTTGGTGTCTCAAGTGTGTTGCAGGTCAACATATAAGAATGCGTTAAAGGGTGGAAATTAAGCACAAGAAACTAAAGCCCGCATGCGCTTTGATCGAGATATTGCGATCGAACGCAGCATGCGTCGAACACACTTATCATGCGGTCGAACGACTCGTGATGACTGTCGACGCGAGAAAACCTAGTTGTTTAGTATAAATTAGCACTTTTCTTTGTAAACCCGGCGTTGGGAGGCGCCAGAGAGAACAAAAGACGAATTTTGTCGTGTCTAAGCTTTTGTGAACGCTTTTTTATTGTAAGTTTATTCTTTCAATGATTTCAATTGATATTTTCTTGTCTGTTGTTGTCATGAGAGGCTAAACCTTCAACTAAGGTTGAAGATGAAACCTCGTCAATGATAAACAGTTGTATTCTCGTGAAATTATACACACAATTTGATATTATATTTGTTCAAAATTAATTCTATTGCTTTATATTTCTTTAAGTGATTGAGCGTCTTTTGTGATTTCATGCATTGTTTAATATTCGTTGTGTTCTGTCTGGGGATACATCGAGTGATTGAAACTGAGACTAATATCCATCGTGATCTACGGATACGGTGGATGATTTGATCTCAATTAAATACTCGTTGTGATTCTTTAACGGATGGATTCATCGAATGATTTTACATGCATGTTTATGATTTTGAACTCGTTAAAATGCGTTTGATTGTCAATTGTGTGTGTAAATTATAGAGTATGCTGCTTGATTTGGCAGGTGGATTCGTAAACCTTAGTCTTTTACTTTATTGTTATTTAAATTATCGTGTTAATTTAGTTTTGTTAAAGTTGCACCCACCAACTTCGAACTCCGTGAACTAGGTTAAAATAGGATCTATTTGAATAGAAAATTGATTTTATCACAAACACAATTCCTCGTGGATCGACTCGCATTTTTACGCCAAGACTTTACTTATACACGCACTCGCATAATTGTAGTACTTTTATTTTTGGTACACCAAATTTTGCCGCTGCTGAATTGTTAGTTTTTGTAAAATTGATTTTTTATTTGAGTTGATTTTATTTTTCTACTAGTTAGTTAATTTTCTTGTTTTTATTTCTTGCAAGTTTGTTTATTTATTTTTTTATTTTAGTTCCTGCTTTGATTCAAAAAAAAAAAAAAGGGATTTCTTTGTGTTTTGGTGTCTGCTGCAGATTTTAAATTCAACTCCGAGTACGATCAATCGCACTCAGTGCTCAACGCACTGAACATCCTACACGCGCTGCTTTGACAAGGTGAAATAGACAACGCACATCCGAGACGCCGAACGCAGTGCTAGACGCTCAACGCAATTGCAATCTAACGCAGCAATGCGAATCAACGCCAAGTCAGCCTAAGCCACACTTTGTTTTATTAGTTTTTATTTTTGTTATTTTTCTTTAATTATTTTTGTGCTGAATTTTCTTTCATATTCCATTTGAGTTCTTTATTTTTTTGCTTAATTAGTTTATTTTGTTTACTTATTTATTTATTTTTATTTTCTTTAAAAAAAAAAAAACTTTTTGTTGGTTTATGCTTGGTCGGCGACCCGTGAACTTAGAGTTAACAGCATTAGATCCCGACTTAGAAAGAACCATTAGGAGAGCACGTCGAGCTCAAGTGGAGATGGGAGATAATCAAAGAAATCCAAGAGTGGAGAAGCACGAGGAGCACCAAGATGCAAGAGAAGGAACGGGAGCAGAGAAGAGCTTATGACGTGGATTTCACGACGCCACTGGAATTGTTCACTCATGTCAGTTCCCATTCGCATTGTGTTACATCGACTAATGCAACCCACTATGATCTTAAGCCACATGTAATCCAAATGTTACCCTCCTTTTACGGCTTAGATCACGAAAACCCTTACTCATGTTAAAAATTCAAAACATCTGTACTACCATTAAATTTCAGAATTTTTCCGAGGAATCATCCACCTCGACTCTTTCCTTTCTCACTTCATGATAGAGCCACGGAGTGGTTGGACTCAACGCACTGCTCCATCACATCCCGGAAGAACTGTTGAAGCAGTTTTACAACAAGTTTTTCCCAATGTCTAGAGTAAACAAGGCAAGAAAGGGAATCAGTTCCTTTACTCAGGATGAGGATGAGAAGAGAATGTTGGGCACGGTTCAAAGACCTGCTGATGAAATGTCCCCCTCATGGATATGAAAAATGGCGTTTAGTGCAATTTTTCTACCAAGGGCTGTCTCAGCCCAACCGTAGTATGATTGAGCTGATGAATGGGGGAGCATTTCTCAACTTGACGGGAGATTTAGCCTACAAGGCTCTGGAGAAAATTGCCGACAACTCCCAACACTGGGATTTCACGAGTTGTCGAGATAAATCAGCCCAAACCCCTAAAAAAGGGGGCATCCTGGAATCAAAAGGAGAAGCAGAGTTGGCACAAAGGATGGATGCCATCGTTCAAAGATTGGATGCCCTGAGTGTAGGGAAGTCCGTCAATGCGGCAAACACTTTTCCTGTTGAGAGTTGTTCTATCTGTGCTAGTCCCATGCACCAAGCACATAATTGTCCATCGATGACAGTTTTTACTAAGATGGAACAAGTGAATGCTTTCAACTTTTCAAAAGCCGCCCAAGGGGCCATATTCGAGACTTATAATCTCGGTGGAGGAACCACCTAATTTCTCTTGGAAACAGAATCAACCCACCACAAATCAAGGAGGAGCTCCTCATGCTCAAATTCACTATCCTCCAGGATTTTTTGCTCTTATCAGAATCATGGACGTTCGGTTCCCCCAGTGTCATCATCATCTTATCAAGCCCCCACCCAAGCCCCAACATCAACCCCATCGGAAGAGACCATGAGAGAATTCATGAAAATGACTGGTCAATCAATCAGTGACGTGAGGCAGTCTACTATGGTGAACACCCAGGCGATCACAAAGTTAGAGATGCAGATGGGACAATTAGCGAATCACCTGGGTGAGAGAGACAAGGGAAAGCTCCCTAGCCAAGCAGTGAACAACCCTAAAGCATGCAAACAAAGGGAAATTCTTCAAATCAGAGTATGTGCAGCGATTGTCACTCGAGGTCGGAAGAGAGTGGACAACAAGGTGGTGAACCCGAAGAAGATCAAAGAAGAGAAGAAGAGCAGAAAGAAGAAGAGGTGACAATCAAAAGGAAGATGCTTGAGCCATCTATTGTCACCCGAGTTATAAAGGAACCTCCTAGGGCTTTGTGCCAAAAGCACCATACCCTGAAAGATTACAAGCGCCTAGGAATGAAGGGAAGTTAGAAGACATTCTGGAGGTGTTCAAACAAGTCCAAATAAACATTCCTTTTTTGGACGCCATCCAGGAAATCCCTTCCTATGCCAAGTTCTTGAAGGACTTGTCACGTGAAGAGGAAGATGAATGTCCCTAAAAGGCATTCATGAAGCGGTGAGTTCAATCCTCGCAATGCAAGTTGCCCATCAAGTACAAGGACCCTGGATGTCCTACCATTACTTGCATGATCGGAGTCAGCTAGATTGAGAGGGCACTGTTGGATTTGGGAGCAAGTGTTAATTTGTTACCCTACTCAGTCTATGCGCAGTTAGGGGTTGGAGAGTTGAAGCCTACTACCATGACACTGCAGTTAGCTGACAGGTCTCCACGGGGAATTGTGGAAGATGTGCTAATTAAGGTCGATAAATTTTACTTTCCCGTGGATTTTATTGTGCTTGACACAGAGCCGTTCATAACCTAGGGAGTCAAATACCGGTGATCTTAGGCGACCATTCTTAGCTACGGCTAACGCCCTAATTAATTGTAGGACGGGGGTCATGAAGATTTCCTTCGGGAATATGATAGCGGAGTTGAATATTTTCCATATCAGGAAACAACCATTGAATATGACAAAGTGAATCAAGTGTGCTTGATTGAGAGGATGTCATGGAAGATGTTGAGGAATCAAGCATGGGGACCCTCAAGGCATGCTTGCTCCTTTGGAGAAGATCTGGACTTGGACAAGTTGCTTGGAGCAAGCAGATGCTTTGAGACTACTCGGTGAGTAGTGAAAAGGAGGAGACCATTGTTCCTAATCCTCCCAAGAAGGAACTAAAGCCTTTACGAAAAATCTTAAGTATAAGTTCCTAGGACCAATGAGTCTTGCCTAATTATAGCTTCCGACTTGATAGATGCTCAAGAGGAGAAATTGTTAGGAGTTTTGAGAGAGGAAGCTATAGGATGGACTATTGAGGACATCAAGGGAATCAGTCCCTCGTTGGTTATGCATAAGATACATCTAGAAGAAGATTCTAAACCATCGAGGGAACCACAGAGAAGGCCCAACCCAACAATGCAAGAGGTTGTGAGAGCAGAAGTGATCAAGTTGTTGGATGCTGGGATCATCTATCCCATTTCTGATAGCAAGTGGGTGAGCTCGATACATGTTGTGCCCAAGAAGGCTGGGTTAACGGTAGTGAAGAATAAAGACAACGAGTTGGTGCCAACTCGTATTCAGTCGGGTTGGAGAGTTTGTATAGACTACCGGAAGTTGAATGCTGCCACCAGGAAAGATCATTTTCCCCTTCCATTCATTGACTAGATGGTGGAGCGTTTAGCTGGGCACGAGTATTACTGCTTTTTGGATGGTTATTCAGGATATAACCAGATCCCAGTGGACCCCGAAGACCAGGAGAAGACTGCCTTTACTTGTTCGTTTGGGACATTCACCTACCGTCGTATGCCGTTTGGGTTGTGTTATGCACCTGCTACTTTTCAGCGGTGCATGATCAGCATTTTTTCCGACATGGTAGAGCGATTTATGGAGATCTTCATGGATGACTTCTAAAATCTTTGGTTCATCTTTTTCAGAGTGTCTTGACGTCGTCTGCGTTGGTGTTAGTGAGATGTAAAAGAAAAAACCTTGTGTAAGCGGGAAAAGTGCCATTTTATGGTTAAGCGGGGATTATCTTGGGCATGTCATATCTCGGAGGGCATTGAGGTTGACAAGGTAAAGGTAGATTTGATCTCTAACCTTCCACCCCCCACGTCTTGTGAAGAAATCCGTTCCTTCTTGGGCCATACTGCGAGGTTCTCTGAGCGATTCATCAAGGATTTTAGCAAGATCGCCGGAGCCCTTGTGTAAGTTGTTGGCCAAAGAGACCCGTTTGAATTTGATGAAGAATGTTTGAAAGCATTGGGGCTCGAAGGAGATTACAGCGTCCACACTTATTAGACCACCCGGTTAGGGGTGAACCTTTTGAGATCATGTGTGACGCATCGGACTATGCAGATTGGAGCTGTTTTGGGGCAGTATTGAGAAACTTCCTATGTGATTTACTATGCGAGCAAGACTCTGAACGACGCACAACTCAATTACTCCACCACAGAAAAGGAGTTGTTGGCCGTCGTTTTTGCGCTGGATAAGTTTAGGTCCTATCTGTTAGGATCTAAAATCATTATCTTTTCTAATCATGCGGCGTTGAAGTATCTTTTCTCCAAGAAAGATGCTAAATCCCGTTTGATCAGATGGATTTTGCTGCTGCAAGAGTTCGACATAGAAATCCGGGATAAGAAAGGGACAGAAAATGTGGTGGCTAATGCCTTTGCATTGGGGGTGACAAGATAAGTTCAAATTTTTGGCCATGGTGAAATATTTTTTCTGGGATGATCCTTACTTGTTTAAGTATTGTCCCGATCAAATTATTAGGAGATGTATACCTGAGCATGATCAAACCAATGTCATTTCCTTCTGTCATGATCATGCCTGTGGTGGCCATTTCAGCGCTAAAAAGACAGCTGCAAAAATTTTGCAATGTGGATTTTACTGGCCCACCTTGTTTAGAGACGCTCATACTTATTGCACATCTTGTGAGCGTTGTCAGAAGCTAGGGAGTATCTCTAGAAGAAATATGATGCCCCTCAACCCGATTTTGATCGTTGAGATTTTTGATGTGTGGGGCATTGATTTCATGGGACCATTTCCAAACTCCTATGGCAATCTGTACATCTTGGTTGCTGTGGACTATGTGTCCAAGTGGGTGGAGGCTGTTGCTTGCAAGACTAATGACCGCAGAGTTGTGGTCCAATTTTTGAGAGACACTATCTTTGCTCGGTTTGGTACGCCTCGAGCAATCATAAGTGATGGAGGCAACCATTTCTGCAACCGGATTTTCGAGCAGTTGATGAAGAAGTATTTCATCACCCATAAGGTTGCCACCCCTTATCACCCATAGACAAGTGGACAAGTTGAAGTGTCAAATCGTGAGATCAAGCACATTTTGGAAAAGACCGTGAATCCTAATAGAAAAGATTGGTCTCTGCGATTAAGTGACGCACTGTGGGCATACATAACAGCATTCAAGACTCCGATTGGGATGTCACCCTATCGGCTTGTGTACGGGAAGGCATGTCATCTTCCCGTCGAGTTGGAGCATAGGGCATATTGGGCCATCAAGCAGTTAAACTTCAATCTTTCGAAGGCTAGCTCACAGAGAAAGCTCCAACTCAATGAATTGGAGGAGATAAGGAATGATGCATATGATTGTGCAAGGATGTACAAAGAACAGATGAAGAAGGCTCATGACCAGAGCATTTTGAGGCAATCTTTCGAACCTGGTCAGAAGGTCCTTCTTTACAATTCAAGATTGCATCTATTTCCAGGCAAGCTGAAATCTCAATGGACCGACCCTTTCATCATTCGGTCAGTGTTTCCTCATGGGGCCATCGAGATTGAGGATCCCAAGAATGGTAACACTTTTAAGATCAATGGACAAAGATTAAAACCATTATTGGAGTTGAGAAGTAGAAAGGTGGAGACGACTTTGTTGGAAGATCCGAATTATTCAAAATGATTGTCGTCTCTTGTGGAGAGTCTGGCTGAAGACTTTAAACTTAGTGCTTGTGGGAGGCAACCCTCATTATTTTTCTGTGTTATTTAACCTTGTTTGTGCATTTTGTTCTGTTTTTATGTGTTTTTCAGATCAAGTGTCTGCCGTTCAAGTTTGGAGGAGCATTCTCCTACGTTGTGCCTGACTTACGCCTTCCCTCTGGTATTGTATTTTTTGTCACATTGGGGACAATGTGACATTTTAGGTTGGGGGTGGGGTAGACATATCTGTCATTTTATTTTGTTTGGTAAAAAAAAAGAAAATTTTTTTTGCTATGTGGTTGATTGATCTTGACCGAACATCATAACTGTGGATTGCATGTCATTTGTATATTTAACTTGTTTGAACATGACGTATCATTAGAAATCCCAGTGTTTGACTCATATGTTGGATTAAAGAGACCCCATGTGTTGGATAGATTTTTCACATGCACACTAGCAGTAGGGTCCGTGGGGTATGAGATTTGACTCTAGGAGAGTGTATCTCTAGAGATTTGTGGGTTGATGTGGTGAGGAAAACCTTGGTTTAAAAAAAAAAAAAAATCATAAAGTTGAGCTTCTCATTGAGTAACCGGACCTCTTGCCTCATCAAGCAATGAGTGTTCGCGTAAAAAGAGGAGAAAGTCCAGCTAAGTGATTGTATGGCTAGTTAGGCTTCGTAGTTCTTTTTGACTTGAGTAATTAAGCCCTTAGGGATGTCTATACATCTAATGCCCTAAAGCCATCTGGTTTGGGAGTCACTGGCCCAACACTCGTTACATAAGTCGTTTAGAAACTTAAGGGAGCCAAGCATAGCACAGCCTTCACAAAAAAAATATATATATATTTCAGGCCTTGGTTGTTTTCATCATAGTGCAGTCCTATGAATTTTTGGATACACATTTTCTTTGAGAATGATTGAAACTGCATGACCCTGCGTTAGTTCACTTTTCACTTCTTGAAGCATATGTTGTCTCAATTTTCTAGCCATGAGTTAAATGATGTTTGGATGCTTGAATGATATGGTTTGTATGTTCAACTTGTTAAATTTGCTAATGATATATGAACCATATGTTTAAGTTTGAGGCTTTGTCTATTAATAACATAGCATCAATAAAATGTTTGTGGGTGTCATTCCTAGAAAACGCTCACGAGACTTTACTCGTCCTCTAGGAAATTCCTAGGGGTTTAAAAGGCTTGTTGCATATGCTAAATGCAACCATTTCTCCCACGACAGTGGACTTATGTTTCTTATTTTTTGTTATGTTTTTCATTTTGTTTTGCTAAGGGACTAGCAAAATGTAAGTTTAGGGTATTTGATGAGTGCCAAATATTGTATATTTGAGCCCCTTAACTTATATTTGTTAGGCTTTTAGCTGTGTCCTTTTCTGATGTTGTTGTTAGTTTTGGTGTCTCAAGTATGTTGCAGGTTACTGACATAAGAATGCGGTTAAAGGGTGAAATTAAGCACAAGAAACTACAAAAGCTACACTGGCTGTGCGTTCGATCGCAAGTTGTTGCGTTCGAACGCCGCATCAAGCGCTTTGAAGCCCATGCGTTCGATTGTACATACTGCGATCGAACGCAGTGCGTTCGAACGCACTTACTGCGGTCGAACGCACTCGTGATGACCTGTCAGTACGCGAGAAAACCTAGTTGTTTAGTATAAATTAGCACTTTTCTTTTGTAAACCCGACGTTGGGAGGCGCCGTAGAGAGCAAAAAGATGAATTTTGTCGTGTCTAAGCTTTTGTGAACGCTTTTTGATTGTAAGTTTATTCTTTCAATGATTTCAATTGAGATTTTCTTGTTTGTTGTTGTCATGAGAGGCTAAACCTTCAACTAAGGTTGAAGATGAAACCTCGTCAATGATAAACAGTTGTATTCTCGTGAAATTATACACACAATTTGATATTATATTTGTTCAAAATTAATTCTATTGCTTTATTACTTTAAGTGATTGAGCGTCTTTTGTGATTTCATGCATTGTTTAATATTCGTTGTGTTCTGTCTGGGGATACATCGAGTGATTGAAACTAAGACTAATATCTATCGTGATCTACGGATACGGTGGATGATTTGATCTCAATTAAATACTCGTTGTGATTCTTCAACGGATGGATTCATCAAATGATTTTACATGCATATTTATGATTTTTGAACTCTGTTAAAATGTGTTTGATTGTCAATTGTGTGTGTAAATTGCGAGAGTATGCTGTTTGATTTGGCAAGGCGGATTCAGAAACCTTAGTCTTTTACTTTTATTGTTATTTAAATTATCGTGTTAATTTAGTTTTGTTAAAGTTGCACGACAAACTTCGAACTCCAGGAACTAGGTTAAAATAGGATCTATTTGAATAGAAAATTGATTTTATCACAAAACACAATTCCCTGTGGATCGACCTCGCATTTTTACGTGCACTTTACTATACACGACTCGTACACTTGCGAGTACTTTATTTTTGGTACACCAGAGATTCTAAAGAATCTTTTTGTGCATGAATGGACTAAAAGCTATCAGGTATAGATTTCTAGTGAGGACTTAGATTCATAGGATGATGAATTTTTGGTTAAGGGAGAAAGGGACCACAATAGCATGAGTGGTTAAGCATGCATCTTAGACTTCAAGGTAAGTTGGATTCCATATTTACCGCTAATTGAGTTTGTTTACAATATTAGATACCAGGCGACTATTGGAATACCGCCTTATGAAGCACTTTATGGACGTAAGTGTTAGTCGCCCTTGTATTGGGACAACGTTTAAGAGAGACAAATGTTGGGGCTTGAAATTATTCAAGGTACTCGTGAAAAAGTGCTTACCATCAGACAAAGGATGAGTGTAGCCCAAAGTCGGCAGAAGAGTTATGCCGATAACCAGAGACGACCTTTGGAATTCAAAGTGGGAGATCGTGTATTCCTTAAGATATCACCAATGAGAGGAGTGATGTGATTTGGAAAGGAAAGGAAGGGGAGTCCTTAATTTATTGGACCTTTCAAAATCACTCAAAAGCTAGGGAGGTTGGCATACAAGGTTGCCTTACCCCCAGACTTGGCAAGAACACTTGACATTTTTCATGTCTCTTTTTTAAGGAAGCACATTGCTAATCTAGACTTAGTGGTGGAGTATTGGAGATCAAGGAAGGACTGATGTACATTGAGGAGGCAATGAAGATCATGAATCAAAAGGAGCAAGTGCTACGCACCAAGACGATTCCCATCGTTAAGGCATTGTGGCATTATCATGGTGTTGACAAAGCATCATGGGAAGTGAAGCAAGACAAACGGAATCGTTACCCACATTTGTTTGAGACTTGATTGTTTATAACTCTTTCTTGATTTCTCGAGATTATACTTGGACAGTATATCTATTCCTATTTTGGTTAAGGGGATAACTGACTAAGAAAGAGTTTGCTTTACCCTACAAGGTTGTGCCACAGATATCAACCGATCTAGATTGTATGTGAAATTAGCCATTCTATGAGTTGATTGAATTGGGTGTCAAGATTGACGAGGACTAGTGCAGTGTAGGAAATATTTAGTACAATGCTTTGAATGACTTATGAGATGACCTTTCCCAACTATTTTAGGATGGTGTGGTGCTAGTTGGCAAATGGGAAAAGGTAGCCCAGGAGCCCACTAAGCATGATACCGATGATAATATGGACGGAAGTGTTAGTTGTCATTATAGCAAAAATATTGGTAATAAACAATTGTGTAGGACCCATCGGAATTGATGTGGTATTTTTGTGACAACAAAAATATCAATTATAAAAATAACCACTCGTAATAGGACGAATCTTTGTAGGATACGGCTTTAAAGAGGGTGTCGAACCGCAAGGGTTTTGTTATCAAATTCAAAAGATTAAAATTAACTTAATTAAAAAAGAGATTGATTTTGTTTGTAATTAAAGTGCATAAAATAAACGTAAAACAAAGTGTGAATAAATGAGAGAGAAAGTAGGGTATTAACTTCACCCCTATTTGCACATAAATGGTTAACTAGATTTAATTCCAGAAATTCATTCTATGCACGTTATAAATAAATAAGAAAACATTTTATTAAAGCTAAGCACAGACATGGTATCCCCTTCCCGGAAACTCCTCTTTAAAGCTTACTCTCACCAATTTCTTACTCAAAATTCAAGGAAAGGACTTTGGTAGCTGATGAGTGCTATTTAGTGCTCTTTCACAGCCCTTTATTTACGTTTGTTAGGCCACTAGCTTTGTTAATATTTAATTATTTGACTTGTTTTGTGTGCTTTTGTAATAAACAGGCCTTTACATCACGCCTTGACCGAGGAAGCAAAAATGGACATGAAATGATGGAGAAGAGCGCGTTTCAACGCAGATGCGGTCGCAGACGCAATGCTGAGGACAACGTTAGTCAGCCCGCGCCTCACGGAGCCGGCCTGGCGGTTTTCTGCGTCGATCAGGTGCTACGTTCGACGTGGATAATCGCGCTCGACGCATGCCCTGCGTGCTCAACGCAGCCTTTTTTCCAGACCTATAAATAGGCCCTTGGTCATTTGGTTTTAGTAGTTTTTCTTTGGCGTTTTCTTTGAGAGTGTTTTGCCTTGTTAGCCACACTCTGCCCAATTTTATTGTAAACACTTATCTTAAATTCATTTTATGCAATCTTTCATTTCTATTTCAATTATTTATCTAATGTGTGGCTAAAATCTTCAACTAAGGTTGAAGATTATGCCTTACTTGTAGCGTATATTTCTTGCTTTTTACATTAAGTGTTCTTAATTTCCGTCATTTAATTTCTGCACTCGTTGTTTAATTTTCGTGATAAATAATTAAATGGTTGTCATCTTTGATGCAATCATAGTCACCATCTAATGTGTTCCAAGCCGGGTGCACAACAAGTAATATTTATTGATTCAATATCCACTGTGATCCAAGGATACAGTGGATGATTTTATCAACAAACAATTACTTATTGTAGCTCCTTAACGGTAAACACTCACATTGTTTAGGTTTGACTTGTATCAAATGACGACAATAGAGTTGTGTTGAGGGGTTTTAACTTCTAAGACGGAAAAATAGGCATTTAATGTATTAAAGTTAACTTTTGATCGGGGTAAGGATAATCTTTGACCTTAGTCTTTTTTTCCATTCATTAACCTTTTCGTAGTATAGTTTTTAATTACTGCACAATTATTGTTCTTGAAACTACTCGGAGCTAGGTTAAAGTATAGTTAGTTTAATTTCAATAATTTCTTAAGCAAACGCTCTGTTCCTTGTGGGTTCGACTCGGTACTTGCGCAACCACTATACGAGCTTCGGTTCGTTCAATTGCAAGTACCTAAATTTGGTCCGATCAAATTTTGGCACCGTTGCCGGGGAATGGTTGTTTTTGTTTTGGTTAATATTGTTTTTAAATTAATTGTATTTTTCTACTAGTTGTTATTTTCTGCATTGTACATTCTGTTTATAGTTTATTTTGTGTTTAGTTTATTTTCGTTAATTCCTAGATTGTTGTTTTTAGCCTTTGTTAGCTTTCTGTTTGTGTATTTGGAAAATCAGGCATCGACAGTGCGATCGAACGCAGTGCTTGCGGTCGAACGAGTTTATTCCAAAGACGTCGGCAAGGATACGCCACGCCTACGTGCGAGCTCAAAGTACCTGACAAAGACGACAGCAGGCGGTCACGCATGTACTGCATTGCTTAACGACGTGCACCAACTTACATTTCGCATCTGCGAACGAACGTCGGCTCGGCTCGGCGCACTGCTTCCTCCTTCTGCATCAACATACCGAAAGGATGTATGTGCTTTTTAAATTCCTTAATTTCCATTGATTGTTAGACTTATATTAGTTGTTTAAACTGTCTATTTTAAGTATTTTGAGTGCTGTGATTAATTGTGATTAGTTATTTTTCGCTCTTAGTTCTTTGCATGTGTTTTTGTTTAAGCTAATTAGTTTTAATTACTAAGTGTTTAGATTAGTTGGTTTTTTATTGTTGTTTTTGTGATTCTAGCTAATTTTTGTTCTCTGTTTTTATTACTGGTTTTGTTTTACTGCATCTGTTCATATTTGTTTCAATTGGTTTTATTTTTGTTTACTTGTTTAAGATAGGTTAGTGTTCAATATGTTTTAGCTCTTTATTTTGCTGCATATCTTGCTGTTTTTAGTTTTGTTTTTCCTGTTTATTCGTGCATATTTTCTTCTGTTTTTGCTGTCTTATTCCTCTGGTTTTTCTGTTATTTGTTGTTGCATCTTATTAGCTTATCTAGCTTGCTGTTTTTCCTTAGTTTCTCGTTAAATTCTTGTTAGTTTATGCATGGTCGGCGATCCTTGAACTTAGAATTAACACCACTAGATCCCGACTTAGAAAGAAACATTAGGAGAGCGCGTCGAGCTCGAGCTGAGATGGGAGATAATCAAAGGGAACCGCGGGTGGAACAGCATGAAGAAAATCGGAGGGAAGAGGAAGAGGAAAACGAGGCATTCGAAGATGCGAGAGCTGGGAACGGGGAGCATAGACGTATGTATGAGTTGGATTTCATGACGATTAGACATGAACTGCTCGCACTCATCGCGGCCGCAGTCCATTCTTGCATAGTGTTACCACCAACTAATGCCACTCATTATGATCTTAAGCCACATGTGATTCAGATGTTACCATCTTTCTATGGCTTAGATCATGAAAACCCTTATTCCATGTTAAGAAGTTTAGGAGTATAACGCCACAACCAAATTTCAAAACTTCTCGAGGAATCACAATCTTCGATTTTTCCTTTCTCCTTCATGACAAAGCCAATTGAATGGTTGGATTCCTTAGCACCTCGTTCTATTACATCCGGACAGAACTATTGAAACAATTCTACCACAGATTCTATCCGATGTCGAGTAAATGATGCGAGAAAGGAAATTAGTTCATTTTCTCGATGAGGACGAGAAATTCAGAGTGTTGGACAAGATTTAAAGATATGTTGATGAAGTGTCCACCCACGGATATGAGAAATGGCTTTAGTTCAATTTTTCTACCAAGGTTTATCTCAAACCAACCGTAGCATGATTGAACCGATGAATGGTGGGACATTCCGAATTTGACGGAGATTTGGCATACAAAGCTTTGGAAAAATTGCTGCCAACACACAAAATTGGGATTTCTCCTTGTCGTGATAAATCCCGAAGGACAAGAAAGGAGGCATCCGAGCTAAAAGGTGAGCAAGAGTTGACTCAAAGGATGGATGCGATTGTGAAAAGGTTGGACGAGAGAGTGTAGGAAAGCTCAGAATGCCGTAAATACATTCCTCAGAGAGTTGTTCGTATGCTAGCCCTATGCACCAAGCAGTAATTGTCCATCAATGACAGTTTTTGAGATGGAACAGGTGAACGCTTTCAACAGCTTTCAAAAGCCGTCCAATGGGCCATATTCTGAAACATATAATCCTGGGTGGAGAAATCACCCCAATTTTTCTTGGAAACAGAATCAACCCAACACCAATCAAGGGGGAGCACCACATTATCCCCCAGGATTTTCTTCTTACCCAAATCAAGGGCGCTCGGCTCAGCCAGCGTCATCATCTTATCAAGCCCCCAACCAAGCCCCAGCCTCATCAAACCAGTCACTTGAAGATACCATGAGAGATTTTATGAAATTGACTGGTCAATCAATAAGTGACATAAGGCAATCTACCATGGTGAACACCCAGGCGATCTCAAAGTTGGAGATGCAGATGGGACAATTAGCAATCACCCGGTTAAAGGGACAAGGAAAGTTCCTAGCCAAGCAAAGGAACAATCCTAAAGCATGTGGAAATTCTTGAATCAGAGCATAAAGCGATTGTCACTCGAGGTCGTGGAAGAGAGTGGACAATAAGGGTGAACCCAAGAAGATGATGCCGAGAAAGAAGAGCAGAGAGAAAAGAAGAGAGAGAGAAAGAAGAAGAAAAGAAGGAAGAAGAGCAGAGAGGAAGAGGGTGACAATAAAGAGGAAGGAGATGTTGAGCCATCTATCGTCACCCCTTGTAAAGAACCTCCTAGGGCGCTTGTGCCAAAAGCACCATACCGAAGATTACAAGCTAGGAATGGAGGGAAATTAGAGGACATTATGGAGGTATTCAAACAAGTCCAAATAAACATCCCATTCTTGGACGCCATCCAGCAAATCCCTTTCTATGCCAAGTTCTTGAAGGACTTGGTCACAGTGAAGAGGAAAACGAATGTCACTAAAAAGGCATTCATGACCGAGCAGGTCAGTGCTATCCTACAATGCAAGTTACCCCTCAAGTATAAGGACCCCGGATGTCCTACAATCACTTGCATGATAGGAGTTAGCCAGATTGAGAGGGCACTGTTGGACTTAGGAGCAAGTGTAAACTTGTTGCCCTACTCGGTTTATTTGCAGTTAGGGCTAGGAGAGCTGAAGCCCACAACCATTACACTGCAACTTGCTGACCGGTCTGTGAAGGTTCCACGGGGAATAATTGAGGACGTTCTGATTAAGGTGTACAAATTTTATTTCCCCGTGGATTTCATTGTTTTGAACACAGAGCCAGTTCAGGTGATAGGAACTGAGATCCCTGTGATTCTAGGGCGACCATTTTTAGCTACGGTTAATGCCCTGATAAACTGTAGGTCGGGGTCATGAAGATTTCTTTTGGTAATATGACAGTGGAATTAAATATTTTTCACATCAGAAAACAACCACTCGATTATGACCAAATGAATCAAGTGTGCTTGATTGAGGAGATTCTGGATGAAGTAATAGAAGAATCAAGCATAGAAGACCCCCTGGAAGCATGCCTCGCTCAATTTGGTGAAGACTTAGATTTGGATAAACTAATGGAGCAAGCAGAGGCACTTTTGGAGACAGCTCCTTTGGAGAGCAAAGAAAAGAAGGAGACAGCAGTACCTGATCCCCCGAAGAAGGAACTTAAGCCTTTACCTGATAGTCTTAAGTATAAGTTCCTAGGTCCAGCTGAGTCTTTACCAGTGATTATAGCTTCAGACTTGATAGATGCTCAGGAGGAGAAATTGTTGGGAGTTTTGAGAGAGCATAAGGAAGCTATAGGCTGGACAATTGAGGACATCAAGGGAATCAGTCCCTCGTTGGTTATGCACAAGATACACTTGGAGGATAATTCCAAACCATCGAAGGAAGCACAGAGAAGACTCAACCCAGCAATGCAAGAAGTTGTGAGAGCAGAAGTGATCAAGCTGTTGGATGCTGGGATCATCTATCCCATTTCTGATAGCAAATGGGTGAGCCCGATACATGTTGTGCCCAAGCGGGCTGGATTGACGGTAGTAAAGAACCAGGACAACGAGTTGGTACCAACTCATGTTCAGTCAGGATGGAGAGTATGCATTGACTACCGGAAGTTGAACGCTGCCACCAGGAAAGATCACTTTCCTCTTCCATTCATCGATCAGATGGTGGAGCGTTTAGCTGGGCACAAGTACTACTGTTTCTTAGATGGTTATTCAGGATATAACCAGTCCTGGACCTCAAGACCAGGAGAAGACTACCTTCACATGTCCCTTTGGGACATTCGCCACCGTTGATGCCATTTGGGCTATGTAATGCACTGCCTACTTTTCAGCGTGCATGATCGATTTTTTCCGACATGGTAGAGTGATTTATGGAGATCTTCATGGATGACTTCTTCGTCTTCGGATCATCTTTTCAGGAGTGTCTGGACCGTCTCACGTTGGTGTTAGTGAGATGTAAAGAGAAAAACCTCGTGCTTAATCGGGAGAAGTGCCATTTTATGGTTAAGGTGGGATTGTACTGGGCATGTCATATCTCGAGAGGCATTGAGGTTGACAAGGTAGATTTGATCTCTAACCTTCCACCCCACGTGCATCGTGAAAGAAATTTGTTCCTTCTGGGCCATGCGTGGTTCTATCGGCGATTCATCAAGGATTTCAAGAAGATCGCCAGCCCTCGTGTAGGTTGTTGGCCAAAGAGACCCCATTTGAATTTGATGATGAATGTGAAAGCATTTGGGGCTCTAAAGGAGATTCGACGCCCACACCGTAATTAGACCACCCATTTGGGTGAACCATTTGAGATCATGTGTGACGACGACTATGCTATGGAGCTGTTTGGGGCAGATTGAGAAACTTCCCCATGTGATTTACTATGCGAGCAAGACTCGAACATACAACTCAATTACTCCACCACGTAAAAAGGAGTGTTGTTGGCGCTTTGTTGACAAGTTTAGATCCTATCTGTTAGGATCTAAAATCATTATCTTTTCTGATCATGCGGCGTTGAAGTATCTTTTCTCCAAGAAAGATGCTAAATCCCGTTTGATTAGATGGATTTTGCTGCTGCAAGAGTTCGACATAGAAATCCGGGATAAGAAAGGGACAAAGAACGTGGTGGCTGATCATTTGTCTAGATTGACCATGGATTTCACTGAGGATGCCACTCCCATCTCTGAGACCTTTCCTGATGAGCAGTTGATGCACATTGCTCACAATCCCGCACCTTGGTTTGCGGACATAGTGAACTATCTTGTTACCGACCAAATGCCTTTGCATTGGGGGCGACAAGATAAGGTAAAATTTTTGTCCAAGGTGAAAACCTTTCTTTGGGATGATCCTTATCTGTTCAAGTATTGTCCCGATCAGATCATTAGGAGATGCATACCCGAATTTGACCAAACTGATGTCATCTCCTTTTGTCATGATCATGCATGTGGGGGCCATTTCAGTGCTAACAAGACCGCTGCAAAGATTTTGCAGTGTGGGTTTTATTGGCCCACCATGTTTGCAGACGCTCGTGCTTATTGCACTTCATGTGAGCGTTGTCAAAAACTCAGGAGTATTTCAAGGAGAAATATGATGCCCCTCAATCCAATATTGATAGTCGAGATTTTTGATGTATGGGGCATCGATTTCATGGGACCTTTCCCAAACTCCTTTGGGTTTGTACATTTTGGTTCTTTGTGGACTATGTGTCCAAATGGGTGGAGGCGGTTACAGAAGACCAATGACCACGAGTTGTGGTCAAGTTTTGAAGGACACGATTTTTGCTCGGTTTGGTACACCTAGAGCAATTATCGTGATGGTGGTACGACTTCAACTCGGATTTTGAGCCGATGAAGAAGTATTTCATCACACATAAGGTTGCCACTTACCACCCATGCATTTGAGAGTGGGCAGGTTGAAGTGTCAAATCGTGAGATCAAACACATTTTGGAGAAAATAAAGTGAACCCTAGCAGGAAAGATTGGTCTTCACGATTGAATGACGCTGGGCATATAGACGGCATATAAAACACGATTGGGATGTCACCTTATCGGTTGGTGTACAGGAAAGCTTGTCATCTTCCCGTCGAGTTGGAGCATCGGGCATACTGGGCCATCAAGCAGATGAACTTCAATTTTTTGAAGGCCGGCTCTCAAAGGAAGCTCCAACTCACTGAATTAGAGGAGTTGAGGAATGATGCGTATGACAGTTCGAGGAAGTACAAGGAACATATGAAGAAGGTTCATGACCAGGGCATTTTGAGGAAATCTTTTGAGCCAGGTCAAAAAGTCCTTCTTTACAACTCTCGGTTGCATCTTTTTCCTGGCAAGTTGAAATCTCGGTGGACGGGCCCATTCATCATTAGGACCATATTTTCTCATGGGGCCATCGAGATAGAGGATCCCAAGAATGGTAACATTTTTAAGGTGAACGGACAAAGGGTTAAACCATTCTTGGAGTTAAAGAGTTCAGAGATTGAGGCTACTCTTTTGGAGGATCCGATTTACACTGAGTGATGTAGTCTCTTATCACGAGTCTGGTTGAAGACGTTAAACTTAGCGCTTGTGGGAGGCACCCCTCATTATGTTTATTGCTTTATTTTCTTAGTCAAATTTGGGAAAGCATTCTTTAGGTAAATATTTTGTATCTTGTGTTTTTTTTAAATATTTGGTTTAAATATTTTCTTCGTTTTATTGTAAAAATCTTGTTTTATAGCATGTTTTGTGTTTTGTTATTTTTGTATAAAATTTTGGCTTTTTTTTTTTTTTTTTTTTTGGGTCTGCGTTGAACGCATTTATTATGCTCGACCGCATCTGCCTACGTGTTGACCTCGCCATGTGAGGTCTACAGACACCAGCCAGCACACACATGCACGCATCGACCTTACCATGGTAAGTAAGTTAGCGCACCCAAAGACACACACACTTGACCATTGCTCTGAACTCCTGTAAGTTCCGCATGTCTGCTGCACCACTTGCGCGCACGAGTGCGGTCGAACGCACTATGTGTCTGAGCTACTCAGAGCCTGGGCCTTCGTGACCTGCTTTTAGGTCATTCCCCCATCTACATTCTCCCCATCTCCCCTCCATTCCCCACCTAAATCACTTTTCAAATCACCTCCCTAACATCCAAAATCCCCAACCACCGCCACCTCCTTCCCACCACTCTCCACTCCCTCTCCACCCACCCACCGGCCGTCCATTTGGCCATTTTTTTTTAATTTTTCCATTCTCTTTTGAAAACCCATTTTTCAAATTTTCATTCTTTTTCATTTTTTCTTGAGGATCTTGGGCACAAATCCATTTTGGGATTGTGCCCCATTGTTTTTAGTTGGTTTCTGTGTTGTTTTTGCAGGGGTTGGGGTTGATTTGAAAGGGATTTCAAACCCTTTAGTTTTGGGCGCCCACCACTGTTCGAAAATTCCCAACCAACATTCATCATGCCTAGAGGCCAAGGCACCACTTCTCGGTCCACTGGGACCCAAAGCATGGTCGCCAGCTTCCATTGAGAGTCAGAGCTCTTATTGGAGAACACCTTTGCCATCAAAGAGGAGTTCTCCAATAATGAGGCAACGACTTGGGCTGTTCAAGAACTAAAAAGACGGGGCCTAAAAAGACTTTTCAAACCCATCGCCTCCACCGCTTATGAGCGCCTAGTTAGAGAATTCTATGAAAACTTGAGGTGTGAGTGCGACCAACCCAATGTGCTTTTCTCTTCCATTGACGGAGGAGAAGTTCAGTGACTATTGCCGACGTAGCGACCGCGCTGAAGTGTAACCATGAGCCCCCTGAGTCGGATACCCCCTGGCTCGAGTGCCCTCCCATGCTCACCGTTGAGGACATTGTTACCGATATGTGTGATGGGCATTTTGCGGACGGTCATCGAAATGCAGCCAGCAAAATGAAGATTCCTCAGAATCTTTTATTCATAGACATGGTGCTTTATAGGAACGTGTGTCCTTTGGGGCACAAGACACAGAGGAGGGATCTGTTCCTCAGTGCTCTGTATGCGTTCCATCGAGGTTTCTGGTGCTCCATTCCCGAGATCATATGGCAGATTCAGAAATTCTGGGATGGAGTGCACCACCGGGGAGCAGAGCACACGAAGACCTGGGGCTTGCCTTTCCCTTTTCTCGTCACTCATATTTTGAGGAAGAAAGGGATTAAAGGCGATTCGACTGACGGGCCCATCACTGAGAGCCCATACTTTGGCCCGATCCAGTGGCGCCAGAGTCTATCCCACATGCCCAGAGCTCGTACCAGCCATAGCAGCCAGAGCTGCACGGTGCAGAGCCATGGACATTCCCCGAGATGGCTGAGCCAGAGAGAGGCAAGCAGAGGAGCTGGGCGAGCGAGGAGTATGAGGAGGGGATCATGATCAGACGCTCAGATCTATTACATTTCCAGGAGACCCTCTTAGACATACGATCTCAGATCGTAGACTTGCAGAGGGACGCTCGTCAGGACAGGCTCGAGGTCCAAGAGATGTTCCGAGCCATCTTGGACAGACTACCTCCAGCAGCAGGACCTTCCGCACCACCACCAGCCCCGTGACGTCTTTGTGACGTCTTGGTTTATCTTTCATACCCCTTTGCACTACATCTGTATTTTCTTTATCCGCACACTGTGGGCAGTGCGAGATTTGAGTATGGGGGTGTTTTATCATGTTGTGCACATTTTATTTTCTATTATGCAGTTTATTTTGATTATGGTTTATTTTCCTTTGTGAGCTTAATTTTATGAACACATGATTACTTTTTGGATGGAATTTTGATTGTGTTACTTTCTTTGGCAAACTTGAGATATTGCATTTCAATTTGATTTTCACGAGCACATTTGGCACGTAGTCTTTGGGATTAAATGTTGAGTTTGGTCATGCTAGTTTTGTAAGCTTAAATACAATTGGATAACAAGTTGGGAAATAACCGTGGTTTACGTCAAAAAAAAAAAAAAAAAAATTTGATCATTTTGAGGTTTCCACCGAATAACCGAATCTCATCCCTCAGTAAGCATTGAGCATTCGCGTAAAAAGTGAGAAGTTAAACTTGATTAGCAAAGCTTCGTAGCCTTTTTGACTCGAGTTAGTAGGTCCTTAGGGGTGTCTTTACACCTAATGCCCTAAAACCTTCTGGTTTGGGAGTCATTGACCTAACGCTTGATACATGGGTCAACTAGACAGCTTAAGGGAGCTATGCAATAAAAAAAAAAAAAATTTGAAATAAACCATGGTTATTATGTCCAATGAGTGGTCTGGTGAATTTGAGTGTCAAAGCATGCATGGAAAAGTTTAGTGTTGAAATCCCCTGATTATGTGTTGAATTCACTTTCACTAGAATTGATTAGTGTAATGTCTCAGTTTGCCATGTTTGTAGCTTGATTAAAAATTCCTTGAAAAATTGTGAAGATGGTGTTTGTGTGATTAAGTTTGCTTTTGAATTTAAACTATGATTGTTATATTATTGCTTGATTGAGAATGAAATGTTTGCACAAATGTTTGTGGGTATCATTCCTGAAAAACCCTCACGAGACTTCACTCGTCCTCTAGGGAAATCCTAGAGGTTTAAAAGGCTTGTTGTATGCGCTCAATGCAACCGTTCTCCCACGAAAGCGGACTTATGTTTATTCTTTGTTTTGCTAAGGGACTAGCAAAATGTAAGTTTGGGGGTATTTGATGAGTGCTATTTAGTGCTCTTTCACAGCCCTTTATTTACGTTTGTTAGGCCATTAGCTTTGTTAATATTTAATTATTTGACTTGTTTTGTGTGCTTTTGTAATAAATGCCTTTACATCACGCCTTGACCGAGGGAGCAAAATGGACAACTGAGATGGCTCTCGCGGTTTTTCTCGGTCGACCGTGAATCGCACCGTGGATAACGCATGCGACGCATGCCTCAACGCAGTTTTTTCTAGCAGCCTATAAATAGGCCCTTGGTCATTTGGTTTTAAGCTTTTCTTTGCGTTTTTTTGAGAGTGTTTTGCCTTGTTACACTCGCCCAATTTTATTGTAAACACTTATCTTAAATTCATTTTATGCAATCTTTCATTTCTATTTCTATTATTTATCTAATGTGTGGCTAAAATCTTCAACTAAGGTTGAAGATTATGCCTTACCCGTAGCGTATATTTCTTGCTTTTTACATTAAGTGTTCTTAATTTCCGTCATTTAATTTCTGCACTCGTCGTTTAATTTTCGTGACAAATAATTAAATGGTTGTCATCTTTGATGCAATCATAGTCACCATCCAATGTGTTCCAAGCCAGGTGCACAACAAGTAATATTTATTGATTCAATATCCACTGTGATCCAAGGATACAGTGGAAGATTTTATCAATAAACAATTACTTATTGTAGCTCCTTAACGGTAAATACATTGTTTAGGTTTGACTTGTATCAAATGACAACAATAGAGTTGTGTTGAGGGGTTTTAACTTCTAAGATGGAAAAATAGGCATTTAATGTATTAAAGTTAACTTTTGATCGGGGTAAGGATAATCTTTGACCTTAGTCTTTTTTTCCATTCATTAACCTTTTCGTAGTATAGTTTTTAATTACTGCACAATTAGTGTTCTTGAAACTACTCGGAGCTAGGTTAAAGTATAGTTAGTTTAATTTCGATAATTTCTTAAGCAAACGCTCCTTCCTTGTGGGTTCGACTCGGTACTTGCACAACCGCTATACGAGCTTCGGTTCGTTCAATTGTGAGTATCTAAATTTGGTCCGATCAGTAGCCTAGGGGCATACCAGGTGATGGGAATGGCCAAGAGAAATGGGAGGTGGAATGGCTTATTTATAGGGAAAGTTTACCACCAATTCTCTAACAGAGCAGCAGACATCTAGCAACCCTAACGTATGTCCGGTGGTCTTTGCACATTGGTCCAGAGAGTGTTTCGTACGTCCAGGTATTACCCAAAGGGTGCCCCAAAAAGTAGCGTACATCCGATGGTCCCACATACATTCGTTGTACTTTTTGCAAGCGTGCATCTGGTGGTCTCCCCTGTACGTCCACACTACAAACAGCAACGTACATCCACTAGACCTAGCGTACATCCGCCTCTTGAGGATCAGTGTTTGGATTTTATTCTCTAAAGGTTCAAAGTGTTTTTTAGGCTAACGATAAGGGTTCTGGGTCTCATTAAACACCTTTATTGAAAACCTTCGTTGATTGCTCCTATAGAAAAGATTTTGTCTAATAAAAAGGTGGGTTTTTATCGGGGTATTACACTCTCCTCCTTATAGCAATTTCGTCCTAAATTTAGAGCTCTCAAAACCAAGAGTAAAATGTCTAATTTTGAAAAAAAAAAAAAAAAATTGCAATTCAAAACTTGGAAGGAGTAAAGAAATCATGTTAAAAATTCCACAATTTGAAAACGACAAGAAAACGTACTGAATAACATTTTTGCAACCTTTAAAAGGAGCAGAATAGATCAACAAGTATCACATCAACCAGCAACATAAGCAATCAATAAATATACACCAGACAAAATTGGCACCCTAAAAGTGGTGGACTTAAGCTGTAGCAAAATACATCCTAAATCCCCACCTCCACGGTGGACTTAACCGAAAAAGAAAAATAAATGCCTAGTAAGATAAACGTCTAAAGCTACGAGCGGGGTCGTCTCCTCAGAGTCGGCTCTACAAATGCTCGTACCAATGTCCCTCTCGCACTCGAGCTCCTTCTTGTGCCTGGGCTCCCACGGGCACTAGGACTCCCTCTAGTCCCAGGACTCCCTCAGCCCCCACTAGATTTGGAGTTGTGGATACCGTAGTCTCTGACGTCAAGAGACCCCATAAGGTGCTTGCATAGCCAGTCCAAGACGGCACGATCCTCGGCTCTAGCTCATTGCATCCCCTTGGAGGGCCTACTGTAGATCCTCCCGTGTCTCTCAGAGTGTAGCCTCGAGGTGATCCAAGCGCTGCTCCACTCTAGCAGGTGCCCCGCCAACACTAGGGCTGCTTCGTGACAAAATTGTGTTGATTGTTGTTTTTGAATAGTTAAACGTCAACATTCATTGCATCCGGAGGTACATCGGATGATTTGCTCTTGGACCAATATCGTTATGACTCTTAAAACAGTGTATGCATCAATTAGTTAAACAAGATTTCAATAATAGCAATAGAACATGCATATGTGCTTTAACAATAGATGGTTGTATGAACAAAGTGTTAGCGCTTAGAGTAGGTGTGTATCCTAATCGTTTTGTGTATGAACTAGGCATGTTAATATGTTGATTAATGTGGTGAGGTGGATTCTAGACCTTAGTGTTTTTATCTATTTGTTTTTAAGCGTTTAGGTTAGTTTACATTTTATGCACGCCACGTGTTTGATACTTGGAACTAGGTTAAGATAGAGTTAGTTTAGGCATAGAATTAGTTTTATACAAACGCAATTCCCTGTGGATACGATCTCGTACTTGCACAACATTACACGAACAATGACTCGTGCTATTGCGTGTACAAGTAAATTTGTACATCAAATTTTGGTGCCATTGCCGGGGAATCTTTTGTTTTGTTTAAATTAATTTTTTGTCTAGATTAATTTTATTTTTCTACTAGTTATTTTATTTCGGCAATTATTTTATTTATTTCTATGTTTTTGTATAGAATTTTTTTTTTTAAAAAAATAGATTAGTGTTTGTTTGGCTATTTTGGTGTTTGTTAAAGTTTTTGGAAAATCACTCTCTGTTAGTGCGATCGATCGCACCTTTGTTGCAATCGAGCGCACTTGCATCATTGATAGCTTGTTTGCGTGCTTGCGCTTGATAGTGTGCAGTAGCATGTGAGTGCACCTAGACTAACGGTAGCGATGCTTGTGCTTTCGATCGATCGCATTATTTGTCGAGGCACCTACAACCTGCTACATTTTTACGATCGCACGGTACCTACGCTAGAGTGCACCTTCGCAATCAGCACCAACAGACTTGAAGCAACTAAGTATATAATTTTTTATTTTTTTGATTTTATTGTTATTTATCTTTATTTGTTTATTTTAATTACTTATCTTTTTTTTTTTTAATTTAGTTTGTTATTGTTAATTTTTGTGAATATTTCATTTTATTTTATTTTTGTTTTGTTAGATTATTTTTGTTCTTTTTGTTTATTTTATTTTCTGCAAAAATGGTTATTGCTTCATGTAGGATATTTACTAATGATGTATAAACCATGTGTTTGTGTGAAGGGCTTTGTCCATTAATAACATAGTGCCAATAATTGTTTGTGGGTGTCATTCTTGGAAAACCCTCACGAGACTTCACTCGTCCACTAGGGATGCCTAGGGGTTTAAAAGGCTTGTTGCATATGCTAAATGCAATCGTTTCTCCCATGAAAGTCGATTTATGTTTATAGTTTCCATTGTGTTTTCATTTTTGTTTTGCTAACGGACTAGCAAAATGTAAGTTTGGGGGTATTTAATCGGTGTCAAATATTGTATATTTGACCCCCCTTAACTTATGTTTGTTAAGCTCTTAGCTTTGTTAATTTCTAATGTTTTGGTTAGTTTTGGTGTTTTAGTGTTTTGCAGGTTGCTAAGTCGCATTTGGGGCTGATGTCATTAAATCTGGGGCTTAAAATAGTTCGGGGAGCTTTGGCAACAAAAATTGAGTCGAGCAATGATTCGCACCTGACGACTCCCACCAAAATGGCCATATCTGGAGCTGTAGAACTCCGATTGGGGTAATCTTGGTGTCTTTGGAAAGCTAACTCAAAGATCTACAAAATCATACTTCACAAGATTTGGCCAATTTTGAAGTATGTGCGCTCAAGCGCACGTTTTGCGATCGAGCACACTTGTGCCCATCAAATGTAGAAATTCATTCACGAGTGCGATCGAGCGCACTTAACCGACCTGACAGCACTGAAACCCTAAAATTTAGCCTATAAACACCCCCATTTCTTTTGTAAACAGGTAAGGATGCTTGGAGGACGCTAGGAGGCGCCTTTGGGAGCTGGGACTCCCCTGTTTGGCAATTTTGAGCTCCTCTAAACGGCACTCTTTATATAGTTTAATTAATATTTAATGCTTTCTTTTATTTTTTCTTTTGTTTCTTGTTATGATTATAGGCTAATCTTCAACTAAGGTTGAAGATGAAGCCTCACCATTTATTTATGTTCATGTTGTTATGCTTAATTTAATGCTCTTTTTGTCATTTAATTTTATGTATATTCATTTTCATACATTTTAGTGACAAAAGTGTGTTGATTGTTGTTTACAAATCGTTAAACGTCAACATTCGTTGTAACTGGAGATACATCGGATGATTCATCTTCGGACCAATATCCGTTGTGAACTCTTAAAACAGTGTTTGCATCGATTAGTTCGACAAGATTTTGTAATAACAATAGGATATATATATGTGCTTTATTGACAGATGGAAATATGAACATTGTGTTAGCGCTCATAATATGCCTAGTAGTATAGTCGTTATTAAGTATGAACTAAGCATGACTATATGTTAATTAATTGTGGTGAGGTGGATTCTAGATCTTAGGTTTTTATTTATTTGTTTTATTGCATTTAATTTAGCCTTTATTTTTAATGCACGCCAACTGTTTGATATTGGGACTAGGTTAAGATATTATTAGTTTAGGCAATTTAAATTGATTTTTTCAAGCACGATTCTCTGTGGGATTTGACACTCGCACTTGCATACCCGCTACACTGCATAACTACTCGTGCAATTGACGAATACAATTAAATTTGTGCAACAACTTGGCTCGAAGTTCTAAATGCAGGGCTTTTAGTCTTTGACCATTCACCTTGAAAATGTTGCCATCCCTTGGGTCCCGCAATTCAACTGTACCATGTGGAGACACTAAAGTGACTATGAAAGGGCCATCCTATTTGGAGCGGAGCTTACCAGGGAAGTGCCAGAGTTTGGAGTTGAATAGCCATACTTTTTGGTCCGGCTCAAATGTCTTAGGCCTGATGTGTTGGTCATGAAATGCCTTTGTCTTCTTCTTGTAAATTTTGGAGCTGTCATATGCATCGTTTTCCAACTCCTCCAACTCTGTCAACTGAAGCTTTCGATGGGAGTCGGTTGCTTGCATATCAAAGTTGAACTGCTTGATTGCCCACAAAGCTTTGTGCTCCAGTTCCATAGGGAGGTGACATGCCTTTCCATAAACTAACCAGTATGGTGACATTCCAATCGGCATCTTGTAAGCTGTGCGGTAGGCCCATAATGCATCATTGAGGTGCAAGGACCAATCATTGCGGTCTAGCCTAACCGTCTTCTCCAGAATATGCTTGATCTCCCTATTGGAAACTTCTACTTGGCCACTAGTCTGAGGATGGTAGGGAGTGGCTACTGATCGGTGCCTAAAAGTGCTGATTTAGATCCCTTAATTTATATTTATTAGACCTTTAGCATTGTTAATATTTAATCATTTTTAGTGTTTTTAGTATTTTGTGTTGTGCAGGACATTGTGTTGAATCATGGTTAGCAAGGGCAAGAAAGGACTTAAAGAGAAGAAGCTGCCAAAGTGCGTTCGACCGCACTTGGTGCGTTCGACCGCACTTACGGACGCGCGCACACCACGGTCGCACGCAGCGCGCAGCACTCACGGTCGCACGCAGCGCGCAGCACCCACGGACGCAGCAGCAGCGCGCACACCACGTTCGCACGCAGCAGCAGCCGGCCCTAGCGGTTATGTGCGTTCGAACGCAGATGCTCTGCGGTCGAACGCACCTCCATGTCAGCCCTAGCCGCCACAGCAGTTATTTGAGGTCGAACGTGTAGCCTGCGTTCGACCACAAATAACTGGTAAGTTCGAACGCAGGTAGTGCGTTCGAACGCAATTCAGTGTCCAGCCAGCCTATAAATAGGACCTCGTGTATTCATTGTGAAGCACGTTTTGGGAGGTGCCTCTAGGGCCCAAGCCCTCTATTTTTCACTGTAAATCCCTCCTAAATTGTCGTTTATTTAATTTATGTTTAATTTTACTTTTAATTAGTCTCTTTCTCCCTTCGCTTTAATTTGTTTATATATATATGTTTAGTTCGTATTATTCTGTCATTTAATTTATGTCTATTCGTTTCAATGCATTTTAGTGACAAAAGTGTATTGATTGTTGTTTGCCAATCGCCAAACGTCGACTAACGTTGCAACCGGAGATACATCGGATATTCGTCTTCGGACCATTATCCGTTGTGACCTCTTGTAACAGTGTTTGCCTCGGTTAGTCCGACAAGATTGTGTAGCAACAATAGGATATACATATGCGCTTATCGATAGACGGAAATATGAACAATGCGTTAACGCTCAAAGTATGCCTTGTAGCATAACTGTTAACAAATATGAGCTAAGCATGTTTATATATTAATTAATTAATTGTGAAGTGGATTAGGGACTGTAGTCGTTTTTATTTCTTTATTTTAATGCCTTTTAACTTAGTTTAATTTTCTGCTTTATTTTATTGCATTTATAGTTTAGTTTATTTTATGCACGTTACCTGTTTGTTTTTGGGACTAGGTTAAGATCTTATTAGTTTAAGCGCTTTAAAGTTGGTTTTCGACAAACACGATTCTCTGTGGGTTCGACACTCGCACTTGCACAGCCACATTACTACGATCGACTCGTGCAATTGGCGAGTACTATTTTTGGTACGACCAAATTTTGGCGCCGTTGCCGGGGAGTCGGTGTTTTGTTGAAATTAATTTTTCATGCTTAGATTAATTTTATCTTTCTACTAGTTATTTTAACTGTGCATTTATTTTATTTATTTCGTGCTTTTGTATAGATAAAACCCAAAAAAATTAGATTAGCGTTTTTGTTTTGGTTTTTGGTTTCCTGTTTTAAGTTTTTTTGAGTCCCTGGAATTTCTGCCTGGCACGGTGCGGTCGAACGTAGGTGCTCTACGGTCGAACGCACTTGGGCATTTTCCAGCACAGTCGCGTGCCTGCGTTCACCTGGCACGCCTCTGCGTGCGAGCGTACGCCCCTGTTTTAAACCAAGCAGTGCAGAGTACGTTCGAACGCACATCCATTGCGTTCGAACGCACTTGCAGAGGCTGCTAATATTTGAGTGGCTGCGATTGATCATCGTTCCTGCGCTCGAGCGCACCTCAGCTGCTGCAGCAGCAGACCCGAGGCAGGTATGTGTTCTGTTTTTGCTTTTTCTTATTTTATTTAATTATTTATTTATTCCGCCTGTGTTTATTTATTTACTTGTTGTTCTTAGTTTAATGTTTTGTTAGTTTATTTGTTAATTTGTTTAGTTTATTTTTATTAGTTGTAGTTTATTTTTATTTTATTTTTGTTTTTGATATTGTTTCGTGTGGGATATTTTGAATTGTTTGGGTGAAGCATGAGTCTTCCGTTTGATTATTTTAATGTTTCCCCTACCACTATGCACCCACATGAACCGTGTTCACACTGCTCCAGTCCTTATCATAGTTTAGGTGATTGTCCACATTGGGGACAATTTTCTGATTTTTCAAATGAGCAGTTGAACACCAGTTTCTCGATCTGGTTTGAATCTAATTCAAATTTTATAACCCGATGAGCAACAATCGATTTTTCGTGCATGATCATGCTACGGAAAATTTTACTCCCAGTGATTGTTTGCACTTCCACGAATATCTGCGATTCGACAACCATTTTTCTTCCCATTCATCATACGACTATCCTCCTCAGACGTCTTCCTTGGAAGACACTCTTAAGGAATTCATGGACCTAGTTGGCCAACCCACCATTTCTGCGTCTCATGAACCATCATTAGAAGACACACTCGACGCTTAGGAAAAAACAACCAACCTTGTCAAGAAATCATAGATGCCCATGTGGCAAACATCAAGAAATTGCAAGGTTGGAAGAACAGTTCGGTCAATTAGTTTCTAAATTCAACCTAGTTGAGGAGGAAGAGTTTGATTCATGAGATGGCTCATCCTCCCCAAGAGTCATTTGAGCAACATTTTCCCTCGGTTCATGTCGATGACCGAGGGAGGAGTGAACCAACTCATGGCAGCCATTTATGCCCATGCTTTCTCACACTCACACACCTCATCGGTCATGTGAATATTGTTATCATCATTCTCACCGGTTTGATGATTGTCCTTTCATTAATTATTATATGACTGAGGTTAACAAGTCTGCACTTGACAATGCTCAAACCACCACTATACTTGTTGATGAGGAAATAGGAGATGAAATTGCAAGTGAGTGTAGTTTAGAGGATCCTGAGATGGAACACCTTGCTCCGGATAGTGATGACCTAGATAGGCGACTTGATCATGTTGATACTTTTAGTGAGCCTAGTCTAGAGAATCCATCTGGAGGAGAGTGTTTTGATGAAATTGAAAATGATTTGCATCTAGACAAGTTCCTCGAGCAAGCTGTTAGGTGTAGAGAGCCGAGTCTGGAGGATCCTTTGGAAGAGAGTTTTGCTCAATTTGAGTTTAATTTGTACCTTGACATGGTGCATGAGCAAGCTAAGGTTTTAGTGGATCCCGCTCCTGAGAGGCTGACTGAGAATGGAGGAGAAGAGTACGAGGAGCAGTTTGAGCCCCCGCCAATTTTAAATTGGCCCAATGACAAGGAAGTGAGTACTGAAGCTTACTCCTTCATCACAATCCCTCTCGAGACATATCATCAAGTTCCATCTTTCCATTATCTCGAAGAGTCGTCTTATGTAGAAATCTTTGAGGATTCACACACACAAGATCACAAATTTAGGAACCGTGTTCCTAAGTGGATCCCTCGAAACAAGGACAACTACATAAGATGGCTTAACATCCTTCCAGAGGGGTATCTTATTTTAAGGAAGAAAGGATGGAAGGGATTGGTTGGACACCCTTATGAGCGGGGAAGGTGCGGTATTTTTTATTGTTATTTTATTTATTTTCGCATTTTGATTTATTTTCTGTTTTTGTAAATAGGTGTGTTTTGTGTTTTGTGCTTGGTAATTTTATTTTGTATATAGCTTTAAAAAAAAAAAAAAAAATTTGCACTGCACGTTCGAACGTACTTATGTAAGTTCGAACGTGTACTGCGCTGCGTCCAACCTTGCCTTGGTGAAGTTCGACCGCAGCGCCCTTCACACACCCACTGCACTGCACGCATGCGTTCGAACGTGCTTGAATAAGTTCGAACGCATTCCCTTCACACACACGCACCTGCACGAGTACGGTCGAACGTACGTATGTACGTTCGAACGTACTCGGTTTTAGGCCCATCCAGACCTGCTTTTAGGTCACATTTCCTCTCCCCCATTTTCCCCTTCGGCCGTACACTCCCCATCCCCGCACCTCCGTCCTTCTCCTCCCCAAATCCAAAACCACCCACACCCACCACCACCCACCGCCTCACCCACCACCAGAACACCACCACCGGCCATTCTCCACCGTACCCACTCACCGCCGGCCACCCAAATCCCCAAATTTCCCATTTTGTCCCCAACCCACCCGAAACCCAATTTCTCCACAAAAACCCCCAAATTTTTTTTTTTTGTTCAATCAAAGGGCACAAATCCTCCCTTGGATTGTGCCCCTTGGTTCTGTGTTGGTTTTGTGCGAATTTGCAGGGGGTTGGGCTTAGTTTCCATAGGGTTTTTAAACCCTTTATTTTCGGGGTGCACACCAGGTGCTCGACAAATTGCCTCAACGAACCTCCATCATGCCTAGAGGGCAAGGTTCGTCATCCCGGCCATCAGGGTCCCGTGCTACAGCAGCCCAACCATCCATGGAGAGCCGGAAGCTCTTGTTGGAGAACACTTTTGCTATCAACGAGGTGTTCTCCAACAATGAAGCGACAAAGTGGGCCGTCAGAGAATTGAAGCGCCGGGGGTTGAAAAGACTTTTCAAACCCGTCACCTCCACTGCATACGAGCGGCTGGTCAGAGAGTTTTACACTCACCTGAGGACTGATAGTGACCAGCCGGACAGTCTTTTCTCCTCCATTGACGGGAAAGACGTGGAGGTGACCGTCGGAGACATAGCGGCTGCGTTAAAGTGCAACCATGAGCCGCTGAGTCGACACCGGCAGAGTGCCCCTCCATGCTCACACTCGAGGGCGTTGTTTCCGATATGTGTGAGCGTCTGTGAGCGACGCGACGCAAAGGCGAAGATTCCTCGGAATCTTCTCTTCATAGATATGGTCTTATGCCGTAATGTGTGTCCTTTGGGACACAAGACGGCGAGACCTATTTCTCGATGCCTCTACTCATTCCACGAGAGGATTACGGTGTTCTATTAGGAGATTATCGGCGTCGGATCGAGAAATTCGTGAGGGAGTCCATCATCGAGGCGGAGGCGAAGGCGTGGGGATTGCCTTTCCCTTTCTCATCACACATATTCGAGAAAGATGGGGATTAAAGGCAACAGCAGACGGCATTCACGATAGCCCACACTTTGGCTCCATTGATGGCGTCGAGTCTATCCCACATGCCCAGAGCCGCACTACGGCAGCCCGCACGGGCGAGCCCATGGACATTCGAGTTGGTGGGAGCATGAGGTGGCTTTGAGCCGGGACAGCGACGATGAGTCTGAGGAGGACGGCTGAGGAGTACGAGGAGGAGGCGGCTAGAGGAGGATGAGGAGTGTATCACGCTTAGGCGCTCGACTTATTGCACTTCCAGGACACCCTCGTGGACATCGATCCCAGATCGAGGGACGTCGATTTCATTTTGCAGATTTGCGAGAGGATGTTCGTCACTCGAGGTCCAGCAGATGTTCCGAGCCATCATGGACGCGCCTCAAGACGGGGACCTCATGCACCACCACCGACCCGTGGCGTCTTTGTGCGTCTTGGTTTATTCACACCTTGCACTTTGTTTTTATTATATCAACACTGTGTGACGGTCAGATTTTGAGTTTGGGGGTATTTTTATTGTGTGCACATTTTGTTTTTAAATTACGCATTTTATGTTATTATGGTTTATTTTCATTGGTGTGTTTAATTTGACGAACATATGATCACATTGATTAAGGGTTTTGCGGTTATGTTACTTTCATGGCATAATGAGATATTGTAGTTCAATTTGAGATTCACGAGCACAATTGTACGTAATTTGTGGGATAAAATCTAGTTTTGGTTTTGTTAGTTTTGTAACCTTGAATGCAGTTGGAAAACCATTTAGAGAGATACCGTGGTTCATCAAAAAAAAAAAAAAAAAAAAAATGATGATCATTTTGAGCTTTCCCAAGTAACGGATCTCTTGCCTCATTAAGCAATGAGTATTCGTAAAAAAGTGTGAAGTTAGATGTGGTTAGCAAAGCCGTAGCCTTTTGACTCGAGTTAGTAGGTCCTTAGGGGTGTTTTCGCCTAATGCCCTAAAACCATTTGGTTTGGGAGTCATTGACTTAACGCTTGATACATGGGTCAATTAGAAAGCTTAGTGAAGTTATGCAATAAAAAAAAAAAAAAAAAAAAATTTTGAACCTTGGTTGTTATTTTTAATGTGTTGACCAATGAACTTTGAGTGTCGAAGCATACACGACTAATGATTGGTTTTGAAATCCCATATTTTTGTGCTAATCTCACTTTCACTAGAATTGATTATTGGATCTCATAATGCCATGTTTGTATCTTGATTGTTAATTCCCTGAAATTTGTGAAGATAGTGTTTGTGTGATTAAACTTGCTTTTGAATTTAAACCATGATCGATATATTTTTGTGTGATTGAGAATAAAATGTGTGCACAGATGTTTGTGGGTATCATTCCTGAAAAACCCTCACGAGACTTCACTCGTCCTCTAGGGAACTCCTAGAGGTTTAAAAGGCTTATTGCATACGCTCAATGCAATCGTTTCTCCCACGAAAGTGGACTTATGTTTTTATTTTGTTTTTCATTTTGTTTTGCTAAGGGACTAGCAAAATGTAAGTTTGGGGGTATTTGATCGGTGCCTAAAAGTGCTGATTTAGATCCCTTAATTTATATTTATTAGACCTTTAGCATTGTTAATATTTAATCATTTTTAGTGTTTTTAGTATTTTTGTGTTGTGCAGGACATTGTGTTGAATCATGGTTAGCAAGGGCAAGAAAAGGACTTAAAGAGAAGAAGCTGCCAAAGTGCGTTCGACCGCACTTGGTGCGTTCGACCGCACTTACGGAAGCGCGCAGCACCCACGGTCGCACGCAGCGCGCAGCACTCACGGTCGCACGCAGCGCGCAGCACCCACGGACGCAGCAGCAGCGCGCACACCACGGTCGCACGCAAGCCTGTAGCACGTTCGCACGCAGCAGCAGCCGGCCCTAGCGGTTATGTGCGTTCGAACGCAGATGCTCTGCGGTCGAACGCACCTCCATGTCAGCCCTAGCCGCCACAGCAGTTATTTGAGGTCGAACGTGTAGCCTGCGTTCGACCACAAATAACTGGTAAGTTCGAACGCAGGTAGTGCGTTCGAACGCAATTCAGTGTCCAGCCAGCCTATAAATAGGACCTCGTGTATTCATTGTGAAGCACGTTTTGGGAGGTGCCTCTAGGGCCCAAGCCCTCTATTTTTCACTGTAAATCCCTCCTAAATTGTCGTTTATTTAATTTATGTTTAATTTTACTTTTAATTAGTCTCTTTTTCCCTTCGCTTTAATTTGTTTATATATATATGTGTTTAGTTCGTATTATTCTCATTATTTAATTTATGTCTATTCGTTTCAATGCATTTTAGTGACAAAAGTGTATTGATTGTTGTTTTAATCGCCAAACGTCCGACTAACGTTAACGGAGATACATCGGATATTCGCGTCTTGGACCATTATCCGTTGTGACCTCTTGTAACGATGTTTGCCTCGGTTATAAACAAGATTTCAATAATAGCAATAGAACATGCATATGCTTTAACAATAGATGGTTGTATGAACAAAGTATTAAGCGCCGAGTAGGTGTGTGTGTATCCTAATCGCTTTGTGTATGAACTAGGCATGTTAATATGTTGATTAATGTGGTGAGGTGGATTCTAGACCTTAGTGTTTTTATCTATTTGTTTTTAAGCGTTTAGGTTAGTTTACATTTTATGCACGCCACGTGTTTGATACTTGGAACTAGGTTAAGATAGAGTTAGTTTAGGCATAGAATTAGTTTTATACAAACGCAATTCCCTGTGGATACGATCTCGTACTTGCACAACATTACACGAACAATGACTCGTGCTATTGCATGTACAAGTAAATTTGTACATCAAATTTTGGTGCCATTGCCGGAGAATCTTTTGTTTTGTTTAAATTAATTTTTTGTCTAGATTAATTTTATTTTTCTACTAGTTATTTTATTTCGGCAATTATTTTATTTATTTCTATGTTTTTGTATAGAATTTTTTTTTTTAAAAAAATAGATTAGTGTTTGTTTGGCTATTTGGTGTTTGTTAAAGTTTTTGAAAATCACCGTTAGTGCGATCGATCGCACCTTTGTTGCAATCGCTTGCATCATTGATAGCTTGTTTATGGCTTGCCTCGATAGTGTGCAGTAGCATGTGAGTGCACCTAGACTAACCAGGCGCAGTGCGCTTGTGCGATCGATCGCACACTTGTTGCAATCGAGGGCACCTACAACCTGCACTACATTTTACGATCGCATGGGTACCTACGCTTAGAGTGCACCTCAATCAGCACTCAAATGCACTTTGAAGCAACTAAGTATATAATTTTTATTTTTTTTGATTTTATTGTTATTTATCTTTATTTGTTTATTTTAATTACTTATCTTTTTTTTTTAATTTAGTTTGTTATTAATTTTGTGAATATTTCATTTTATTTTATTTTTGTTTTGTTAGATTATTTTTGTTCTTTTGTTTATTTTATTTTCTGCAAAAATGGTTATTGCTTCATGTAGGATATTTACTAATGATGTATAAACCATGTGTTTGTGTGAAGGGCTTTGTCCATTAATAGCATAGTGCCAATAATTGTTTGTGGGTGTCATTCTTGGAAAACCTCACGAGACTTCACTGTCCCACTAGGGATGCCTAGGGGTTTAAAAGGCTTGTTGCATATGCTAAATGCAATCGTTTCTCCCATGAAAGATTTATGTTTATAGTTTCCATTGTGTTTTCATTTTGTTTTGCTAGCAAAAATGTAAGTTTGAGGTAGTTTAATCGGTGTCAAATATTGTATATTTGACCCCTCTTAACTTATGTTTGTTAAGCTCTTAGCTTTGTTAATTTCTAATGTTTTGGTTAGTTTTGATATTTTAGTGTTTTTTGCAGGTTGCTAAAGTCGCATTTGGGGCTGATGTCATTAAACTGGGCTTAAAATAGTTCGGGAGCTGGCAACAAAAAATTGAGTCGCAATGATTACTGACGACTCCCACCAAAATGGCCATATCTGAGCTGTAGAACTCCGATTGGGGTAATCTTGGTGTCTTTGGAAAGCTAACTCAAAGATCTACAAAATCATACTTCACAAGATTTGGCCAATTTTAGCATGTGTGCTCAAGCGCACGTTTTATGATCGAGCACACTTGTGCCCATCGATGTAGAAATTATTCACGAGTCGATCGATCGCACCATGTGCGATCGAGCGACTTAACTGACCTGACAGCACTGAAACCTAAAATTTAGCCTATAAACACCCCATTTCTTTTGTAAACAGTAAGGACGCTTGGAGGACGCTTAGGAGGCGCCTTTGGGAGCCGGGACTCTGTTTGGCAATTTTGAGCTCCTCTAAACGCACTCTTTATATAGTTTAATTAATATTTAATGCTTTTATTTTTTTCTTTTGTTATGATTATAGGCTAATCTTCAACTAAGGTTGAAGATGAAGCCTCACCATTTATTTATGTTCATGTTGTTATGCTTAATTTAATGCTCTTTTGTCATTTAATTTTATGTATATTCATTTTCATACATTTTAGTGACAAAAGTGTGTTGATTGTTGTTTACAAATCGTTAAACGTCAACATTCGTTGTAATCGGAGATACATCGGATGATTCATCTTCGGACCAATATCCGTTGTGAACTCTTAAAGCAGTGTTTGCATCGATTAGTTCGACAAGATTTTGTAATAACAATAGGATATATATGTGTGCTTTATTGATGATGGAAATATGAACATTGTGTTAGCGCTCATAATATGCCTAGTAGTATAGTCGTTATTAAGTATGAACTAAGCATGACTATATGTTAATTAATTGTGGTGAGGTGGATTCTAGATCTTAGGTTTTTATTTATTTGTTTTATTGCATTTAATTTAGCCTTTATTTTTAATGCACGCCAACTGTTTGATATTGGGACTAGGTTAAGATATTATTAGTTTAGGCAATTTAAATTGATTTTTTCAAGCACGATTCTCTGTGGGATTTGACACTCGCACTTGCATACCCGCTACACTGCATAACTACTCGTGCAATTGACGAATACAATTAAATTTGTGCAACAACTTGGCTCGAAGTTCTAAATGCAGGGCTTTTAGTCTTTGACCATTCACCTTGAAAATGTTGCCATCCCTTGGGTCCCGCAATTCAACTGCACCATGTGGAGACACTAAAGTGACCATCCTATGGAGCTTACCAGGGAAGTGCCAGGGTTTGGAGTTGAATAGCCATACTTTTTGGTCCGGCTCAAATGTCTTAGGCCTGATGTGTTGGTCATGAAATGCCTTTGTCTTCTTCTTGTAAATTTTGGAGCTATCATATGCATCGTTTCCAACTCCTCAACTACATCAAGCTGAAGCTTTCTGATGGAGTTTGCTGTGCATATCAAAGTTGAATCGCTTGATTGCCCACAAAGCTTTGTGCTCCAGCCCATAGGGAGGTGACATGCCTTTCCATAAACTAACGTATGGTGACATTCCAATCGGCATCTTGTAAAAGGTAGGCCCATAATGCATCACTGAGGTGCAAGGACCAATCATTGCGGTCTATTTCAACCTGTCTTCTCCAGAATATGCTTGATCTCCCTATTGGAAACTTCTACTTGGCCACTAGTCTGAGGATGGTAGGGAGTGGCTACCTTGTGTGTAACGGAGTACTTGAGAAGCATGGTTTTGAGAAACCAATTGCAGAAGTGCTTGCCTTTGTCACTGATGATGGCTCGGGGAGTACCAAATCTGCTGAAGATGTTGGTGTGGATGAATTTCACTACCACCTTGTGATCATTGGTCTTGGTGGCCCTAGCTTCAACCCATTTGGAGAAATAGTCTACCCCTACCAAAATGTACTCATGCCCAAAAGATGGTGGAAAAAGGGCCCATGAAATCGATACCCCAGACATCAAAAATTTTGACTATGACGATGGTGTTCAATGGCATCATATCTCTTCGAGACATAGCTCCTAGGCGTCTTTGAACAAAGTTTGCCACGTGAATCCACATTGTAGAACCTTGGTTGCAGTCTTCTTGGCACTGAAATGACCCCCATAAGCTAGAGAGTGACAAAATGTGAGGATACTATGGAATTCACTCTCCAAAACGCAACGTCGGATAATCTAGTCAGCGCAATATTTGAACAACTCCAGATCTTCCCAAAAGTAGAATCGAACTTGCTTGATGAAGCGATCTTTGTCTTGCTTAGACCAATGAGGAGGAATCTGACCTGTGGCTAAATAGTTGATGATGTCAGCATACCACAGTGGTTCTCTTGGAGTAATTTCAAACAATTGCTCATCCGGGAAGGAGTCATGAACTGTAATTGGTTGAGGTGTCTCAAACTGAATCCGTGACAGATGGTCAGCGACGACATTTCAGTGCCCTTCTTGTTCCAAATCTCGATATCAAATTCTTGTAACAGCAGAATCCATCGGATCAACCGGGGCTTAGTCTCCTTCTTTGCCAACAAGTGTCACAAAGTAGCGTGATCATAGTAGATAATTAGCTTGGATCCCAAGAGGTATGATTGGAATTTTTCCAGGGCAAAGACCACAACTAGGAACTCTCTCCTTGTTGTTGTATAATTGACTTGAGCATCCATCAGAGTCTTGCTAGCATAGTAAATGATGTGAGGAAGCTTGCCCACACGTTGTCCCAAGACTGCACCCACAGCAAAATCGGATCCATCATACATGATCTCAAATGCGAAGGACCAATTAGGAGGTTTCATGATGGGTGCAGAGGATAGCAGAGACCGGAGCTTCTGGAATGCCTCATGACAAGCCTCATCAAAGTTGAATGGGATGTCCTTGGCAAGCAGACTGCACAAGGGCCTTGAAATCTTGTTAAAGTCATTGATGAAGCGTGAATAAAACCTAGCATGCCCTATGAAGAAGCGGATCTGCTTCACTGAAGTAGGTGGCGGTAGATTTTCAATCAGCTCAACCTTTGCCCGGTCCACCTCAATTCCTCTCTTGGATACTATGTGGTGCAGAACTATACCCTCTTGCACCATAAAGTGACTCTTCTCCCAACTCAACATTAGTTTAGTCTCTTTGCAACGTTTTAGCATAAGTGAAAGATTATGGAGACAGTTATCAAAGGAAGACCCAAAAACAGAAAAGCCATCCATAAATACCCCCAAAAACTTTTCTACCATATCGGAGAAGATTGACATCATGCATCTCTAGAAGGTGGCAGGTGCATTGCATAGGCCAAAGGGCATGCGTCTGTAAGCAAAAGTGCCAAAGGGACATGTGAAAGTCGCCATCTCCTGGTCTTGGGGCTCAACAGCAACCTGGTCGCATCAAGAGTAGCCATCTAGAAAGTAATAGTAACTCTGGCTCGCCAGACGCTCTAGGATCTGATCAATGAAAGGAAGCGGAAAGTGATCCTTCCTAGTGTGGGAGTTGAGCTTCCGGTAGTCAATGCAAACACGCTATCCTGTGGTTGTGCGTTGTGGAATCAACTCTCCGGCTGCATTCTCGACTACTGTAAGGACGGACTTCTTTGGAACTACTTGAGTGGGGCTGATCCATTTGCTGTCTGAGATAGGGTAGATGATGCCAGCATCAAGTAATTTGACTACTTCGTTCATCACAACCTCTTTCATGTTGGGATTCAGCCGATGTTGTGCCTCACGGAAGGGTCTGGCTCCTTCTTCTAGATGGATCCAGTGCATACAGATGAATGGATCAATTCCTTTTAGGTCTACTACAGTCCACCCAATAGCCTCTTTATGCTCCTTCAACACTTCTAACAGATTATCTTCCTGGTCCTTCTGTAGATCTAAAGCAATGATGATTGGAATAGTATCGTTAGCACCAAGGAAGGCATACTTAAGCTTGTCTGGTAGGGGCTTCAACTCAAGCTTCGGTGGAGACTCATGGGATGGGATGGGAGGAGTGCTTTGTGTCAGAAGCAATGGTTCCTTTGGTATTCTCCATGGGTGAAACTCTGCACTGGCCGCTGTTTTTAGCAAATCTTGGACCTCTTCAATGTACTGGTCAGTGTCGAAATCTTCAAACCCAAAATGGGTTAAACAAGCTTCCAACAGATCATCAGCCAAGAGACTAATGAGTGAATCTTCTACATACTCTTCAATGTTGTCCACAAAGAAACACTCATTCTGATCAGGGGCATGCTGGAATGCATTGAAGATATTCAGCCTAACCTTCATATTTCCAAAAGAGATCTCCATAACTCCAGTCTGGCAATTGATGCATGCATTGGCTGTGGCTAAGAAAGGATGCCCAAGTATGACCGGAATCAACTTCTCAGGATGGGGAATAGGCTCGGTGTCAAGAGCGATGAAGTACACTGGGAAAAAGAACTTATCTACCTTGATGATGACATCCTTTACAATCCCCCTGGGTTTCTTGATAGACCGATCAGCTAGCTGCAAAATCACTATGGTAGGCTTCAGCTCTCTTACGCCCAGTTGCTGATACACTGAATATGGTAGCAGATTTACCCTGGCTCCCAGATCTAGGAGTGCTTTATCAATTTTCTTTTGTCCGATGATGCATGAAATTGTAGGGTCTCTAGGGTCCTTGAACTTCAGAGGAGTGTTGTTCTGAATCAGGGAGCTTACATGCTCAGTAAGGAGGACTTTCTTAGGAATGTGATTTCTGAATTTCCTCATCTGAGTACAAAGATCCTTCAGGAATTTGGTGTATGCAGGCACTTGCTGGATGGCATCTAGGAGGGGAATGTTGATCTTCGCTTGTTTGAACACCTCCATCATCACTTGTATTTTCTCTCCTTGTTTTCCAAAGTGAGAAGGTGCCTTGAGCAGTTCTAGGAATGGGGCCCGAGGCTCATATGGTGTCTCTGAATTGGGGGTAGCTGATGTAGATGTATCCTTGATCACTTGCTTACCTTTTTCCCTCTATAGAGTCTCTAAAGCCTCAATATGTTCATCTTTCTTTTCCTCCACTTGATTATCAACCACTCTTCTGCTTCTTAGTGTAGTGATGGCTTGAACTTGATGGCGATGTGAAGTATCTTCGTTTATCATGTAGTGCCCTTTAGGATTGACCACCGGTTGACTTGGAAGCTTCCCTTCTTCCCTCCTATTGAGGGTGTTGGCCATCTGCCCAACATGAGTCTCTAGTTTGGCTATGGATTGAGAGTACGAATTTACTGTCTAAGATATCTCACCCACTCTGCCATTTATTTCGCCCACCATGTTGGTTACCTCGCCCACCCTGCTAGTTATCTCACCCATCACGCTCAGCATTTGATCTTCCAAATTCAAATTCGACTGAGGAGGCTGTGCAGCCTAGTACTACTTTTGTGGAGGCTGGTATGTGGAAGTAGGGTGGTAGGGCTACCTATTGGACTAAGCTGGATTGTGTGGCCCTGGGGTTGATTTTTCTACATTTGGACTCTTCTAGGAGAAATTGGGGTGATTTCTCCATCACAGGTTGTAAGTATTGGAATACGGATCATTACTCGGTCTGGCGAAGGCTACATTGACCTGCTCATTAGAAATATCAGTATAATTGACAGCAGTAGGACAATTATTTACCTGATGCATAGTACTAGAACATAATGAGCATGATTCAAGTTGGGTGCCTATGTGAGCAGCATTGGGGGCGAAGCCAGCAGTCTTCAATTGATCCAACTTCTTGGTGATAGCTTCAACCACTTGGGTGGCCAAGTTTGAAGGCCGCCCTACATCAAAAAGATTCTCCGTCTTTGGTGGCTTAGGTGTGGGTTCTCTCCGTTTGTTGGAAACCTACTGACGAGAATTGTTACTCAGGTTTTCAAACATAGCCCATGCTTCATCTTCACTTTTTAACATGAATGTCCCCCCACAGGATGCATCTATTGTACTCCTACTAGGCTTAGTCAGACCATCCTAGAAACTCTACACTAGCTGCCATTTGGGGATAGCATGGTGTGGACATGATCTAAGTAAATCCTTAAGCCTCCCCCACATCTCATGGAATGGTTCACCCACATACTGGGTGATACTAGTGATAGCTCTCCTAGTGTCATTGGTCCTTCCTATGGGGAAATATTGCTTGAGAAAAACTTGTTGCAATTAATCCCAAGAAGTGATAGAATTAGGCTCTAAGGACTGGAACCAATGTTTGGCTCTATCTTTGAGGGCAAAGATAAAGAGACACATCTTTAAGGCATCTTCAGTGAATCCCGTCAATTGAATGGTAGAACATATTGTTTAGAATTCTAATGTACAAATTTAATTGTACTCGCCAATTGCACAAGTCGTTCGTAATAGAGTGGTTGTGCAAGTGCGAGTGTCGAACCCACAGAGAATCGTGTTTGTGTGAATTAATTCTATACCTAAAGTAATAATATCTTAACCTAGTCCCAAAAACAAACAGGTAATGTGCATAAAGTAAAAACTAAATTAAATGCATAAAACAAATAAATAAAATGCCTAAGGTCTAGAATCCACCTCACCATATTAATTAACGCAACTAATTTCTACATCCGTCTATCGATTAAAAGGGATGCATGACCTAGTGTCACGCTAGTTCATGCAACCTAACGCCCTATGCATGTCCTATCATGCCTATTGAAATAATCAAAAACATCCGTCCATTTGATAAAAGACAAAACATGAATGGTTTAGGCCTAAAGGATCCAAAGTGAAAGTGATTTAATGCTAACTACAATGGATAAATGAACGTAACCCGAACAATGAAATGTATCCATCGGACTAAATGCAAAGGCTAAATAACTACGGCACAATCGATGCAACTTTGTCACTAAATTGAACCAAAACGAACACACATGGCAAATAATAAACAGATTATGTAAAAACTAATTACGAAAGCATTCTAAACAATTCCATGGTGAGGCTTCATCTTCAACCTTAGTTGAAGATTAGCCTCCCATGCTAAAGGGAAACATAATCAACAATAACATAAAATAATAAATAATAAAATGACAATTTAGAGGGTTTATAGTGACAAACAGGAAGGTTTCTAGCCTCCAAGGGCGCCTCCAAACATGAAATAAATGAAATGAGGTAAGGTTCTATTTATAGACAAACTAAATCGTCTTTGCGAGTGCGTTGACGCAGGTTGTGCGTTCGATCGCACTCCTTGACCTTTGACCTCGTTCTCGACCTCGAGCTCATATACGTTCGACCGTGGCTTATGCGTTGCACGTAGTGCATTCGACCACAGCCTTTGCGTTTGACCGTAGATAACCGCTCTGAAATCCCATGGCGCAAGCAAGTTAGCGATTGCGGCTAGGGCAACGCAGACTTCACGGGCTGACGAGGAGTACATTCGAATGTAGCTTATGCGTTCAACCGTAGTGCGGTCGAACACACCAAGTGCGTTCGAACGTACTTCCAAGGGCTTGATATTCATCCTAGCCATTTCCATGCTTTTGACTGCAAATCGAATGTAAGGACCTGGAACACTATAAAATACTAAAACTATACAAAACATTAGATATTAACATAGCTAAGAACCTAACAAACATAAGTTAAGGGGGGTCCAATATACAATATTTGACACCGATCAAATTCGCTAAGGAAGTCATAAGGATTCTCATAGGTAAGCCCTAGGAAAGTCGGTAGACTTTGTATGGTGCTAGGCTTGATCTCATAGTGGGTTGCCATAATATCCGGCAACCTGAGACATGAAGGGGTAGTGTATGTGGGTGGAATATAGTGATCTTGCAAAGCTATGTGAGGAGCTCCAGCCATGGTATCAGTGGTGTGTTCTTTAGGCAAATTAGATTTCCTTTCGTCTCTAAGTTGTCTAAGAGTGTGTTCAATGTCGGGGTCACAAGTAATTAAAGGCAAAGACAAAGATCGGTGACCCAACATAAACTAGACCAATAATAAAAACAGGAAATAACAAAGAAAACAGAAAATTAAATAAACACTGAAAATGAAAGCTCACAAATGGCCCATAGATGCACTGGGATGGTGCGGCAAAAAGTTCTGTCACGAGGGCACTCGATCACACTTTAGGGTGCAATCGATCATAATGCCGAAGATGGCAGCAACGCAGGTGATCAGTGTCAAATAGTTTATATTTGGCCCCTTTAACTTATATTTGTTAAGCCTTTAGCTTTGTTAAAATCTAATTATTTTTAGTGTTTTTAGTGTTTTGAGTTATGCAGGTCTTTACAACAAAAGTTGGCCACAAAAGAGCAAAAGTACACTAAGGAGAAATGGATCCTTGCCAGTCGTTTGATCGCATTTGGTATGCGTTGCCATCGAGTAGTCCAGTCATCCCGCATCTCACGCAGGTGCCCTAAGTCCATCGCTTCCACAAGCTGCGCCTTCACGGTTTTCGCGTGAACGCACATTGTGCGATCGAACGCACAACTCATCATTACGTTGACGCCTTTGCATGCGTTCAAAAATAGGACCCTAGGTCCATTTGGTCAAACACACATTTTTGGGGCGATTTTAGAGAGCATTTTTGCTGCATTGCCTTTGCTTCTTGCCCTTTTATTTGTAAGCTTTTCATTTTAATTTAATTTTAATGCATTCTTTTACTTTAATTATGCTTTATTATTCAATGGGTGGCTAAAATCTTCAACTTAGGTTGAAGATGAAGCCTCACCCTTAGTTTATATTTCTTGCTTTTACATTTTATGCTTTATTTTCCGTCATTTAATTCCGTACTCGCTCATTTAATTTCTGTGACAAATAATTGAATGGTTGTGAGTTGTTGATACATTGATAGTCATCCCGTGATGTGTTTCCAAGCCGGGTGCACAAAGTTATTGGTTGTGATTTAATATCCATGATCCAAGGATACTGGATGATTTTATCCATAATCAATACTCATTGTAGCTCCTTAACGGTAAACACATTATTCGGTTTGACTTGTGTCAATAACCACAATAGAGTGTGTTGAAGGGTTTAAAGTTTAAAAACGGAAAATGAGTGTTTAATGTATTAAGCTAATTTTTATTGGGTGAGGTTCGTCTTTAACCTTAGTTATTTTATCCATACTGTTGCATTTTAGAATAATTTAATTTCTGCACATCATCTCTCACTTTGGGACTAGGTTAAGATATATTAAATTTAAGAGTCGTGTTAGTTTTTAATTGCAAAACGCCGTTCTCTGTGGTTCGATCTCGGTACTTGCGCAACGCTATACGACCTAACGGTTCATTCTATTGCGAGTACCCAAATTTTGTACGATCAAATTTTGGCGCTGTTCTTTGTGAACGGTTGTTTTTGTTTAAAAATTAATATAATTTTAAATTGATGTATTTTCTACTAGTTTTATTTTCTGCATTTAAATTTTGTTCATAGTTTATTTTGCATTTTTAGTTTATTTTCGTTATTTTCTAGGTTAGTTCTTAGTTCTTTTAGCATTACATTTGGTTTACGGAAATTTCAAGCGCCCGGTCAACGATCGAACGCCTTCTGCTTATTCGAACGGCTTATTTGTGCGCCTTTCATGCTGACGCTCATCAAGCGCTTGCGTGTGAGCCTGTGCTTTCATGACAAATATCATGCAGTGTTGCGTTGAGCCTTTTGATCAATTTCTAGACTTATTTTAATTGTTTTAATTGCTGTTTTGAGTATTTTGTTTCTTTGAGTTTAGCGGTGTTTAGTTTTATATTTATTTTAGTTGTTTAAATATTTTGCATGTGTTTTAGTTAATAAACTTTGTTAGTTGAAATTTTAGTTGTTTAAATTTTCTTATTTTTTGTTAGTTATTTTTGTTCTGCTTTTTTATTTCGCTCTGTTTTACTGCATCATTGTGCTTTGATTTGTTTTACATGTTGCTTTTGGTAATTTTAAGTAGTTTTTCATAGCTATTTTTGCCATCTTGTTGTTTGTTGTTTTGTTCCTTTGTTTTCTTTATTTTTCTGCATTGTTTATTTTTCTAGCTTATTGCTCTTGCTTTGTAGTTTAGTTAAATTTTATTGGTTTATGCTTGGTCAGATCCGTGAACTTAGAGTTGACATCATTAGATCCCGATTTAGAAAGAACCCTTAGGAGAGCACGTCAAGCTCAAGTGGAGATGGGGGATAATCAGAGAAATCCGAGAGTGGAGGAGCACGAGGAGCACCATGATCCAAGAGAAGGAACGGAGAATATAGAAGAGCTTATGACGGATTTCACAACGCCACTCAGAATTGTTCGCACTCTGCGGTGATTCCCATTCGTATTGTGTTACCACCGACTAATGCAACCCACTACGATCTTAAGCCACACGTAATCCAAATGTTACCCTCCTTTTACGGCTTAGATCACGAAAACCCTTACTCGCATGTTAAAAAATTCAAAAACATCTGTGCGACCACCAAATTCCATAATTTTTCTGAGGAATCTATCCACCTCAGACTCTTTCCTTTCTCACTTCATGATAGAGCCACGAGTGGTTGGATTCCTCGACTGCTCCATCACATCCTAGGAAGAACTGTTGAAGCAGTTTTACAACAAGTTTTTCCCAATGTCCAAAGTAAACGAGGCAAGAAAGGGAATCAGCCTTTACTCAGATGAGGATGAGAAGTTCTCGAATGTTGGGCACGGTTCAAAGACTGCGATGAAATGTCCCCTCATGGATATGAGAAATGGCGTCTGGTGCAATTCTTCTACCAAGGGCTGTCTCAGCCCAACCGTAGTATGATTGAGCTAATGAATGGGGGAGCATTTCTCAACTTAACAGGAGATTTAGCCTACAAGGCTCTGGAGAAAATTGCTGACAACTCCCAACACTGGGTTTTCACAAGTTGTCGTGATAAATCAGCCCGAACCCCTAAGAAAGGGGGCATCCTGGAATCAAAAGGAGAAATAGAGTTGGCACAGAGGATGGATGCCATCGTTCAAAGATTGGATGCCCTGAGTGTAGGAAAGTCCGTAAATGCGGCAAACACCTTTCTTGTTGAGAGCTGTTCTATCTGTGCTAGTCCCATGCACCAAGCACAGAGTTGTCCATCGATGATAGTTTATACTGAGATGGAACAAGTGACCGCATTCAACAACTTCCAAAAGCCGTCCAGTGGGCCATATTTAGAGACGTACAATCCAGGGTGGAGGAACCACCCTAATTTCTCTTGGAAACAGAATCAACCCACCACAAATCCAGGAGGAGCTCCTCATGCTCAAAATCACTATCCTCTAGGATTTTCTGCTCCTTATCAAAATCATGGACGCTCGCCAGCATCATCATCATCTTATCAAGCCCCCACCCAAGCCCAACCTCATCTACCCCATCGGAAGAGACCATGAGAGAATTTATGAAAATGATCGTCAATCAATCGCTGATGTGAGGCAATCCATATGGTAAACACCCAGCGATCGCAGGTTAGAGATGCAGATGGGACAATTAATCACCTAGGTGAGAGGGACAAGGAAAGCTCCCTAGCCAAGCTATGAACAACCTAAAGCATACCACAAAGTGGAAATTCCTCAAATCGAGCATGCAAGCAATTGTCACTCGAGGTCGGGAAGAGAGTGGACAATAAGGTGGTGAATGAGGAAGAAGAGCAGAAAGAGAAGAAGAAGAAGAGAAAGAAGAAGGGTGACAATCAAAAGGAAGCGGATCTTTGAGCCATCTCTTGTCACCCAAGATATAAAGGAACCTCCTAGGCGCTTGTGCCAAAAGCACCATACCTGAAAGACTACAAGCCCAAGAATGGAGGGAAATTAGAGGACATTCAGGTGTTCAAACAAGTCCAAATAAACATTCCATTTTGGACGCCATCCAGCAAATCCTTCCTATGCCAAGTTCTTAAAGGACTTAGTCACGGTGAAGAGGAAAAGAATGTCCCTAAAAGGCATTCATGACCGAAGCGGTCGGCTATCCTACGATGCAAGTTACCCCTCAAGTATAAGGACCTTGGATGTCCTACAATCACTTGCATGATAGGAATTAGCCAGATTGAGAGGGCATTATTGGATTTAGGAGCAAGTGTAAACTTGTTGCCCTACTCGGTTATTTGCGATTAGGGCTAGGAGAGCTGAAGCCCACAACCATGACAACGCAACTTGGCGGTCGGTCGTGAAGGTTCCACGGGAATAGTTGAGGATGTTCTAATTAAGGTGGACAAATTTTATTTCCCGTGGATTTCATTGTGTTGGACACGAGCCAGTCTAGATGGTAGGGTGAGATTCCGTAATTCTAGGGTGACCATTTTAGCTACGCTAGCAACACCTAATAAATTGTAGGTCGGGGTTATGAAGATTTCCTTTGGAAATATGGTGGAGCTAAATATTTTTCACATCGAAACAACCACTTGATTATGACCAAATGAATCAAGTATGCTTGATTGAGGAGATAATAGAGAGTAATAGAAGAATCAAGCATAGAGGACCCCACAGAAGCATGCCTTGCTCGGTTTGGTGAAGACTTGGACTTGGATAAACTTATGGAGCGATTCACTTTGGAGACAACTCCTTTGGAGAGCAAAAGAAAAGAAGGAGGCAGTGGTACTGATTCCCAAAGAAGGAACTTAAGCCTTTACGATAGTCTTAAGTATAAGTTCCTAGGTCAATTGAGTCTTTGCCGGTCATTATAGCTTAGATTTGATAGATGCTCAAGAGGAGAAATTGATAGGAGTTTTGAGAGCATAAGGAAGCTATAGGATGGACGATTGAGGACATCAAGGAATCGATCCTCGTTGGTTATGCATAAGATACATCGGAAGAAGATTCCAAACCATCGAGGGAACCACAAAGAAGGCTCAACTTGACAATGCAAGAGGTTGTGAGGCGAAGTAATCAAGTTGTTGGATCTTTGGGATCATCTATCCCATTTTCGATAGCAAGTGGGTGAGCGATACATGTGTGCCCAAAGGCTGGAGAGTGAAGAATAAGGACAATGAGGTGGTGCCAACTCGTATTCAATCGGGTTGGAGAGTTTGTATAGACTCGAAAGTTGAGCCGCCACCGGGAAAGATCACTTTCCTCTTCCATTCATTGACCGGATGGTGGAGCGTTTTGGGCACAGTATTCTTGCTTTTTGGATGGTTATTCGGATATAACTTGGTCCCATGGACCCGAAGACCGGAGACAAGACTACTTTTACTTGTCCTTTGGGACATTTCGCCTACCGTATGCCGTTTGGGCGTGTAATGCACTCACTGCTACTTTTCAGCGATGCATGATCAGCATTTTCTCCGACATGGTAGAGCGGATTATGGAGATCTTCATGGATGACTTCTCCGTCTTTGGGTCATCTTTTTAGAGTGTCTTGCCGTCTCACATTGGTGTTAGTGAGATGTAAAGAAAAACCTTGTGTAAGCGGGAAAAGTGCCATTTTATGGTTAAGCAGGTATTGTATCTTGGGGCATGTCATATCTCGAGAGGGCATTGAGGTTGACAAGGCAAAGGTAGATTTGATCTCTAACCTTCCACCCCCACGTCTTGTGAAGGAAATCGTTCCTTCTGGGCCATGTAGGTTCTATGGCGATTCATCAAGGACTTTCAAGATTGCGACCCTTGTGTAAGTTGTTAGCCAAAGAGACCCGTTTGAATTTAATGAAGAATGTTTGAAAGCATTGGGGCTCTGAAGGAGATTACAGCGTCCACAGGTTATTAGACCACCCGGTTGGGGTGAACCTTTTGAGATCATGTGTGACGCTCGGACTATCTTGGAGCTGTTTTGGGGTAGCGTATTGAGAAACTTCCCATGTGATTTACTATATGGAGGACTCGAACGACGCACAACTCAATTACTCCACCACGGAAAGGAGTTGTTGGCGTCGTTTTTGCTAGACAAGTTTAGGTCCTATTTGTTGGGATCTAAAATCATTATCTTTTTTACGATCTTGAAGTATCTTTTCTCCAAGAAAGATGCTAAATCCCGTTTGATCAGATGGATTCTTTTGCAAGAGTTCGACATAGAAATCCGGGATAAGAAAGGGACAGAATGTGGTGGTAGATCATTTGTCTAGGTTGACCATGGATTTCACCGAGACACACACCCATCTCTGAGACCTTTCTGATGAGCAATTGATGCACATTGCTCACAATCCACCTTGGTTCGGACATAGTGAACTATCTTATTCTTGACCAAATGCCTTTGCATTGGGGAAACAAGATAAAATCAAATTTTATCCAAGGTGAAAACCTTTCTTTGGGATGATCCTTATCTGTTCAAGTATTGTCCCGATCAGATCATTAGGAGATGTATACCTAAAGTTGATCAAACGAATGTCATCTCCTTTTGTCATGATCATGCTTGTGGTGGCCATTTCAGTGCAAATAAGACCGCTGCAAAGATTTTGCAGTGTGGATTTTATTGGGCCACCTTGTTTTTAGATGCTCGTGCTTATTGCACATCTTATGGTATCGAAACTTCGAGTATTTCAAGAGGAACATGATGCCCTCAATCCCATTTTGGTAGTTGAGATTTTTGACGTATGGGGCATCGATTTCATGGGACCTTTCCCAAACTCCTTTGGGTTTCTATATATTTTGGTTGTTGTGGACTATGTGTCCAAGTGGGTGGAGGCAGTTGCGTGCAAGACTAATGACCACAGAGTTGTGGTCAAATTTTTGAAGGACACGATTTTTGCTCGGTTTGGTACACCTAGGCGATTATCGATGATGGAGGCATTTTTGCAATTGATGAAGAAGTATTTCATCACTCATAAGGTTACCCTTACCACCCTGACAGTGGGCAGGTTGAAGTGTCAAATCGGAGATCAAACATATTTTGGAGAAGGCATGAATCAGCGAGAAAGATTGGTCTTCCCGATTGAATGATGCTTTATGGGCATACGGATGACATATAAGACACCGATTGGGATGTCACCATATCGGTTGGTTTTTCTGAAAGCTTGTCATCTTCCGTCGAGTTGGAGCATCGAGCTTCTTGGGCCATCAAGCGGCTAAACTTCAATTTTTGAAGCGGCTCTCAAAGGCTACAACTCACGAATTAGAGGAGCTAAGGAATGATGCATTATGATTCGAGGAAGTACAAAGAACATATGAAGAAGGTTCATGACTAGAGCATGAGGAGATCTTTTGAACCGAGGCTAGAAAGTCCTTCTTTACAATTCGGTTGCATCTTTTTCACAGCAAGTTAAAATCTCGATGGATGGGCCCTTTCATTATTAGGACTATATTTTCTCATGGAGCCATCGAAATAGAGGATCCAACGAATGGTAACACCTTTAAGGTGAGCGGACAGAGTAAAACCATTCTTGGAATTGAGGAGTCCAGAGCGTTGAGGACACTCTTATGGAGGATCCGATTTATTGATGATTGAGACATCATGAGTGCAGTGAAGGCGTTAAACTTAAGCGCTTGTGGGAGGCACCCTCATTATTTTTCCATGTTGACTTTGTTTGTTTGTTGTTGTTTGTTTTTCGGTTGAGTGTTTGCCATCTAAGTTTGGGGGAGCTTCTCTTATGACTTACCTCACTTGCGACATCCCTCTGGTATTGTATTTTTGGGCACATTGGGGACATTGTGCCATTTTAGTGTGGGGGTAGGGTAGACACTATCTTTTTGCATATTTGTTGTTTTTTCTATCTTTTTGCATATTTGTTGTTTTTTGTATAAATTTTAAAATTTTTTCTGTACATATTTGTTATTGATTGACATGACTTACATCATATATGTGGATTACATATCATTGGTGTGTTTTAACATTGATTAAACACTTCATATCTGTAGAAATCCTAGTTATCAATTCATATGTTGAATTAGAGAGACTTCACATGTTTACTCCATTTTTTTAGTCACATGCACACTGGCATAGGTTCTGTGAGGTATGAAATTTGATTTGAGAAGTATTTTTCTTGAGATTTGTGGGTTGTTGTGATGTGTGATGATAAACCTTGGCATAAAAAATTAAAAAAAATAATAATAATCATCACAAGTTGAGTTTTTCATTGAGTAACCGGAACTCTTGCCTCATTAAGCAAAGAGTGTTTGCGTAAAAAGATGAGAAGTCTTAAACAAGTGATTGTATGGCTAGTTAGACTTTGTAGCTCTTTTTGACTTGAGTAATTAAGCCCTTAGGGATGTTTCTACATCTAGTGCCCTAAAGTCGTCTGGCTTGGGAGTCACTGGCCCAACACTCGTTACATAGGTCATTTAGAAGCTTAAGGGAGTCAAGCATTGCACAGCCCACACAAAAAAAATAAAATAAAATAAAATAAAAATATTCTTTTCAATTCAAGCCTTGGTTCTTTTTAACACATTGCAGTCTATGAGTTTTTGAGAAGCACGCGTCTTTTGAAAATTGAAACCCCATGAGCATATGTTAGTTCACTTTGCACCTTTTGGAGCATGTTTTGTCTCGATTTTTCAGCTATGGTTTGATTGTTGTTGGAGGCCTTGATGATGTGGTTTGTTTGTTCATAATTGTTAAAGTTGCTAATGATGTATGAACCATATGCATGTGTAAAAGGCCTTGTCTGTAAATAACATTGTGTCATACAATTGTTTGTGGGTGTCATTCCTTAAAAACCCTCACGAGACTTCACTCGTCCTCTAGGGAATTCCTAGAGGTTTAAAAGGCTTGTTGCATATGCTCAATGCAATCGTCTCTCCCACTAAAGCGGACCTTCTATGTTTGTTACTGTTTTTAATTTTTGTTTAGCTAAGGGACTAGCAAAATGTAAGTTTGAGTATTTGATCAGTGTCAAATAGTATATTTGACCCTTTAACTTATATTTGTTAAGCCTTTGGCTTTGTTATTAGTATCTAATTATTTTAGTGTTTTTAGTGTTTTGAGTTATGCAGTCTTTACAACAAAAGTTGGCCACAAAAGAGCAAAAGTACACTAAGGGAGGAAATGGATCCTTGCCAAGTCGTTCGATCGCATTTATGCGTTAAAACGACTGACGGCGAAATCGAGGGCGATCGAAACGTAGTCCCAGTCATCCCGCATCACACGTGGGTGCCCTAGAGTCCATCGCTTCCAAAGCTGCGCCGTTCACGGTTTTCACGATTGACGCACATTGTGATCGAGCGCACAACTCATCATTACGTTCGAGCGCCTTTGCATGCGTTAAACGCTCTATCACTTTAGCCTATAAATAGGACCCTAGGTCCATTTGGTCGAACACACATTTTTTGGGGCGATTTTTAGAAACATTTTGCTATACATTTGCCTTGCTCTCGCCTTTTATTTGTAAGCTTTTCATTTTAATTTAATTTTAATGCATTCTTTTACTTTAATTATGCTTTATTATTCAATGGGTGGCTAAAATCTTCAACTTAGGTTGAAGATGAAGCCTCACCCTTAGTTTATATTTCTTGCTTTTACATTTTATGTTTTATTTTCCGTCATTTAATTCCGTACTCGTCATTTAATTTCTGTGACAAATAATTGAATGGTTGTGAGTTGTTGATACATTGATAGTCATCCTGTGATGTGTTCCAAGCCGGGTGCACAACGAGTTATTGGTTGTGATTTAATATCCACTGTGATCCAAGGATACGAGTGGATGATTTTATCCTTAATCAATACTCATTGTAACTCTTTAACGGTAAACACATTATTCGGTTTGACTTGTGTCAATAACCACAATAGAGTGTGTTGAAGGGTTTAAAGTTTAAAAATGGAAAATGAGTGTTTAATGTATTAAGCTAATTTTTATTGGGTGAGGTTCGTCTTTAACCTTAGTTATTTTATCCATACAGTTGCATTTTTAGAATAATTTAATTTCTGCACATCATTGTTGTGCCAAATACTACCTAAATTAATAGTAATATTTAGTACGTTTTACTCGCAAGTGCACAAGATCAAAACGATAGTATAGCAGGCAAATACGAGATCATTCCCACGAGGATTGTTAACTTTGCTTAGAATTAAAGAACTAAATTAAAAATATCAAGTTGTCACAAAATTGATATTAAGAAAAGAAATAAAAATAAAGATAAATAAAAGTGTAGGGCTTTGATATCCACCACTAATCATATTTAAATAATATAACAATATGCCAATGCTCCAATCATATTATGAATACCTAATGGTTGCCAACCTAAGGGCATGGTGTATACTCCTTAAGCTATTGGTTTCCCTAAGCAACGAATTAGGCATGGTGTATACTCTAACTCTTTTCTTTCCTAAAGGATTTAGCATGGTGTATACTAAGTTGTTCTCTAGGAAAGCATATGAACTGTGAAAACCGACAACCACATGAGACCTAGGGCATGGTGTATACTCCCGGTTTCCCATGTTGATTAACCCAAGAACCCGACGTTGATTACTTTTGTTACTTATGTTAAACCCAGGACTCGGTCATCCAAATTGATCTAACTAACAAGTCCATACCACATGCATATAATGGCCAATCACATACATATGAGGAATTCAATAAAACAGGCATTAATCAAGTTAAGCAACACAATATGATTATCACAAAGGTGCCAATATTGAAATATTAAATAAACATAATTAGGGTTTCAATCAAGCCCTACTAAAATAATTAGTTACACATAATTGAAATAAAACTAAAAAGAAAAGGAAAAGAAAGAACCGAAAACCGCTCCTAGAAGTAGCCTCCAAATTCTCCTCTCTGAAATTGTGTTCTCTAATTGTGAGGCTTAGAGGTCTATTTATAGGCTTTAGGAGAGTCCTAGAAATACTAGTAAACCTAAGAAATTCGGAATTCCATCTCCTAGACAAATTAGGAGACAATCCTATTACAAATCGGAGAAGGATTCGTCCAGAATTGGGCTCCTATCTTGCGGGGCGATTTTAGCATTGCGGCGGTCCAAATTAGGAAAATTCTATTTCACAATGATTTGTATAATTTTGAGTTAGCTTTCCAATACCGTTGGAATCACCTCAATCCGATATTTGAGCTGAAAGTTATGGCCAAAATACCGAGACATGTTCAGGATCCAAATTTAATCCGATTTTGACTTCAATTTGATAAATTCCGATTTAATCCTTTCCACATCTTCTAGATCTTCCCAATTTGCCCTTTAAGCTTGGAACATTTCTAGAAACGCTTCATTTTCTTCCATGACCTACAAAAACATAGAAAACACAAAAAGAAAGTAAAATAGACAAAATAACATAAACTAAAGGCATAACAAATATAAATTAAGGGGCTTAAATATGAATATTTAAGCACTTATCACACCCTCAAACTTACATATTGCTAGTCCCTTAGCAATACAAAATTAAAAACTAAATGTAAAACAAAAAGATAAATCCAGCTTTCGTGGGATGTACGGTTGCATTTGGCATATGCAACAAGCCTTTTTAACCCATAGGTATTCCCTAGAGGACGAGTTAAGTCTCGTGAGGGTTTTCCAGGAATGTTACCCGCAAACATTATGCATAGTTCATGTTATCTAAAAATTAAAGCATTACTCAAAACCATGATTTTCATTCATTAGCAGGCTTAAAAAGTTAAACTCCATCTTCACAATGAATTAGAATTCAAAGTCTAATCACTTACAACAGGTAAGTTAAGACATCACAAGTTCGAAACAATGTAAAGTGAACTAGCACAAAACTATGAAGCTTCCAAATAATTTCAATGTGCAATGTCTCAACATCTTAAGCTTCACTGAATTTCCTATCAGAATGAATAACAATGGCATATTTTTCTTATTATTTCTTTTATTATTGGGCTATGCAATGTTTAGTTCCCTTAAGCTTTCTAATTGACCCATGTAGCGAGTTTTTGGTCCAATGACTCCCAAACCAGATGGTTTTAGGGCATTAGGTGTAAAGACACCCCTAAAGACTTACTAACTCAAGTCAAAAAGGCTACGAAACTAAACTAGCCATAATGTTAACCAAATCAAATCTTCTCACCTTTTGACATGAACACTCAATACTTACTGAGGCAAGAGGCCCAGTTACTCAGTGAGAAGTTTATCAATGAGTATCATCATTTTTTTTTTCTTTCATAAAGTTAACCAAGTCAATTCTCTTCACTTTTTGACGTGAACACTCAATGCTTTGAGGCAAGAGGCCCAGTTACTCAGTGAAAATCTTATCAATGATCACTTTTTTATTTTTCTTTTTCTTAAATATTCTCATGCCAATATATCAAACCAATAAGTCATTCAGTGTTACCCAAAACATGAAAACATACACATGAAAACTACATGTCATACCACACCAATCATGTGCTAATGTGCTTGTGTTAGAGCAGATCAAACATGTGAATTCTCAACTGTCTAAAGTAAGTAACAAAACTCAAAAATCCAACATCAGATCATGTGTTCAAAATTTTAAGCTAACCAATGAATATCAAATCACAATTCTTAGATTAACCAAAATTTCAAGACAAATATGAACATGCAAATTTTTTTTATCAAAAACAAAAGCTGGGACCAAGTGTGTATAAATGTGTCCTCCATACCCCCAAACTTAAATTACACATTGTCCCCAATGTGTGTATATCATGGAAAGATCTTACCCAGGAGATGGATGAAACTATGAATAAGTTTGACTCAAAGCATTCCCCCCAAACTTGAACTCAAGCACACTTGTTCCTGAAAAACAAAACACTAAAGTAACGAAGGAAAACAAAAACAAAATAAAATAAACAAACAAAGAAAGAAATAAAAAGGATATGCTGTGGGGTGCCTCCCATGAGCGCTAAGTTTAACGTCTTCAGCCAGACTGTGGCACTTTAAACTTGAAGCACCGTCTTTTCTTCTCTTGCACCAAAGAATGATGTCTTCCCATTGCAGGGGGATTCCAATTGTCTATATATATGGGTGGACCACTCTGAGTCTTCTCAAACACTTTCTCATCTTGAATTGGAATAAAATAAGAAGAAGATTCAAGGAGCTTTTCTATCTTGATGTCCTCAATTTGCTCAATTGGTAGCTCTAACAGACTTCTCTCTTGGCCTCTTGGTGTTTCAGGAATAAGAGCTAATGTTGAAAAAGTCTTAGTGCTCTCTTCTTTTTCCTGATGTGACTCCTCTAGATCCTTAGTTTGCTCCTCCTTCCTCTCATCCACTTGATTTTCAACCATAGCTTGCTCACAAAATTGATCAAAGTGCTCTCCCAAAGGATCTTCAAGACGCGGCTCACAAAAATTATCCTCAAGCAGTTTCTTCATTCCAAGGTGTGGTGGTTGTTTGCTCATGATAGTAAGTGTATTCATCTTCCATGTAGTACTCATTAGGATTTGCCACCAAGCACCTTGACACTCTTCTTCTTTGAGAATATCGGCTTGTTTGTTGCGAGCGCCTTCATCTCCTCAAAAATTGTTGTGTATTCTTGGTCATTTCTCTAATAGTCTCTTGCAACTCTTCAGAGAGCTCAGGAAGAGGTGGTTCAGCCTGATATTGCTGTTGTGGAGCTGATTGACAGGAATATGGATGATCATAAAACTGCTGATATGATTGATGTTGCAGCCCATGAAATTGTTGAGCTTGAATTCCAGGATTTTGAGCTTGCCATGAGGTATTTGACTGTTGGCTCCATGTTGGGTTATATGAATCAAAATAGATGTCATTCCCCAGTCTAGAGAGTGATGTCTTCTTATGCCCAAAAATATTGTTAGAAATTTGTCTTATTGAAGGACAATTTCTAACATGGTGATAAGGGTCATAGCAAAATGAACATGGTCCATAGGGTGTTGGAGTACCTCCCCAAATGTGAATCAAAATAAAAAGAAATTAAAATAACAAGAGAAAATAAAACCAAAAGAAAAGAAAAACTCTGGCCAGCGTTGTTCTTTATCGTAGAGCGCTTGATCGCACAGGTTGGTGTGCTCGATCGCACTTGAGGCAAAACTGCAAAACAGAAAAGAAAACACAGCGTCTTTGGCGCGGTACGATTTATGCGATCGATTAAAGCCTGGCGGTCGCTTCGATCGCACCGCTGCAGAACAGAACTAAAATTCCGAAAAATCAGTAACACGAAAATTTAAATAAAATAAAACTAACTAATGAGAAAAAAATTCTAAACAAAATTAAACAATCCCCGGCAACGGCGCCAAAAACTTGTTGTGCCAAATACTACGTTTTACTCGCAAGTGCACAAGATCAAAACGATAGTATAGCAGGCAAATACGAGATCATTCCCACGAGGATTGTTAACTTTGCTTAGAATTAAAGAACTAAATTAAAAATATCAAGTTGTCACAAAATTGATATTAAGAAAAGAAATAAAAATAAAGATAAATAAAAGTGTAGGGCTTTGATATCCACCACTAATCATATTTAAATAATATAACAATATGCCAATGCTCCAATCATATTATGAATACCTAATGGTTGCCAACCTAAGGGCATGGTGTATACTCCTTAAGCTATTGGTTTCCCTAAGCAGCAATTAGGCATGGTGTATACTCTAACTCTTTTCTTTCCTAAAGGATTTAGCATGGTGTATACTAAGTTGTTCTCTAGGAAAGCATATGAATGAAAACCGACAACCACATGAGACCTAGGGCATGGTGTATACTCCGGTTTCCCATGTTGATTAACCCAAGAACCCGCGTGGATTACTTTTTGTTACTTATGTTAAACCCAGGACTCGGTCATCCAAATTGATCTAACTAACAAGTCCATACCACATGCATATAATGGCCAATCACATACATATGAGGAATTCAATAAAAGCAGGCATTAATCAAGTTAAGCAACACAATATGATTATCACAAAGGCCAATATTGAAATATTAAATAAACATAATTAGGGTTTCAATCAAGCCCTACTAAAATAATTAGTTACACATAATTGAAATAAAACTAAAAAGAAAAGGAAAAGAAAGAACCGAAAACTGCTCCTAGAAGTAGCCTCCAAATTCTCCTCTCTGAAATTGTGTTCTCTAATTGTGAGGCTTAGAGGTCTATTTATAGGCTTTAGAAGAGTCCTAGAAACACTAGTAAACCTAAGAAATTCGGAATTCCATCTCCTAGACAAATTAGGAGACAATCCTATTACAAATCGGAGAAGGATTCGTCCAGAATTGGGCTCCTATCTTGCGGGGCGATTTTAGCATTGCGGCGGTCCAAATTAGGAAAATGCTATTTCACAATGATTTGTATAATTTTGAGTTAGCTTTCCAATGCCGTTGTAATCACCTCAATCAGATATTTGAGCTGAAAGTTATGGCCAAAATACCGAGACATGTTCAGGATCCAAATTTAATCCGATTTTGACTTCAATTTGATAAATTCCGATTTAATCCTTTCCACATCTTCTAGATCTTCCCAATTTGCCCTTTAAGCTTGCAACATTTCTAGAAACGCTTCATTTTCTTCCATGACCTACAAAAACACAGAAAACACAAAAAGAAAGTAAAATAGACAAAATAACATAAACTAAAGGCATAACAAATATAAATTAAGGGGCTTAAATATGAATATTTAAGCACTTATCAATCATCTCTCACTTTGGGACTAGGTTAAGATATATTAAATTTAAGAGTCGTGTTAGTTTTTAATTGCAAAACGCCGTTCTCTGTGGTTCTATCTCGGTACTTGCGCAACGCTATACGACCTAACGGTTCGTTCTATTGCGAGTACCCAAATTTGGTACAATCAGCAGGGACAGAGGGGTCGATTGCAGCAGCTAGTTTGGTGCAGACCTGCGCTCGATCGTACATGGGGTGTGATCGATCGCAGTAACAGAACGAGCACCTGCAAAGCTGAACGTGAACTTAAACAAAAAGATTAAAAATCAAAAATTAAAATCAAGAAAACAAAAACAAAAATAAAAATTAAGCTAAACTTAATCCTTAAAATTTGATAACTAAACCGTTAACAGTCCCCGGCAATGGTGCCAAAAATTGATGTGGTAATTTTCGAAACAAAAATTATCAATAACAAAATACCACTCGCAATAGAACGAATTCCGTAGGATTGGGCTATATTGAGGGTGTTGCACCTCAAGGACAGTGGGGGTTTCGTTATTAAATTCAAAAGATGAAATTTAACCTAATTATCAAAAGAGTTTTTGGTTGTTTGTGTAGATTTAAGAGCATGAAAGTAAATGCAAAATTAAAGGTGATTATATAAAAGAGAGAGAGTAAGGTACCGATTTCACCACACTCCGCACAACAATGATAACCGTATTCAATTCTAGAAATTCATGATATGCATGTTATAAAAGAACAAGAAAATATAAATTAAAGGATAAGAATAATTTATCTTCGGTTGGCCCAGAACGTCCACCTAACCCCTAAGATGCGCACGACCCATCTTCCCTAGGTATAAACTATAAAATTTCTTAATAAGTTTTATATGATTAACGGAATAGTGTAACCCATCTTCGGTTGGCATGGATCGTCTACCTAAATTACTATAAACTAGGGTGTAGTATGACCCATCTTCCCTAAGCATGGTCTATCTAATCTTAATAATCATATGCATATTAAAACCATTGCATAACCATCAATCTTATGATCACAGAAAATAAGATTGATTTGAGTTTAATACAGGCAAAATAATATCTAAGACAAAAAGAGAATTTCGCAAATATTGATTTTGTAAATGAATAACAATTGCATTAATGTTAAGAACATAATTCAAAGGTTGCAATCCTCATAGTTATGAATTAACTAGAATCAAATACAATGACCATTGTGCTTGGAAAGGGCTACATCGATACCCCACAAAGGGGGTTTAGCTGCTCATGATGACGAATAAACTCTAAGGATCTTTGCTGCAATTTTCGTTCTAGGAAAATGGGACCCTTTTTACAATGTATATTCACCTATTTATAGGGACTAATAAAACCCTAAAAACCCTAGAAACCCTAGGAAACCCTAGGTCGGTTTCCTAGTTCAAGTAGGAGACTTGAAATTGATCTTTAAGCTGTCAAAGGTGCCTGGCATGTTATGTGGACCTGGAGTATGATCGATCACCAGGGTGTGCAATCAATCGCCCGGCACTCGGTAACAAGTGCAGTAGCGATCATTCGCCAACACAGAATAGCTCCAACATGTCCCTTTTAGTCCAATTTCCAACGGAACTTTTGTATTTAACTTGAAACACAAAAACAAAACAAAATCAAGCAAATTGCAATGCTAAGGAATTAACATATGCAAGTTAAGGGGCTTGAATGTGCAACATTCAACGCTTATCAATTACACTCTCCCCTCCTTATAGAAATTTCATCCTCAAAATTTATAGCTCCCAAAACCAAGGGTAAAATGTCCACTTTTAAAAAGTTTTGCAATTCGAAACTTGGAAAGGGAAAATAAATCATGCTAAAACTTTGCAATTTGAACATGGCAAGAAAATGTACTAGATAACATGTTGCAGCACTTTAAAAGTAAAACGGATCACAAGCATCCTATCAACTATCAAACATAAGCAGTCATAAATATACACAAGACAAAATTGCCACCCTAAAAATGGTTGACTTAAGCTGTTGCAAAATACGTCCCAAAATTGCCACTGCTGTGGTGGACTTAGTCGAAAAGAAAATTAAACGCCTAGTACGATCAACACTAAACTAAGAGAGGGGTCATCTCCTTGGAGTCGGCTTGACAAATGCTCGCACTGGTGTCCCTCTTGCACTCAGGCTGCCTCTCATGCCTGGGCTCCCACAGGCACTAGGACTCCCTCTCACCCTAGGGCGCCCTTGGCCTCTATTGAAACTGGAGCTATGGATGCCATAGTCTCTGATGTCCAAAGGCCCCATGAGGTGCTCGCATAACCGTTCCAAGACGACATGATCCTCAGCTCTAGCCCTCTGCAATGCCTGTAGAGTCTCCTGCATCTCTCAGAGTGAAGCCTCAAAGCAGTCCATGCGCTCCTCTAACCTAGCAGGTGTCCCGCCAACTCAAGTTGCTCTCTGTGGTCGCTGTGCTCTCGGCTCCTGCTCTGTCGCTCGTAAGTGAGCCTGACTCGTGTTGAGGAAGCGTATGCCCATAACCCCTTTCTTTAGCTGAACCTCCCTTAGCCCTGTCATGTCCACCCTGAAGCGTACTGCAGTCCAAGTGATCAGGGCCCCGTATGGCAACGTGAAACCCTTGTCCAAGAGTCAGACAGACATCATGGTGGAAGTGAGCACGAAGTCATAGTCGATGGGATCCTCAGTCAACAGGGCATATAGGCAGTGTGCCCTCTCTATAGTGACCATCGTGTGGCTGATGATCGGAAGTACTCAGCTAGCAAGGATGAGGTAGATGCAACAGACGTCATTGCTGAAGTCTCTCATCTGGAAGCTACCCTCTCCCTCGAGCTCCATCTGATGAGGGCACCCCTCGGCAAAACATGCCACCAGGTCGGCACGAGTGGGAAGATGATCGACCGAATATGGGTAAGCCGGGTCACATACGCGAGGTGCTCCGGTGATCTCGCTGATGAACGTTGGGGTCACCTCTATCGCTCTCCCCCTGAGCCATGTGCAAAACAAGTTGCCATGTCTCTAGTAGAGGTTTGCGTAGAACTCCCACACAATGGTCTCCACCATATAGTGGTGATCCTCTGCCATGTCGGTCCATCCCTGGGCATCTAGCACTGCCCGTACCCATGCCATTTTGATTTAGCTGCAAGACCACCTAATGGGATCCCTGGACATCCAAGACTATGGCATCCCTAGTTCGAGCATCAAGGAGAGGAAGCCCTGGTGCGATAGGGATGCTGGGACGGAGTTCTACAAAGCCTACTTCTAGGAGACAGTCCCGCTCTTAGGATGTATTTTATCTTGTTGTTTGTTTCCTTTTTATTTATCTTTGTGAAGTCTACCATAGTAGTGGCAATTTTTTATGTTTGGCTACACTTTAAGTCCACCTTGGAGGTGGCAATTTTGGATGTGTATATGTTGACTGGTTATTATGTTTCATTTTTATGATTATGCGTACTACTGCCTTAAAGTGTTTCTTTTCCAAAAATTGAGTTACAAGCCTTTTCGATTGTTTTATCACTTTCTTAAATAAATATTCTCCTAGTATCAAATATTCTTAATTTCGAGGTCGAAATTCTTATAAGGATGGGAGAGTGTAATACCCCAATAAAAAGAATCATTTTTATTAAAAATGTTTTCTATAAAAGAACAGTTAAGAAGGTTTTAACAAAGCTTGGTTTTAACAAGAAACCAAGCCCATAATTGTAACCTAACCCCCAAATTCCTTTGAAGCCCAAAGCCTGACCTCTGGAGTGGACATATACTAGGGTTAGCGGGATTATGCCCCTGTTTATAGTGTAGACGTATGTGAGGGGACTACCAAACATACACCTGCAAATAGTACAGGGACGTATGCTGGGGACCAATGGACGTACGCTACTTTTGGAATACCCCTTGGATAATGCTTGTACGTACAAGACACCCTTTGGACCAATGAGTAAATAGTACCAAGCGTACGCTACTTTTTAGAGGAGTTGGTAGCACCCTCAACCCTCCTTCCCCTATAAATACCCACTCCATTCACCCTTCTCAACATGCCCATTTACTACTAGAACCCTGTTGATGAGTGCTGTTTAGTGCTTAATCGAACCCCTTTATTTATGTTTGTTAAGCCTTTAGCACTGTTAATATCTAACATTTTTAGTTGTTTTTAGTGTTTTATGGTGTGTAGGTCATTGCATCAACACTTGGCTACAAAGGAGCAAAATGGACTTGAAGTGAAGTAAAGGAGTCCCTGCCAGTGCGCTCAATCGCACTTTGTGAGATCAAGTGCAACTGCGGTCAAACGCAAGGACTATGCTCGAATGCAGGTCTAGTCAGCCCGCGTCTCGCACTATTGCCCTAGCCAGCCCTACGATTCCATCGCTTCCAGCTATGCGTTGTGGCAGTTATTTGCGTTTGAACGCAGAGGCTACAATCGAACGCATGCATTAGTGCGGTCGAACGCATGGCCTGCGTTCGAACGCAAACCCATGACCTGGCAGCACACCAGTTTTCTATAAATAGGCCCCTTAGTGCATTTTGACGAGTTCTTTTTTTGGGCGCGTTTTTAAGAGCATTTGCCATTGTTTAGGCCCTGCTCTGCCCATTTATTTGTAGCACTTACTCTTATTTTAATTTAATGCTTTCCTTTAAGCTTTCTTTACTTTGTTTATACATGGGTGGCTAAATCTTCAACTAAGGTTGAAGATGAAGCCTCACCCTTAGCACTTCATTGATGTTTTTACGTTTAATGCATTACTTTCCGTCATTTACTCTTCATGTTTGTTCATTTCAATTTAAGTGACAAAGTTGTTGTGATTGTTGTTGCGATGCTTTGGAAGTCCAACCCTCATTGTGTTCCAAGCCGGGTGCACAACGGATGAGTGGAACTCAATTAAATATCCACTGTGATCCATGGATAGAGTGGATGATTCTATTGAGAATCACTATCCGTTGTAGCACCTTAACGGTAAACACATCAAGTGGTTCGACTAGTATCAAAATAGCAATAGAATATGACTTAAGTTCTAATCGATAGATGGAAAGTGTGTGTTTTACGTTTAAGCAAGTATTTTTATTGGGTGAGGTGTAATCTTTAGCCTTAGTTATTTTTCTCCATTCATTTACGCTTTTTAAAGTAGTTTACATTTTTGCAAGCTTAGTGTTCAATAATTCGTCCTAATTTCGGAACTAGGTTAAAATAGGGTTAATCTAAGGTTAATATTAGTTTTTGAACAAATGTCGTTCTCTGTGGTTCGATCCCGCATTCCGCAATGCTACACAACCAACGACTTATGCTATTGCGAGTGCAATCTAATTTGCATACCACCTGTGAGGTGGTGTTTCTTGTGGAGCATTTGTTCTTGTCATTTTTCCAAGGTAACCCCTGCCCATTTCTTTTTTTTTTTTTTTACTATATTGCAAGTTTTAAAGGCATTGTGTTGAGTTCATGCATTAATTTTCTAACAAATGCAAGAAACATTTTCAAAAAGGAGTTTAAATCTCCTTTTGATGCAAGTGATGTGCTTTTCTTATGTTGCATGTGTTTATTTTATAGCTTAGAAGGAGTTATAGGAATTAGATTGCATGGAAGCCTTAAATCCCTATTAGAGAGCTTCTGGCCGAATTGCCTACTCTTTAACCGGACATATGCTCTCGGGCGCGGACGTACGGTCAGGAGGACAAACATCGGCCTAAGCCCATTTTGTGCAACCTAGGTCCTAGTAACCCCTTATATTAGGTTTAACCTAGTATCCTACTCATAAGGATCCTCTAGTATTACATTTAATGGTGTGTTATATTCCGTTATAGCAAGATTTAGCAATGTTGGAGGATTCAAGCGAGCGTACGAGGTAAGTAAACTCTTACGAACCTTTTTTTCCTTAAAAAGTTGGATATGTCAGTTGACTAACCACAAGTATGATATGTGTATGCCTACTTTTGTAATTATTTGGTAAGTATCTTATAAATTGGTTGTAAGATACATCATATGACATGATACGCCGATACGTACAGTATAACAGCTATGAGCTTACTATATGGACTTTATGATATGGTCACATATGTGTGTTATATGAGCCTTGAATCCAATTATTATTTCGTTACTGACGTAGTCTTAATGGACAGTCACTACTAGATGGACATGTCATACCTAAAAAATTGTGAGGTATGATCGGACCAAATTTAGGTACTCGCAATTGAACGAACCGAAGTTCGTATAGTGGTTGCGCAAGTACCGAGTCGTACCCACAAGGAACCGTAAATTGCTTGTGCGAAAAATAACCTTGAGTCTAGGTTAGTGCTATTTTAACCTAGCTCCATGATGGGTGTTCGTGACAACGAAAGTAATTTAAAGCGGAAATGTAAGCAGTAAAAGCACCAAGGTTGAGGTTTTCACCTCACCATTTCAACTACATTAATTAAAAACACTAAGCACAAACATCCGTCTATCGGTTTGAAATAAAACTAAATCTATTGCACCTATCGAAGGATTAAAGGAATCCGTCCATGTGACGAAGACAAACCATAAACGGTTTAAGGCTCAAAGGATCCAAAGTGAATGTGTTAAGACACAAACTACTATGGATAAATGGCGTAAACCGAAGGATGGAATGTATCCGTCGGACAAAACACCAAAATAAACAACTACGGTGCAATCTCACTTGGTTTTGTCACCAAACCAAGTGAGAGCGATTTAAGTAAATAAAGAAATAGCGAATGAAATGACTTAAGCGTAAATAATTAACATAGCATTCATGGTGAGGCTACATCCTCAACCTTAGTTGGGATCTAGCCTCCCATAAGCAACGGAAGCATAAACAAGCAAAATAAATGCATTATATTAAAACTAATGTAAAGAACTACAAAGAAAAGCGGGAAGCGAGGCCACGGAGGCAAAGCTGCTCTCAAACACGCCAAAAGTAAGCTCTCGAACAAATGGACCTAAGGTCCTATTTATAGGCTAACAGTCAGCGAAGTGCGTTGAGCACTACTGCGTTCGAGCACCCGATTATTTGTGGTCGACCGTGGGTGCAAGCTCGACCGCAAATAAGCTGTGTGGCGGCTAGAAATTTGAGTCGGATGTGCGTTGAGCAGAGCACCTGCGTTGAGCGAGATAACTGCTAGGGCCGGCTGCAAGCTGCGTGCGAACGTGGGGTGCTGCGTGCGACCGTGGTGCTACTCTGCATTGCGTTGAGCGTACCCGATATCTTCACTTTAAGTCCACTTTCTTGCCCTTTTGCCAGCCATGTTTGTTGCAATGACCTGCACAACACTAAATACTAAAAACTATACAAAATATTAGTTATTAATATAGCTAAGAGCCTAACAAACATAAGTAAAGGGGGGTCTAATAAACAATATTTGACACCGAACAAATACCCCCAAACTTACATTTTGCTAGTCCCTTAGCAAAACAAAATGAAAAACATAATAAAAACATAAGTCCGCTTTCGTGGGAGAACGATTGCATTGAGCGTATGCAACAAGCCTTTTAAACCTCTAGGAGTTCCCTAGAGGACGAGTGAAGTCTCGTGAGGGTTTTTCAGGAATGATACCCACAAACATCTGTGTACACATTTTGTTCTCAATCATGCAAAAATTATCAATCATGGTTTAAATTCAAAAGCAAGCTTAATCAAACAAACACCATCTTCACAAATTTCAGATATTTAACAATCAAGATACAAACGTGGCATTATGAGATACAAAAATCAATTTTAGTGAAAGTGATATTAGCACAAAAATATGGGATTTCAAAACTAATCATTGGTCTTATATGCTTTGACACTCGAAATTCATTGGACAACACATCACAAACAATAATCAAGGTTCATCAAAAACTTTTTTTTTTTTTTTTTTTTTTATTGCAAAACTTCATTAAGCTTTCTAAGTGACCCATGTATCAAGTGTTAAGTCAATAACTCCCAAACCAAATGGTTTTAGGGCATTAGGCGTAAAAACACCCCTAAGGACCTACTAACTCGAGTCAAAAAGGCTACGAAGCTTTGCTAACCACATCTAACTTCTCACTTTTTACGCGAATACTCATTGCTTAATGAGGCAAGAGATCCGGTTACTCGGTGGAAAGCTCAAAATGATCATCAATTTTTTATTTTATTTTATTTTTTTTTTAAATGAACCACGGTTATCTTTCCGAACGGTTTTCCAACTGCATTCAAGCTTACAAAACTAACAAGACCAAAATCAAATTTTTATCCCACAAATTACGTACCGATTGTGCTCGTGAAACTCAAATTGAACTACAATATCTCATTATGCCAAGAAAGTAACATAACTGAAAATCCCTTAATCAATGTGATCATATGTTCATCAAATTAAGTACACTAATGAAAATAAACCATAACTAACATAAAATGCATAATTTAAAAACAAAATGTGCACACAAAATGATAAAAATACCCCAAACTCAAAATCACTTTGTCCACATGTCTGATATAGAAAATGAAAAACATAGTGCAAGGGTATAAAAATAAACCAGGACGTCACAAAGACGTCACGGGGCTGGTGGTGGTGCATGAGGTCCTGCTGTTGGAGGCAGTCTGTTCATGATGGCTCGGAACATCTCCTGGACCTCGAGTCGGTCCTGACGAACATCCCTCTGTAAATCTGCAAAATGAAATCGTACGTCCCTGATCTGGGATCGTATGTCCACGAGGGTGTCCTGGAAGTGTAACAAGTCTGAGCGTCTAAGCGTGATACACTCCTCATCCTCCCCTAGCTGCTCCTCCTCGTACTCCTCAGGCTGGTCCTCCTCGTACTCCTCAGGCTGCTCCTGTGGCTCAAAAGCCATCTGATGCTCAGCTACCAACTTTGGAATGTCCATGGACTTAGGCTCGTGCGGGCTCTGGCTGTAGCTGTGGTGCGGCTCTGGGCATGTGGGATAGACTCTGACGCCACTGGATGGAGCCAAAATGTGGGCTCTCAGTGATCGGCCCGTCCGCTGATGTGCCTTTGATCCCCATCTTTCTCAGAATGTGTGTGATGAGAAAGGGGAAAGGCAATCCCCACGTCTTCGTGTGCTCCGCCCCCCGATGGTGCACTCCCTCACAGAATTTCTGGATCTGGCGCCAGATAATCTCAGGAATAGAACACCAGAATCCTCTGTGAAATGAGTAGAGGGCACTGAGGAATAGGTCCCGCCTCTGTGTCTTGTGTCCCAGTGGACACACATTGCGGTACAGCACCATATCAATGAAGAGAAGATTCGAGGAATCTTCGTCTTGCTGGCTGCATTACGGCGGTCATCGGCGTACTTCCCCTCACACATATCGAAAACAATATCCTCGAGTGTAAGCATGGAGGGGCACTCAATCCATGGGGTGTCTGACTCAGGCGGCTCATGGCTGCACTTCAACACAGCCGCTATATCTCCAATGGTCACCTCCACTTCTCTCCCGTCAATGGAGGAGAAAAGACTGTCCGGCTGGTCACCGTCAATCCTCAGATGAGTGTAAAACTCTCTGACCAGCCGCTCATATGCAGTGGAGGTGACGGGTTTGAAAAGCCTTTTCAAACCCCGGCGCTTCAAATCCGCGACGGCCCAACTTGTGGCTTCATTGTTGGAGAACACCTCTTTTACGGCAAAAGTGTTCTCCAACAAGAGCTTGCGGCTCTCCATCGATGGCCTGGCTGTACTAGCATGGGACCCCGAAGACCGGGATGACGAACCTCGGCCTCTAGGCATGATGAAGGTTCGTTGGGGACTTTCGTCGAGCACCTGGTGTGCGCCTCAAAAATAAAGGGTTTAAGAACCCTTTTGAAAAATGCCCATCCCCCTGCAAAAACAAACAAAAACCAACACAGAATCAAAGGGGCACAATCCAAGAGTGGATTTGTGCCCTTTGATTTGAACAAAAAGTGAAAAAATGGGGGATTTTGAGAATTTGGGTTTGGTGTGTTTGGGAAGAGCGCAAATCGGGGTGTTTGGCGGCGGGTGGGTGGGCATGGTGGAGAATGGCCACGGTGGTGTTACAGTGGTGGGGAAGGTGGTGGGTGGTCGTGGGTGTGGGTGATTTTTGGATTTAGGGAGGAGAGGGCGGAGGTGGGTTTTGGGAAGGTGTACAGCTGAAGGGGAAAATGGGGAAAATGGGGAAGACGCGTGACCTAAAAGCTGGCCACAAAAGACACAAAGCAGTCGTTCGAATGCGAGTGCGTTTGACGTACTCGTCAGTGAGTGTTGTGTGTGCGTGTAATACGTTCGAACTTACATAAGCAAGTTCGAACGCACGCGTGTAGTGCAGTGTGTGAGTGTAGGGTGCTGCGGTCGAACTTCACCAAGGCAAAGTCGAATGCAGCGCCTAGTGGACGTTCGAACTTACAGGAGTACGTTCGAACTTGCACTGCAAAATATATATATTTTTTTTTAAGCAAAATAAATTTTTACAAAAATTGACACACACAAAAACATAAAATAACATATTTACAAAAATACCCCCAAACTTAAGATGTTACATTGGCCACAATGTAACCGAATTAACCTAGGCGACAAGTCAATTTAGGTACAGCATAAAAGAATGCTTCCCCAAATTTGACTAAAAAGCAAAAAACATAATGAGGGGTGCCTCCCACAAGCGCTAAGTTTAACGTCTTCAGTCAGACTCGTGATAAGGAACAAACTACCTATGATACTAGGTAGACACAAAAACTGATGTACCGAAAATGGTGGGCACTATCTTGCCCAGGTCAAACGGGTGATGGCTGTAGCTGGGATAATCAACAAACAAAGATGGATGTCCAGCTAATACCGACCTTAAATGATCAAAAAATGGGGGAGGAAAATAGTCATTCCTTCCCAGGGTCCATCTCAGCCTCATTGGTGCATGTGAATAGAGCAAAAGCTTGCTCTCGTGATAAAATCAGATGACTCAAATGTGGAGGAATAAGCGGTGGGAAAAGCGAATCCATGGTTTTCCCACACTCCATTATAACTTCGAGATATGGGATCGATAAAGAAATGAAGTAGCTCACCTACCTCGTCAAAGTACTGGTCATCTCCCAGCTGAGCAAATAGTTCTAGCTCAATGTCCTCCAAACCTGGCTCAACTACTTCATCAGTTGGCTCAAGTATCCTACCAAAATCTATGTTTCCTCCATCCTGAGCGAAACATTCCAACTCCGGGTGCTTTAGACTGAGCTCATATCTCGGCTCGTCAAGCTGTAGTGGCTCACTCAAATGACCTCCAAATAGTGCAAAGCATTCCATGTCAGGGTCCTCCCGGCTAGGCTCATGCAAAGCTGTCCTAATCAGCCTGTCTAAATCTAGGTCATCAAAATCTTGAGTAAAACACTCAATCTCCAGGTCTTTCAAGCCAAAGTCATCAGTGATTTCTTCAATGAAGTACATAGGATGGGTCTCATCGTACTCCAGTGGCTGGCTATTGATGTTGAAAATATTTAGCTCCACCGTCATGTTTCCAAATGAGATCTTCATAACTCCCGTCCTACAGTTGATTAGGGCATTAGCCGTAGCTAAGAAAGGTCGCCCTAGAGTCACTGGAATTTGGTTTGCCACATCGTGGACTAGCTCCGTGTCTATTACTATAAAGTCCACAGGGAAATAAAATTTGTCAACCTTGATTAACACATCCTCAAGTATTCCCCGTGGTCTCTTAAGTGACCTATCTACAATTGGGCGTCAACGTGGTTGGCTTCAACTCTCCCAGTCCCAACTTCAAATACACTGAGTAGGGAAGGAGATTCACACTTGCCCCCAAGTCTAACAATGCCCTATTGATCTGACTCTCTCCAATCATGCAAGCAATGGTCGGACATCCAGGGTCCTTATACTTGATGGGTAGCTTGCATTGGAGGATGAAGCTCACTTGCTCCGTCAGATAAGCCTTCTTAGGGACATTGGTTTTTCTCTTAATTGTCACCGGATCCTTCAAGAATTTTGCATATCTTTGGCACTTGCTGAATTGCATCCAAGAAGCAGGATGTTTATTTGTACTTGCTTAAACACCTCTAAGATTTCAGCAAAATGCGCATTCTTCTTTGGCGCTCTCAATCTCTCCGGATAAGGGGCTTTTGGGACAATTGACCTTGTAAGGTCCTTCACAATGGGAGTGACTGTAGATGGCTCAGCATCTTTCTTCTCCTTGTCGTCACTCTTTGTCTCCTCTTGCTCAGCAGTGTCTGCTGCTGGTACTGCTTCATCAACTACTTCTGGCTCCTCCACTCGGTTGTCCACTTGTTTCCCTGACCTCAGTGTGACAATCGCATGGGCATGTTCTTGATTTGGAGCACTTCCGATAGTGCATGCCCTAGGATTGTTCACTTTGGTTGGCTAGGAGCTTTCCTTGTCCCTCTCACCTATGTGATTTGCCAATTGTCCACTTGGGTCTCCAACTTGGAGATCGCCTGGGTGTTCACCATGGTGGAGTGTCTAATGTCACTAATGGACTGACTAGTCATCTTCATGAATTCTTTCATTGACTCTTCTAATGACTGAGTTGATGATGTTGGGGGTTGAGTGGGGGCTTGATAGGAAGATGACGCTGGCTGGGCCGAGCGTCCAGGATTTTGGTAAGTAGGAGGAAAACCTCCTTGATTTGTGGGCTGGTTTTGCTTCCATGAAAAATTTGGGTGGTTTCTCCACCCAGGGTTGTAAGTTTCAGAGTATGGGCCAGTTGACTGCTTTTGAAAGTTGTTAAAAGCGTTCACTTGTTCCATCTCAGAGAAAACTACCATAGATGGACAATTCTGTGCTAGGTGCATAGGACTAGCACAGACAGAACAACTTTCAACTGGAATTGTGTTCACAGTTTTAACAGGCTTTTCCATACTCATGGTATCCAGCCTCTTGACAATGGCGTCCATTCTCTGAGTCAACTCTTGCTCTCATTCAGTTCAGACGCCTCCTTTCTTTCGAGACTTGTCTGTCTCGGCTGTTTGGTGAAATCCGGTTTGGGTGTTGGCGGCAATCTTCTCCAAGGCTTTGTAAGCCAAATCTCCCGTCAAATTCAGAATGTCCCCCGTTCATTAGTTCAATCATACTGATTGGGTTGGACAGCCCTTGGTAGAAAAATTGAACTAGGCGCCATTTCTTATATCCGTGGGGTGGACACTTCATCAACATATCTTTAAATCTTGTCCAACATTCCGTGAATTTCTCCTCCTCTTGAGAAAAGGAACTAATTTCCTTTCGCTTCATTCACTCTGGACATTGGATAGAATCTGATAGAATTGCTTCAACATTCTTTCCATGTCGTAATAAACGAGGGCTAAGGAATCCAGCCACTCGGTGGCTCTGTCATGAAGGGAGAAAGGAAAAAGTCGAAGATTGACAGATTCCTCTGAGAAGTTTTGAAATTTGGTTGTGGCAGTTATACTCCTAAACTTCTTAACATGGGAATAAGGGTTTTCATGATCTAAGCCATAGAAAGATGGTAGCATCTGAATCACATGTGGCTTAAGATCATAATGAGTGGCATTAGTTGGAGGTAATACTATGCATGAGTGGAGTCTTGACGCAGAGGTGCGAACAGTTCATGCAATGCTGTCGTAAAATCCAACTCATACATTCTTCTGTGCTCCCCGTTCCCAGGTCTTGCATCTTCGAATTCCTCGTTCTCCTCTTCTTCATCCCTTCGATCTTCTTCGTGCTGCTCCACCCTTGGTTCTCTTTGATTGTCCCCCATCTCGCCTTGAGCTCGACACGCTCTCCTAATGTTTCTTTCTAAGTCGGGATCTAATGGTGTTAACTCTAGGTTCAACGATCGCCGACCATGCATAAACTAAAAGAAATATAACTATACACTAAGGAAAAACAGCAAGCTAGAAAAGCAAATATGCAGGAAAAATTAAAGAGAACAATTGAACAAAACAGCAAACAACAAGATGGCAAAAAGCTATGAACAACTTAACAAAATTCTAAAAGCAACATATCAACAAAAACCAATCAAAGCAACTAAAAATGATGCAGTAAAAACAGAGCAGAAACAATAAAAACAAAGAGTGAAATTGACTAAATTAACCTAAACAGCAGCAAAAATAAACTAATTTAAACAACTAACAATTTAAACTTAACAAAATTATTAACTAAACACATGCAAAATATATAACACAATCAAAAAAATAAATTTAAACTAAACACAGCTAAACTCAGCAAACAAAATACTTAAAACAAGCAATTTAACAATTAAAATAAGTCTAACAATTAATCAAAATGCAAGGAAAATAAAAATTGAACATACTGCCTCAGGTATGTTGATCTGAAGCAGGGCTCGGCCTTTCAGTCAAGACGCTCGTCGAGATGCGAAATGTGGCGAGTTGTTGCACGTGCGTTCGAACGCAATGCATATACGTTCGACCGCAGAGCTGCACTGCGTCTCTCGAGACACGAGTTCACCTTGGTAGCGAAGGTCGTCTGCGGTCTTGCGCCGTCTGGAATAGGCAGCCGTGCGTTTGACCGCATATTGTGCGTTCGACCGCACTGCTGATACCTGATTTTCCAGGAACTAAAACAGAAAACTAAAAACTAGTAAAACTAATCTAAAAATTAACAAAAATTAACTGAAACATAAAACAAACTATAAACAGAATGTACAATGCAGAAAATAAAAACTAGTAGAAAAATAACATCAAACTAAAAACAAGGTTAATTTCAAAACAATTTAGACGGCTCCCCACAGCGCAAAATTTGATCGGACCAAATTTAGGTACTAATTGAACGAACCAAAGTTAGTATAGTGGTTATCGTAAGTACCGAGTCATTACCCACAAGGAACCGTAAATTGCTTGTCGAAAAATAACCTTGAGTCTAGGTTAGTGCTATTTTAACCTAGCTCCCATGATGGTGTTCGTGACAACGAAAGTAATTTAAAGCGGAAATGTAAGCAGTAAAACCAAGGTTGAGGTTTTCACCTCACCATTTCAACTACATTAATTAAAAACGCTAAGTACAAACATCCGTCTATCGGTTTGAAATAAAACTAAATCTATTGCACCTATCGAAGGATTAAAGGAATCCGTCCATGTGACGAAAGACAAACCATAAACGGTTTAAGGCTCAAAGGATCCAAAGTGAATGTGTTAAGACACAAACTACTATGGATAAATGAGCGTAAACCGAAGGATGGAATGTATCCGTCGGCCAAAACACCAAAAATAAACGACTACGGTGCAATCTCACTTGGTTTTGTCACCAAACCAAGCGAGAGACGATTTAAGTAAATAAAGAAATAACAGAATGAAATGACTTAAACGTAAATAATTAACATAGCATTCATGGTGAGGCTACATCCTCAACCTTAGTTGGGATCTAGCCTCCCATAAACGGAAGCGTAAATAAGCAAAATAGATGCATTATATTAAAACTAATGTAAAGAACTACAAAAGAAAAGGGCGAGGGCCCAGAGGCAAACGCTCTCAAAAACACGCCAAAAAGTAAGCTCTCGAACAAATGGACCTAAGGTCCTATTTATAGGCTAACAGTCAACGAAATGCGTTCGAGCACCATATTTGTAGTGCGACCGCGAGTGCAAGCTCGACCGCAAATAAGCTGCTGTAACGCGCTAAGTGAGTCGGATGTGCGTTGAGCGAGTACTGCGTTGACGCAGATTCTTGGGGCGGCTGCAAGCTGCGTCTTGACGTGGGGTGCTACGATGCGACCGTGGTGCTCTTTGCATGCGTGGTGCGTTCGAGCTATCTTCACTTTAAGTCCACTTTCTTGCCTTTTGCCAGCCATGTTTGTTGCAATGACCTGCACAACACTAAATACTAAAAATTATACAAAATGTTAGTTATTAATACAGCTAAGAGCCTAACAAACATAAGTAAAGGGGGGTCTAATAAACAATATTTGACATCGAACAAGGTACACTTGCTAAGTCTTTAGACTTACACAATTATTACTTTTATAAGGAATCTGTCGCTAAGACCCGAAAGTGGCATGGACACCACTACAGACTTTGCTTAGAGGTTTACTTATTAGGCTTGTTTATTATCATCAAATAGATGCTCCATGTCTTTATTTTAAGGAATACACTTATCCCTATAATGATTTATAGTTAACTCAAATTTCTTTCACCTTCCTATGCATTAACTCTAATAATGCTTAAAAAGGGGGTTCCCCATTTAGCCACAAGTTGTTTTAACTGGGATTATTGTCAGTAACCCTATCAGGTTAGTCGAGACTAATTTTTGGGGCATTACATGCCAAGTCTATATTATATGGCTTGGTCACACTTTCCGATGTAATCACATTATCTTCATTATCCCTTGCTACAAATGCCCACTCCCATCTTCTTCAGGTGCTTGTCAATGGCGGCATCCCAATTGAGTTTAATTGTCCCTTCTACTGGTTTTAGCCACCATACCACTGCTGCAATGTTAGTAATGTTAGTGTTAGGACTCATCTCCTACAAGGAGATTTAAAGTGGCTCACATGTCCCATATATTATTTATTATATTATATTAAGAGAGTTTTTATTAAGCTAAAACTTTTGGATAATTAAATATACAGATACCTACTAAATGTCAAAGGTTATTTCATTTCATCGAATCTTGTCTCCCTTGATGAAGAAAACAACATTTGATTATGGATAAAGGTCTTGGTTTATCAATAAATAAGCCCATGATTCTCCATTGGCCATAAGATAAACGTGAGAAACAGATAGACCAAAAACTCTTATCTATCACCCTCCAACCTATTGTGAGGGTTCTAAGATTAGTTCTAAGATTACAAATTTAACAAACGTTCAAGTCAAGATTTTTGGATTATTCAATTCAAGTACTTATGTAAGGAAAAAATTAGTATTTTTATTTGATGTTTATATGATATTCTTCTCCCAAATTTAAGAATTTGGCCATTATTGTAGGCACATTTTTGCTAAACAGATATTAACGTGTGATTTATTCATACTTATTTCATAAAAATAAAAATATATATATTAGCATGTTTTTATTGATTTTTATCTACTGCGTTTATCGTTTAACAAATATAATGTGGATTTTAAAGACATGATTTTAGCAACACCCAACATGGATTCATACAGAATTGCTAATTTGATTATTATTATTATATTTAAAGGTACACGAGTGCGCTTAAAAACAATAAAATTACAACCATCATCCGCATATGTGAAGCATTATATTTAAAAGTAACCAATCTTTAAGAGATAGCCCAATTGACTGGGACTATACCTAATGAAACAGAAGTCACTAGTTCAAATTTCTTCCACCTATTGTGTGGACATATCCAAAATAAAAATAAAAATTAAAGGTAACCGCACTAAAGTATGCGAGTACGGTTAATAACAATAAAATTACATCCTTCACGCGCTTCACAACAATAAAATTGCAACCTTCATCCGCATGTGAAGCGCAACCATCTGCTATTAATAACCATTCATATATATATATATATATACCCGGATATAGCCCAAAAATAAAAAATAGAAGGCCGCTTGCATCATGGATTCCAACTTTTTGTCATTTGTTATTTTATGGGCTCAGTGATTTTGCTCCTTATTGAAACCATGATGGTTGCACTGCTTTATTCTCGTCCAAATGAAATGCCTTAGAATCGTATCATCTAGATAGGAAATATGACAGGTTTACCCCCAAAAAAAACTTCAATAGCCCACATCCTACGGTCTCTAAAAATGCTCGAGTATATTTTTCTTCCCCTGTTTCATCTACTCTTCTTGCTAAAAATGACTTGCCAATCCCTTTGATGTTAGAGGTCGCCCTTCCGGGCTTGGGTCCAAATATGGCCCAAAGTTTGCAATGCTCAAAATAGCCCATCAACCTCCATCTTGCTCCCCAGCCTCCCCTAGGCTCGAGTCCAAATGCAGCCCAAGATCTCCATATACACCAACAAAGGCTCTAGGTGGGGATCAAGATTAAGGAAGACGATATATATAATGTACGAGTTATGCTACTGTTGGAACAAGTGACTCATATTCAACAATTGGCCCATTGGGTGTAATTAGTTTATGTTGGCCTGAAGACAAATAAGTTGTGGGAGGTATTTTGGGATTTTTCAAAATACTTACAATTAGGGTTTCCTGTAAATATGTTATGTTGTAACCCTAAACCATTGAATAGAAAAATATAGTCACACTCTCTCCTGTGGATGTAGGCACATTGCTAAACCATGTTTCTGTGTCTTAACTCTCTCTTGATCTTTCTCCTTTTTTTTTTTAATTCTATATTATTCATTATTGTTGTGCATAGTAACAACAATTGATATCAGAGCCTAATTATATACGATAGCTAGAATTGGCACATCTTCTGCGAAATTCAACGTGTTGAAGTTCGATGGATCCGGTACTTTTAGGTTATGATAGAGACATGTCAAGGATTTGTTGGTGCAACAAGGGATGGTGAAGGCGTTATATGGGACAAAATCAAAAGGGATGGCAGACATAGATTGGAAGGAACTTGAGACAAAAGCAATTGATACTATTTGGCTTTGCCTAAGAGATGGCGTGATGTATCATGTCATGGACGAAGAATCTCCGACGGCACTTTAGTTGAAATTGGAAAGTCAGTATATGTCAAAGTCATTAATGAACAAGCTCTATCTAAAGCAGTGGTTGTACGGCTTGAAGATGCTAGAGGGCTTGAATCTAAGCTAACACATCAACATGTTCAATCAGGTAATCAGTGATTTGAAGAGGGTTGATGTGAAGTTCGAAGACGAAGACAAGGCGTTAATGCTATTAAATTCACTCACAACTTCTACTACGTATGAGAATTTGGTTACAACTCTGACATGAGAGAAAATGTCCTTGGAGTTAAAAGATGTTACAGGAGCTCTGTTGGCTTTTCATCAAATGAAGAAAAATATTGATAAAAATTCTTAAGGAGAATGGCTAGTTGTAAAGGGTAACTTTGAGCGTAGAAGAATTAGTAACAAGGGTGATTCGAAAGGCAAGAATTCTCGGTCAAAGTCTAGGAGGAGGAAAGACATCAATTGCTATAAGTGTGAAAAGAAAGGGCACATAAAGCGGGACTATCCAGACCCAAAAAAGAACAAGGACAACGAGAATGAAGGTTCCTCAAAATCTGTTAATGTAGTGGAAGACAATTCAGAGGATGCTGGTGGTGATATACTTTCTGTTGCATCTAATTTAGAGCGTCCTATGGATTCTTGGATTCTGGATTCAACATCTTCGTTTCACGTGATGTCCAACACAGATTGGTTTGACACCTACAGGTCAGTTAATTCTGGTATAGTTACTGTGGGTAATGATGTACATTGTAAAATTACTGGCATAGGTAAATACTAAAATTCAGAACATTTTGTGATGTTAGACATGTATCAGAAATGGAAAAGAATATGATTTCATCAGGCACCTTAGAATCAAACAGTTGTGGTTATAAGTTTGGAGGTGGAGTAATGAAAGTGACTAAGAATGCGATGATAATGATGAAGGGGAAAAAAAGTTCAAAGAATATCTATAAACTGTTGGAAAATATAGTTGTAGGTGGAATCACCTCTGTGGAGTCTGAATTTGATTCTACTATTTTGTGGCATATGCAGTTGGGTCATATGAGTGAGCGGGGCATGTTGGAGTCATAAGAGAAATCTGTTGAAGGGTGTTAAGACTTGCAAACTTGATTTCTCTAAGTTCTGTGTTCTATGGAAGTAGAATCATGTACAATTCAAGACAGCCACACACAAAATAGAGGGTATTATGAATTATGTTCATTCTAATGTATGGGGACGAGTGAGGATAGCATCATGGGGGGAACATATGTATTTCATTATCTTTATTGATGATTTCTCCAGAAAGGTTTAGGTGTACTTCATGTAGCACAAATCAAAGACGTTTGCAAAATTTGAATTTTGGAAAGTTGAAATGGAGAACCAGACTAAGAAGAAAGTTAAATGCCTCATGACAGATAATGGCCCTAAGTACACAAACGACGAGTTCAGAGATTTCTGTGAGCAGCATGGTATAAAGAGACATTTCATAGTATGCAAGACACCACAACAAAATGGTGTGGTGAAAAGGATGAATAAGCCTATTGCAAAGAGAGCATGATGTCTCAAGTTGAACACTTTACTTGCAAAGATTTTTTAGGCAAATGCAGTGAGTATGGCATGCTACATGATCAACAGGTCACCAAAGGTAACACTAGATGGAAAAGTTGCAAAGGCGGTGTGGACAGGTAGTGAGGTAGATTACATTGGTTTGAGAATATTTGATTGTCCAAACTATGTGCACATACCTAGTGAAGAACGATCAAAACTTGATTCGAAGCCAAAACAATGTGTCTTTCTCGGATATGGGAAAGGGGATGATTAGTAGAAACATGGTATTTGAAGAAAATTTCATGTTGAAGAGTACTCAGGGTAAAGAGCAGCAGGTTCCATTGTGACGCCCCGTCCGATGAGAATATCAATTAACTAGTAATTGACCCCACAGCGCGTCATCCCAGCCATGCCTCTCATAGACACGACCTCCGGAAAATCACTTTCCTCGTCGTAACGAGAAAACTACAGTGGAAAACTTTACCAAGATTATGGGATTAAGAGACAATAATAGAAGCATCACACAACAATACCAGAGATAAAGTACTGCATCCATAATATGATAAATAATCATCAATGTACTGGTCAACAGACCATCATCTGAAAAGTAAATACAACCCAAAATAGGATACATCAACATTGTTCACAAAAAATCAACAGATCAAAGCCTAGACTTAAGCTTCAACAGAACTTAGTGAAATCAAAATATCCATCATGTCTACACGGGCAGATCCTCCATCCTCTCATATCGTCCTAAGCCAAACGGGACCCATATCTTGAAAGATTACCCATATCAGGTCCTGAGCAATCACCCAAGTATCCTCTGATGGCATCTTTGTCTAGGACAGGTAAACCGCATAATTATTCGTAATGATGGAGAAAGACATAAATAAAGGGGGGGTAAGTCTAAGACTTAGTGATTTTTAATGCAAATAATGCCCATGCCGGTTTTAGAAATGAACTCAGATGTTTAATAAGTAAAAGCAATTCCATCATGACATTTTAATTATGTGTGATATATATAGTAATGATATATGCATATGATATAAACAATAGTCATTGTTCAGCAGTATAGTCTACCCGAGATATTACCCATTCTCAGCAAGGTTGATGCTATCCCGATGGACTAATAATACAATGCCAGTGTCCCAGCCATTGCATAACATACCGTATGTAACATTAGTTGCACGATCGAGTACAACCTTGAGTAGCCCACATCAACTAATGACGTCCGTCCTGTAGTGATCAAACCATTAGGAATAGTTGCATCAAGGTCACGAAACCAATGGATTAACAGCCCTCACATAATGCACACATTTGATCATAAAGCTAACATGTATAGTAAGCCCATGACCATTACTACCGCACGTACCAATATACCATGTTATACGATGTAATTATCTTGTCTGTATTTGACATGCATGTCATTTTACAAGTCTCACTTAATTAACAGGTTCACCACAATATTTTTCTCAAAATGACAGAGTTCATGTGCAATAAGTATAAACCGTGAGAGTTGTAAAATATGTATATTTGTTCGGTATACAAAATAGACGTGCAGTGCATGAAAAATAACAATGTGCATTGTCTTCGAAAATTCACATAGATTGATAAGTATTAAAACTCACATAGATCGATAAGTGTCTTCGAAAAGTCTGAAAGATCCGAGTTTTCCAAATCTGTGAAAAACCTTCTATTAGTCCTAATTCCACTAAAACAACTATAAAGTAAGGAAAACAGTAGTTATGGGACGTTTGGTGAAAATAGGGTTTCCCTGTCACATAGTAACTGTATGTCCAGGCTCAGGTGCGTACATCCGTCGTTTTACGACAAGCCGTACGTCCAATATCGATACCATATGTCCACTGTATGGGTTCTCGGGGAGAACCTCATTTTCTCTCTGTTGTCCGCCTATTCTCCGACTCCTAGGGCTACTAGGAACAACCTAAAGCCTTCTAGTCTAGTTTGTAACCTTCATGCAACGTAACAATGCTAAGCTAACAAGAATGCTAACCCAAATAGGTTTTAAAGTGCAACTAAGCTAACAATTACAACTAAACACTAAACAAGCAACACAACAATGTAATTAAAAGCTAAGGATCAAACTTTACCTCCTTGAAACAAAACTGCAAGAGTTCCACCTCATGAACATTTCAAAACTCGCAAACGCCTCACACACATGCTAACAACACACTCAAAACACTTGAAAAACACTCTATGAACACTCTGGCAGCCTGGGGGGGCATATGGAATGTGTGAAAAACACGAAGGGGGTAGGGTCTATCTATAGGCCCAAAAAAGTAGTGGACGTCCAGCTAAGGGGCGTACGTCCGGTGGTTCTTGCCTAGTAGTTCAATGGCTGCCTCGTACGTCCAAGTATTATCCGGAGGGTATTCCAAAAGTAGCGCACGTCCAGTGGTCCCACATACGTCTGCATTACAGATAGCGGCATACTTCAGTCAAACCTAGCATATGTCCGTCCAAAAGTCCAAATTATACCTCTAGTGTCCTTAGTGACCCAAAGCCCAAATTAACTCCCCAACTAAGCCACTTATGCCTAGTTAATAATTTAGGTCACTACATTCTCCACTCCTTATAAGAATTTCGTCCTCGAAATTTTGAGACAAATACCAAAGAACAACACTCAACGAGTAGAATGTTACCTTCCGTCCGTAGAGTCCTCTTCGTCATGCTCGATAGGTTCCTAGATTATCTCATCCCATCCATTAATTGGTACATCATCCACTTCAAAAAGTTGCAAAAAATCACCTCGTATGTCGTTGAGCGCATCGTACTTGATGTTGCCTACACTATACCAATCCTCGTCAATCTCTACTCCCAAATCTATCCGCTCATAGAAGGAGTAGTTCTACACGCAGTCCAGGTCGATTGGTATAGGTACCATAATCCTGAAAATAAAACAACCCTTTCTTAGTCAACTATTCCCTTATCTAAAATGAAAATAGGTATATTGTTCAAGTATAATCTTAAAAGAAAGAGTCATACATAATCATTCAAATAAATGCGGGTAGCGACTCCACATGTCGTGTTCTGCTTCCCACGATGCTTCCTCAACTCTATGGTTATGCCACATTACCTTGACGATAGGAATAGTCTTGGTACGCAACACCTGCTCCTTCTTGTCCACGATCTTAACCGGTTCCTCCACGTAGGTTAATCCCTCCTGGATTTCCAACAGCTCATACCCCACAATTACATCGGGGTTAGCGATGTACTTTCTTAACATCGACACGTGAAAAACATCATGTGTTCCAACCAAATCTGGGGGTAGGGCAATCCTATAAGCCAACCTCCCCACTCTCTGAGTAATTTCGAATGGTCCAACAAATTTGGGGCTAAGCTTCCCCTTCTTCCCAAACTGCATTACTCCCCTCATAGGTGATATGTTTAGGAACACACGATCCCCACTTCGAATTCCAAAGGCCTCCTTCGGTTGTCAGTATAAATCTTCTGCCGACTTTGAGCTGCACTCATCCTTTCCTTGATGACAAGCACCTTCTCACGATTGTCCTAAATCAACTCTGGCCCCAACGTTTGTCTCCCTCCGACATTGTCCCAATACAAAGGCGACTGACACTTTCGTCCATAAAGTGCTTCATATGGCGGCATTCCAATAGTCGCCTGATAACTATTGTTGTAGGCAAACTCGATCAAAGGCAAGAACTGAACCCAGTTACCTTTGAATTCCAACACACATGCCCGCAACATATCCTCTAAGATCTAGTTCGTCCACTCAGACTGACCGTTTGTCTGAGGATGAAAAGCAGTACTGAACTTTAGCTTCGTCCCCATTTCCTTCTGAAGACTTTGCCAGAACCTTTAAGTAAAATGAGTCTCTGTCCGAAATGATTGTCGATGGTACTCCATGTAAATGGACTACATTCTGGATATATAGCCTGGCCAACTTATCTATCGGATCCTTAACTTTTATGGGAATAAAGTGAGCACTCTTCATCAAACGATCAACAACAACACAAATGGAATCTTCACCAGTAGGTGTCTTTGGTAAACCCAAAATAAAATCCATCGCGATCTCATCCCATTTTCAATTTGGTACAAGCAACGGCTTAGGTGTCCTTGCCAGTCTCTAATGCTCCGCCTTCACTTGTTGGCAGGTCGAACACTGCTCTATAAACTTCGCAATGTCCTTCTTCATATTGTTCTACCAATATGACCCCTTCACATCACGGTACATCTTGGTACCTCCAGGATGCAAAGTGTATGGAGAATGATGAGCCTTACTCATTATTTCCTTCCTCACTCCTCCGATTCCCAATACACACACTTGCTTGAAATGGGTGAGCAACTCGACCTCCTTAAGACAAAACTCATTTGCCTTGCCTTCCGTAAGCAATTGCTTGATCTTGGCACACTTAGGGTCCTCAAGCTTAGCTACCTTGATTCTTGCAAGCAATTCTAACTGAACCATCAGGTTAGCCAGGTATACAGGCACATCTTCGCCCATTACTTCCAATCCCATCCTAGTGAGTTCCTTAATCAACTAGGGTTGAGAAATCCCAAGAGCAGCAAGCTCCACTGTTGATTTCCTGCTCAACGCGTCTGCTACCATGTTAGCCTTACCAGGATGATAATTGATCCCACAATCATAATCCTTGATTAGCTCTAGCCACCTCCTCTGCCTCATGTTCAGTTCTTTCTGAGTGAAGAGATACTTTATGCTCTTATGGTCCGTGTAGATCTCGCACCGCTTGCCATACAAGTGGTGCCTCCAAATCTTAAGAGCAAACACTACCGTTACCAACTCCAGGTCATGTGTAGGGTAGTTTTGCTCATACAGCTTTAGTTGGCATGAAGCATAGGCAATAACATTGCCGTTTTGCATCAGAACGCAACCTAAACCCTTCTTAGAAGCGTCGCTATACTCTACAAAATTATCAGATTCTGTAGGCAATGCTAACACTGGAGCAGTTACTAATTGCCTCTTCAGCTCTTGGAAACATTGCTCACACTTATCCATCCAAACAAAACGAGCATTCTTCCTAGTCAAAGCAGTGAGTGGTCCCGACAACTTCGAAAAACCCTCGATGAAGCGTCGATAGTAACCAATGAGTCCTAAGAAACTCCGAATCTCAAACATGCTAATTGGTCTAGTCCACACTACCACGGCCTTCACCTTCTCCGGGTCAACTGCTACTCCTTCACCCGAAATAACATGTCCGAGGAAAGACACGCTATCTTGCCAAAACTCGCACTTCTTGAGTTTAGCACAAAGCTTCTCCCTCCTAAGCCTCTCCAATGCCTTCCGTAGATGCTCCTCGTGCTCCTCCGACATCCTTAAGTAGATTAAGATATCATCAATAAAGACAACGGCGAACTGATCCAAGTAGTCATGAAAGACTCTATTTATCGTGTCTATAAAGACTACAGGCGCATTAGTTAGTCCAAAAGACATAACTAAGAACTCGTAATGTCCATAATGAGTCCTAAAGGCAGCTTTAGGAATGTCATCTTCCTTCACCCTCACTTGGTGATAGCCCGAGCGCAAATTGACCTTAAAAAACACCTGCACTCCTTGCAGCTGATCCAACAGGTCATCAATCCCTGGCAAACGATATCGATTCTTGATCGTCACCTTATTCAACTCCCGATAGTCAATGCACATCCTCATTGACCCATTCTTCTTAACAAACAACACCGGCACTCCCCACAGTGATTTACTAGGGCGAATAAAACCCTTGTCCAAAAGCTCATAGAGTTGTTCCTTTATCTCCTTCAACTCTGAAGATGTCATCCTATAAGGTGCCTTAGAGATAGGATTAGTACCTAGCACACACTCAATCCCAAATTCTACCTCCCTCTGTGGTGGTAATCCAGAGTAATCTGTCAAAAAGACATCTGGATACTCGCTCATCACATGAATATCTTCCAGACTCTTCTTTGCTTGCTTCGTTGGAGTGACAATGAATGCCAAAAATGCCTGATCACCTCCGACGATAAGCTTCCTCGCATGCAAGGCCGAAATCGTTGGAGGTAAAGAACTCACTCGTGATCCAACGTACATCACTTTTTCTTCTCCCATAGGCGTAAGCATCGCACTTTGCTTCAAAAGCAGTAATGTCGAATGCTTGATCAACCAATCATTCCAGAAATAACATCGTAACTAAACATAGGGAGAACAACTAAGTTTGTGGGAAGTACACTTCCATAAATGCTAACAGGGCATTCGCAAACTACATGCTTATAGACCACAGTTTTCCCTACGGGTGTAGTTACAGCTAGACCAGGTTCCAAAGTTCTCATAACAAGTCTAGACAAACTTACGAACACTAATGATACAAAAGAGTGGGTAGTCCCTGAATCAAACAAAACTGAAGCTTCAAATCCAAGTATAGGGGTAGTACCTATCACTACTTCCGATCCCCCTTTCGGTTCTCCTGGAACAAGCGCGTAAACCCTAGCTGGTGCCAAAGGCTTCTGAGTAACCCCTTTGCTCATGCAGTCCTTGCTGAAGTGACCAAACTAGCCACAATGATAGCAAGTCCCAGTTGCCATCCTACAGGGTCCCCAGTGTACACGGTTACACTTCTTGCATAGCTCCAACGTCTGATTCCTCTGCGACGAAACTAGAGGGTTACCAAAGGTACGTCCTTGTGACCTATGGGGTGGAAAACTCCCCACTGCCATCCTCTTAGCTGGCCTGGCTCCTCCAACCGAAGTACCAGCTCCTTGGGTCCTCCTCTTTTGATCCATGTACTCAACGCATTCTCCTTCAGACGTCGTTCAAACTTCTTCGCTTTCTTTTCCTCAGTCGGGATGAGGTACAATCCAAAGCACGACAACTGCAGAAACTTAGCAGCGTACTCAATCACCGACATCCCTCCTTGTACCAAATCCAAAAACTCTCGTGCCTTCGCCTCCTGCACGACCCTAGGAAAGAAATGCCAATTGAACTCGTGCTTGAAGACTCCCAAGAAATGGCAGTCTCCGAACCCAAGTCAATGACAAGCACTATTTTCTTATCCTACCACTGATCGTACCAAAAATAGTACTCGCCAATTGCACGAGTCGATCGTAGTAATGTGGCTGTGCAAGTGCGAGTGTCGAACCCACAGAGAATCGTGGTTTGTCAAAAATCAACTTTAAAACGCTTAAACTAATAAAATCTTAACCTAGTTCCAATTTCAACACGTGGCGTATAAAATAAAACTAAGCTAAAAAGCAATAAAATAAAGAAATAAAGGCGCAGAAAATAAACTAAATTAAAAAGCAGTAAAAATAAAGAAATAAAATAACTAAAGTCCCTAATTCACCTCACAATAAATTAATCTACATATAAATATGTTTAGCTCATATGTATTAAACATTTATGCTACAAGGCATATTCGAAAGCGCAACACATTGTTCATATTTTCCGCTCATCGATAAGCACATATGTATATCCTATTGTTGCTACACAATCTTGTCGATCTATCCGAGGCAAACATGTTACAAGAGGTCACAACGGATAATGGTCCAAGACTAATATCCGATGTATCTCCTAGTTGCAAATAATAGTCGACGCTCAACGATTGGCAAACAACAATCAATACACTTTTGTCACTAAAATGCATTGAAACGAATAGACATAAATTAAATGATGAATAATACGAACTAAACATAAATATAAATAAATAAATTCATGTGAAGGGACTAAGAGACTAATTAAGCGAAATAAAACATAAAATAAATAAATGACAATTTAGAGGGTTTACAAAGGATAAAGGAGGTTTTTGGCCTCCAAGGGCACCTCCAAACGTAAAGAATAAGAAAATACACAAGGTCCTTGTGGTCGCAGGCGTGCATTTGATCGCAAATAAGCTGCGTGGCGGCTAGGGTGACTAAGCGTGCGTTGAAACGCGAGGTCCCTATGCGTTGACGCAATAACCGTTAGGGCGGCTAGGCATGCGTTACCCACGCTCATGCGCGGCCGTGAGTGCGTTGACGCACTCAAGTCGTTCGAACGCACTTGGTGAATCGACTTCTTCACTTGGTGCATTTTGCCTTTTGCTAGCCATGATTTAATGCAATGTCCTGCACAACACAAAATACTAAAAACACTACAAATGATTAAATATTAACAATGCTAAAGGCCTAACGAATATAAATTAAGGGGTCCAAATCAGCACTTTTAGGCACCGATCAACCACCAGCACTTAGCTTTTCCAGTTAGCTTATAAGCAGCATAGGCCATCTTCTGCTCATTCGTATATCCAAGAGTAGCTAACAACTCCTCCACGTCATTTAGCCAATTCTCAGGACTTATGTGATCGCCTCTTCCGTCAAAACTCTCAAAGTGATGACTGCAAAAATCCTTCAGAGAACATCCAGTACCTTTAGCTGGTTGTCTCGCAATCCTATCACGATCTATGGCCGAAACCAACTGGCCTATCGCGTCCATCACTTGACTTCCTGGCGGTGTCGCTTTGTCAATAGGAATGTCCACAGACTCAGGGTGAGCACTTCCCTCTCCATTTCCAACGCATTAGGTCTGATTGCAGGGTTCCTTCGTGGTGGCATTCTCTACAGCAAAGAGTAGAGTTAGAACAGACTCTACTAGAACCAAGCGAACAAACCTAGAGACTAAGTCCTAATCGCTCGTCTAGCCTAGTCTCTGGTGTAATCATGGCCCAAGTTCTCTTTTCCCCCTATCCTATAGTCTTCTCAAAGCAAAAGAGCTCTAATACCAACTATGACAACCCACCCGATAGGAATATCAATTAACTAGTAATTGACCCCATGGCACGCCATCCCAACCATGTCCCTCAAGACACAACCTTCGAAAAATTACTTTTCTCATCGTAACGAGAAAGCTGTAACAGAAGACTTTACCAAGATTATGGGATTAAGAGACAATAATAGAAACATCATACAGCAATACCAGAGATAAAGTACTACATCCATAATATGATAAATAATTATCAATGTACTGGTCAACAGACCATCATCTGGAAAATAAATACAACACAAAATAGGATACATCAATATTGTTCACAAAAGATTAACAGATCAAAGCCTAGACTTAAGCTTCAAAAGAGCTTAGTGAAATCAGAATATCCATCATGTCTACACGGGCAGATCCTCCATCCTCCCACATCGTCCTAAGCCAAAAGGGATTCATATCCTCAAAGTTCACCTATATCAGGTCCTGAGCAATCACCCAAGTAGCCTCCAACGGCATCTCCGTTTGAGGTGCTAAATTGTGCAATTATTCGTAATGATGGGGAAAGACATAAATAAAGGGGGGTAAGTCTAAGACTTAGTGATTTTTAACGCAGATAATACTCATGCCAGTTTTAGAAATGAACTCAGATGTTTAATAAGCAAAAGTAGTTCCATCATGACATTTTAATTATGCATGATACATATATAGTAATGATATATGCATATGATGTAAATAATAGTCATAGTTTAGCAGTGTGGTCTACCCGAGATACTACCCCTTCTCAGTAAGGTTGATGCTGTCCTGAGGACCTATAATACAATGTCAGTGCCCTAACCATTGCATAACATACCGTACATAACATTAGTGGCACGATCGAGTCCAACCTCGAGTGGCCCACATCAACTAATGACGTCCGTCTTATAGTAACCAAACCATTGGAAATAGTTGCATCAAGGTCACGAAACCAATAGATCCACAGCCCTCACATAACGCACACATTTGACCATAAAGCTAACATGTATAGTAAACCCATGGCCATTACTACCGCACGTTCCAATATACCATGTCATACGATGTAATTATCTTGTCTATATTTTACATGCATGTCATTTTACAAATTTCACTTGGTTAACAGGTTCAGCACAACGTTTTTCTCAAAATGACAGAGTTCATGTGCAATAAGTATAAAATGTGAGAGCTGTAAAATATGCATGTTTGTTCGGTACACAAAATAGACGTGCAGTGCATGAAAAATAACAATGTGTATTATGTGAGTTAAAACTCACCTTGATCAATAAGTGTCTCCGAAAACTCCGAAAGATTCAGGTTCTCCAAATTTGTGAAAAACCTTCTATTAGTTCTAATTCCACTAAAACAACTATAAAGTAAGGAAAATATGAGCTATGGGACATTTGGTGAAAATAGGGTTTCCCTACCACATAGTGACATCGGTGTGTACGTGATATTCACGACAAGCCCGTCGTCTCTCGATCATCGTCGTCCGTTGTATGGGTTCTTGGGGAGAATCTCATTTTCTCTCCACTGTCCGCCTATTCTCTGAATCCTAGGGCTACTAAGAACAACTTAAAGCCTTCTAGTCTAGTTTGTAACCTCCATACAATGTAACAACGTTAAGCTAACACAAATGCTAACCCAAACGGGTTTTAAAGTGCAACTAAGCTAACAACTATAACTAAACACTAAACAAGTAACATAACGACGTAATTAAAAGCTAAGGATTAAACATTACCTCCTTAAAACAAAATTGTAAGAGTTTCGCCTCACGAACATTTCAAAACTTGCAAACGACTAACACACATGCTCACAACACACTCAAAACACTTGGAAAACATTCTAGGAACACTCTGGCAGCCTAGGGGCATATGAAATGTGTGAAAAACATGAAGGGGGTGGAGGTCTATTTATAGGCCCAGAAAAGCAGCGGACGTTCGGCCAAAAGGAGTAGGTCTGGTGGTTCTTGCCCAGTGGTTCAATGGCTGCCTCGTATGTCCAAGTATTATCCAAAGAGTATTCAAAAAGTAGTGTACGTCCAATGGTCCCACGTACATCTGCGCTACAAACAGCAGCGTACGTCCATCAAACCTAGCGTACGTCTGTCCAAAAGTCCAAATTACCCCCTAATGTCCTTAGTGACCCAAAGCCCAAATTAATTCTCTCAACTAAGCCACTTATGCCTAGTTAATAATTTAGGTCACTACATTCATAAAGTAGTAGCAATGATAAGTAAGGTGGTGCAAGTGAAGTTAGAGACTCTTGTGTAGGATAACACTTCTCAGGGTACAAAGGCTTCTACTTCAGGAGTTAATGAGCATCATTATAGCCACAGACAGGCCTAGATGCACTATCAGGCCACCAACTAGGTACGGTTTTGAATACATGGCTTCTTATGCTCTTATCATTAGCAGTGAAAATCCTACTACTTTTCAAGAGATTGTCAATAGCCAAGAGAAGAGCAAATTGGTGGGTGCTATGGTGGAGGAGATAGAATCCCTACATAAGAACCAAATGTGGGATTTAGTGGAGCTTTCATAAAGGAAGAGGACAATAGGATGTAAATGGGTGTTCAAGAAAGGAGAAAAAAAGTTCATGGCTTGCCTAGTAGCAAAGGCTTATATTCATAGCAAAAAGGGGTTGATTATGAGGAAATATTTTCTCCAGTGGTTAGACATACTTCCATCATAGCAGTATTAGTATTGGTAGCTCATCATGACATGGCATTGGAATAGATGGATATGAAAACAGCTTTTCTCCATGGTGATTTGGAGGAGCAGATTTACATGTAGCAGCCAAAAGGGTTCAGTCAACTCGGACAAGACCACTTGGTCTGTAAATTGAAGAAGTCGCTTTATGAGCTAAAGCACTCTCCAAGGGAATGGTATAAGAGATTTGACTCGTACATGATCAGAATTGGCTACAAGAGATATGAGTATGATTGTTGTGATTATGTGAGGAGCCTTGGTGATAGCTCATTTATTTTTTTGTTACTAAGCGTGGATGATATGCTTATTGTTGTAAAGAGTATAGTGGAGGTCAACAAATTGAAGGATTTGCTGAGTAGAGAAATTGACATGAAGGATTTGGGTGTAGCCATGAATATTCTTGGAATGGAGATTCACAGGGACAGGGATGCCAAGAGATTGTTGCTATCTCAAGCTGGCTATGTGAAGAAGGTGCTAGAGAGGTTTAGCATGGAAAATGCAAAACCGGTGAGTACACCTTTAGCAAATCATTTCCATTTGTCTACCTCACCGTGTCCAAAGACAGTTGAAGAAGCTGAAGACATGTCTAAGGTCCCACATGCAAGTGCAATGGGGTGTCTAATGTATGTTATGGTATGTACTAAGCCAAATTTGGCTCATACAGTTAGCGTGGTGAGCAAGTACATGACGAATTTGGGGAGACAACACTGTGATGCAATCAAATGGATTTTCAGATACTTGAAAGTTACTACAGAGTATGGCATGTAGTGACTCAAATTATTAACTAGGCATAAGTAGCTTAGTTAGGGGAGTTAATTTGAGCTTTGGGTCATTAAGGACACTAGAGGGGTAGTTGGACTTTTTGACGAACGTATGTTGCTGTCTGTAGTGCAGACGTACAGGGGGGACCACTGAACGTACGCTCTGCAAACAATACACATGGACATACGTGGGACCACCAGATGTACGCTACTTTTTGAATACCCTCTGGATAATACCTGAACATACAAGATAGCCATTGAACCACTGGGCAAGAACCACCAGACGTACTCCCCTTAGCCGAATGTCTGCTGCTTTTCTGGGCCTATAAATAGACCCCTACCCCCTTCATGTTTTTCACACTTTCCATACGGCCCCAGGCTGCCATAGTGTTCCTAGAAAGTTTTCCAAGCGTTTTGAGTGTGTGTGTGAGGCGTTTACAAGTTTTAAAACGTTTATAAGGCGGAACTCTTGCGGTTTTGTTTCAAGGAGGTAACATTTAATCTTTAGCTTTTAATTATGTCATTATGCTGCTTGTTCAGTGTTTAGTTGTAGTTGCTAGCTTAGTTACGCCTTAAACTTGTTGGGTTAATGTTTTCGATTAGCTTAGTGCTGTTACGATGCATAAAGGCTATTGACTAGACTAGAAGGCTTTAGGTTGTTTCTGGTAGCCCTAGGATTCGGAGAATAGGCAGACAGTAGAGAGAAAATGAGGTTCTCCTTGAGCACCCGCATAGTGGACGTATGGTGTTATGCTGAATGTGCAGCTTGTTGTAGCACAGCGGATGTACGCACCCGAGCTGGACATACAGTCAGTGTGTGACAAGGAAACCCTATTTTCACCAACGTCGCTCCTGTTTTCCTTACTTTATAGTTATTTTAGTAAAATTAGAACTAATAGAAGGTTTTTCACAGATTTGGAGAACCCGGATCTTTTGAAGTTTTCGGAGACACTTATCAATCCAGATGAGTTTTAACTTATATAATGTACATTGTTATTTTCCATGCACTACACGCCTATTTTGTGTACCAAGCAAACATGCATATTTTACAACTCGCGCAGTTTATACTTATTGCACATGAACTTTGTCATTTTGAGAAAAACGTTGTGTTGAACCTGTTAATCAAGTGAGACTTATAAAATGACATACATATAAAATACAGACAAGATAATTGCATCGTATGACATAGTACACCGGTACATGCAGTAACAATGGCTACTATACATGTTAGCTTTATGGTCAAATGTGTGCGGTATGTGAGGGTTGTGGATCCATTGGTTTCGTGACCTTGATACAACTATTCCCAATGGTTCGGTCACTATAGGACGGACGTCATTAGTTGGTGTAGGCCACTCGGGATTGGACTCGATCGTGCTACTAATGTTACGTACGGTATGTTATGCAATGACTGGAGAATTGGCATTGTATTATAGGTCCCTCGGGATAGCATCAACCCTACTGAGAAAGGGTAATATCTAGGGTGGATCATACTGTTGAATTATGACTATTGTTTACATCATATGCATATATCATTACTATATATATATATCACGCATAATTAAAATGTCATGATGATACTGTTTTTGCTTATTAAACATCTAAGTTCATTTCTAAAATTGGCATGGGTATTATCTGCGTTAAAAATCACTAAGTATTAAATTTATCCCCTTTATTTGTCTTTCCTCATCATTACGAATAATTGTGCGGTTTAACTGCCCTAGACACAGATGCCGTGGGAGACTACTTGGGTGATTGCTCAAGACCTGATACGGGTAATCTTTGAGGATATGGATCCCGTTTGGCTTAGGACGATGTGAGACGATGGAGGATCTGTCCATACAAACATGATAGAGATTCTGATTTCACTAGCTCTACTGAAGCTTAAGTCTAGGCTTTGATCTGTTGATCTTTTATGAACAATGTTGATGTATCCTATTTTGGATTGTATTTATTTTCCTGATGATGGTCTGTTGACCAGTACATTGATATCTATCATATTATGGATGTAGTACTTTATATCTGGTATTGCTGTGTGATGTTTCTATTATTGTCTTTTAATCCCATAGTCTTAGTAAAGTATTCTGCTACAGTTTTCTCGTTACAACGTGAAAAGTGATTTTCCGGAGGTCGTGTCTCGAAGGGACATGGCTGGAATGACGTGTCGTGAGGTCAATTACTAGTTAATTGATATTCCCATCGAGCGGGGTGTCACATGGCATCACTTTGGTCAGACAGAAAAGTAATTTGTTAGTCGTCAGGTATGTAGATACAGATTATACAGGGGATTTGGATGATAGGAGGTCAACCATGGGCTATGTGTTCACTCTTGCAGGAGGACCCATATGTTGGAGGTCTATGATTTAGTCCACAGTTGCGATGTCCACTATTAGATATTTATATCTAAGTAATTGATTGGCATAATTTAGTGATTAAAACTCTCTTATGACAATCTTTATTGTTGAAACAAGTTACAGCAAAATCTACTTTAAATGTGCTTCTTCAAGCAAGAAGATTGATCTTGTTTCGATCTCCACCGATCACAATAAAGATTTATATGTCATGGACGCTCCTGCAAAGTTACAGCTCAATCAAACCACAAACGATCACTCATTGGAGCTGTTGATCAAAGACCGACGAAATTCCCTAAAGTCTAGAGCTTCATTTTAAGGAGGTCAGAAGCTTCCATTCGACCTACGTTCAACAAGGGGTCGACCACTCCAGAGTTACTGTTCATTGCAAACTTCCGTTCGTCTCAAGTTTGCCCCAAGGTCGACCGCTCCATTTTATGGAGTTACTGTTCACTCAGAAACTTGCGTTCAACATTAGTTCGTCTTAGGGTCGACCACTTGCTGTTATTTCTTGAGATGCTTGGTTCTGTTCAATCAACGTTTGTCCCACGATCGACCGCTCTTGGGCTATTCATATTAAATATTATTTTATTCATGTGGGGCCATCTAGGGTTTCCTTGACAGCGTGGAAATGAAGAGTTCGCCTCCAGCATTCGTCGCACAGTCGATTGCTCCTCTGCCACCTGTCTTCAGACAGCTATTACAACTAGCAAAGGAGTCCATTAACGTATGTGCTTCGTGAGCTGCCTTTTTGTCTGTAGCTGCAGTCAACTGCTAATGGAAACAGCCAGCTAGAATCTTGTATCATGTCATCAAATCAGAAGTTGCCATGTGTCGCAAGTGTGATTTTATGCTGCACCGTTCGACCATTGGACCTGATGTGTAATTCCATCTTTAGAACAAATAATCGTGGACACTTTGTCATTCCACTTGCCAGCTCAAAGTGTATAAGGGGTCGACTACCCAAACTTGTGGGTCAACCGCTCGTCAGCCAACTTCATTATTTTAGGGCTAACTCGGCCTTTCTGTTTACTCATATAAATAGGGGTCTTGGCCATTCGTTTTCTTTAAGCAAAATACAGAGTTATTAAGCTCATTTGAGAGAGAAGCCATTGTGCTAAAAGTTTGCTTGTGTGCCTTAAGAGTTTCTTGTTATGTGCCTTAGAGCCATACTATCTTGGAGTAATTGTTGAAGTGTTCAACATTTGTTGTATTTGGGTTGTATTTGTTATTTGGTTTTGGTTGCAGTTTGTTAGAGGTTCTAATAAGGGAAATTGGTAGAAGGAAATCCGGAGGTTCCATGAGAACTACCGCAGTAGCCAGGCAAGTGGGTCGCTTGTCTAGACGAGTTCGTGTCAACTTGACAAAAGTTTTTTGAAGTGTGAACTTGTATTTCCTCATTTTAACAAGTGAAACAATTTTCTGGGTCCACTGCCCTGGAGTGACTTTTCCAAGAGGTTCTTGGTTTTCACTTCGTCACCAAAATTCTTGTGTTCATTGCTTTATTGCTTTACATATTTTAGTGATTATCGTTGTTGCTAGAAGTAACTTTTAATTCCACACTATTTACTTACAACACCTATTCAACCCCCTTCTAGGTATTTTATATGGGAGTTTTAAAGTATTTTCATCCACAATTGAAGTGGAGTACATGGCGGTGGCTGAAGTTGCAAAAGAAGCTTTGTGGCTTACGAAGTTAGTTAAGGGGCTGGGTATTCAGCAAAGTAGAGTTATGTTGTATTGTGATAGATTGGCCATTTATTTGGCAAAGAACCAGTTGTATTACACAAGAACCAAGCATATTAATATAAGGTTTCACAAGATTAGCGAATTAGTTGCTACAAGTTAATTATTACTTGAAAAAATTCGTACTTCTAAGAATGCAACGAACATGTTGACAAAGCTGTTATTGCAGACAAGTTCAAGCGTTGCTTAGACTTGACAAATGTCTCCAAGTACTAGAAAGGAGAGAAGAGGAAGTGGCATCCCTAAATTTATCAATTTCAGATGGAGGCCTAATACTTGATTATCTTAAAAAATGTGAATACTCACCAAAGTGGAGATTGTTGGAACAAGTGGCTCATATTCTACTATTGGCCCATTGAGTGTAATTATTACTTGAAAAAAATTCATACTTCTGAGAATGCAACGAACATGTTGACAAAGCTGTTATTGCAGACAAGTTCAAGCGTTGCTTAGACTTGACAAATGTTTCCAAGTACTAGAAAGGAGAGAAGAGGAAGTGGCATCCCTAAATTTATCAATTTCAGATGGAGGCCCAATACTTGATTATCTTAAAAAAGGTGAATACTCACCAAAGTGGAAATTGTTGGAACAAGTGGCTCATATTCTACTATTGGCCCATTGAGTGTAATTAATTTATATGGGTCTCGAGACAAATAAGTAGTTGTAGGGAGTATTTTGAAATTTCCAAAATACTTACGATTAAGATTTTCCTATAAATATGTTATGTTATAACCCTAAATTATTAAATAGAAAAATACAGTCGCACTCCTCTTGTGAACGTAAGCACATTGCCAAAACCACATTAAATTTGTATCTATCTCTTTTTTGATTTCATATTATTCATCATTGTTGTGAGCAGTAAGAACTGCTTCATAACACAACACTACATCCCACCCCACCCACCATCTCACTATGTTGATGGGCACTTCCCACCATCCTTTAAATTTTTTTTTTTTTAAAACCAAGATTGATTCATATTGGATAAACCTAATGAAACAAGCATAACTAGAAACAAGCATAACTATCATTTCGAAAGTGTGCACCTTCTATCACATATCTAAGACTGCCATTTATCCTGTAATCAAGCACTATAACCTCGATTGGTAGGATGCAAGTGGCCGCCCTGGTCATGGCCATTACAAGCATCCCTACAAGCTTCCTCCACCACCGCCTGAGAAACACCACTATTGCAAATGTTGGCAAAAGCGCGCATGTGTTTCATGCCATATTGTGTCAAAGACCCACAATATGTTTCGAATAACCGAACCTGAGACCAAGCCAAGTTTTTGAGTGAGTGAGGGGTGAGAGTAACGAAAACAGCATCACAAAATCAAAAGCAGAATCTGTTATTACCGTTGACTTCAAGCATCCCCAGTCATCAACAAGAGGCATACCAGATTCTCTCACAGTATTAAGGATGAAAGAACCGCTTTGAGGTCCATATAGGAATGTTCCAATCAAATCCATGCTGCCATCTAAGTGATCTCTGTGCCTCTTCGTCTCTGTTATCTGCTTCAAGATTTCTCGCTTCTTCTCCGACCCCTTTTCTGATTTTTTGTACTGGTAAAAGGCCAAAAAACGTATTGAAAACACAAACGTTAGAATTTTTTTTGCCAGGGCATCTGAAAATGTAAATAGGCCTATTTATACTTGTTGGGAATTGGGCCAGTTAGATAGTCCAACTACCAAACTGGGCAGAAGAAAAGGTCCTATAGGTCACCATGACCCGAAAACCAAACCCAGTTCCTATGCAACAGATCCGCACGGATTGTCGGATCCAAAGGATCCTCCAAAATTCAGTATCAATGATCCCGGAAATCTAGTACCAAGATTCGAGATTCACCCCAAGTGTTTGAGGCTAAGGCGCAGCCTTCAATCTAACTCCCAACTTTCGAGATTCTTAGGATCATCATGAGATCTTATCCGAGACTAATTGTCACCTTCTATATAAAGTGGCCTTCATCCAGGTAAAAAGGGTCGACTCTTTACTTTCTTTATTTGAGTTGTTATCATTATCTAGAAAAGATTATTGATTTAGACATCAAAGCTATCTTTTGCCAGTATCACTCTTTTATCTAATAATTATGTGTTTTGCAGGCACCAATTTGTATTCGCTTTATCCAGAAACTGTTCTAACAAAACTAAAGAAGTAAGAGGTTAAAGCTCACCAACTGCCACAGGAAGAAAAGCTCTGCATCTCTCTGGTTCACAACTTCCATGGGCATATCAAGGGGTCCATTTGGAGGGAAGTTCACAGTGGCAGGGTCGAAACCTTGGTATAAATAAAGCTTCTCATCTTTGATGCTTTCATTTCCATATTGCATCACATGGGAGCCAGCATTGTAATTGTTGAAATTGGAAGTTCGTTTCTTTACCTGTGCAAAATAAGATTGAATTATGTATATAATCAAAGTCAATTTGCTGAGCTGAGGAAAATGTTGGGTATTCGAATGTCACTGATCTTACCCATTGATATTGTTGTTTTATTGTTTCCCTTTTGAGATTGTGTGTCTCACTGCAAGACAACAAGTACAAATCAATTCCCTATGGATGATATTAAGAAGACACAACTATATGCAAAAATCAATTAAAGAATCCAAATCCAGAAATTCTACACAAGTTTCCAACTTATAACCCAACTTCCTCAGCCTCTTCTTTATGCATGATTTTGACACAACAGAGAAAACCAACATTTCTGTATGACCTTGGATTTCATGAATATCATGAATTCTTGAAATAATTATTCATTTCCCCTAACTTGTTTCTTTAATATCACCTCTCTTAAGGCTCTCTCTGTAATTATTTCATAAAATACTTATACAATTGCATTGGCTTTCAAAATGCAAAACTGCATTACCTGTCCTCCAACCAAGCTACACTATACAAGTCCCCCAAGCAAGTGATGTACTCTGGAGGTGGAGAAGGTTCCATCCCAGGACAATAAGTTCCATAGCTGCTCTCTTGTGCATTTGATGCCGTTGTTACATAAATGTTTAGATCTTTGGGCATTATGCCTTCAAAGACACTCCCACTCTCACATGCTTCAACATAAATAACCTGAGTTCACCACAATTGAACCCTTTTAACAATCATTTAAATATCTTAGCAAATAGATTCTAAAGATGGGTGCGCAGAGTTCTCCTTACCATCTCTTTGTAGGTTCCAGATGCATGTTTCTTCTTCAAAACCTCGATAAAATCCATCGCAAAAAGAAAAGGCATATTTGGCATCCCTACAACCAAACGAGAAATGATGAGTGAGGTTCATTTCCTCCTAAAACTTTCTCCTTTTTTCTTTTCCCCCCTTTTAAGCATACAGGTTTAGCATCCAAATTGGGAAAAAAGTTGCACTAAACTGACCTAAAACACCAGGGCCTCCATGATCAGAGTAGTACAAAAAGATCCTGTCATTGGGTTTGCTATCTACAACCTTCCCACTTCCACCTTTCACTGCTTTTTTGTTGCCAAGAAGTATAGCAAACAGATTTTCTGCAGTTACATTCTCACCAGTGTAATCCTATCATCATCATCACCAGTGAGATCAGTGCAATTATTGAAGTTAATGGGGCTAAGAATATATTGAGTGCATTTTGACTTCTGATGCAGTGATTCTTTTAATCTACCAACGCAATGGAGAAAACATGCTACTTGCACAAAGTATGAGCTCACACACACAAGAAAAAACACATGCACGGCCGCTGTCTTCTACTTATTGACTTTTTTTTTTTTTAATATGAAAACGGTTTTGATGTGATAGTTGCATAGTGTTTTCGGTGGGATCTTGGTAAACCATTTAAACAATATTTTCTGTTTTTAAAGAAACAAAACCTGAATATGTTTATTTTGGAAAAATACCTGCTTATGTTTTCAAACTCCCCATTATTTATAAAAAATAAAAATAAAAATTCACTTTTAACCCCCTAAATTTCTATTACTTTGGACATTACCCTCCTAAAGATAAACTCGAACTTTCAATTTTTCAATGTCACTCTTTTGGTAGGTTTTTTAACGGAGTGTCAAAATTATTAAAATAACCCATTTTAAAAATTAAAAAAAATTATACATATACAACTGTTTTTTTATTTTTATTTTTATGAAAAAAAAAAGGTATTTTTGAAAATTTAACATGATTCAACGAAAAACGATATTGAAGAAATTAAAAAGTTCTTGAGTTTTGTTTAGCTTAGGATCATTTCAAAATCAAAATCAAAAGTGATGAAAATTCAAGAGGTAAAAGTAAAAGTTTCCCAAAAAATATTTATTTTTTTAATAAATATACAGAGTCGGCACCGGCCACCACCTTTCTATTTCTTACTTAATATTTTTTTTAAAAAAAAATAAATCGATCTCTACCATTAAAAAAATAAGCACTTATTTTCTCCAAATATTCTTATAACAATAAGTTGTGAAAAAAGTTTCTTAAAAATTTGATGTGCTTTTTTCTTCCGAACGTGTTTTGCTGTTTTGTTTTTAAAAAATATTTTGTATTTTGCGTTTTAAAAAAGTAAAGAAGAAAAGTGTGTTTTTATTTTTGAAAAGTTTAATTTTAATAAACATAACCACAAGTTATTATTTTTGATAAAAACTGATTAATTTCCAACACTAATATCTTGCATATACAATAAAAGTCTCACCCAATGCTCCCGCCGTCCAGCGCGCGTGGGCCGGTGGGAGGATATTTAGACTAATAATAATAATTTATTAAAGCTAAACAAACAGTAGAAATTTAACAAAAAGCCAAAGAAATAGTGCAAAGAAGAAGATGGATATAATCCATTAACAAAATATAATAAATAAATAAATAAGTGGGTTACCTTCGGCACTCCAGCGTACACGTCATCACCTTGCGGATGGTTGATGATGACTCCCGGCCTGGGATTCAATTCATGTGCAGCAATATCATCGTACATAAACACCACTATGTTTTTCTCCTTCACCCCACCTTTTCTCAATAGTTGATATGCATGGCATACATCAGCCTGATGCCTATAATTTCCATAGCCGGACGAACCGGCCACGAGAACCGCCCATCTCGTGCCGGCTTCTTCCGGTTCATCATCCTCCTGCGTGGGCATTCGAATCCGGGACTCCCACGGGTTCAGCCTGAGAGCTCGGCCGCCTCCTATAGCTTGGAAAAACAGTAGAAATACCAGTAGCAACAGAGCAGGGCTCATGAGACGCACAAAGTGACGCCGGACCGCCATGGAGAAAGAACCGGTTCAAGAAATAAAAACCAGCTATGGTGGTGTAGAAGCTGTGGGCAGAGGGGTGAGAGAGGAAGTGAGAAAAAGGTAGCCCGGGGGAGAGTATAAAAGATCGGTGCTAGGTGCCATGCAATCTAATTGGTTGACACGTGTTGCATAGGTGGGTCCAACACTCTTTTGGTCGAAACAGGTGGTTTCTCTGTGTTTTTCAGTTTTTGGATTGGAGTTAATAACTTAATATGTATGATGCGTCTGGTGTGATCTTGATTTGATTTTTTGGCTTGTTTTCCTGTGCCTGGAATAGTAGCTAAAATAGTTATTGGAAAATTAATTTGTACTTTTTAACTTCATATATATATATATATATATATGTTTTAACAGATTTCTTATATATATATGTTTGAACAGATTTCTTATTTAAATATTATTTTTTAATAGGAAGAGTATGAGCATTGAGAAGAGAACCGACAAGAGAAGAGAAATTTTAAATTATATTAGCAAAAGTATTAATATTATAATATTATATTAGTAATATTATTAGATAACACCCAATTTTAAAGTGTATTGAAAAAATATATATATCTCATAATAACTAATTATAACTATTAGAAAATTTTTTAAAACTTTCATGCATTTTGACATTACATTATTAATGTTCAATAATTCTCAATTTAAGATATTAAATTTTCAATTTTTTGTGATATCCCTCCTCTATTAGGATTTTTCTTTCAATTTAGTCAAAATTTTCAAAATATCTATGTTTTTCTATTATAAAATTTTTTTAAAAAAAAATTAAAAATTTAGACATTAGTCAAGATTTAATAAAATTTATGAAAATACATACACCATACTCTTTGTAATTTTGTAATTTTTGTAATATTTATTTTTTAAAAAAACTTTGTGATTTGTGAAGTTTTTCCCAACTATTATCATCCATATAATTGCTCCAACTCTGTACGGACACCTATCTTTGAAACCCTTCAATCATCAATCATCCATCATCCACCATTCACCATGTGGATGATTGATGATTGAAGTTGTTTGGTTTGCTTGATGGTTTACCCCCCTCGGTATAATGTGATGTGAATGGTGATTATGACTTTAATAATTAACAAACTGGTGAACGATAGAGACTAGCATTAATGAAAGGCATCCATTCATTTATATCCGTCCAATTCGCAGTAATGTCACCAAATATTATTTGTTACACAAAAAGAAGTTTGTAAAAGGCATACACGTGGATCCATTGTTACCGGCATAATTAAGTTTCATTTTTTTAATTAAGTTTATATAAGTACTGTTACAGCCAGGGCAAAACTACAATTTTTGGATCGGAGGGACGGGCTTTTTTCTTTTTCTTCTCAAAATGGGACGAACTTATATAATATAAATAGTCTTTATTTATAGGTGTGTTTGTACGTGTTTATGCTAAATAAATACAGAGAACTTTTAAATTTAATTTCATATTAAGTCAGTATGCCATTTAAAGAGTTGCATGTCTAAAAAATCATCTTAGAAGAGATTAAGAGAACTTTCCTTTTGCATACACGAGTTTTGTATTTTGCTATATATATATAGCAAAATTCTTAGCAATTTTTTTCCCTATACAAACTACCAAATGGTATGCATTAGAAGAAGAAGAAAAAAATCGAAAAAACTACCAAATGGTATGCAAGAAACTCATCTTCTATACTAGTATGCAATCTAGTCTTTATAAGTTTCATAGCAAAAATTTTTTGATCTGTAATCGTAGTAAAAACATGGAGAGTCAACATTAGGCGAATAATAAGTGCTGATTATTTCATTTCTAGCCCCTTAATTCACATTTGTTAATCTCTTAGTTTTGTTATTATATGATATTTTGTCATGTTTTTGTGTCTTCTTCTGCTTTTAGGATTTTTGAAGAAAATAAAGCATTTCTGAAAAATTCTAAGCTTAAAGGACAGTTTGGGAGAAAAGCTGCAAGTAATAAGTTCAAGCATAAGCCCAAGCGCACTAGCGATCGAGCGTAGAAGCAGAAGGCTCGAGCAAAACAGCGCTCAAGTGCAGAAGAACAAGGATTGAGCGCATATGCACTCAATCACACAAGCCATAGAATCAAGCACATATGTGCTCTATCACACAAGCATCCAAGCTTGAGTGCCTCAGTGCTCAAGCGCAAAAGAGCCACAATCGAGCACATATGTGCACTCAAGTGCACTAACATGGGATCAAGCACACTCGAGCGCCTTGATGCGGCAAAAGTCATTTTTCACTTTAGATTGGGTTTTCAATCTCCTAGCTGGATTAGTAGATTGACGTACAGCTTTATTATGGTTTTTAAGGCTTCTAGGGTTCTCTTAATCTTATAAATAGGCCTCTAAGCATGAAGAAAAGATAAGCAATCCTAAATAGGAGAATTGGAGGCTCAATCTAGAAACGTTTTTTGTTTAATATAACAATATTTCAATGCTCCAATTATATTATAATTACTCAATGCTTGCCAACCTAAAGGCATGGATGTATACTCCTTAAGCTATTAATTTTCATAAGTAACGAATTAGGCATGGATGTATACTCTAGCTGTGACGACCCCAATGGGCAAATCAATTAACTAATAATTAATTACACGGTGCGCCATCTCAGTCTTGTCCCTCTCAGAACAAGACCTTTGGGGATTCACTTTACTAAGACTATAGGATTAAGGGACAATAAATAAAGCATCACACAGCAAATACCAGAGATAAAGTACTACGTCATCATAATATCATAAATAGTCATCAAATATACTGGTTATCAGACCATCATTAGGAAAATAAATACAACCCAGAATAACAAAATATCAACATAGCTCACCAAAATCACAGATCAAAGCCTAGATTTAAGCTTAAGAAGAGCTAATGAAATCAAAATCTCTATCATGTCATCACGAGTAGATCCTCAATCTTCCCATATCGTCCTAAGCCAAACGGGATCCATATCCTCAAAGATCACCCGTATCAAGTCCTGAGCTAGCACCCAAGTCTGCTCCAATTGCGTCATCTTCTAAAGCGGCTAAACTATATAACAGTTGTAATGAGAGATAAAACATAAAGGAAAATGATAAGTTTAAGACTTAGTGATTTTTAACACAAATAATACCCATGCCAGTTTAGTAATGAACTCGGATGTTTAAGAAGGAAAAGAAGTTCCATCATGACAGCTTACATTATACGTGATATATTTATAATAGATGATATATGCATATGATGTAAACAACAGTTATAGTTCAACAGTATGGTCTACTCAAGATATTACCCATTTTCAGCAAGGTTGGCGCTATCCTGAGGGACTTCTAGTACAATGGTAGTACTTTGGCCATTGCACAATATACCGTACGTAACATTAGTGGCACGATCAAGTCCAACCTCGAGTGGCTCACACCAATTAATGACATCCGTCCTATAGTGACCGAACCATTGGGAATGGTTGCACTGTGGTCATGAAACCAATGGATCTAAAGCGCTCATATAACACACACATTTGACCATAAAGCTAACATATATAGTAAGCCCATGACCATTACTATTGCGCGTACCGGTGTACTATGTCATACAATGCAAATTATCTTATCTGCATTTTACATGCATGTCATTTTAGACGTCCCACTTGATTAACATGTTCAGCACAACGTTTTTCTTAAAATACCAGAGTTCATGTGCAATAAGTATAATTTGTGAGAGTCATAAAATATGCATGTTTTCTTGATACACAAAATAGACGTGCAGTGCATGAAAAATAACAATGTGCATTATGTGAGTTAAAACTCACCTAGATCGAAAAGCGTATCTGAATACTTCAAAAGATCCGGGTTCTCCAAATCTGTGGAAAACCTTCTATTAGTTCTAATTCCATTATAACAGCTCTAAAGTAAGGAAAACAGGAGTTATGGGATGACTGGGAAAAATAGGGTTTCCCTGTCACACACTAATCGTATGTCTGGGCTTGGGGCCGTACGTCCACTGTGTCACAATGGGCCGCACGTTTGGTCATGATACCGTATGCCCGCTCTGAGGGTTTTCAGGGAGAACCTCATTTTCTCTCCACTATCCACCTATTCTCCAACTTCTAGGGCAACTAGAAATACCCTCAAGCCTTCTATCCTAAATTACAACCTCCATGCAATGTAACAATGCTAAGCCAACAAAAATTCTAACCCAAACGAAATTCAAAGCATATCTAAGCTAGCAACTACAACTAAACATAATTTGAGCAGCATAACAACTTATTAAAAGTTAAGGATTGAACGTTACCTCCTCGAAACAAAACTGCAAGAGTTCTGTCTCACAAACGTTCCGAAACACACGAACACCTCACACACACTCACATAGCACACTCAAAACACTCACAAAACACCTAGAGAACACTCTGGCAGCTTGGGGGCGTTTGAAACTTGTGCAAAACAGGAAAAGGGTAGGGGTATTTATAGGCCCAAAAAGCAACCGACGTCCGACCAAGGGGCGTACGTCCGATGGTCCCACATACGTCCGCCTGTATGGTTTGAAGAGCATACATCCGATGGTCCCCACCCATATGTTTACACTACAGACAGTAGCATACATCTGCCAGACCTAGCGTACGTCCACCCAAAAGTCTAAATTGCCCCTCTAGTGTCCTTAGTGACCAAAAGCCTAAATTAACTCCCCTAACTAAGCTACTTACGTCTAGTTAATAATTTGGGTCACTACATTCTCTCCTCTTTATAAAAATTTCGTCCCCAAAATTTCTAGATAAATAACAAAAGAACAACACTTAACAAGGAGTAGAATGTTACCTTTTGTTCGTAGAGTCTTCTTCGTCATGCTTAGTGGGTTCCTGGATCATCTCGTCCCATCTGTTAATTGGTACATCATCCTCTTCAAACAACTATGAAAAATCACCTTGTAAGTTGTCAAGTGCATCATACTCGATGTTGCCCACACTATACCAATCCTCGTCAATCTCTACTCCTAAGTTTATCCACTCACAAAAGGAGTAGTTCCACATGCAGTCCGGGTCAATTGGTATAGGTGCCATAATCCTGAAGAGAAAACAACCCTTTCTTAATCAACTATTCCCTTACCCAAAATGGAAATAGTTATACTGTCCACGTATAATCTTAAAAGAAAGAGTCATACACAATCATTCAAACAAATGCGAGTAGTGACTCCGCATATCGTGCTCTACTTCCCACGATGCTTGCTCAACTCTATGATTGCGCTACAGTACCTTAACAATAGGAATCATCTTGGTACGCAACACATGCTCCTTCTTGTCCACGATCTTCACCGGTTCCTTCACATAGGTTAATCCCTCTTGGATTTCCAAATGGCTCATACTCCACAATCACATCGGGGTTAGCGATGTACTTCCTCAGCATAGATACGTGGAAAACATCATGCGTTCCGACCAAATCTGGGGGTAAGGCAATCCTATAAGTCAACCTCCCCACTCTTTGAGTAATCTCGAACAGTCCAACAAATCAAGGCTAAGCTTCTCCTTCTTCCCAAACCGCATCACTCCCCTCATAGGTGATACCTTCAGAAACACACAATCCCCCACTTCGAACTCCAAAGGTCTCCTTCGGTTATCAGTGCAAATCTTCTGCCAACTCTGAGCTGCACTCATCCTTTCCTTGATGACATGCACCTTGTCACGAGTGTCCTAAATCAGCTCTAGCCCCAACGTCAGTCTCTCACTGACATTGTCCCAATACAAGGTCAATTGACACTTTCGTCCATAAAGTGCTTCATACGGCGGCATTCCAATAGTCGCTTGATAGCTGCTGGTTGTAATACCCTGATAAAAATAACCTTTTTATTTGAGGAGATCCTTTCCACAAGAACGTTTAACAAGAGCCTTTGATAAAGCTGCTTAGACAAGGCCCAAGACCCTTAGTGTTAGCCTGAACACACTTTGAACCCTTAGAAAATAAAAGCCAAACCTTGATCCTCAGGAGGCGGACATACGCTAGGTCTTGCAGACGTACGTTGCTGTTAGTAGTGTGAACGTATGTGGGGGGACCACTGGACGTACCCTTTACAAACCGTACTAGTGGACGTACGTGGAACCATCAGACGTATACTGCTTTTTGAATATCCTTTGGGTAATACCTGGACGTACGAGACACTTTTTGGACCACTGTCCAAGAACCACCAGACGAATGCTAGGATTGCTGGACGTCCGTTGGTCTGACAAAGAGTTGGTGACGGATTTTTCCTATAAATACCCACCCCCACCTCTCATTTCTCACTCCCATTCCCACCCTCTAGTGTGTCCCTAGGTTGCCATATACCCCTTCCATGTTTTAAGAGAGTTTGGTGAGGAAGAGTGCTTCCAAAAGGAGTTTCCAAGTAGGAGAGGTCATGTCCACGCTCAGCTTTAGGGTAATCCTTGTTTCTCTTATATTTAACACTTTTATAGCTCTTGTTTTATGTCTCGTTGAGTTTTCAAAGTGTTCATCAAGTTTCTTATTGAAAGTGATAATGTTTGCAAGAAACTCTTTCAAAATTTCGTTGTGTTGTGATTTCTTACGTTGCACGTGCTCTTTTATTTGCTTAGAGGAGGTCTGGAGGTCTAGAAGTGAAAAAGGGATCATAAACTGTCTGAATCTTAAAATGGTGTGCTTAACACACTGAGTTGACGTATGCCATCGATGCTGAACGAACGGTCAGTTGGTAGAGCACTAGATTTGAGTTTCACATGTGAGTGCTTTAGCCTAGCTACATTTTTAGGATAAATAGGGCCTAGAAAGACGGTGTCTTGTATCCGTTATGACAGGACTTAGCTTTGTCGGAGGATTCGCTCGAATGTGCAAGGTAAGTAGATGCTTACATCATTTTTTTACGTAAAAATGTGAGATATGTTAGTTGACTAACCACGTGTATGATATGAGCATGTCTACTTTCTTTAGTTACTCGGTAACTGTGTTATTAATTAACTGTTAAGATCTATCGTAAGACATGGTACGCCGGTACATGCGGTATGAACGGCCATGGGCTTATTATATAAACTGCGTATTATGGTCAAATGTGTGTGTTATACGAAGCTTTGGATCCATTGGTTTTCGTGACCTTGGTGCAACCATTCCCAATGGTTTGGTCACTATAGAACGGACGTCATTAGTTGGTGTGGACCACTCGAGGTTGGACTCGATCATGCCACTAATGTTATGTACAGTATGTTGTGCAATGGTTGGGGCATTGGCATTGTATTATAGGTCCCTCGAGATAGCATCAACCCTACTGAGAAGGAGTAATATCTCGGTAGACCATGTATAGGAGTTATGACTTATAATGCATTAGCCTTTTTTGCATTAAAACACTTAGGTAATTATCGTCGATTTTACACCTAAAGCTTTGAAAACCTTAAAACCTATTAAATGTTGTATTAGCGGAGGTAATGCCATTTTTTGGCTATTTCTCAAATTGCACGTTTATTTCCTTTAATTAGGCGCATGTCATACCTAAGTGTGAGGTTTACTTACTAAGTCATTAGACTTACGCGGTTATTATTCTTTTGGTAACCTGGTTTTCTGCTATGGAAGTGGCAAGAGATGCTACTGCATGATTGGTTATGCTTTATTTATAATTACAGTTTATCTTTACTATTTAGTAGCTCCACGTTCTTACTTGATGAATCATAGTAAATCTCAGATTTATTCACCTTCCTTCGCATTTACTCTGACAATTTTATAAGGGTGATTTCTCGTTGGTCACAAGTTGGCTAGAACAGGTAAATTGCCAGTGACTCCACTGGATTAGCCGAGGCTAATTTTGGGGGTGTTATAGTATGGTATTTGATAAGCGCCGAATGTTGCACATTCAAGCCCCTTTACTCGCATATGTTAATTCCTTAGCATTGTTATTTGTTTGATTTTGCATTGTTTTAGTGTTTCAAGGTCAAATGCAAGAGTTCCATTGGAAATCGGGCTAAAAGGAACAAGTTGGCATTTGTTGACACAGGAGCGATCACTGAGCGAATTGACCAAATCTTGTGAGCGTTAATTTCAGTGTCTAAAGTTGCAAATCACCTTTTGGTATGAACTCGACTTTATCTCCCGGTTGGATTAAATGAAATCAAATACAATCACCATTTTGGGTTTCTAAGTTTTTACATCATCCTATAAATGGGTTTAAACATTGTAAAGGATCTTCTAAGTGAAATTGAACTTGTTTGGAGCTTAGAAGATCATGGCTAAACCCCTTAGTCTTTTACAATGTTTAAGAGCCTTTAAGCACAATGGTGATTGTATTTAATTTCATTTAATTCAATTATATGTATGTTGATTGCATCCAACTGGAGAGGGTTCAACTTTGTCAAAAGGTGATTTAATATGTTCAAAATCACGCTCATCAATTTGTGATCGCAGAAAATTGATGTAGTATTCAATCGCTCAATATGATGCCAACTTGTCCTTTTAGCCCATTTCCAATGGAATTGCATTTGACCTGAAACACTAAAACAACGAAATCAAATCAAAATGCTAAGGAATTAATATATGCGAGTAAAGGGCTTGAATGTGCAATACAAAAGCAGAAAATAAATGAAAAACATAAAGATAAATCCAGCTTTAGTGGGATGTCATTGCATTTAGCATATGCAACAAGCCTTTTAAACCCTAGGAATTCCCTAGAGGGAGTGGAGTCTCGTGAGGTTTTCGAAATGATACCCACAAACATTATGCATAGTTCATGTTATCCAAAAATTAAAGCATCACTCAAAACCATGATTTTCATTCATTAGCAAGCTTAAAGATTAAACTCCATCTTCACAATAAGTTGAAATTAGAGTCTAATTCCTTTCAAGCAAGTTGAGGTGTCACAAGCTTAAACCGTGTAAAGTGAATTAGCACAAGATTATGAAGCTTCCAAGCGAATTCAATGTGTAATGTGTCTATATCTCAAGATTCACTAGAAGTCCTATCAGAGTAAACAACAATGGCATACCTTTCTAGCTTTTTCACTTTATTATTAGGCTCTGTGGTGTTTAGTTCCCTTAAGCTTTCTAATTGACCCATGTAGCGTGTGTTGAGCCAATGACTCCCAAACCAGATGGTTTTAGGGCATTAGGTGTATAGACACCCCTGAGGACTTATTAACTCGAGTCAAAAAGGCTACGAAACTAAACTAGCCGCACTGTTAACCACATCAAAACTCTTCACCTTTTGACATGAACACTCAATGCTTTGATGCAAGAGGCCCAGTTACTCAGTGAATAATTTATCAACGATTATTACCAAATTTTTTTATAAATTTAACCACATCAAGGTTCCTCATCTTTTGACGTGAACACTCACTGCTTTGAGGCAAGAGGCCCAGTTACTCAATGAAGAGTTTATCAATGGTCAAATTTTTATTTCTTATTTTTATTTTATGCCAATGTATCCACTCAATAAGTCACCCAGTGTCACTCAAAACATAGAAACATACACATTAAACCTACATGTTATACCCCACAAATCCTGTGCTAATGTGCTTGTGCCAGAGCAGATCAAACATGTGAAATCTCAATTGCCTAAAGCAAGTAAAAATAAAAAAATCCAACATCAGATCATGTGTTCAAACTTTTAAGCTCACTGATGAAATCAAATCACAAATTTTTAGATCAACCAAAATTTTAGGACAACATGAACATGCATTTTTTTTTTCTTTCAAAAACAAGGCAAGTGTGTGTAAATGTGTTGCTCATACCCCCAAACTTGAATCATACATTGTCCCCAATGTATGTACAAAACTGAAAAATGAGGTGAAGGGTATAAGAGTACTTGAGTGAGCAGATGTGGGTATATCATACCCCAAAACTTGTATCCAAAAACACATGTCCTGAAAAAAAATTGATACTCCAACCAAGAACAATCAAGTACAACATTGTTGTAAAAGTGATGGGGGAAAGGAGAAAAGTGACCTAAATAGGTCACGGGAGACAGTCTCCCTCGAGGGCGAACGATCGCCTAAGGGTGGGCAAACGTTCGCACTTGAGTGTTGGTGCGGGCGCGGGCTGGGGATGAACGTGCGCCTTTGTGCGCCTGGCGAGGGAGCGAACGATCACCCAATGTGAGCGAACGTTCGCTTCCTCAGTGTGTTTAGAACTTTGGAGGGGACTTCTGCAAACGATCGCCCAAGGATGTCCGATCGTTCGCGGCCTCAGAATGTCACTTTCCACCTTTATTGAACCATAAAATTAACTAAGGAAAGGAAAATATAAGTACACAAATGAGACAACAATGGAGAAAATAAACCTGGATGGAGATCATGTACCCTGGTGAAGTTAGGATTCAAGTGCACAGGGTTTGCACTTAATCCCTTGAGGTAATGCTCAAAGTAATTCTGAGTCCCAAAGGATCTTACCTCGATCCTTCAGAAGTCCAATCAAGCTCTTCCATCCCTTCTTCTTTATGATCATGTAGCATTCCACAAGGAAGAGAAATCTTCTTATTATTCTGAAACTACTTCCCTCAGATGAAAGGTCTTGAGTCTCCTCATGGCCATGCTCTAGCTGCTTGTCCCGATCTGGTTCCATGATCAACCCTTTATCTCTGTAGGTGTCCACACAAACTGGGACAACCTGGGAGCTTGTTGAAAAATTGTCCACCCCAATGAAGTCCACTTCAGAAACCTCTGCATGAAATTTATTTCTTGTAGGATTGTCGTCAGGTGGGGGAGTACTTGAAGTAAGGGGCATAGGCTCTGGTGGGTTTCTCCATGCTGTGGCTTCAGATAAAGTTTTAGGCGGTGGGTCTTCAACAGTTTTTTCAATGTCATCCAAGAAGAAACAGGCCTTTTGATCAGGTGCATTATGGAAAGCAGTGAAAATGTCTAGCCTGATCTTCATATTCCCAAAGGAAATCTTCATCACTCCAGTACTACAATTTATGCATGCATTGGCTGCAGCAGAAAGGGCGCCAAGGATGGAATTTGCTTATCCGGATAAGGAACAGGTTCTGTGTCTAGAACTATGAAATCAACTGGATAATAGAACTTGTCCACCTTGATAAGGACATCTTCTACAATTCCGCGGGGTTTCTTGATAGATCTGTCAGCTAGTTGTAAGACAGTACTTGTCGGTTTCAATTCCCCTAAGCCAAGTTGTTGATACACTGAGTATGGAAGCAAATTTACACCAGCTCCTAAGTCAAGGAGAGCTCTCTCAATCTCAGTATTTCCAATGACGCATGAAATTGTAGGTGTTCCAGGGTCCTTGAATTTGGGAGGAGTATTATCTTTGAATCGTGGAGCTCACTTGTTCTGAGAACAACCTTTCTTAGGAATATGCTTTCGATTATTCCTCTTTTGAGTGCACAAATCCTTGAGAAACTTTGCGTAGGCTGGAACTTGTTTGATGGCATCTAGGAGTGGAATGTTGACCTTAACCTGCTTGAAGGTTTCCATCATGTCTTGTATCTTCTCTCCTTGCTTTCCGAAGTGGGAGGGTGCCTTAAGACGCTTTGGAAATGGGGCTCGGGGGACATATTGTGTCTCTAAATTGGGGTTAGCTGATGAAGATGTATCTTCGATCACTTGTTTACCTTTGTCCCTCTGCAGAGTCTCTGAAACCTCAGTTTGCTCATCCTTTTTTTCTTCGACTTGATTGTAAACCAACCGCTTCTCAATGTGGTGATGGCTTGAACTTGGTCCAGATGAGAAGTTGCATTTACCATGTATAGTCCCTTAGGATTGACGACTGGCTGACTTGGAAGCTTCCCTTCTTCCCTCCTGTTGGGGGTGTTTGCCAATTGCCCCGTTTGAGTCTCTAGTTTGGCAATGGATTGAGAGTAGGAATTTACTGTGCGGGACATCTCATCAAACTTTCCATCAATCGCACCAATTCTTCCATTCATCTCACCAAATTGTCCCCTCATCTCACCCAACAAGTTCAGAATTCGTTCATCATTGGATTCTGCCTGCTGCGGTGGAGCAGCCTGGTATTGCTTATGTGGAGGTCGATCTGTGGAAGACGAGTTGTAGGGCTGTCTGTTGGACTGAGCTTGATTGTGTGGTCCCGAGGTTGAGTACTATGCATTCTGACCCTTCCATGAGAAATTCGGATGGTTTCTCCACCCCGGGTTGTAAGTGTTGGAGTATGGATCATTACCCGGTCGGGAGAAAGCAGCATTGACCTGTTCATTGAAAATATCAGTATAATTGACAGCAAAAGGGTAGTTATTTACCTGATGCGTAGTGCTAGAACAGAATGAACATGGTTTAGGTTGGGAGTTGATGTGAGCCACAGTAGGAGCAAAACCAGTCATCAATTGGTCCAGCTTCTTGGTGATGGCATCAATTACTTGAGAGGCCATGTCTACAGGGGGTCCTACTTCACAAAGACTCTCCGTCTTTGGTGCTTTAGGTACGGGTTCTCTCCGTCTATTGGAAGCCTGTTGACGAGAGTTGTTGCTCAAGTTTTTAATCATCACCCATGCCTCATCTTCACTCTTTAACATGAATTTTCCTCCACATGATGCATCTACCGTGCTCCTGCAAGACTCAGTCAGACCATCATAAAAACTAACAGCTGCCATTTGGGGACAGCGTGATGTGGACATGATCTAAGTAGGTCTTTAAGCCTCTCCCAAGTCTCATGTAGTGGTTCACCCTGGTACTGGGTGATACCAGTGATGGCCCGCCTACTATCATTGGTCCTACCTATGGGGAAATATTGCTTGAGAAAAACTTGTTGCAGTTGATCCCAAGAAGTGATAGAGTTGGGTTCTAAGGACTGGAACCAGTGTTTGGCTCTTTCCTTAAGGGCAAAGACAAACAAACGCATCTTTAGGGCATCCTCAGTGAATCCCGTCAATTGAATGGTAGAACAAATTGACTGGAATTCGCTGAGGAATTCATAAGGATTCTCATGGGGAAACCCTAGGAACGTCGGCAGACTCTGTATGGTGCTAGGCTTGATCTCATAGTGAGTTGCCGTAACTGCCGATAACCTGAGACATGAGGGAGTAGTGTATGTGGGTGGAATGTAATGATCCTGTAAAGCTACGTGCGGGATGCCAGCCATGGTGTCAATGGTGTTTTCCTTAGACAAACTAGCTTTCCTTTCGGCTCTAAATTGTCTAAGAGTGTGTTCAATGTCGGGGTCACAAGAAACTAAAGGCAAAGACAAAATCGGCGACCCAACATAAACTAGAATTGAAAATAAAGCAGAAACTAAAGACCAAAATAGAAAATAACAAAACAAAAATTGCTTAAAATAAAAAGAAAAGCTCACAAATGGCCCTGCGGTGCAATGGAGTGTCTGCTGCAGAAAGAGGGCGAACGATTGCACCAGGAGGTGTGATCGTTCGCTTCCTCAGTAGGTTTTGGCACTCTGGAGGAGAGTTCTGCGATCGATCGCCCAAAAGGTGCGATCGTTCGCACTATTGAAGAGGTGAACGATTGCTGCAGGGCTGCGAACGATCGCACACGAGCTGTGATCGTTCGCAGTTACAGAATGTAACCTGTGGAACTGAATGTGAAACTTGAACAAAAAAAATTAGAATTACGAAAATTAAATACGAAAACAAAACACAAATGACAGATTAAGTTAAACTTAATCCTTAAAATTTAATAACAACTCGTTAAACAGTCCCCGGCAACGGCACCAAAAATTGATGTGGTATTTTGTTGACCAAAATATCAATAATAAAATTACCACTCGCAATAGAACGAATCCCGTAGGATAGGGCTATATTGAGGGTGTCGAACCACAAGGACTGTAAGGGAATGCTATTAAATTTGAAGAACAAGGTTTAACCTAATTAAGAAACAAGATTGATTGTTGTGAACTAGAATGCATAAAATTAAACGCAAGATTAAAAGTAAATATATGAGAGAGAGAAAATCGATTTCACCACAATCCATGACAATGGCAATCGTATTTAATTCCAAAAACTCAGAATATGCATGTTATAAAAGAACAAGAAAATACAATATCAAGGGATAAGGATAATCTATCTTCGGTTGGCACGGATAGTCCACCTAACCACCAAGATGCGGCAACCCGTCTTCCCTAGGCATAGACTATAAAATCCCTTAATACGTTTCATACAATCAATGGAATAGCATAACCCATCTTCGGTTGGCACGGATCGTCTACCTAAATTACACTAAACTAGGGTGTAGTACGACCCGTCTTCCCTAAGCATGGCCTATCTTAATCCTATTAATCATATGTCTATTAAAACCATTGCATAACCATCAATCTTATAATCACAGAAAATAAGGTTGATTTGAGTTCAATATAGGCAAAATAATTTCTAAGTCAAGAATAGAATTTCGCAAATATTGAATTTGAATTGAATAACAATTGCATTGAATATTAAGAACAGAAATCTAAAGTTGCAATCCTCACAGTTATGCAATCAACATACATAAATTGAATTAAATGAAATCAAATACAATCACCATTGTGCTTGGAAAGGGTTTACATCGGTACCCCACTAAGGGGTTTAGCCGCTCATGATCTTCTAAGCTCCACAGACAAGTTCTGAATTTCACTCTAGGAAAACAGCCCCCTTTTACAATGTTTAAGAGCCTATTTATAGGGATTAGAAAACCCTAGAAACCCTAAAACCCTAATTACAGTCGTAGGTCAGTCTCCCAATCCAACTGGGAGACTGAAAGTCGAAGTTCGATCAAAAGGTGATTTCCGTGTTCGCACACCGAGTAACGTTCACGGATTTGGGCGATGGTCGATGCGATCGTTCACGGATCGTTCCTGTGCATGCATGATGCCAACTTGTCCCTTTTAGCCCGATTTCCAATGGAACTCTTGCATTTGGCCTTGAAACACTAAAACAACGCAAAATCAAACAAATAACAATGCTAAGGAATTAACATATGCGAGTAAAGGGGCTTGAATGTACAACATTCGGCGCTTATCAGTATTAGAGCATACGGTCTTTCCGACCGTAGCTGTAAATCTGAGAATATGATGTAGTATCTAGGCTTGATCTTAAAGAACTGAACCGTATGATAGATTTAATTCACTTGTTTGTGGGTGTAGGCCATTGTAATTGCCTATTTGATTGTTTGACTTGGGATGAACAAGATCGCCTATTTTGCAATATAGGCACCTAATCCTACTTCGTACTCAACTGTGCAATGGTTGTAGATGCCTACGAACTATTCGCAAGTGGCCAGCTAAGTTCGGACATTATGCACCCAGATACCAACCTCGTTCTAGTGAACGTAGGGGTTCCACCTAGGTGAACCAGGAGCCAAAGTCTTCACAGCCCTAAGCCACATGGAGGAAAGGTGGCACGCATAGTGACTAAGAAGAGATCAGCCATACCTAAGTATCGCAGTATCACGGCAATGTGAGATTTTCCACCTATCCCCAAAAGGTTTAACCCTTATCTTAGTGATGAAAGGAAGCGAGCAATGCATACCCATCTAACTCAGATTTTAGACGAATACATTCGAATAGAACTAGAAGAAATTTAACTGCTAAAGACGGGAGTATTACCAGAAGGATCTGATCATCAAAGGACTACGTTTCTCTTCAGTATCAACAAGGACTACGAGGCACTAGTTAAGGATGAGGAAGACTCGTCTGAGGAGTGATAGGTCTTGGGGTAGTAATCCTTAGATGTCAGATAGCTAAGTTTTCTCTCACCCTTAGTAGTGGTGAGTTTTGGTGTTTGGGGCATCTGGGGGTTGGTTGTAGAGCACAAAGGAATTTTCACTGTACCCCGAATTTCAAAGAAATAAAATCATTTTGGCATGCCTCATTTACTCTTAACTGTTCTTTTCTGAGCCTTACAAATATCTAAAAAATATTTCAAAAAAAAAAAAAATTAGGGTTAAGTGGACGTATGTGCCCGATGCCGGACGTACACCATAACCCAGCGTATTCTCTTTAAAACGGCCGAAGATACCCTAAACATTATTCATTTTGGTTTTTCCCATTTTCTCTCCACCTAAACGATTCTAAAGAGATTTTTGGCAAGGTCTCCAAGGGATTTGAAGGTTTTCCATCTCATTTCCAAAGATTAAAAGGGGTATGAAGATTTTTCCCAAAGTTTCTCAATTTTTCGCAACATAGGGTTTGAGTTTTAAAGCTTGTGTTCTTTTGCATTTCATGCACTTAGATGGCTTGGTTGTGAACTAGGATCACATTTTAGGATGAATAGGGTTGTATTCTCGCATTTAAACCGATTAGATTGTATTTTTGTGGATTTTGGGAATTTGTCCGAAAATTCGAAACCCTTGAATTTCTTCAATTTTCTCATGCAATTGATGCATGGATTGAGGCCTAATCTCTTCCATGATGACTTAGGAACAAAACCCATACCACCCATTGATCAAAATTGATCGATTTTAAAAAGCCCATACCTTAGTTCTTAAATTTAGGGGTTTTTGCCTAAAATCGGGTTTCGTCAATTTTATGACCTTCATTGGGTCATTTGGACCAATTAAAACCCAATACTTGTAATTGGAACCCCGATCTACAATCCCGACACCTGAGTTCAAAATTTTTCCCAAGTTTGTAAAATTACCAAAATACCCTTCACCCCAAAGGATAGGGATTTTACCCTAATTCGACCCTGTAAACTGGAAACTAGAGCCTACATAATCTTTGGGACGTGAATATTTTTTCAAGAACTCAATTTGTCAACCCGGTCCTTGAAAATCCTGTCCAAGTCTCATAATTACATTAATGCCCTCTTTTTCTGAGAAGGGACGTTTTTGTCTTTTACCACTAGGCCTAATCGAGTGAGTTCTAAATAATCACCATGGGATTAGATATCCCCTAGTTAATTGTAATCCTCATTATTTCTGATCATCTCAAATTACCAAAATGACTCTCATATCCAAATAATGAAGTTTTGCCCTAAATTCAATTCTATAAAACCACTTCGGCCTTGTTTATCAAATTGTGCCTATAAGCCCTCTTGTCAAGGACCTAGATCACGGACCTGATCTTTCAATTTGTGTCCGAACCCCATAATGAACAAAATGCCCTTCTTTTCTTAGAAGGGGCAATTTTAACTTTTGAGGCCTACCTTGTTCTAATACGCCTTAAATCATTGCTAGGTACATCATATCTATCTAGCTAACTGAAACCTCGAGTATTTTGAGATTCCTAAAATGCTTTAGCTTGAGTACTCCTATTTCTGTATCAACCAAGTCCTTAGAGTTGAAATTCCTAATCACCCAATGAATTGTCTAAGTACTCTTGATCCTTGATATTGGCCATAAATTCGACCGCCCTAATTCTTTCAGGCACTTACAAACCACCTAATGATTCACAGATTCTTATCTACTTTCTAAGTCTTTTGCACACCTCATCATGGCATATGGGACAGATTACATGGGTTTTGCATGGGGTAGAATTTTGTGCAAGAATTTGTCTTAATTAGAATCTTCGATGTAGGGGGATGGCATAGACAAAAGTAAGTGCAGCTGCATCCATCTCATCTTGTACACGGTCATGCAGACTCCAGCATGAGTCGCAGTTTGCCTAGGACCCAGAATCTGAGATGGACACAGAAATGGAGGAGGTCGCAGTAGAGGGACCAGGCCCTAAGGTCTCAGTAGCTCCTGTAGGCAAGCAAGGCCCTAAGGCCCCAATGATAGAGGGTAGCAGTGCCACCAATACGGACGACACTGATTCTGTCTATGACCGTACCCGTTTCCATAAGTGTAAGGCTTACTGACGGTTCAAGGACGACTACAGGGGGCACCGAGTCGCTATGGAGAGAGTACTAGTGGTGACAGACTTTGATGAGCACGCTCCGTGCATTCGGGCTGTGTTGGAGGCCCAGGGTTAGGCTAAGATGGTAAAGGATCATCGTCTAGCCATAGCGGAGTTGGTGCGGGAGTTCTATGCCAACATCCATCAAAGGGTTGGCGATTCATTTCTCACTTGGGTTAGAGGCATGAAGATCCATGTGACCCCTGATCTCATCAATGCCATTATCGGAGCGCCATGGGTGTGTAACCTGGATTAACCCTTGGCCGGCTGACCACCTCCCGACCCAAGCAAAGATGGTCATGTGCTTTGCAGAGGGACGCCTTCATCAGATGGAGACAGAGGGTGAGGGCAGTTTCTAGATCCACAACTTCAATAACATAGTCTAATGCGTATACCGAGTGGTGATGAGCGGTGTACTCCTGGTGTTAAGCCTCACACTGATCACCATGGACAGGGCTCGGTGCCTCTATGGTTTCTTGACTGAGGCCTCCATCGATTATGGCTCCGTAGTCACGATCACCATGATGTCTGTGCGGCATGCAGATTCATGCACCGCACTGCCCTACGAAGCTTTGGTCACTGAATCGTCCAGCACGCTAGAGTGGCTATCAACAGCATAATTGAGCTAGCACTTGAGAAAGGGCCTATCACCTCCCGCTATCTCAATGCTATCAATGCTCACCTTCGAGATGTTGCAACGGCATCGAGGCCCCAACGGAGGAGGACAGCGAGAACGGATGGAGCATCCACCTCTACTAGCTAGAAGGAACAGCTAGGCAGGATAGAGGCTACGCTCGAGACTTATGGGCAGGCAATGTAGAGCCTCACGCAGACCATTCAGGAGCTACGAGATCATCTGATCGGACCCCTTGATATTCGGGACTATGGCATCCACTGTTCTCACTTTAACCGTGGTAGGGGGAGCCCTAATACTTGTGGGAGTGCTCGAGGGAGCCCTGGAGGTAGAGCGAGCTAGAGGGCACGAGGGATGCCAGGACGAGGATCCAACGAGCCAACTCCGAGGAGGCAATCTCGCTCCTAGATATTATTATCCTAATGTGCTAGGTGTAGATGTTTGTTTTTCTTTCTGGTTTTGGTTAAGTCCACCATGATGGTGGCAATTTTGGGATGTATATTGCTACAACGTAAGTCTACCATTTTTAGGGTGGTAATTTTGTCTTGTACATATTTATGACTGTCTATGTTTGCTGGTTCGGTGTGATGTGAAGCTTGTTAACCTGTTTTACTTTTCCATTCAAAGTTGCAATTTTTAATTAGTACGTTTTCTTGTCGTTTTCAAATTTCAAAGCTTTTTGATTGGTGATGTCTTCTCTAAACCCTGGATTTTCAAAACTTTTTCAAAAACAAATGTTTTATCTTGGGTTTTGAAAACTCTAAATTTCGAGGACAAAATTTCTATAAGGAGGGGAGAGTGTAATACCCCTATAAAAATAACCTTTTTATTTAGGAGATCCTTTCCACTAGAACGTTTAACAAGAGCCTTTGATAGTGCTGCTTAGACAACGCCTAAGACCCTTAGTGTTAGCCTGAACACAGTTTCAACCCTTAGAGAATAAAAGCCAAACCTTGATCCTCAGGAGGCGGATGTACACTGTTGTCTGTAGTGCGGATGTATATGGGAGGACCACCAGATGTACGCTTTGCAAACTATACTAGCGGATGTATATGGGACCACCGAACATACGCTACTTTTTGGACCACTGTGCAAGAACCACCGGACGTACGGTAAGGTTGCCGAACGTCCATTGGTCTGACAAAGAGTTGGTGGCAGATTTTCCCAATAAATGCCCACCCCCACCTTTCATTTCTCACGCCCATTCCCACCCTTTAGTGTGCCCCTAGGCTACCAGAACCCCCTTCCACGTTTTAAGAGAGAGTTTGGTGAGGAAGAGTGCTTCCAAGAGGAGTTTCCAAGGAGGAGAGGCCATGTCCATGCTCAGCTTCGGGGTAATCCTTGTTTCCCTTACATTTAACACTGTTATGGCTCTTGTTTTATGTCTCGTTGAGTTTTCAAAGTGTTCATCAAGTTTCTTCTTGAAAGTGACAATGTTTGCAAGAAACTCTTTCAAAATTCCGTTGTGTTGTGATTTCTTACATTGCATGTGCTCTTTTATTTGCTTAGAGGAGGTTTGGAGGTCTAGAAGTGAAATAGGGATCATGCATTGTCCAAATCTTAAAACGGTGTACTTAACACATTGAGTGGATGTACGCCATCGGGGCCGGACGTATGGCCAATGGGTGGAGCACTAATTTTGAGTTTCACACATGAATGCTTTAGCCTAGCAACATTTTTATGTTAAATAGGGCCTAGAATGACGGTGTCTTGTGATGAGTGCTGTTTAGTGCTTAATCAAACCCCTTTATTTATGTTTGTTAAGCCTTTAGCACTGTTAATATCTAACATTTTTAGTTGTTTTTAGTGTTTTATGGTATGCAAGTCATTGCATCAACACATGGCTACCAAAGGCAAAATGGACTTAAAGAGATACCAATGGAGAGTTTCGCTCGATCGCGCTTGTGATTGGTGATTGAGCGAATCGCAATCTAAGGAGAGCAGTTCGAACACAGTCCGGTCAGCCAGCGCTCATGTCAAGGTTGCCCTAGCTGGCCCTACAATTCCATCGCTTCTAGCCTTGTGTTGTGGCAGTTATTTGCATTCGATCACAGGGTGTATGATCTAACGCATACATCAATGCGATCGAATGCATGGCTTGCGTTCGAACGCAGCCCTATGACCTGGCAGCACAATTTTCTATAAATAGGCCCCTTAGTGCATTTTGACAGGAGTTCTTGTTTTGGGCGCGTTTTGAAGAGCATTTGCCATTGTTTAGGCCCTGCTCTGCCCATTTATTTGTAGCACTTCATTATTAATTTATTTTAATGCTTTCTTTTAAGTTTCCTTTACTTTCTTTATACATGGGTGGCTAAATCTTCAACTAAGGTTGAAGATGAAGCCTCACCCTTAGCACTTCTTTGAGCTTTTACGTTTAACGCATTACCTCCCATCTTTTATTTTCCATACTCGTTTCATTTCAATTTCTGTGACAAAAATTGTAGTGTTTTCATTTGTGATGCATCGAAAGTCCATCTCTTGTTGTGTTCCAAGTCAGGTGCACAACGGATGATTAAGACTTGATTTAATATCCACTGTGATCCATGGATACAGTGGATGATTTCATAAAGGACTAGTATTTGTTGTGGCTCCTTAACGGTAAACACACCAATCGGTTTGACTTGTGTCATAAAAGGCAATAGAGTGTGATTAAAGACTAACTCGATAGGCGGAAGTGTGTGTTTTATGTTTAAGCTAGCAATTTTATATTAGGTGAGGTTTAGTCTTTAACCTTAGTTAGTTTTCTTCATTCATTTATGTTTTTTAGAAGTAGTTTATTATTTGTGCAAGTTTTGTGTTCGATCATACGACCCAACTTCGGAACTAGGTTAAAATAGGGTTAATCTAGGTTTAATATTAATTTTTGAACAAACACCTTTCCTTGTGGTTCGATCTTGTATTTCACAATGCTACACGGTCAACGACTTGTGCTATTGCGAGTGCAATCACATTTGCATACCAAATTTTGGCGCCGTTGCCAGGGAACGGTTGTTTTTGTTTAAATTAATATTATTTTTTAGATTGATTTTATTTTTCTACTAGTATTTATTTTATGCAATTTCAATTCTGTTCATAGTTTATTTTTGCATTTTAATTAATTTTGGTTAATTTTTAGAATAGTGTTTGGATAATTTTTTAGTTGAATTCGGCTTTTGGAAAATCTGGCACTTAAGTGCGATTGATCGTAGCACTTGCGATCGAACGCACTTGTCCCTATTCCATAACGTTCGCATACCTGTGAATACTTGTTATGCACCTACGTATGAGCGCAAGTCCCTAATAGAAAGCAGTGCAGTGCTACATTCGGACGCACCTTAGTTGCATTCGAACGCACTTGCAGAGCCTGCTACATTTGTGTGTATGCGATTGAACGTGCTGCCTGTGCTTGAGCGCACCTCTGCTTCCTACATCAACATACCCGAGCTAGTATGTTATGTTTTTATTTCTAGTAGTTTTAATTAATTGTTAACTTAGTTTTAACTGATTTTTCTACCTGTTTTTAGCATGATCTCTGCTATTGTTGGTTGTGCCTAGTTTATTTTTGTTTTTAATTGATTAATTAGTCTTTACTTGTTTAAATAGTAGTAGTTAGATAATTATGTAGTTAGTTGTTTAATTGTTATGCCATGTTAGTTTTTATTTGTCGTAGTTAGTTTGTTAATATTTCTTTGTTTCTGTTTCTGGAATATCTGCCTGTGTTTATATTGTTTAAAGTTATTTAGTTTTAATTCATTTAGTGCATATATGTTGCTAATTTTGTAGTTTAATTTTAAGTTAGTATTTTCAAATCATCTAGGTTATTGTAGTTGTTCTTTATTTGCTATTTTGTTTCCCTGTTTTTATTGTTTATCCATGCATGTTTGCTTGTTTAGCTTGCTGTTTTTCCTTAGTGTTTAGTTAAATTTTTGTTAGTTTATGCATAGTCGGTGATCCTTGAACCTAGAGTTAACACCCTTAGATTCCCGACTTAGAGAGAAACATTAGGAAAGCACGTCGAGCTCACGTGGAGATGGGTGACAATCAAAGGAATGCAAATGACCAGGAGAATGAGGAGTACCAAGATGCTAGAGTTGAGAATGGGGAGCAAAGAAGAGCTTATGATGTGGATTTCACTACGTCATTATGAGAACTTTTCACACTAGTTGCGAGTAGTTCCTATTTGTGCATAGTGTTGCCACCGACTAATGCAACCCACTATGATCTAAAGCCACACGTAATCCAGATGTTACCATCTTTTTACGGCTTAGATCATGAAAACCCATATTCCCATGTGAAGAAATTCAAAAACATCTGTGCCACCACCAAATTTCAAAATTTTTCTTAGGAGGTTGTCCACCTTAGACTTTTTTTGTTCTCTCTTCATGATAGAGCCATGGAGTGGTTGGATTCCAACGCTCCTGGATTTATTACATCTTGGGAAGAATTGTTGAAGCAATTCTACAACAAATTTTTCCCAATGTCCAGAGTAAATGAGGCAAGGAAGGAGATCAGCACCTTTACTCAGGACGAGGACAAAAAATTCTTTGAGTGTTGGGTGAGGTTCAAGGATTTGCTCATCAAATGCCCCCCTCATGGTTATGAAAAATGGCGACTCGTGCAATTTTTCTACCAAGGGCTATCTCAGCCCAACCGTAGTATGATAGAGTCGATGAATGGTGGGGCATTCTTGAACATAACTGGAGATTTAGCCTACAAGGCTTTGGACAAATTGGCTGACACCTCACAACAGTGGGATTTCATGAGTTGTCGAGATAAATCTGAAACCCTAAAAGAGGGGGCATCCTTGAGTTAAAAGGAGAAACGGAGTTGGCTCAAAGTATGTATGCCATTGTCAAGAGATTGGATGCTCTGAGTGTAGGAAAGCCTATCAATGCGGCTAACACATTTCTAGTTGAGAGTTGTTTTGTCTGTGCTAGTCCCATGCACCAAGCACTGAATTGTCCATCGATGACAGTTTTTGCTAAGATGGAACAAGTGAACACTTTCAACAACTTTCAAAAGCCGTCCAGTGGGCCATATTCTGAGACATATAATCCAGGGTGGAGGAATCACCCTAATTTTTCTTGGAAGCAGAACCAACCCACCACAAATCAAGGAGGAGATCCACATCCTCCAAATCATTATCCCCCAGGATTTTCTTCTTCTTATCATGGATGCTCGGCTCCGCTAGCGTTATTATCATCTTATCAAGCCCCCACTCAAGCCCCAACTTCATCAACACAATCACTGGAAGAGACCATGAGGGACTTTATGAAAATGACTGGTCAATCAATCAGTGATGTGAGGTATTCCACCATGGTGAACACCCAGGCAATCTCAAAGTTGGAGATGCAGATGGGACAGTTGGCAAATCACCTTGGTGAGAGAGACAAGGGAAAGCTCCCTAGACAAGCAGTGAACAACCCTAAGGCATGCAGTATTGGAAATTCTACAAATCTGGAGCATGTACAGGTGATTGTTACTTTGCGGTCTGGGAAGAGAGTGGACAATCAAGTGGTGGACCCAAAAGCAGACCATGTTGAGGAAGAAGAGCCAAAAGATGAAGAGGGTGACATCCAGAAGGAAGGAAATGCTGAGCCATCTACGGTCACCCTAGTTGTTAAGGAACCTCCTAGGGCGCTTGTGCCAAAAGCACCTTACCCTGAAAGATTACAAGCGCCTAGGAATGGAGAGAAGTTAGAGGACATTCTGGAGGTGTTCAAACAAGTCCAAACAAATATTCCATTTTTGGATGCCATCCAGCAAGCCCTTCATATGCCAAGTTCTTGAAGGACTTGGTCATAGTGAAAAGGAAGATGAATGTCCCTAAAAAGGCGTTCATGACCGAGCAAGTTAGTGCTATCCTACAATGCAAGTTACCTCTCAAGTACAAGGACCCTGGATGTCCCACAATTACTTGCATGATAAGAGTTTGTCAGATCGAGAGGGCTTTGTTATATTTGGGAGCAAGTGTGAATTTGTTGCCCTACTCGGTCTATTTGTAGTTAGGGCTAGGAGAGCTGAAGCCCACATCCATGACACTATAACTTGCTGATCGGTCTGTGAAGATTCCATGGGGAATAATTGAGGATGTACTGATTAAAGTGGACAAATTTTATTTCCAGTGGACTTTATTGTGTTGGACACAGAGCCAGTTCAAGTTGTAGGGACTGAGATCCCTGTGATTTTAGGGCAACCATTTTTAGCTATGGCTAACACCCTAATCAATTGTAGGTCAGGTCGAGGGTGATGAAGATTTCTTTTGGAAATATGATGGTGCAGTTGAACATTTTTCACATCAAAAAACAACCACTTGATTATGACCAAATGAACCAAGTATGCTTGATTGAGGAGATCATTGATGAAGTCATTGAAGAATCAAGTATAGAGGACCCCCTTAAAGCATGCCTTTCTCAATTTGGTGAAGATCTGGATTTGGAGAAACTTGTGGAGCAGGCTAATGCACTTTTGCTCCTCTGGTGAGCGAAGAGAAGGAGGAGACAGCAGTGCCTGATTCCCTGAAGAAGGAACTGAAGCCGTTACCTGATAGTCTTAAGTACAAGTTCCTAGGTCTAGCTGAGTCCTTACCTATGATTATAGCTTCAGACTTGATAGATGCTCAAGAGGAGGAATTGTAAGAAGTTTTGAGAGAGCATAAGGAAGCTATAGGCTGGACTATTGAGGACATTAAGGGAATCAACCCCTCGTTGGTTATGCGTAAGATACATCTTGAGGAGAATTCCAAACTATTGAGGAAACCACAAAGAAGGCTCAACCCAGCAATGTAGGAGGTTGTGAGAGCAAAAGTGATAAAATTGTTAGATGTTGGGATCATCTATCCAATTTCTGATAGCAAGTGGGTGAGCCCGATACATGTTGTGCCCAAGCAGGCTGGATTGACGGTAGTGAAAAACAAGGATAACGAGTTGGTGCCAACTCGTATTCAGTCAGGATGGAGAGTTTGTATAGACTACCAAAAATTGAACGCTGCCACCAAGAAAGATCATTTTCCTCTTCCATTCATTGATCAAATGGTGGAGCGTTTAGCTGGGCACGAGTATTATTGCTTTTTGGATGGTTATTTCGGATATAACTAGGTCCTAGTGGACCCCGAAGACCAAGAGAAGACTATATTTACATGTCCCTTTGAGACATTTGCCTATCGTTGCATGCCTTTTGGGTTGTGCAATGCACTTGCTACTTTTCATTGGTGCATGATCAGCATTTTTTCTGACATGGTAGAGCGATTTATGGAGATCTTCACAGATGATTTCTCCGTCTTCGGTTCATCTTTTCAGGAGTGTCTGCACCGTCTCACTTTGGTTTTAGTAAGGTGCAAAGAGAAGAACCTTGTGTAATGGAGAAATGCCATTTTATGGTTAAGCAGGGGATTGTACTGGGGCATGTCATATCTCAGCGGGGTATTGAGGTTGACAAAGCGAAGGTAGATTTGATCTCTAACCTTCCACCCCCACGTACTGTGAAGGAAATTCATTCCTTCTTGGGCCATGCAGGGTTCTACAGGCGATTCATCAAGGATTTTAGCAAGATCGCTAGGCCCTTGTGTAGGTTGTTGGCCAAAGAGACCCCATTTGAATTTGATGAAGAATGTTTGAAAGCATTCGGGGCTCTGAAGGAGGTTCTGACGTCCACACCAGTCAAATTTGGGGAAGCATTCTTTTATGCTATACTTGAATTGACCCATCCCCTAGGTTTGTTAATTTGGTCACATTGTGGGCAATGTGACGTTTCAAGTTTGAGGGTGGAGTGGATGTGTGTTTGTAAATATGTTCTTTGTGTAAATATGTGTGTAAATATTTTAGTTTGTGTGTTGTGTTGTGTTTGTAAATATCTTTTTTAAAAAAAAAAAAAATTTACTTTACACTATGCTTTCGAACGTACCCTATACGTTTGATCACAGACACGGGCCTGTGTTCGAACTCACTTGCGTTTGGACGAGCGCAGGACCCCTTCTCACACACATATTCCTACACGTATGCGATCGAACGTACTCCATATGTTCGAACGCATACACAGGCCTGAGTTTGAACTCACTTGCGTTTGTTCGAGCATAGAGCCCACTTCACACACATACACCTTGCACACATGCGATCGAACGTACCCTGTACGTTCAATTGCATGTGTTTTTAGCCCTCACGTGACCTTCTTTTAGGTCATTTTCGCTCTTCCCCCCTCACTTCTCCACACCGTCGTATAGTTCCCCCCTCTATCTCTCTCATCTCCCATCGCACTTAGACCCCACCTCACTGTTTTCCGTATTCACCCATCATCTCACGCCACCACTGCGTTTCCACCGCACCTCCACTGCGCCGCCACAGCCTCCATTTATCCCCATTTCCCCATTGCCACTCCTTCTCACCAAAAACTGAATCTCCCCAAAACCACAACTTTTTTCCAAATTTTTTTTGCTTATTACACGCACAAACCATGAATACGGAGTGTGCGTGTATTTTCTGTGTTGGATTTACATAGTTTGCAGAGGATTGGGTTGAACTGGGAAGGGGTTCTCAAACCCTTTGATTTCGGGGTGCACACCAGGTGTTCAGTAAAATTCCCCAAAGAGCTACAGCATGCCTAGAGGGCAAGGTTCAACTTCTCGATCCTCTAGGACCCGAGCCATGACAGCCAGGCCTCCTTTTGAGAGTTGGAAACTCATTTTGGAGAACACTTTTGCCATCAAAGAGGATTTCTCCAATAATGATGCTACAAGTTGGGCGGTCCAAGAATTGAAGCGTCGGGGTTTGAAGAGGTTGTTCAAGCCCATCACCTCCACCGCATACGAATGTCTGGTCCATGCTTTTTACGAGCATTTGAGTTATGATTGCAGCTGGCCGAACGTTCTTGTCTCTTCCATCGACGGCAGAGATGTGGAAGTGAACATAGTCGATGTAGCGGCTGTTTTGAAGTGCAGTCACGAGCCTCCCAAGTCAAACATTCCTTGGATTGACTGCCCCTCCTTGCTCACCCTCGAGGACATCGTCTCCAACATGTGTGAGGGGCAATATGCAAACAAGCACCGGAATGCAGCCAACAAAGTGAAGATTCCTCAGAATCTTTAGTTCATTGATATGGTGTTATATAGGAATGTGTGTCCTTTGGGACACAAGACACAGAGGCGGGACATGTTCCTCAGTGCTCTTTATGCATTCCACAGAGGTTTTTGGTGCTCCATTCCCGAGATCATATGGAGACAGATTTACAAATTCTAGGAAGGAGTACACCATCGAGTGGCCGAGCACACGAAGACTTGGGGTTTGCCTTTCCCTTTTCTTATCACTCACATACTTAGGAAGAAAGGGATAAAAGGCAATGCTATGGACGAGCCAATCATTGAGAGCCCACACTTCGGCCACATCTAGTGGAACCAGAGTTGTTCCCACATGCCCGAGCCGCACCAGAGCCAGAGCTAGAGCCGGAGCCCACGGACATTCAGCAGATGGCAGCCTTTGCAGGAGAGAGCAGCTGAGCCAAAGAGGGCGGCAGAACATGATGAGCAGCCAGAAGAAGAAGAAGAGTATGAGGAGACGATCACTCTCAAAGCTATTGATTTTTATGCTCCGCAGGACACCCTAGAGGGCATTCGATTCCAAATCACGAACATACAAAGGGATGCACGCCAGGACAGGCTCGAGACCTAGGACATGCTGCAAGCCATTCTAGACAGGCTGCCACCAGCTCAGTGACGTCTCCGTGACGTGTTGGTTATTTTTTTTACAACCCTTGCACTACATTTGTATTTTCTCTATCCGCACATTGTGGACAGTGCGAATTTTGAGTTTGGGGGTTTTATTTGTGCACATTTGGTTTTTGATTATGCATTTTATTTTAATTATGGTTTATTTTCTTTTGTGAGCTTAATTTAATGAACACATGATCACTTTGTTAAGGGAATTTAAATTATGTTATTTTCTTTGGCAGCATGAGATATTATAGTTCAATTTGATTTTCATGAACACATTTGGCACGTAGTTTGTGGGATAAAATGTCGAGTTTGGTCATGTTAGTTTTGTAAGCTTAAATTCAGTTGGGTAGCCTAATGGGAAATAACCTTGGTTTATGTCAAAAAAAAAAAAATCATTTTGAGCTTTCCACCGAGTAACCAGATCTCGTGCCTCGTTAAGCATTGAGCGTTTGCGTAAAAAAGTGAGAAGTTAGACTTGATTAGCAAAGCTTCGTACCCTTTTTGACTGGAGTTAGTAGGTCCTTAGGGGTGTCTTTACACCTTATGCCCTAAAACCTTTTGGTTTGAGAGTCATTGACTTAACGCTTGATACATGGGTCAACTAGATAGCTTAACAGAGCTAAGCAATAAAAAAAAAATTGAAATAAACCTTGGTTATTGTGTCCGACGGGTAGTCTAATGAATTTTGAGTGTCGAAGCATGCGTGACTAGGATTAGTTTTGAAATCCCATAATTATGTGCTGAATTCACTTTCACTAGAATTGATTAGTGTGATATCTCATAATGCCATGTTTGTAGCTTGATTGATAATTCCCTGAAAATTGTGAAGCTAGTGTCTGTTTGGTTAAGTTTGCTCATGAATAAAACCATAATTGTTATATTGTTGCATTGTTGAGAATAAAATGTTTGTGCAATGTTTGTGGGTATCATTCATGGAAAACCCTCACGAGACTTCACTAGTCCTCTAAGGAATCCCTAGAGGTTCAAAAGGCTTGTTGCATAGGCTAAATGCAACCATTCTCCCACGAAAGCAGACCTATGTTTAATTGTGTTTTTCATTTTGTTTTGCTAAGGGACTAGCAAAATATAAGTTTGGGGGTATTTGATGAGTGCTATTTAATGCTTAATCAAACCCCTTTATTTATGTTTGTTAAGCCTTTAGCACTGTTAATATCTAACCTTTTTAGTTGTTTTTAGTGTTTTATGGTGTGTAGGTCATTGTACCAACACATGGCTACCAAAGGCAAAATGGACTTAAAGAGATACCAATGGAGCTCCTGCCAGTGTGCTCAATCGCACATGGTGCAATCGAGCGCAACAATGGTTGAACGCAAGGAGCAGGTTCAAACACAGGTCCAGTTAGCCCGTATCTCACGCTGTTGCCTTAGCCGGCCCTATGATTCCATCTCTTCCAGCCTTGCGCTGTGGCAGTTATTTGCGTTCGATCGCAGGGTGTACGATCAAATGCATGCATCAGTGCGATCGAACGCATGACTTGCGTTCAAACGTAGCCCTATGACCTGGCAACACACCAGTTTTCTATAAATAGGCCCCTTAGTGCATTTTGACAGGAGTTCTTGTTTTGGGCACATTTTTAAGAGCAGTTGCCATTGTTTAGGCCCTGCTTTGCTCATTTATTTGTAGCACTTCATTATTAATTTATTTTAATGCTTTCTTTTAAGTTTCCTTTACTTTCTTTACACATGGGTGGCTAAATCTTCAACTAAGGTTGAAGATGAAGCCTCACCCTTAGCACTTCTTTGAGCTTTTACGTTTAACGCATTACCTTTCGTCTTTTATTTTCCATACTCGTTTCATTTCAATTTCTGTGACAAAAATTGTAGTGTTTATCATTTGTAATGCATCGAAAGTCCATCTCTTGTTGTGTTCCAAGCTGGGTGCACAACAGATGATTAAGACTTGATTTAATATCCACTATGATCCATTGATACAGTGGATGATTTCATCAAGGATTAATATTTGTTGTGGCTCCTTAACGGTAAACACACCAATCGGTTTGACTTGTGTCATAAAAGGCAATAGAGTGTGATTAAGGACTAACTCGATTGGCGGAAGTGTGTGTTTTATGTTTAATCTAGCATTTTTATATTGGGTGAGGTTTAGTCTTTAAACTTAGTTAGTTTTCGTCATTCATTTACGCTTTTTAGAAGTAGTTTATTATTTGTGCAAGTTTTGTGTTCGATCATACGACCCAACTTCGGAACTAGGTTAAAATAGGGTTAATCTAGGTTTAATATTAATTTTTGAACAAACGCCATTCGCTGTGGTTCGATCCCGTATTTTGCAACGCTACCTGGTCAACGACTTGTGCTATTGCGAGTGCAATCAAATTTTCATACCATCTTGTATCCATTATGACAAGACTTTGCTTCGTCAGAATGATTTGCTCGAATGTGCGAGGTAAGTAGACGCTTACACCATTTTTACGTAAAAACATGGGATATGTCAGTTGACTGACCACGCGTACGATATGAGCATGTCTACTTTCTATAATTACTCAGTAACTACGTTATTAATTAACTGTTAAGATGCATCCTAAGACATGGTATGCTGGTACGTGCAGTATTAACGGCCATGGGCTTACTATATAAACTGCATATTATGGTCAAATGTGTGTGTTATATGGAGCTTTGGATCCATTGGTTTCGTGACCTTTGTGCAACCATTTCCAATGGTTCGGTCACTACACGACAGACGTGATTAGTTGGTGTGGGCCACTTGAGGACGGATTCGATCGCACTACTAATGTTACATACGGTATGTTATACAATGGCTAAAGCACTAGCATTGTATTATAGGTCCCTCGGGATAGCACCAACCCTACTGAGGAAGGGTTAACATCTTGGGTAGACCAAGTTATGACTTATAATGCACCAGCCTTTCTGCATTAAAACACTTCGGTAATTATCGCCGGATTTACACCATAAGCTTTAAAAATCCTAAAACCTATTAAATGGTATATTAGCGGAGGTAATGCCATCTTTTTGCTTATTACTCAAATTGCACGTTTATTTCCTTTAATTGGGCTCATGTCATTCATAAGTGTGAGGTTTACTTACTAAGTCATTAGACTTATGTAGTAATTATTCTTTAGGTAACCTGGTTTACTGCTATGGAAGTGGCAATATATGCTACTACTTGATTGGTTATGCTTTACTTATAATTACAAGTTTGTCTTTACTATTTAGTAGCTCCACGTTCTTACTTGAAGAATCATAGTAGATCTCAGATTTATTCACCTACCTTTGCATTTACTCTGATAGTTTTATAAGGGTGATTTCCCATTGGTCACAAGTTGGCTAGAATAGGTAAATTGCCAGTGACTCCACCAGGTTAGTTGAGGCTAATTTTGAGGGCGTTATAGTGGTAGGCAAACCCGATCAAAGGCAAGTACTAAACCCAGCTACCTTTGAATTCCAAAACACATGCCCACCACATGTCCTCTAGGATCTGGTTTGTCCGCTCAGACTGACCATCTGTTTGAGGATGGAAAGCAGTACTGAACTTCAACTCTATCCCCATTTCCTTCTAAAGACTTTGCCAAAACCTTGAAGTAAAACAAGAGTCACTATCCGAAATGATCGCCAATGGTACTCCATTCAAACGGACTATATTCTGGACATATTGTAATGACCCAAATTATTAACTAGGCATAAGTGGCTTAGTTGGGGGGAGTTAATTTGGGCTTTGGGTCACTAAACATACTAGAGGGATAATTTGGACTTTTGGAAGGACGTACACTGTGTCTAGCGGACGTATGCTGCTATCTATAGTACGGATGTATGGGGGGGACCACTAGATGTAGGCTCTGCAAATCATACACGTAGACGTACGTGAGACCATCAGACGTACGCTACTTTTTGAATACCCTCTGGATAATACCTGGACGTACGAGGCAGCCATTGCACCATTGGTCAAGAACCACTGGACGTATGCCCCTTCGCCGGACGTTCGCTACTTTTCTGGGCCTATAAATAGACCCATACCCTTTTGTGTTTTTTCACCCTTTCCATACGCCCCTAGGCTACCATAGTGTTCGTAGAGTGTTTTCCAAGTGTTTTGAGTGTGTTGTGAGCGTGTGTGAGGCATTTGCGAGTTTCGAAATGTTCGTGAGGCAGAACTCTTGTGGTTTTGTTTCAAGGAGGTAACGTTCAATCCTTAACTTTTAATTACATCGTTATGCTGCATGTTTAGTGTTTAGTTGTAGTTGCTGGCTTAGTTACGCCTTAAACTTGTTTGGGTTAACCTTTTCGATTAGCTTAGCATTGTTACAATGCATGAAGGCTAGTGAATAGACAAAAAGGCTTTAGGTTATTTCTAGTAGCCCTGGGAGTTGGAAAATAGGCGGATAGTAGAGAGAAAATGAGGTTCTCCCCGAGCACCCATATAGCGGACGTACGGTGTTGTGCCAGACGTACGGCATGTCGTAACATGGCGGACGTACGCACCCAAGCCGGACATACAGTTAGTGTGTGGCAGGGAAACCCTATTTTCACCAATGTCCCATAGCTCTTGTTTTCCTTACTTTATAGTTGTTTTAGTAGAATTAGGACTAATACAAGGTTTTCCACAGATTTGGAGAATCGGGATCTTTTAGAGTTTTTGGAGACACTTATCAATCTAGGTGAGTTTTAACTCACATAATGCGCATTATTATTTTCTATGCACTGTACGTCTATTTTGTGTACTGAGAAAACATGCATATTTTACAACTCTCACAATTTATACTTATTGCACATGAACTCTTTCATTTTGAGAAAAACGTTGTGTTAAGCCTATTAATCAAGTGGGACTTGTAAAATGACATGCATGTAAAATACAGACAAGATAATTGCATCATATGACATGGTACATCGGTACATGCGGTAGTAATGGCCATGGGCTTACTATACATGTTAGCTTTATGGTCAAATGTGTGTGTTATGTGAGGGCTATGGTTCCATTAGTTTTGTGACCTTGATGCAACCATTCCCAATGGTTCGGTCACTACATGACGGACGTCATTAGTTGGTGTGGGCCACTCGGGGTCGGACTCGATTGTACTACTAATGTTATGTACGGTATGTTATGCAACAGCTAGGGCACTGACATTGTATTATAGGTCTCTCGGGAAAGCATTAACCCCGTTGAGAAAGGGTAATATATCGGGTAGACCATACTGTTGAACTATGATTATTGTTTACATCATATGCATATATCATTATTATATATATATCACGCATAATTAAACTGTCATGATGGGACTGTTTTTGCTTATTAAAACATCTGAGTTCATTTAGAAAACTAGCATGGCTATTATTTGCGTTAAAAATTTCTAAGTCTTAGACTTACCCCCTTTATTTTTGTCTTTCCCCATCATTACAAATAATTGCACGATTTAATTGCCCTAGACGAAGATGCCGTTAGAGACTACTTGGGTGATTGCTCAAGACCTAATGCAGGTGATCTTTGAGGATATGGATCCTGTTTGGCTTAGGATGATGTGGGAGGATGGAGGATGGAGGATCTGCCCGTGCAGACATGATGGAAATTCTTATTTCACTAGCTCTGTTGAAGCTTAAGTATAGGCTTTGATCTATTGATCTTTTGTGAACAATGTTGAGGTATCCTATTTTGGGTTGTATTTATTTTTCTTATGATGGTCTGTTGACCTGTACATTGATGACTATCTATCATATTACCGATGTTGTACTTTATCTTTGGTATTGTTATGTGATGTTTCTATTATTGTCTCTTAATCCCATAGTCTTGGTAAAGTCTTTCGCTGCAGTTTTTTCGTTACGACGAGGAAAGTGATTTCCCGGAGGTCATGTCTCGAGGGGACATGGCTGGGATGGTGCGTTGTGGGGTCAATTACTAGTTAATTGATATTCCTATCGGGTGGGGCATCACAGTTCGTATTAGAACTTTTGCTCTGAGAAGGCTATTGGATAGAGGGAAAACAGAACTTAGGCCACGATCACACTAGAGATTAGGCTAGATGAGCGATTAGGACTTAGTCTCTAGGTTTGTTCGCTTGGTTCTAGTAGAGACGGTTCTAACTTTGCTCTTTGCTGCATAGAATGTCGCCTCGAAGGAACCCTACAAGTTGACCTAATGCATTGGAAATCAAAGAGGGAAGTGTTCACCCTGAGTTTGTGGACATTGCTGTCGACAAAGCGACACTCCCAAGAAGTCAAGTGATGGACGGAATTGGCCAGTTGGTTTCGGCCATAAATTGCGATAGGGTTGAGAGACAGCCAGTTGAAGGTATTGGATGTTCTCTGAAGGATTTCTGCAGTTATCACTTGAAGAGTTTTGACAGGAGAGGCGATCACATCAATGCTGAGAATTGGCTGAACAACATGGAGGAGTTGTTAGCTACTCTTGGATGTACAAATGAGCAGGAGGTGGCTTATGCTGCTTATAACCTGACTGGAGAAGCTAAGCGCTGGTGGCAGGACAAGAAAGCGGTGCTTGTTGCTGACTTGGGGCTGGAGCTGATTTAGGACACTCGTGAGAAGGTCCGTGTCATCAAGGAAAGGATGAGTGCAGCTCAAAATTGGTAGAAGAGTTATGCTGACAACCGAAGGAGGCCTTTGGAATTCGAAGTGGGGGATTGTGTGTTCTTGAAGGTATCACCTATGAGGAGAGTAATGCGGTTTGGGAAGAAGGGGAAGCTTAGTCCCAGATTTGTTGGACCATTCGAAATTACGCTGAGAGTGGGGAGGTTGGCCTACAGGATTGCCTTACCCCCAGATTTGGTCGAAACGCATAACGTTTTCTACATATCTATGTTAAGGAAGTACATCGCTAACCCCGATGTAATTGTGGAGTATGAGCCATTGGAAATCCAGGAGGGATTAACCTATATGGACGAACTGGTTAAGATTGTGGACAAGAAGGAGTAGGTGTTGCGTACCAAGACGATTCCTATCGTCAAAACATTGCGGCACAATCATGGAGTTGAGGAAGCATCATGGGGAGCAGAACATGACATGCGGAGTCGCTACGCATTTGTTTGAATGATTGTGTATGACTCTTTCTTTTAAGATTATACTTGGACAGTATACCAATTTCCATTTGGGGTAAGGGAATAGTTGACTAAGAAAGGGTTGTTTTCTCTTCAGGATTATGGCACCTATACCAATCGACCCGGACTGCGTATGGAACTACTCCTTCTGCGAGTGGATAGATTTGGCAGTAGAGATTGACGAGGATTGATATAGTGTGGGCAACATTGAGTATGATGCGCTTGACAATATGCAAGATGATTTTCTGCAATTGTTTGAGGAGGATGATGTACCGATTAACGAATTGGACAAGATAATCTAGGAACCTACTGAGCATGACAAAGGAGACTCTACGAATGGAAGGTAACATTCTACTCCTCGTTGAGTGTTGTTCTTTTGGTATTTGTCTTGGAATTTTGAGGACAAAATTCTTATAAAGAAGGGAGAATGTAATGACCCAAATTATTAACTAGGCATAAGTGGCTTATTTGGAGGGGTTAATTTGGACTTTGGGTCATTGAGGACACTGGAGGGGTAATTCGGACTTTTGGACGGACGTACCCTAGGTCTGGCGAACGTATGCTGCTATCTATAGTGCGGACGTATGCGGGGGGGGACCACAGGATGTACGCTACTTTTTGAATACCCTCTAGATAATACCTAGATGTTCGAGGTAGCCATTGAACCACTAGGCAAGGACCACCGGATGTACGCCCCTTGGTCGGACGTCCGCTGCTTTTCTGGGCCTATAAATAGCCCCTACCCCCTTCATGTTTTTCACCCTTTCCATATGCCCCCAAGCTGCCAGAGTGTTCCTAGAGTGTTTTCCAAGTGTTTTGAGTGTGTTGTGAGCATGTGTGTGAGGCATTTGTGAGTTTCGAAAGGTTCGTAAGGCGGAACTCTTGCGGTTTTGTTTCAAGGAGGTAACGTTTGATCCTTAGCTTTTAATTACGTTGTTATGCTGCTTGTTTAGTGTTTAGTTGTGGTTGCTAGCTTAGTTACCCCTTAAACTTGTTTGGGTTAACGTTTTCGATTATCTTAGCGTTGTTACGATGCATGAAGGCTATTGGCTAGACTAGGAGGCTTTAGGTTGTTTTTAGTAGCCTTAGGAGTAGGAGAATAGGTGGACAGTGGAGAGAAATTAAGGTTCTCCCCGAGTACCCACATAGCGGGCGTACGGTGTTGTGCCGGACGTACGGCTTGTCATAGCACGGTGAACGTACGCACCCAAGCTGGACGTACGGTCAGTGTGTGATAGGGAAACCCTATTTTCACCAATGTCCCATAGCTCTTGTTCTCCTTACTTTATAGTTGTTTTTGTAGAATTATGTCTAATAGAAGGTTTTCCACAAATTTGGAGAACCCGGATCTTTTGGATTTTTCGGAGACACTTATCGATCCAGGAGAGTTTTAACTCACATAATGCGTGTTGTTATTTTCCATGCACTGCACGTCTATTTTGTGTACAGAGCAAACATGCATATTTTACAACTCTCACAATTTATCCTTATTACACATGAACTCTGTCATTTTGAGAAAAATGTTGTGCTGAACTTGTTAATCAAGTGGGACTTGTAAAATGAAATGCATGTAAAATACAGACAAGATAATTGCATCGTATGACATGGTACATCGGTATGTGCGGTACTAATGGCCATGGGCTCACTATACATGTTAGCTTTATGGTCAAATGTGTACGTTATGTGATAGTTGTGGATCCATTGGTTTCGTGACCTTGATGCAACCATTCCCAATGGTTCGGTCACTATAGGACAGACGTCATTAGTTGGTGTGGGTCACTTGGGGTCAAACTCGATCATACCACTAATGTTACGTACAATATGTTATGCAACAGTTGGGGCACTGGCATTGTATTATAGGTCCCTCGGGATAGCATTAACCCCACTGAGAAGGGGTATTATATCGGGTAGACCATGCTATTGAACTATGATTATTGTTTACATCATAAGCATATATCATTACTATATATATATCACGCATAATTAAACTATCATGATGGGATTGCTTTTGCTTATTAAAACATTTGAGTTCATTTCTAAAACTGACATGGGTATTATCTGTGTCAAAAATCACTAAGTCTTAGACTTACCCCCTTTATTTATATGTCTTTCCCCATCATTACGAATAATTGAACGGTTTAGTTGCCCTAGACGGAAATGCCGTCGAGACTACTTGGGTGATTGCTTAGGACCTGATACGGGTCATCTTTGAGGATACGGATCCCGTTTGGCTTAGGACAATGTAGGAGGATGGAGGATTTGCCCCTGTAGACATGATGGAAATTCTAATTTCATTAGCTCTGTTGAAGCTTAAGTCTAGGCTTTGATCTGTTGATCTTTTGTGAATTATCGTACCAAAAATAAGTATTCGCAATAGCACAAATCGTTTTGCAATAAAGTGGTTGTGCAAATGCGGGGACGAACCCACAGAGAATCAAATTTTGTGTAAAACTAATTTAAATGCCTAAATTAATCCTATCTTAACCTAGTTCCAAATATCAAATAGGTAGAGTGCGTAAAATGTAAACTAGATTAAATGCAATAAAAACAAATAAATAAAAAGCCTTAGGTCTAGAATCCACCTCACCATATTTAAAATGCACAATTAATTTATACATCCATCTATCGATTAAAAGCGATACATGTCCTAATGTTACGCTAGTTCATACATCCTTACGCCCTATGTATGTCCTATCATGCCTATTGAAATACTCAAAGTATATGTCCATTTGACAAAAGACAAAACATGAATAGTTTAGGTCTAAAGGATCCAATGTGAATGTGATTTAACTCAAACTACAATGGATAAATGAATGTAAACCGAAAAATGAAATATATCCATCGGACTAAACACTATGAATAAACAACTACGGCGCAATCAATACAATCTTCTCACAAAATTGACATGAAATGAACACACATGACAAATAAAAGACGGATTAACGTATAAACTAACTATGAAAGCATATTAAATAAATCCATGGTGAGGTTTCATCTTCAATCTTAGTTGAAGATTTAGCCTCCCATTCTAAAGGGAGACACAATCAACAAGAAATAAAAGCTATAAATAAATAAATGACGTTTAGGAGTGTTTACAGTGAAGAACGGGGAGGTTTTAGGCCTCTGAGGGCGCCTCCAAACGTATCCCAAGTGTAAGAAAAATGAAATATACATAAGGTCTATTTATAAGCAAAATTAAGTGTGCTGCCAGGTCAGGGGTGTGCTCAATCGTAGGCCAGTATGCGTTTGATCGTATGCAGTGCGTTCGATCTCAGGCCCATGTGCGCTCGATCGCAATGCGTTCGATCACGAGGTGTGAGATCGATCGCATGTAACTGCCTCAGAATTCCCCTGGCGCAGGCAATGAAGCAATGGCGGTTAGGGCAATGCGGGATATGCGACCGACGAGGCATGAACTCAATCACGACCCTTGGGCTCGAGCGCAGTGCGCTTGATCGCACTGGCAGGTGCCAAGATTCCATCTTTGCTCAATTCCACCCCTTTGAACCACAATTTGCACCAAGGACCTTCAGCACACTAAAACACTAAAACAACACAAAAACATTAGATATTAACAAAACTAAGAGCCTAACAAACATAAGTTAAGGGGGGTCAAATATCAATATTTGGCACCAATCAAATAACCCCAAACTTACATTTTGCTAGTTCCTTAGCAAAACAAAAAAGAAAACACAATAAAAACAAGAAACATAAATCCGCTTTTGTGGGAGAAACAATTGCATTTAGCACATGCAATAAGCCTTTTAAACCCCTAGGCATCCCTTGTGAACAAGTGAAGTTTCGTGAGGGTTTTCCAGGAATGACACACAAACAATTATTTTGCACTATGTTATTAATGGACAAAGCCCTTCACACAAACACATGGTTCATACATCATTAACAAATTTAACATGTTGAACATACAAACCACAACATCCAGGCATCCAAACATCATTTCATTCAAGGTTGAAAAATTGAGACAACAAATGCTCCATAACGTGCAAAGTGTGCTAACACAAGATCATGGGGTTTCAATTATTCTCAAAAGAAGTGCATCCCAAAATTCATAGGAAAACAATGTGATAAATACAACCAAGGCTTGAATCGAAAGATGCAATTTTTTTGTGTAGGCTGTGCAATGCTTGACTTCCTTAAGCTTCTAAATGACCTATGTAACAAGTGTTAGGCCAGTGACTCCCAAATCAGGTGGTTTGAGGGAACTAGATGAAGAGACATCCCTAGGGGCTTAATTACTCAAGTCAAAAGAGTTAAGGAGCCTAAACTAGCCATACAACTACTTAGCTGTAATTTCTCATCTTTTTATGCGAACACTCATTACTTGGTGAGGCAAGAAGTCTGATTACTCAATGAAAAGCTCAACTTATTATGATTTTCCTTTTTTTTTAATTATTAACAGCCAAGGTTTTCATCATCACATCGCAAAAACCTAAAAATCTCAAGAAACACACTTCAAAGTCAAATCTCATACCTCACAGACCTTAATGCTTGTGTGCATGTGAAATATCGATCAAACAAGTGGAATCTCTTTAATCCAACACATGAATCAAAAACTGGAATTTCTAATGATAGGCAATGTTCAAACAAGTTAAACACACCAATGACATGCAATCCACAGTTACGATGTAAGTTGTGCCCAATCAACAACTTAGCAACACAAAAACAAAAATTTTTATATACATATACAGACAAAAACAAGCAAAACAACGAATAAAACAAACAAAAAGACAGATAGAGTGTTTGTCCACACCCCCAAACTTAAATGACACATTGTCCCCAATGTGGTAAGAAATAGAATACGGTGGGATGAGGAACCGGGATGTGTAAAGGTAAAGGCGTCCCCCGAATTTGAACACCAAAACACTGTCAAAAACTAATAGCAATCTTTTTCTCAAGGATCAAATATCAAACGGTTCATTGCTGTTAGAAACTAAAATGAATAAAATAAAATAACAAAAATAAAATGACTCAAAAATAAAGTGTGGAAAATAAAAATGAAAAAAATATCACACCGTCCCTGTTCATATGGGTGTCCAACCAATCCCTTCCATCCTTTCTTCTTTAGAATTTGATACCCCTCTGGAAGGATGTTTCGCCATCTTATTTGCACCTTCTTGTGCGTGATACCTTGAAAATCTCGACATAAGATGGCTCTTCGAGACATTGGAAAGATGAAGCTTGTGGTTCATGTTGTGTCTCAAGAGGGATTGTGATAAAGCGGTGAGCTTCAGTCTCACTTCCTTATCATTGGACCAATTTGAAATTGGCGGGGGCTCAATCTACTCTTGGTTCTCTTCTTCTCCATTCACAGTCCGCATCTTAGGAGTGGGATCCAATAAGGCCTTAGCTTGCTCATGCATCATGTCAAGATCCAAATCAAACTCAAATTGAGCAAAGCTTTCTTCCAAAGGATCGTCAAGACTTGGCTCTCTAAACATCACAGCTTGCTTGAGGACTTTGTCAAGATCCATATCATATTCAATTTGATCAAAACACTCTCCTGGTGGATCCTCGAGACTTGGCTCACTAAAAGTATCAGCATGATCAAGTAGCTTGTCCAGGTCTAGGCCATCTTTATCTTGAGCAAAGTGTTCCATCTCAGGATCCTCTAAACTTAACTCATGCAACACACCATCTTGCACAACTAGCCTATCAAGGTACAGTCATCTTGGGTGAAGCATTCCATCTTAGGATCCTCTAAGCTAAACTCACTTACAAACTAATCCGCAATTTCCACACTCCCATGTGTGGTGGTGGCTTGGACATGCTAATGATGAGGATCGTTGGGGCAATCCTCATCAATCATGTACTGCCCTCTCGCCACCTCTTGACTTTGAAGTTTCTCTTCCTCGATTCTGTTTAATTCAGCAACTAGATGACCGAACTGTCCTTCCAACCTTGCAATTGCTTCTGTTTGCCACAATGGCATCTATGATTTCTTGACAAGGTTAGTTGACCGTTTGACTAAACGCCTCGAGCGTGTTGTCTAATGATGGTTCTTGTGACGCAGGAATGTTGGGTTGGCCGACTAGTTCCATGAATTCCTTAAGAGTTTCTTTCAAAGAAGATTGCTTAGGAGGATAGTCATATGATGAATGGGAAGAAAATTGGTTGTCCAACTGCTGATAATCAGGATGGTGTAGTTCATCAACTTGGGGAGCATAATTTTCTGTAGCACGAGCTTGCTAGGAAAAATCGAAGGTTGCTACAGACTGGGTTATAAAAATTTGAATTTTATTCAAACCCAGGGCTGGAGAAACTGTTGTTTATCTGCTCATGCAAAAAATTAGAAAATTGTCCCCGATGTGGACAATCACCTAAACTATGGTAAGGGTTAGAGCAGCATGAACATGGTTTATGTGGGTGAAAATTGGTAGGATTTTGTGTCCTACAACTAGGGGAAACATCGAAATTATCGAACAGAAGACTTATGCTTCACCCAAACAGTTTAATATGCAAATTCCCACATGAAACAATAGCAATTTTACAAAAATAAAATAAACAAAAACTAATAAAAATAAACTAAACAAATAACTAATCAATAAACTACAAAACAATAAACTAATTAAACAAATAAAAATAAAAACAAACTAACCAAAACTAACAGCAGTAAATAAACAAATAAAAAGAAGCAAAAAAAATAACCAATTAAAGACAAACTAATAATTAAACAAAAAAAATCAAAAATTAAAACTTAGCTGCCTTTCGGGTATGTTGGTGCTGATTGCGGAGATGCGCTTGAGCGCAGGTACCGTGCGTTCGAGTATATGCATAAAAATGTAGCAGTCTGCTGCATGTGCACTCGATCGCAACAGAGGTACGATCGCAGTACAGATAGCCTTCGTCAAATGCCACATAATGTATCGCATTGCGAAAGCACAAGGTCAGATAGGCAAGTCGCCTAATCGCAACTAAGGTGCGATCGATCGCAATTACAGAGAGTGATTTTCTAGAACCCTTAATGAACACCAAAAACAGCCAAACAAACACTATTCTAATTTTTTTTTAAAAAAAAATCTATACAAAAGCACAACACAAATAAAAACAGAATTAAAATTGCCGAAATCAAAATAACTAGTATAAAGATAAAATTAATCTAAGCATAAAATCAATTTCAACAAAACAATCGATTCCCCGGCAATGGCGCCAAAATTTGGTTGTACCAAAAATAAGTACTTGCAATAGCATGAATCGTTTTGCAATAAAGTGGTTGTGCAAGTGCGAGGTCGAACCCACAGAGAATCAAGTTGTGTAAAACTAATTTAAATGCCTAAATTAACCCTATCTTAACCTAGTTCCAAATATCAAATAGGTAGAGTGCGTGAAATGTAAACTAGATTAAATGCAATACAAACAAATAAATAAAAAGCCTAAGGTCTAGAATCCACCTCACCATATTTAAAATACACAATTAATTTATACATCTGTCTATCGATCAAAAGCAATGCATGTCCTAGTGTCACACTAGTTCATACATCCATACGCCCTATGTATGTCCTATCATGCCTATTGATGTACTCAAGGTATCCGTTCATTTGATAAAAGAAAAAACATTAACAGTTTAGGTCCAAAGGATCCAATGTCAATGTGATTTAACTCAAACTACAATTGATAAATGAACGTAAACCAAAAGATGAAATATATCCATAGGACTAAACACTACGAATAAACAACTACGGCACAATCAATACAATCTTCTCACAAAATTGACAAGAAATGAACAAACTTGACAAATAAAAGATGGATTAACGTATGAACTAACTATGAAAGCATATTAAATAAATCCATGGTGGGGCTTCATCTTCAACCTTAGTTGAAGATTTAGCCTCCCATTCTAAAGGGAGACACAATCAACAAGAAAATGAAAGCTATAAATAAATAAATAATGTTTAAGAGTGTTTATAGTGAAGAACATGGAGGTTTTAGGCCTCTGAGGGCGCCTCCAAACGTATCCCAAGCATAAGAAAAATGAAATATACATAGGGTCTATTTATAAGCAAAATTAAGTGTGCTGCCAGGTCAGGGGTGCGCTTGATCGCAGGTGGTGCACTCAATTGCAGGCCCATATGCGTTTGATTGTATGTAGTGCGTTGATCTCAAGCCCATGTGCGCTCGATCGTATGCAGTGCGTTTGATCGCAATGCATTCAATCGCGAGGTGTGAGATCGATCACACGTAACTGCCTCAAAATTCCCACGACGCAGGCAATGAAGCGATGGCAGCTAGGGTAGCGATGGAGGCATCCATCTTTGCTCAATTCCACCCCTTTGAACTAGAATTTGCACCAAGGACTTTCAGCATACTAAAACACTAAAACAACACAAAAATATTAGATATTAACAAACATAAGTTAAAGTTGGTCAAATATCAATATTTGGCACCGATTAGTGAACAATGTTGATGTATCCTATTTTGGGTTGTATTTATTTTTCTGATGATGGTCTGTTGACCAATACATTGATGACTATCTATCATATTATGGATGTAGTACTTTATCTCTGGAATTACTGTGTGATGTTTCTATTATTGTCTCTCAATCCCATAGTCTTGGTAAAGTATTTCATGCAGTTTTCTCATTACGACGAGGAAAGTGATTTCTAGGAGGTCGTGTCTTGGAGGGACATGGCTGAGATGGTGCGTCGTGGGGTCAATTACTAGTTAATTGATATTCCCATCGGGCGGGGCGTCACACATATAATCTAGCTAACTTATCCATTGGATCCTTAACCTTTATGGGAATGAAGTGAGCATTCTTTGTTTGACAATTGACAACAACCCAAATGAAATCTTCCCCAGTGGGTGCTATTGTACAAATTTAATATACTCGCAATAGCATGAGTCGTGTGTAGTGTAGCGTTGCGAAAGTACAAAATCGAATCCATAGGGAATCACATTTGTGAAAAACCAATTTTAATTATCTAAATTAACTCTACTTTAACCTAGTTCCAAATATCGAACATATGGCGAGAAAAAATATAAACTAATCTAAATGCTTAAAAACAAATAAATAAAAAGCACTAAGGTCTAGAATCCACCTCACCACATTAATAAACATATTATCATGCTTAGTTTATACATCCAAAATGATTATGCTACTAGGCATATTATATTTACTATTCTTTAGTTCATACATTCGTCTAGCAATAAAGCACTATGCATATTCTATTGTCATTATGAAAACTTGTCGAACTATTTGATGTATTTACTGTATAATGAGTCACAACAGATATTGGTTCGAGATAGAATCATCCTTTGTATTGTTGATCACAGTGGATTCCTCATCTCAACTCAATCATCCGATGTACCTTTGAATTGAAATGCAACGAATGTTGGACGTTAACGAATAATAAACAACAATCAACACAATTTTGTCACGAAACTAAATTGAAACGAACACACAAAACATTAAACAACGGATGGAGTGTTAAACTAAACACAAAAGCATGTAGATAAATAAATGGCGAGGCTTCATCTTCAACCTTAATTGAAGATTTAGACTCTAATCATAAAGATATAAAGGCTAATAAAATAAATGACGATTTAGAAGGTAAACAATGAAGAACAGAGAGGTTTTTGGCCTCCAAGGCGCCTCCCAAAATGTAGGTTACAAAATTATACAAGAGGTTCTATTTATAGGGAAAACTAATGTGCTGCCAGGTCATGTGGGTGTGCTCGATCGCACGTAGTGCGCTTGAGTGCATGCCTATTTGCGCTCGATCGCAGGTAGTGTGATCGAGTGTATGTAATCACTTAAGAATCCCACGGCGCAGGCATGTATGCGATGGAGCTAGGGCAACAGGCTGACGTGGAGTGCACTTGATCGCAGGGCTTACGCTTGAGCGCAGTTGCGCTCGAATTTGGCTATGCACGCTCGATCTTGTTTGTTGGGCTCGAGCACACAAGCAGGGACCAGATCCTCATTTTGGCCAATTCCACCCTTTAAACTACATTTCGATGCTAACAACTTGCAACACAAGAAAACACTAAAACTAGCAAAAACATTAGAAAACAACAAGGCTAAGAGCTTAACAAACATAAATTAAGGGGTCCAAATAAACACTATTTGTTACTCATCAAGTACCTCCAAACTTACATTTTTCTAGTCCCTTAGCAAAATAAAAATGAAAAACACAATTAAAACAAAAAAACATAGGTCCGCTTTCATTGGAGAAACAATTGCATTTAGCATATGCAACAAGCCTTTTAAACCCCTACAAATTTCCTAGAGGACTAGTGAAGTCTCGTGAGGGTTTTCCAGGAATAATAGCCACAAACATTTGTATAAACATACTATTCTAAAAAATGTAACAATATAAAAATCATGGTTCTCATTCATGAGCGAGCTTAACCAAACAAACATCATCTTCACAATTTCCAAGGAATTACAAATCAAGTTACTAATATGGCAAAATAAGACGTCACATGAATGAATTCTAGTGAAAGTGAAATTAGTACATAGCTATGGGATTTCAAAAACTAATCTCAATTATGCATGGATCAACACTTAGAATTTGTTAGACTACCTATCAGATAGAATAACCAAGTTTTATTTTATTTTATTTGTTTTATTTTTTGTGCTTAATTCCCTTAAGCTTTCTAATTGACCCAAGTATCGAGCATTAAGTCAATGACTCCCAAACCAAATGTTTTTAGGGCATTAAGTGTAAAGACACCCCTAAGGACCTACTAATTCGAGTCAAAAAGGCTACAAAGCTTAGCTAACCATGTCTAACCTCTCACTTTTTAGTGCGAATACTCATTGCTTAATGAGGCAAGATGATGCAGGGTTAGAACGTAAATAATCAAGAAAACAGTAAACAGAAGGGATAAATATTCCTAAGATTGTGAGACTATCACAAAATCAAAGAAATCTTCTCTAAGCAGTAGATGCTATCTAAAGCCTGAAGGAAAAAGAACCAAGAAACTCAACTCTGAGTATTCTTATTAAACAAAACCAATAATAATAATGAACTGTTTTTCCAATGGGTCTAAGCCTGTATTTATAGGCTTAGAGGGTAAAGCATAATAGAGGTTAACATAAACTAGGATTACACATCCTAGAAGGAAAAGTAATCTAAGATAAACTAGGATTACACATCCTAGAAGGAAAAGTAATATAAAACCGTGTACTAGAAGGAAAAGTAAACTAAAACAATTAAAAGACTAACAAAGAAACCTAATTTAAATAAAAGACTAAATAGATAAGATAGGTCATCCTAATCTACATCATCCTCCCCAGGTTGGAGAGAATTCGTCATCGAATTTGCATCCTCATCTGATAAGTCCTCTATAAATGGAACAAGGTGTTTGACATTAAAGACATCAGACGTCTTAATATGGCTTGGTAGCTTCAACCGGTATGCGTTTGGATTGATTTTTGCGATTATCTCTACCGGACCCACTTTACGAGCTGCCAGCTTGTTGTATTCTCCCACAGGGAATCTGTCTTTTGTCAAGATAGCCCACACGAAATCTCCTTCCTCAAATTCAATAGCTCGCCTCTTCTTGTCGACGCTTGCCTTATACTTGGCAGTGGATTCTTGTAATTTCTGGATTGTTAATTTGTGGCCTTCCTGGATTTGGATCATCAGGTCTTCTGCTGTTGTGTTTGTTCTCGTCATGTCTGGGATAGGTGCCAAGTCTAGTGGGGCACGAGGATTACTCCCATAAATGATGGTAAATGGGCTTAAGCACATGCTCTGGTTTTTGGAAAACTCGGCTTGGAATAATTTTGTATCCCATGACTTAATGTGTTCCCCACCAAACTTGATAGTAGCTCCCAATGATCGATTAACGACTTCTGTTTGTCCATCTGTTTGTAGGTGGTAGGCACTACTGAAATCAAGTTTTGTGCTTGATAACCTCCATAAGCATCGCCAAAAGTGGCTAAGGAATCTTGTGTCGCGGTTTGATACTATTGACAAAGGTAAGCCATGGAGGCGGTATACCTCTCTAAAGTATAATTGTGCCACATTGACCGCTTCGGCGGTTTTCTTGCATGCAATGAAGTGCACCATTTTAGAGAATCTATCAACAACTACAAAGACGGAATCATTACCTTTTTGTATCCTTGGTAAACCCAACACGAAATCCATGCTCACATTTGTCCATGGTTGTTCTGGAATAGGGAGAGGTAAATATAGGCCAGCATTGGTAGCCGCTCCTTTTGATACTTGACATACCCTGCAACTCTTCACTAGTTTGTCCACTTCTCTCGCATACTTGGCCAATAGAACTGTTTGGCCACCAATTGAAATATTTTATCTACGCCCATGTGACCCTCATCATGGCGTTCTTTGATAATTTTCAGTAGAGGCTCCTTCAGAATGCTGCAGTGAGTGCCTTTGAAAAGGAACCCATTATGCAATACAAAGCCTCCTTGTGCTCTTGTGGACACATCTTCTAAAATAGGGCCAAAAAACGGGTCACTAGATAAGGAATCTTTCAATAATTCAAACCCTATTACCTCCGATTTCATGGGAGTGAGTAATGATGTCTTTCGGGAGGGCATCCACTTTGTTCAATGCCCTGATTTGTGCTTGATGGTGAAAGAAAATTGCTGCTGCAATGAGCGCCCATTTAGCATGTCGAGTGGATAACTTATCTTGACTGTTGAGGTGCTTCAGCGCTTCATGGTCAGAGTACAAGATGAAGTCATTATAGGCGAGGTAGGAGCTCTAATGCTTTAGCGACTGCACTAATGCGTAGAACTCAATGTCGTAAGTACTATAATTGAGTTGTGCGCTCTTCAACTTCTCAGTGAAATAGGCCACTGGTCTGCTCAATTGGCTAAGCACCGCTCCAATGCCTATCTTGGATGCATCTCAATGCAATTCAAATGGTATGTCAAAGTTGGGAAGGACTAATAATGGAGCTGTGGTCAATTTGACCTTGATCAACTCGAAGGCGTTAGTAGCTGCCTCATTCCATGAGAATTTTCCCACCTTCATGCATTCCGTGATTGGTGCCAATATGGTGCTGAAATTGTGAATAAAACGACGATAAAAGGACACCGATCCATGAAAACTACGTACCTCATGTAGTGTAGTAGGGAGAGGCCAATCTCGAACCGCTGTTACTTTAGACTCGTCCACTGCTAATCCATCCTTGGATACCACATATCCAAGAAAAAGTACTGAGTTGATCATGAAAGAACACTTGGCCGGTGTTGCGTAAAATTTCTCTTGTCGTAGCACAAGGAGCACCTCCCGTACGTGTTGGATGTGTGTCTCTGGGTCAGAGCTATAAATGAGGATGTCGTCAAAGTAGACGACCACTGATTTGTCGATGAATGGGCGAAATATCTGGTTCATTACTCATATAAAGGTACTGGGAGCATTAGATAATCCAAACGGCATCACCAACCATTCATAAAGTCCCTCACGCGTTTTAAACGCTGTCTTCAACTCATCGCTAACTCGTACTCGAATTTGGTGGTAACCACTCTTCAGATCCAGTTTGGTAAATATAGTTGCCCCACTCAATTGATCCAATAAATCATCTAATCGTGGAATGGGAAATCTATATCGTACCGTAATTTTGTTGATGGCACGGCTGTCCACGCACATCCTCCATGTCCCATCTTTCTTGGGTGTGAGCAATGCTGGAACTACACATGGGCTCAGGCTCTCCTGAATGTGCCCTTTAGCTAGTAGTCCCTCCATTTGTCTTCGTAATTCTTCATGCTCTTTGGGACTCATGCGGTAGTGTGGTCGGTTGGGAAGGCTAGACCCGGGTACCAAATCAATTTGGTGTTGAATGTCACCTTGAGGTGGTAGCTCCTCAGGTCTTTTGGGAATACATCAAATTCCTCTAGCAAACCCATAACGCCTCTGATACGATCTTCATTGGGCTACATTCTTTGCCGTAGAGTAGGTATACTTGATCAGCATCGAGCATTTCTCTTATGAACTCTCTTTTGGCTAGAAGTGTTTGGCCCACCTCTTTTGGTGGTTTGGTTACGTCTCCTGGGTTAGGTAGGAGAGTAAGCTTCACATTATCCACCAAGAAGCTGTAGGTGTTCTTCTGTCCATCGTGGTGTGCATTTTGGGTCATATTGCCATGGTCTCCCCAGTAACAGGTGGCAGGCATCCATGGCCATCACGTCACACCAAGTTTTATCTTTATATTTGGTACCAATAGAAAAATGTACAAGGCAATGTTTTGAAACTATTACCTCGTTTCCCTTCTTGAGCCACTCCAAGCAATAGGGTGTGGGGTGTTTCTCTGTGTCTAGGGCCAACTTCTAAACTACTTCTTCTGCTACCACGTTCTCACAACTGCCTCCATCAATGATTAGTTTGCAAACCTTACCTCCAACAGTGCATGTGGAGTGAAAAAGGTTGTGCCACTGTTCGTCATCTCCTTCCGTCTTTCAGGGTGTAAGACATATCCTCCTCACCATTAAGCTAGGCCCGCTATCTCCGGTAATGAGTTCTTCTTCCACGTCCCCGTAGTCATCAAAGGTTTGTTGCTCTTCTTCATCGCCTTGCTCATCGAAGGCGTTTCCCGAGTCAATGAGTAGACCCTTTCCATATTTATCTCCCTTGCGGCAATCCGCAATTCTATGGCCCGATTCACCACACTTAAAGCATTTAGGCCCATTCGTCGTTGCACTCCGGTTAGGTGGGCCGATTGTAGTTGGAGCCCTGTTTGGGATTGATGATTGGGTGGTGTTTCGAGGTGTGAACGGCCCGTTGTAGCGAGTCGTGCTGCCCCCTGTGCCACGCCCAAAGAAGCCTGTGGAACCTCTGGCTGCCATTTTCTCCAAAAGAAGGGCTTTTTGATGAGCCGCATATACGTTAACGGGATCAAAAAGATTTAGTGAATCTTGAATGTTTTGTCACAGCCCCCCGATGTATCGGGATACTAATTGATCATCCGTCTCGGCTAACTCAACCCGTGTCAAGTATTTGTAGAAATCTTTCGTGTACTCATCCACGGTCTTCAAACCTTGGCTTAAATTCTGTAACCGCTGATACATGGTTCGGGTGTAGTTGTATGGCAAGAAGGCCGGCTGCATGTGCTTCAACAGTTTCTCCCATCTGTTGATTTTTGATTTGCCTAGCCGAGTCCTAGATTGCTTGATTCTTGCCACCACGACTCTTCCCGAAACTTGGTTGCGACCAAAGAAACTTCGTCGATCCTCGGGTACCCTTTGAAATCAAGAACTTCTTCAATCTGCTATCCGGTCAAGAATTCCTCGGGTTTGAGACCCCGTTGAATTCTGAATATCGAGTTTGAAACCGGATTCCCACCGATTGGCTGAGCTTGTACCGGAGGTTGATGTCATGCACTCTGCGCTCCGTAAAGGGTTTCCGTATTCATTCTCCACACGTCGTCTTCCTCCTCCGAGTCAGTACGGTGAGGGTATATATCTTGAACATTCTTGATGGACAACTGCCTTGTGGGGCGCAATTTGTTCCCTCAAGGCGGCAAATTGTGCCTCGAATGTGCCCTGATAGGCCGCGGTGATTCTTCTCTAACGGTTCTTGCGATCATTCCCATCCTCCGAGGTGTGGTTACCCCTTCCTTGTGGTGGTGCCATGGAAAGAGGCTGGCCTGATACCAACCGTCAGGTTAGAACGGTAAATAATCAAGAAAAGCAATAAAGCAGAGGGATAAATATTCCTAAGATTGTGAGACTATCACAAAATCAAAGAAATCTTCTCTAAGTAGTAGATGCTATCTAAGCTTTGAAGGAAAAGAACCAAGAAACTCAACTCACAGTATTCTTATTAAACAAAACCAATAATAATAATGAACTATTTTTTCCAATGGGTCTAAGCTTTGTATTTATAGGCTTAGAGGCTAAAAGCATAAAAGAGGTTAACATAAACTAGATTACACATCCTAGAAGGAAAAGTAATCTAAGATAAACTAGGATTACACATCCTAGAAGGAAAAGTAATCTAAAATCGTGTACTAGAAGGAAAAGTAAACTAAAACAATTAAAAGACTAACAAAGAAACCTAATTTAAATTAAAGACTAAATAGATAAGATAGGTCATCCTAATCTACATCACAAGAGATCCGGTTACTCGGTGGAAACTCAAAATGATCTTTTTTTTATTATTATTATTTTTCCTTTTTTAATTGAACAAAAATGAGGTTATCTCTCCTATAGGCTACCCAACTGCATCCAAGAAATCAAATCCAAACATGACTGATCCCAGAATTCATATCCCACAAACTACGTGCTAATGTGCATGTGAAAGATAAATTGAATCATGTAATATCTCATGCTGTCAAGAAAGTTACATAATTTAAATCCCCTATTCAAGTGATCACAGGTTCATCAAGTTAAGCTCACAAATGAAAATCAAAACATAATTTAAAATAAACTATTGCATAGTTAAGAACAAAATGTGTACACAGACCCCCAAACTTAAATGATACATTGTTCCCAATGTGTCAAGAGATACAATACCATGGGATGAGGAACCGAAATGAGCAAAGGCCAAGGCGTCCCCTGAACTTACACACCAAAACACAACAAAAACTAACAACAATTTTTTCTTATATGAACAAACATTAAATGGCTAATTGCTACTAGAAACAAAACAAAATAACAAGAAATAAAATAACAAAATAAAAACAAACATTAAAAGACTCAAAAATAAAGTGCGGAAAATAAAAAGGAAAAAATACCACACCTTCCCTGATCATGTGGGTATCCAACCAATCCCTTCCACCCTTTCTTCTTAAGAATTTGATATCCCTCTGGAAGGATGTTTCATCATCTTAGGTAACCAACTTTCTTGTTTAACCGGATTTTCTTAGGAAGATTGTTCCTACATTTGTGACCTTCAGTGCATAAGTCCTTCAAGATTATGGCATAAGATAGCGCCATGAGACATTGAGGAAAAGAAACTTGGGTTTCATGATGGGCATCGAGAGGCATTATGACAAAGGAATGAGCTTTAGTACTCACTTCCTTGTCATTGGATAGATTTGAATTTGGTGGTGGCTCAATTTGCTCTTGGTTCTCTTCCACCTTTTTAACATCTTTTTCCTCACTAACAAGTATGGTGGTGGTTTGGGCATTCTCATGTGCAAACTTGTTAGCTTCAGTCACGTAATGATTAAAGAATGGAGAGTCATCTATCCAGTGAGAAGGATGATAACAATATGAACATAACTGATGAGGCGCGTGAGTGTGAGAAAGTTAGGTATGGGCATGCCAAGCTGTCATGAGTTGGTTCACCCTCTCCTCTAAGTCATCTAAATAAGCAGTTTGAAAGTGTTGCACTAATGACTCATGAGGAGGATGATTGTATAATGAAGGCAAGGAAGAGTAGTTATCCACAATGAAAGGCTTAGCTGCTAATGAACATGAGTTAAGGAAAGATATCTCAGTGGTTTCCCCTTTCTCCGTTTGCACCTTAAGAGTAGGATACTCTAGACTTGGCTCATTAACAGTCTCCTTGACAACTTCCTCACCCCAAAATGTGTTGGCTTTGGCATGCTTATCAATCATGTATTGCTCTCTCACCATCTCTTGACTTTGAAACTCCTCTTTCTCGATTATGTTGAATTCAGCAACTAGATGACCGAGCTGTTTGTCCAACCATGCAACTGCTTCAATGTTTGCCATAGTGGCATCTTTGGTTTCATGAAAGGGTTGGTTGACTATTTGCCTGAACGCCTCGAGTGTGTCTTCCAATGATGGTTCTTGTGACACATGAATGGTGGGTTGGCTAATTAGTTCCATGAATTCCTTAGAAGTTTCTTCCAAAGAAGATTACTTAGGAGGATAGTCATATGATAAAGGATCAGAAGATGGATTATCGTTCTGTGGATATTCAGAATGGTGCAGTCCATAAGATTGGGGAGCACAATTTTCCGTAGCATGAGCTTGCCACGAGAAATCAAAATGGTTGCTTCAGTCTGGGGTGTAGAAATTGGAATTTAATTTAGACCCCAAATTGGAGAAATTGATGTTCATCTGCTCATGTAAAAAATTAGAAAATTGTCCCCAATGTGGACAATCACTTAAACTATGATAAGGGTTGGAGCAATGTGAACACGGTCCTTGTGAGTAAAAATTATAAGGGTAGTTGGTAGGATTTGGTGTCCTACAACTAAGGGAAACTTTAAAATTATTGAACGGAAGACTCATGTTTCACCCAAACTATTTAGCATGCAAAATTCCCACATTAAACAATTACCATTTTTATTGGAAATAAAATAAACACCAAAAATAAATCTAACTAAACAAAAATAAATTATTCACAAAAATTAACATAAACAAACTAAAATATAAAAGACACGCAATTAAAATAAACAATTTCAAGAAAGAATTAACAATTAAACAAAAATTTAAAAACTAAAGACATAGCTGCCTCTGGTTTGTTGGTGCAGTTTGCCGAGATGCGCTCGAGCGCAGGTCAATGAGATCGATTGTAAGCAAGCACAATTGTAGCAGTCTACAAGTGTGCGATTTCAATAGCGTGCGATCACATAACAATGCACCCATTTATTAGAATAGATGAATGCTGAATAGGCTCAGGATTTTCAGAAATTTAAACAAACAAAGAAATAACCAAACACTATCCTAAAAACTTAAAAAAAAAATTAAAAAACACAAAAACAAATAAAGAACAAAATTGAAATTGCAAAAATTAAATACTAGTAGAAAATAAAATTAATCTAGACAAAAAAATCAATTTCTACAAAACAAATGAATTCCTTGGTAATGGCCCAAATTTGTTGTACAAATTTAATGTACTTTAATAGCACGAGTCATGTCTAGTGTAGTATTGGCGAAAGTGCAAGATCGAATCCACAAGGAATTACGTATTTGTGAAAACTAATTTAATTGTCTAGACTAACTCTACTTTAACCTAGTTCCAAATATCGAACATATGGCGTGCAAAAATATAAACTAATCTAAATGCTTAAAAACAAATAAATAAAAAGTACTAAGGTCTAGAATCCACCTCACCACATTAATAAACATATTATCATGCTTGGTTTATACATCCAAAATGATTATGCTACTAGGCATATTCTATTTGCTATTCTTTAGTTCATACATCCGTCTATCGATAAATCACTATGCATATTCTATCGTCATTATGAAAACTTGTTGAACTATTCGATGTATTTATTGTAAAATGAGTCACAACGGATATTGGTTTGAGATGGAATCATCCACTGTATCATTGATCACAGTGGATACCTCGTCTCAACCCCATCATCTGATGTACCTCCGGATTGAAACACCATGAATGTTGGACGTTAACGAATCATAAATAACAATCAACACAATTTTGTCACAAAACCGAATTGAAACAAACACACAAAACATTAAACAACGGATGGAGTATTGATAAGTGCAAAAATATTCATATTTTAGCCCTTAATTTACATTTGTTAATTTCTTAGTTTTTGTTATTTTGTTCCATTTTATTTCTTTTTTGTGTTTTCTGTTTTTGTAAGTTATGAAGAAAAGGAAGTGTTTTTGGAAATGTTCCAAGCAAAAGGGCAAATTGGAAGATCTAGAAGATGTGGAAAGGATTAAATCGGAATTTATCAAATTGGAGCCAAAATCGGATTTGATTCAAATTTGGATCCTGAACATGTCTCGTATTTTGGCCATAACTTTCAGCTCAAATATCGGATTGAGGTGATTCCAACGGCATTGGAAAGATAACTCAAAATTCTACAAATCATTGTGAAATAAATTTTCCTAATTTGGACCGCCGCAATGCTAAAATCACTCGCAAGTTAGAAGCCCAATTCTGGACGAATCCTTCTCCGATTTGTAATAGGATTGTCTCCTAATTTGTCTAGGAGATGAAATTCGAATCTCTTAGGTTTACTAGTGTTTCTAGGACTCTCTTAAAGCCTATAAATAGACCTCTAAGCCTCACAATTATAGACACAATTCGAGGCGATTTTTGGGAGAAGAATTGGCGACTTTCAAGGAGCAATTTTCGGGTTTATTCTTTTCCTTTATTTTATGAAGATGATTAGCATCAATTTCATGTGTAACTAAACCTTTTAGTAGGGCTAGATTGAAGCCTGATCATGTTTGTATTTTAATTCAATATTGGCACCTTTGCGATAATTGCATGATAGTATTTAACTTGATTAATACTGTTTTCATGAATTCCTCATGTATTTTGATCAACATATGCATGTGGTATGGATTAGTTAGATCAATTTGGATGACCGAGTCCTGGGTTTAACATTAGTAACAAAAGATATCCACGGGTTCTTGGGTTAATCAACATGGGAAACCGGGAGTATACACCATACCCTAGGTCTCATGTGGTTGTCGGTTTTCACAGTTCATATGCTTTCTTAAAGAACAACTTAGTATACACCATGCTAAATCCTTTAGAAAGAAAAGAATTAGAGTATACACCATGCCTAATTAGTTTAGGAAACCAATAGCTTAAGGAGTATACACCATGCCCTTAGGTTGGCAACCATTAAATATTGATCATGTAATTAAAGCATTGGCATATTGATTTATTGTATAAGCATGATTAGCGGTGGAAATCAAAGCCCTACCTCTTCTATTGTTAATCAAAATTAATTTTTATCTCTTTTACTTTATATTGCGAATTTAATTTTAAGCATAATTTACCAATCCTGTGGGATCGATCTTGCACTTACACTCTTTACTACATTTTGACCTTGTGCACTTGCAAGTAAAAGCTATTTGCTTATTAATTTAGGTAGATAATTTCACAACAAGTTTTTGGCGCCGTTGCCGGGGATTGTGTTAAATTCTGTTTAGAATTACTTTCGTTTAGTTTTATTTTGTTTTTATTTTTATTGTAGTTTGAATTCTACTTTTGTTTAATTTAGTTTTATTTTAGTTCTGTTTTTAATATTTTGGAAAAAAAAAAAAAAAAAAATTGCTTTTCTATGTTGTTTTAGTTTTTTTTTTTTTTGCAACAACCTAGTCTCAGCGATCATCAGACCAAGTCGTCGAGCGATCAACGCACATTCTCAGCGATCGAGAGCCTTCGAGGACCTCTACACATGACCTTGAAAAGTGCTGTAACTTCATTGTCAATTTCATGCAAGGCTTGATCAAAGAATCCAATCCTTCCTTGATCTGAAATTGAGCGGACCATTATTGAGCCCGGAGACAACGTTGAGGAAGGAAAGAAGAACTTCAAGAAGAGAAAGCTATGGCGGAACAACATGTCAACCAACCTGACTTGGGAACCGCCACCAGGCGAAGGCCCATGAAACAAGCTTTCATCCCGACAATCCCAACAGACATCATGCATTGCCTATCAACTTTGAGGCGAAGGCAACTACTATATATCTCCACAGATACTCAATGCATTGACCCACTTGAGGCACACCTCACGAGGATCCAAACTTGCATCTAAGGGAATTCAACGATCTTTGCAAGTTCCGGCATGTTCAAGGCCTGGATCAAGAGCGGAATAAGGATGATTCTCTTCCTTTCTCTTTGAAGGACAATGCAAGATTGTGGTACAACTCAATGCCTTCAAACACCATCCACACTTGGGAAGCATGTCCAAGAAATTCTTGAAGAAATTCTTTCCGTAAGACAAGACAAATGAGGAAGGAAATTCAAGCGTGGCAACAAAGAGATGGCGACTTATTCTTTGAAGCATGGGGGCATTTCAATGACTTGCTTCTGAAATGCCCACATCACAAGCTACCTCAAGATGAATTGGTACAGGCATTTTATGAAGGCTTAAATGATGCAAATAAAGGAGTTGTTGATTACGGATGTGGAGAGTGCTGATGGAAAAGAGCGATGAAGAAGCCATGGAATTGTTTGAGACTTAGTGAGCACTCCCAACAATTCTCATCAAGAGGAAGACAAGGAGTAAAGAGTAAGGGCTTGTATGAAGTAAACTCAAATGGTGGATCTTCAAGTCACATGGTTGCGGTGAAAAGCTAGACATGATTGTCAAGCCATGGCCTTACAAAACATCTCACCTAGTCAACAAAACCACCGGTGTATGTGCTAATTGTTCTCAATTTGATCACACTCGACACTTGTCCTTTGTATTCTTCTGCAGATCAAGAGCAAGCAAATTATGTGGGACAGAACAATTATCCTCCAAGAACAACCCATACTCCAACACATACAATCCAGGATGGCGAAACCACCCCAACTTCTCATGGAGCAACAATCAAACTGCCCTGAACCCTCAAGGGCAGCAAAGGAATTTCCAACAAGCAGCCCAACCAATTCAAGAATCAAAGAAGGGTGACATAGAGAGTCTTGTAAAGCAAATGGCAACTCAGCAGCAAGCTTTTCAACAACTAATGACGACACAAGAAAAGTTTATGGCAGACCAACAACAATTTCGGACTGAGCAAAGACAAATCAATGCAAAGCATGAGCAAGCCATTCAAAGACTGGATGTAACAGTGGGGCAGTTGGCTAAGGAGATGAGTAACAGAAAGCAAGGTGAGTTTCCAGCCCAGACCATACCTAATCCAGGAGGTCACCAACAAGTATATCCGCGGTTCTCGAAGTGGCAAGGTGATAGGAGGCCCGAAGAGATGAGTGTATCCACCACCACCCTTCCTCGAGATTAGTAAAGCTAAAGGATCAAGAAAATCACAAGTACCTCCACCTGAAGCCTCCACATCCAAGGTAAGTGAAATGGAGAAGGTGAATGCACCACCTTTCCCTCAAAGGTTAGTAAAGCTGAAGAAAGAAAATAAGATGTTTGATATCTTTGAAATCTTGAGAAAAGTGCAAATTAATATTCCTTTATTAGATGCAATTAAACAAATTCCATCTTATGCTAAATTTCTTAAAGATTGTTGCACTAACAAAAGGAGATTTCAGGAGCATGAAACAGTGGCTTTGACTGAAGAGGTAAGTGCGGTGTTGTTAAGGAAATTGCCACCTAAGCTTAAGGATCCGAGGAGTTTTACTATTCCTTGCGGATTGGTGATCATGATTGTGGCGGTCATTCTTGGACTTAGGAGCTGGTGTCAATTTGATGCCATACACTGTATGAAAAGCTAGGTTTGGGGAGCTGCAACCAACTTCTATCACTTTGCAAGGCGTATGAAGCATAAAAAGACCAAGAGGTATACTTGAGGATGTCTTGGTAATGGTAGGTAAATTTATTTTACCTGTTGATTTTATTGTCTTGGATATGGAAGAAGGCCCAATGCCATCACCTCTACCACTTATCTTAGGGAGGCCCTTCATGAGAACTCGAATATGAAAATCTGTGTGAAAAAGGGTATTGTGAGTATGAAAGTAAATGGTGAAAAGATAAAATTTAAAGTTTTTTCACAATTGCCCCAAGATGATTTTGAATGTTTTAATGCTTGTATGATCCAAGAGGTTGTTGAGAATGTTGTTCAGACCATCAAATAAATCCATTGCAAGCTACCCTTACTCACGATGGCACAAGGAAGGACAAGAGGCAGTTGTTGACAATGTTACTAAAGACATCATGGAAGTTGTGAAACACAGGAGAATCCTCCATCACATCCAGAGGCTAAAAGCAACAAGGAACTTGAAGAGTTGAGGCAACAGGTAGATAAACATAACAAAGCAAAGGAAGAACCAAGAATAATCATGACAAGCACCATGCCAAGAAGGAGTTTCAAGTGGGCGAAAGTGTGGACTTATAAATCAAGATTTGCTCATCCCTAGTAAGTTCAAGTATCAATGGTTTGGTCCTTGTATTATCACAAAATGCTTCCTCGGGGAACTTTGGAGGTTCATAGTCCACAGCACAAGCAAACATTCAAAGTGAATGGACACGAGTGAAGCCATATGTTGAAGTGAATTCTACACCAAGAGCACCGAGCCACACATCTGGTGGATTTCAAGTGCACGTCCAAAGGAGTAGCACTGAAACCTACGGTGGAGTCGTTTGAGTAGTCTAGATTCTCAAGCGCCTCTGTTGAGGTTAGTACTTGAGGCCACTAAGGCGGGGTTGACGAATCTTTGGAGTGAATTTGCTCCACTACGATTGTGCAGCGCATAGTCTGTGGAAGCGTTAAACTTAGCTCATGGGAGGCACCCCAGACATATCCTTTCAATTTCTTGTTGTTTTCGTTTTACTTTTATTTTGTTTTGTTTTAGTGTTTTGTTTTTCAGGAACAAGTGTGCTTGAGTTCAAGTTTGGGGGAATGCTTTGAGTCAAACTTATTCGAACACTTCATCCATCTCCGGTAAGATCTTTCCATGTTAGACACACATTGGGGACAATGTGTAATTTAAGTTGGGGTATGGGAGACACATTTACACACTTGGTCTCACTTTTCTTTCTTTAAAAAAAAAAAAATGCATGTTCATGTTGTCTTGAAATTTTGGTTGATCTAAGAATTGTGATTTGATATTCATTGGTTAGCTTAAAATTTTTTTGAACACATGATCTCGATGTTGGATTTTTATTTTGTTACTTACTTTGGGCAATTGAGAATTCACATGTTTGATCGCTCGACACAAGCACATTAGCACATGATTGGTGGGGTATGACATGTGGTTTTGATGTGCATATTTCTATGTTTTGGGTGAAATGGATAACCTATTGGTTGGATACATTGGCATATTAAAAAAAAAAAATCATTGATAAGATTTTCACTGAGTAATCGGGCCTCTTGCCTCAAAGCATTGAGTGTTCACGTCAAAAGGTGAAGAAATTTGATTTGGTTCAAAATTATGACTAGTTTAGTTTGTAGCCTTTTTGACTCGAGTTAGTAAGTCCTTAGGGGTGTTTTACACCCAATGCCCTAAAATCATCTGGTTTGGGAGTCATTGGCTAAACACTCGCTATATGGGTCAATTAGAAAGCTTAAGGAACTAGACATTGCGAGTCATAATTAAAAAAAGATAAAAAAAAATAAATAAAGTATGCCATTGTTGTTCATTCTAATGGGAATTTTAGTGAATCTTGAGATATGGAGACATTGTGCATTGAAATCATTTGGAAAGCTTCATAGTCTTGTGCTAGTTCACTATACCTTTGTTTCAAATTTGTGATGCCTTGGCTTTTTGTTGTAAGTTATGAAAACTTTTAATTCCAATTCATTGTGAAGATGGAGTTTAACTTTTAAGCTTGCTAATGAATGAAAATCATGGTTTTGAGTGATGCTTTAATTTTTAGATAACATGAACTGCATAATGTTTGTGGGTAACATTCTGGAAAACCTCACGAGACTTAACTCGTCCTCTAGGGAATACCTAGAGGTTTAAAAGGCTTATTGCATTTGCTAAATGCAATCGTACATCCCACGAAAGATGGATTTATCTTTTTGTTCTTTGTTTTCATTTTGTTTTTAGTTTAAGTATTGCTAAGGGACTAGCAATATGTAAGTTTGTGTGATAAGTGCTTAAATATTCATATTTAAGCCCTTAATTATATTTATTCGCCTTTAGTTTATGTTATTTTGTCTATTTTATTTCCTTTTGTGTTTTCTGTGTTTTTGTAGGTCATGGAAGAAAATGAAGCGTTTCTAGAAATGTTCCAAGCTTAAAGGGCAAATTGGAAGATCTAGAAGATGTGGAAAGGATTAAATCGGAATTTATCAAATTGAAGTCAAAATCGGATTAAATTTGGATCCTGAACATGTCTCAGTATTTTGGCCATAACTTTCAGCTCAAATATCGGATTGAGGTGATTCCAACGGCATTGGAAAGATAACTCAAAATTATACAAATCATTGTGAAATACCATTTTCCTAATTTGGACCGCCGCAATGCTAAAATCGCCCTGCAAGATAGGAGCCCAATTCTGGACGAATCCTTCTCCGATTTGTAATAGGATTGTCTCCTAATTTGTCTAGGAGATAGAATTCCGAATTCTTAGGTTTACTAGTGTTTCTAGGACTCTCTAAAGCCTATAAATAGACCTCTAAGCCTCACAATTAGATACACAATTAGAGGATTTTGGGAGAGAATTGGCTACTTTCAAGGAGCAATTTTCTTTATTCTTTTCCTTTATTTTATGAAGATGATTAGCATCAATTTCATGTGTAACTAAACCTTTAGTAGGGCTAGATTGAAGCCCTGATCATGTTTATATTTTAATTCAATATTGGCACCTTTCGATAATTGCATTATGATATTTAACTTGATTAATTCCTGCTTTCAATAATTCCTCATATGTATTTGCTGATCAACATATGCATGTGGTATGGACCATTAGTTAGATCAATTTGGATGACCGAGTCCTGGGTTTAACATAAGTAACAAAAGATATCCACGCCGGGTTCTTGGGTTAATCAACATGGGAAACCGGAGTAGACACCATACCCTAGGTCTCATGTGTTTGCGGTTTCACAGTTTTATGCTTTCTTAAAGAACAACTTAGTAGACACCCATACTAAATCCTTTAAGAAAGAAAAGAATTAGAGTAGACACCCATGCCTAATTCATTGCTTAGGAAACCAATAGCTTAAGGAGTAGACACCATGCCCTTAGGTTGGCACATTAAATATTCATAATGTGATCAAAGCATTGGTATACTGATTTATTGTATAAGCATGATTAGCGGTAGAAATCAAAACCCTACCTCTTTCTCATTATTTAATCAAACTCAATTTTTACGTCTTTTATTTTATATTGCGAATTTATTTTTAAACATAATTTACCAATCCTTATGGGATCGATCTTGCACTTACACACTCTACTATACTTTTGACCTTGTGCACTTGCAAGTAAAACGTACAATTATTTGCCTATTAATTTAGGTAGATATTTGAACAACAAGTATTAAACTAAATACAAAAGCATGTAGATAAATAAATGGTGAGGCTTCATCTTCAACCTTAGTTGAAGATTTAACCTCTAATCATAAAGATATAAAGGCTAATAAAATAAATGACAATTTAGAAGGTAAACGATGAAGAACAGAGAGGTTTCTGGCCTCCAAGGCGCCTCCCAAAATGTAGGTTACAAAAATATACAAGAGGTTCTATTTATTGGGAAAACTAATGTGTTGTCAGGTCACATGGGTGCACTCGATCACACGCTAGCAGCACTCTGAAATACATAACCGCTCAAGAATCCCACGGCGTAGTCATGAATGAGATGGAGCTAGGGCAACAGGCTGATGTGGAGTGCACTTGATCGTAGGGCTTACGCTTGAATTTGGCTCTACGCATTCGCATGCAGGTGTGCTCGATCTTGTCTGCTTGGCTTGAGCGCACTAGCAGGGACTAGATACTCATTTTGGCCAATTCCACCCTTTTAACTACATTTCGATGCTAACGACCTGCAACACAAGAAAACAATAAAACTAGCAAAAATATTAGAAAACAACAAGGCTAAGGGTTTAACAAACATAAATTAAGGGGCCCAAATAAACACTATTTGGCACTTACTAGGTGCCTTGGCTAATCCCAAAATAAAATCCTTAGCGATCTCATCCTACTTCCATTTTGGTATAAGCAACAGCTTAAGCGTCCCCGTCGGTCTCTAATGCTCTGCCTTAACTTGCTGGTAGGTCGAACATTGCTCCACAAGCTTCGCAATGTCCCTCTTCATATTGTTCCACCAATATGACCCCTTCACATCACAGTACATCTTGGTGCCTCCAGGATGCACAGTATACGGAGAATGATGAGCCTCACTCATTATCTCCTTCCTCAGTCATTCGATTCCCAGTACACACACTTGCTTGAAATGGGTAAGCAACCCCTCCTCCTTAAGACAAAACTCCTTTGCCTTATCTTCCGCAAGTAATTGCTTGATTTTGGCACACTCAAGGTCCTCAAAAGGCACAAATATTGAAATATTAAATACACATAATTACGTCTTCTGTAACACCCTGGTCCCATATTGGGAAGATGAGAAGAAGCTTACATAGAGTGGGTGATTTATAAAGAGAATCATGAGTGCTAAGTCCCTATGAGAACTAGGCTTTATAATGAATTCTAGGGGAGCTCCAAATTGACTAGTCCTTTTGGGGTAATAGCGCAGATGTGGCTAGCACTTTTCCCTAGGTTGTTACAAGTGGTATTAGAGCCACCTAGTAACGCTAGGTCATGTGGTATTGAAGCACTACATGACATAGCCCTAACGAGGACATCAAGAATTTAAGAGGGGGAGTTTGTAACACCCCGGTCCTGTATTGGGAAGATGAGAAGAAGCTCACATAGAGTGGGTCATTTATAAAGAGAGTCATGAGTGCTAAGTCCCACATTGCCTAGTTACTAGGTGAAACTAGGCTTTATAATGAATTCTAGGGGAGCTCCAAATTGACTAGTCATTTTGGGGTGATAACGCAGATGTGGCTAGTGCTTTTCCCCGGGTCGTTACAACTTCAATCTATCCCTACTAAGTATTTAGTTACACATAATTAAAATAAAACTAAAAAGAAAAGGGAAAAGAAAGAACCGAAAACTGTTCCTAGAAGTAGCCTTCAATTCCTCTCCCCAAGATTGTGTATAGAATTCTGTATGGAACTGTGTGTGGAGTTATGTTGTCTAGAGGTCTATTTATAGGGCTTAGGAGAGTCTTAAAAGCCCTAGTAATCTTAGGAAATTTAGAGTTCAGTCTCCTAGTCTGATTAGGAAGCAATCCTTGTATAAATCAGAATAGGATTCATCTAGATTTGCGCTCTTCTATTGTGGGGCAATTTTGGCATAGCAGAAGTCCGAATTAGGAAAATGATATTGACAATGATTTGTATAATTTTGAGTTATATTTCCAATGCCACTAAAATCACCTTAATTTGATACTTGAGCTAAATGTTATTGTCAAAATACCGAGACATGTGCAGAATCCAAATTTGAATCCAATTTGATTTTGACTTCAATTAGAGAAATTCTGATTTAGTCATTTTCTTTATTTAGTTAAACTTAACCACATCTTCTAAGTCTTTCCAATTTGCCCTTAAGCTTGGAACTTTTCCAAAAACACTTTCTTTTCTTCCATGACCTACAAAAACATAGAAAACACAAAAATGAAATAAAAATATCACAAAATAACAATAATAAGAAATTAACAAAATATAAATTAAGGGCTAAAATATGAATATTTTGGTACTTATCACACCCCCAAACTTACATATTGCTAGTCCCTTAGCAATACTAAACTAAAAATTGTAAATTACACTTTATTCCCTAAATTATCAATTCCATTTGTATCTTTTTATTAATTAAATTTCAAATGTGACACTTTACCCCCCAAACTTTTAAATTGTGGCAATTCGACCACTTTGACATTTTTTTCATAAAATGCCCCTATCACAAAAAAAATCCAAAAAAAAGAGAGAAAGAAATACTCTAGGGTGGCCCAACCACACCCCAACATATATATATATTTTTAAAAAATAATAAAATATGTGATGGGGGCATTTTGGGGAAAAAAAGGTCAAAGTGGTCGAATTGCCACAATTTAAAAGTTTGGGGGGGGGGTAAAGTGTCACATTTGAAACTTTGGAGGTGAAAGTGCAAATGGGTGGATAAATCCAAAATAAAGTGTAATTTCCCCTAAATAAAATGAAAAACAGAAAATAAAATGATTAATTCATCTTTCGTGGGATGTACGATTGTATTTAACATATGCAACAAGCCATTTAAACCCTTAAGCATTTCTTAGAGGACGAGTGAAGTCTCGTGAGGATTTTCCAGGAATGTTACCCACAAACATTATGCAAACGTTCATGTTATCCAAAAATTGAAGTGTTACTTAAAAACCATTATTTTCATTCATTAGCAAACTTAAAAAGATGAACTTTATCTTCACAATGAATTGAAATTTTAAAATTTAATCACTTACAAAAGACAAAATAAGGCGTCACAAGTTTGAAATGGTGTAAGTTAAACTAGCACATAAATATGAAGCTTCCAATTATTTCCAATGTGCAATGTCCCAATATCTCAAAGTTTACTAAAATCCCCATCAAAATGAATAACTATGGCATAACCTTTTTTTTTTTGTCAGGCTATGCAATGTTTGGTTCCTTTAAGCTTTCTAATTGACTCATGTAACAAGTGTTAAGCCAATGACTCTCAAACTAGATGATTTTAGTGTATTAGGTGTAAAGACACCCCTAAGAACATACCAACTCAAGTAAAAAAGGCTATGAAACCAAACTAACCAAGACATTAACCAAATCAAAATTCTCACTTTTTGAAGTGAACACTCATTGTTTAATGAGGCAAGAGGTCCAGTTATTTAGTAAAAAACTTGTCAATGATTTTTTTTTTTTTTTAATTATGCCAAAGTATCCAACCAATAAGTCATCCAGTTTCACCCAAGACATTGAAACATACACATTAGACTCAGAAGTCAAACCTCAGAAATTATGTGCTAATGTGCTTGTGTCAAATCAGATCAAACATGTGAATTCTCAATTGCCTAAAGTAACCAAACTAAAAAATTCTATCATCAAATCATGTGTTCAAAATTTTAAGCTCATAAATAAAAATTAAATCACAATTTTTCAGATCAACCAAAATTATAAGACAAACATGAACATGTAATTTTTAATTTTTTAATTTTTCAAAAAATGGGACAAAGTGTATGTAAATGTCTCCCATACCCCTAAATTTAAATTACACATTGTCCCCAATAGGTATATAACATGAAAAGATCTCCCCTAGGAGATAGAAAAACTAGTTGGAACAAGTATGGCTCAAAGCATTCCCCCCAAACTTGAACCTAAGCACACTTGTCCTTGAAAAACAGAACGCTAAAGTAACAATGGAAAACAAAAAAATAAAATAAAATAAAATAAAATAAAAACAAACAAACAAATAAATAAAAATGATATGCTATGGGGTGCTTCCCATGAGTGCTAAGTTTAACGTTTTCAATCAGATTATTGTTCTACTCTTAAACTTGGAGCAATAGTCTTTTTTCTCTTGTACCAAAGAGAACAAATTTTTCCTATTGCAGGGCGATTCCAAATGTCTGTAGATCGACGTGGACCACTCTGAGTTTTCTCAAACAGTTTCTCATCTAGAAGGGAATCCTGAACTTTAATAATATTAGGAGAATTCTCAATGAGTTTTTCAATCTTGATGTCCTCAATTTGCTCATCACACAACCTCAACAGACTTCTCTCTTGGCCTCTTGGTAATTCGAGAATAGGAGCTAATGCTGAAGAAGTCTTAGTGCTCTCTTCTTTTTCCTGATGTGGCTCATGTGGAACTTCAATTTACTTCTTCTTCCTCTCTTCAACTTGATTTTCAACCACTTCTTCATTCCTCAGTATGACAGCTTGCTCATGTTAGTAGGTCCACTCGTCCTCCATGTAGTGTCCCTTAGGATTGGCCACCAATTGACTTTGATACTCTCTTTCTTTGTATTGTTGAGGCCAATAGATGGGGGGTGGCTCCTCTTTATGAGCATCAAACTTGGCAATGTATTCCAGCAGTTACATATTGGCCTCATTGTGGCTAAGAAAGGAGTATGATTGACCATAGAACTACAGTGATGATTGATGGTGCCAAGATATGGGAGATGGCTCCTCTTCTTGTCGAGGCGAATTGATGGAAGATGGCTCATCTTCATAATAGCAAATATTCTCCTCCTTCATGTAGTGTCCATTAAGAGTGGTCATCGACTGACTTTGGCACTCTTCTTCTTCTTCTTTGAGAATATCGGTTTGCTATTTGCGGTGGGCCTTCATCTCCTCAACCGCTTGTTGTGTACTACTGGTCAACACTCTGATCTTATCTAACTCTTCAGAAACCTCAGGAGGAGATAATTCAACCTGATATTGCTGTTGTGAAGTTGATTAAGAGGAATATGAATGATCATAGAACTACAGATATGATTTATGGAACAGTTCATGAAATTATGGAGCATAATTTTCAGAAGCTTGAGCTTGCTATGAGAAATTTGACTGTTGTCTCCATGCTAGGTTAAGGGAATCATAGTCGTCATTCCCCGATCTAGAGAACGATGTGTCCATATGCCCATAAGAATAGTTAGGAAATTGCCTTGTTGAAGGACAATCTCTAAAATGATGATAAGGGTTATGCCAATATGAACATGGTTCTTAAGGCATTGGAATGTTTTCCCACATGAAAACAAGAACAAAGAGAAAATTAAATAACAAAAGGAAAATAACAATAAAAATAAAAGAGAGAGCTCACAAATGGCCCAAAGTACTAGTGTAGTGACCCAAATTATTAACTAGGTATAAGTGGCTTAGTTAGGGGAGTTATTTTGGGCTCTGGGTCACTAAGGACGCAAGTGGTGTAATTTGGACTTTTAGGCGGATGTACGCTAGGTTTGGCGAACGTACGCTGCTGTCTGTAGTACGGACGTACGGGTGGACCACCGAACGTACACTCTACAAACCATACAGGCGGACGTACGCTACTTTTTAAATACTCTCTGGATAATACCTAGACATACGAGGTAGCCATTGAACCACTGGACAAGAACAATGGACATACGCCTTTGGTTGACGCTCACATTTTTCTCTCGGGCCTATAAATAGCAGCACCCTACCTTCGTTTATCAAAATTTCACCCCGCACCCTCTGTGCTACCAGAGTGTTCCTAGAGTGTTTCCAAAGTGTTTTAAGCATGTGTGTACGGCGTTTGCAAGTTTCGAAATGTTCGTGAGGCGGAACTCTTGTGGTTTTATTTAAAGGAGATAACGTTCAATCCTTAGCAGCTTTAATTTACGTCGTTATGCTGCTTGTTTAGTGTTTAGTGGTAGTTGTTAGCTTAGTTACACTTTAAAACCCGTTTGGGTTAGCGTTCTTGTTAGCTTAGCGTTGTTACATTGCATGGAGGTTGTAAACTAAACTAGAAGGCTTTAGGATGTTCCTAGTAGCCCTAGGAGTCAAAGAATAGGCGGACAGTGGAAAGAAAATGAGGTTCTCCCAGAGAACCCACATAGCAGACGCACGGTGTTGTGCTGGACGTACGACTTGTCATAACATGGCAGACGTATGTTCCCAAGTCCAAACGTATTGCCACTGTGTGGCAGGGAAACCCTATCTTCACCAAACGTCTCATAGCTCCTGATTTCCTTGATTTAGAGTTGTTTTAGTGGAATTAGGACTAGTAGAAGGTTTTTGACAGATTTGGAGAACCCGGATCTTTCGGAGTTTTCAGAGATGCTTATCTACCCAGGTGAGTTTTAACTCACATAATGCGCATTGTTATTTTCCATGCACTGCACGTCTATTTTGTGTATTGATCAAATATGCATATTTTACAACTCTCACAGTTTATACGTATTGCACATGAACTCTGTCGTTTTGAGAAAAAAGTTATGCTGAACATGTTAACCAAGTGAGACTTGTAAAATGACATGCATGTAAAATATAGATAAGATAATTGCATCGTATGCCATGGTACACTGGTACGTGTGGTAGTAATGGCCATGGGCTTACTATACATGTTAGCTTTAAGGTCAAATGTGTGCGTTATGTGAGGGCTAACATGTATAGGGATCCATTGGTTTCGTGACCTTGATGTAACCATTCCCAATGGTTCGGTCACTATCGGATGGACGTCATTAGTTGGTGTGAGCTACTCGGGGTCAGACTCGATTATGCCACTAATAGTACGTACGGTATGTTATGCAATGGCTGGGGCACTGGCATTGTATTATAGTTCTCTCGGGACAACATTAACCCTACTAAGAAAGGGTAATATCTCAGGTAGACCATACTGTTGAACTATGATTGTTGTTTACATCATATGCATATATGAGTGATATATATCACTTATAATTAAACTATCATGATGGAACTGCTTTTGCTTATTAAATATCTAAGTTCATTACTAAAACTGGCATGGGTATTATCTGCGTTAAAAATCAATAAGTCTTAAACTTACCTCCTTTATTTATGTTTTTCCCCATCATTACGAATAATTGCGCGGTTTAGCTGCCCTAGATGGAGATGTCATCGGAGACTACTTGGGTGATTGCTCAGGGCCTGATATGGGTAATCTTTGGGGATACGAATCTCATTTGGCTTAGTACAATGTGGAAAGATTGAGCATCTGCCCGTGCAGACATGATGGAGATTTGGATTTCACTAGCTTTGTTGAAGCTTAAGTCTAGGCTCTTATCTGTTGATCTTTTGTGAAAAATGTTGAGGTATCCTATTTTGGGTTGTATTTATTTTTCTAATGATGGTCCTCTATCTATCATATTACGGATGTAGTACTTTATCCTTGGTATTGTTATGCGATGTTTCTTTTATTGTCTCCTAATCCCATAGTCTTGGTAAAGTCTTCCACTACAATTTTCTCGTTACGACAAGGAAAGTGTTTTTCCAGGGGTCGTGTCTTGAAGGGACATTGCTGGGATGGCGTGCCGCGGGATCAATTACCAGTTGATTGATTTGCCTATCGGGCAGGGCGCCACAGTTGGTATTAGAGCTTTTTGTTTGAAGCTTCAGTTTTGTTTGATTCGGGGGCTACCCACTCTTTCATATCTATAGTGTTCATAAGGTTGTCTAGACTTATTGTAAGAACTTTGGAACTTGGTCTAGCTGTAACTACACCCGTAGGGAAAACTGTGGTCTACTCAAGGACGTCAGAGTAGCATGAGGAGCACCTGTGGAAGGCATTGGAGAGGCTTAGGAGAGAGAAGCTCTATGCTAAACTTGAGAAGTGTGGGTTTTGGCTGCATAGCGTGTCTTTCCTTGAACACGAGATTTTGGGTGAAGGAGTAGCAGTTGACTCAGAGAAGGTGAAGGCTGTGGTAGAGTGGACAAGACCAACTAGCGTGTTCAATATTCGGAGTTTCTTAGGAATCGTTGGTTACTATGAATGCTTCATCAAAGGTGATGTGGTAAATTCGTGACCAAAATGATCAATAATAAAAATACCACTCGCAATAGAACGAATCCCGTAGGATAGGGCTATATTGAGAGTGTCAAACCTCAAGGACTGTAGGGGTTTCGTTATTAAATTCGAAAGACTAAATTTAACCTAATTAATTAAAAGAGAGTTGATTGTTTGTGAAATTGAAGTGCATGAAAGTAAACGCAAAATTAAAAGGAATAATATCAGAGAGAGAGAGAGTAAGGTACTGATTCCACAACAATCCATACAACAATGGTAACCACATTCAATTCTAGAAGCTCATGATTATGTATGTTATAAAAGACAAGAAAATACATATTAAAGGATAAGAATAATTTATCTTCGGTTGGCACGGATCATTTACCTAACCACTAAGATTTGGAACAACCTGTCTTCCCTAAGTATAAACTATGAAATCCCTTAAAAAGTTTTATACGATTAATCGGACTAGTATAACCCATCTTAGGTTGGCACGGATCGTCAACCTAAATTACTCTAAACTAGGGTGTAGTACAACCCGTCTTCCCCAAGCATGGTCTATCTAATCCTATTAATCATATGCATATTAAGCCCATTGCGTAACCATCAATCTTATGATCATAGAAAATAAGATTAACTGAGTTCAATACAAGCAAACTAATTTCTAAGACAAGATAAGAATTTCAAGTACCACAATTGGAATTGAATAACAATTGCATTAAAATTAAGAACAGAATTCAAAGGTTGCAATCCTCAGTTATGCAATCAACATACATATAATGAATTAACTAGAATCAAATACAATCACCATTGTGCTTGGAAAGGGTTACATCGGTACCCCACAGGGGTTTAGGCTCATGACATGAATAAACTCAAGGAATTTTGTGCAATTTCACTCTAGGAAAACCGGACCCTTTTACATGTATAATGGCCTATTTATAGCACTAGGAAACCCTAGAAACCTAAAACCCTAATTACAGCCATAGGTTAGTTTCCCACTTCAATTAGGAGACTTGAATTGCTTAAGTTGTCCAACGCACCTTCGTTAAGTGAACCCCAGTGTGCATGATCACATAGATGTGTGATCAATCACGACGACGATCACAAGTGTGCTGTGATGGATTCGCTACAAATGAAAAGCTCTCATCCTTTTAGTCCAATTTTCAATGGAGCTCATGTATTTGACCAAACACAAAACAAAACAAAATCAAGCAAATAGCAACGCTAAGGAATTAACATATGCAGTTAAGGGCTTGAATGTGCAACATTCGCTTATCACACCCCAAACTTACATATTGCTAGTCCCTTAGCAATACAAAACAGAAAATAAAATGAAAACATCAAAAGATAAATCCAGCTTTGTGGGATGTACGTTGCATTTAGCATATGCAACAAGCCTTTTAAACCCCTAGGAATTCCCTAGAGGACGAGTGAGTCTCGTGAGGGTTTTCGAAATGATACCCACAAACATTGTGCACAGTTCATGTTATCCAAAATTAAAGCATCACTCAAACCCATGATTTTCATTCATTAGCAAGCTTAAAAGATTAAACTCCATCTTCACAATGAATTGGAAATTAAAGTCTAATTACTTACAATAAAAAGCTAAGGCATCACAAGCTCGAAACAGTGTAAAGTGAACTAGCACAAGACTATGAAGCTTCCAAACAAATTCAATGTGCAATGTCTCCATATTTCAAGATTCACTAGAAGTCCTATCAGAATGAACAACAATGGCATGTTTTCCTGATTCTTTATTTTATTATTAGGCTCTATAGTGTTTAGTTCCTTAAGCTTTCTAATTGACCCATGTAACGAGTGTTGAGCCAATGACTCCCAAACCAGATGGTTTTAGGGCATTAGGTGTAGAGACACCTCGAGGACTTACTAACTTTCGAGTCAAAAGGCTACGAAACTAAACTAGCCATAATGTTAACCACATCAAAACTCCTCACCTTTTGACGTGAACGCTCAATGCTTTGAGGCAAGAGGCCCAGTTACTCTGTGAACAATTTATCAATGATTATCACCATTTTTTTTAAAAAAAAAATTTAACCACATCAAAACTCCTCACCTTTTGACGTGAACGCTCACTGCTTTGAGGCAAGAGGCCCAGTTACTCAATGAAGAGTTTATTAATGGTCAAAATTATTATTATTATTATTTTTATATGCCAATGTATCCAACCAATAAGTCACCCAGTGTCACCCAAAACATAGAAACATACACATTAAACCTACATGTTATACCCCACCAATCCTGTGCGAATGTGCTTGTGTCAGAGCAGATCAAACATGTGACTTCTCAATTGCCTAAAGCAAGTAACAAACTTAAAAATCCAACATCAGATCATGTGTTCAAAATTTTAAGCTTACTGATGAAATCAATCACAAATTTTTAGGTCAACCAAAATTTTAGAACAACGTGAACGTGCAATTTTTTTTTTTTTAAAGAGACAAGGTGTGTGAAATTGTGTCTCCCATACCCCCAAACTTAATTTGCACATTGTCCCCAATGTGTAATTACATGGAAAGAGCTAACTGGGAGTTGAGAATATGTCTGGTGGCATGGCTCATAGCACACCCCAAACTTGAATTGAAATACCCTTTTTTGTCTCGAAAAGAAAACACAAAAGTAATAAAAATAAAAAGAAAATAAAATAAAGGTAAAAAAAAACAACAAAAATAAATGGATATACTGGGGTGCCTCCATGAGCGCTAAGTTTAACGCTTAGACGGAGCAGCTCACTCCCTGTGGGATGGAAGATGATGCCTCTACAGCTGGTGGTAGTCGTCCAAAATGGCCCCGAGTAAGTATGGGTAACAGTGATCGTGTTCTATTGGCAAAGCGCTGTTCCACTTGTCCAAGCGCTGATGTGCACCACTCAAGAATTCATACTGTGGCTAATGACCATATCGGCTCTCCCACCTTGCTGCATGCATGCATCCTCTTCCATATGTTCTTGCTTCCTCTCCTCCTTCATCAGCGGGATTTCTACCTAACCTCTTTGGGCATATGGGATTGTTGTGGTTCCATTGGTTTTGAAGAACGGATGTTCTGTGACCGGTCCATCTTGAGGGTTCCTTTATGCCTTTCTTCTTAGAATATGTGAGCAGAACGAAATGGGAGCCCCCATGACTTTGTGGTGGTGGCCTTGCACAATCACCCATCCCAAAATTTTTGAAGTTGGTTCCAAATGATTGAGGGATGAATACCAAACCTTTATGGAAGGCATAAGTGCTTGAAGGAATTGGTCCACCTGACTTGTGCCCCAATGGGCACACATTCCACAAAATATAATCCACAAGCAAGAGTTGTTGAGGCAATTTGGACCGGCTTGCATTCCATTTTCATCGGCATATTGACCCACACATGTCTTCAATTATCTCTGAGACATAGAAAGGATCCGCTGTTCATCTAGTTGTGCATCTCGCGTGGTGTTCATCATTGCAATGAAGTGCAGTGATATCCATGGTCATCACTTGCTTCCCTTGAACGGTAGAAGAACAGGTGCCCGGCTTATTGCAATCCCGGAGAGGTTGGAATAGAATTGGACAACCAACCTTGTGTAGGTGGAGGTGAGTTTGAACAACTTCTTCAACCCCCGTGTTTGAACTCTTGGATTGCCCATTGGGTGGCTTCAAAATTTTTGAAGTCGCCATTGATATCAAACTGTCTCAAAAATGATCTGTTGCTCAATAGTTGGATGGGAGGATTGGGCACGGAGCTTGAAGCTTGGGATGATGAAGGAGTTTAGGCATCTTGGAAGTGGTTGGGACTTTTTGAAGGTGGTGCAGCCTTGAAATCAAATTATGAAAACCAACCTCAAAATTTCCAACCCCAAAAGAAGAAAACCAACCAGAGGCACTACACTCTGTAACAAAAGTGAGTTGTCAAAAAAAAAAAATTCAATTTTATAGAAAGGGGTTGTGAAGGTTGGGAAAATGTAATGGAATGAGGAGAATGAAAATGGTGGGGAGAATGTAGTGGCGGAGATGGTGCGTGGTGGTGTTCCGTGGTGGTGGTTTGAGAGTGATTGGTGGTGATTTGTGGTGGTTGGGAGGGAGTTGTGGGAGTGAGAGATGTGAAGGGGTTGTGGGGTAGGTGAAAGTGATGGGGAAGAAGGAAGTGACCTAAATAGGTCACGTGAGATCCCTCGAGGTGCCAACGATCTCTAGGTGGTGTGGGTGCGTGTACGCACTGGCAGCGTGGGTAGGATGACGAACTCGCCTCGCTTTGGATTGAGGAGGGAACGATCGCCAAGGGTGGTCGCCACTCCTCTCAAGAGTTTAGCACTTTGGAGAGGGTTTCGGCAAGATCGCCAAGGGTGGGAACGTTCACTTCCTCGAGTGTTTAGCACTTTGGAGAGACTTCTGAACGATCGCCCAAGGGTGCGTTCATTCCTCATGTGCCAATTCCCATTGTGCACGAATCAAACACTAAGAAAAAACAAAAATAAAAATAAAAATAAAAATAAAAAAGAACATAAAATTAGTGAAAAAATAAAACCAACAATGAAAAACAACAAAAGTAAAGAAAAAGAAAAGTAAAACAAAAACAAAAATTTACCTCCTGGCATCGGCACCACCTGACCAACAGAGATGTTTGAGATTAGGACTACTCAAACGCCTTCATGTAGCTACATGCATTCTTAAAATGAATAGGTGGGATCCGTCAACTTGATGGATTCCACGTCTTGTACTGGCTCGGGTTCTGAATACAGGGCTTTAGTCGTTGGCCATTCACCATGAAAATGTTGCCGTCCTTTGGGTCCCTCAACTCAATTGCACCATGTGGAGATACTGAAATAACTGTGAAAGGGCTATCCCATTTGGAGCGGAGCTTACCAGGGAAGAGCTGGAGTTTGGAGTTGAAAAGCCATACTTTTTGATCTGGCTCAAATGTCTTAGACCTAATGTGCCGGTAGTGAAAAGCCTTTGTCTTCTCCTTGTAAATTTTTGAGCTGTCATAAGCATTGTTTCGCAGCTCTTCCAACTCTGTCAATTGAAGCTTTTGGTGGGAGCCGGCTGCTTGCATATCAAAGTTGAACTGCGTGATTGCCCACAAAGCCTTGCGTTCCAATTCCACCGGGAGGTGACATGCCTTTCCATAAATCAACCGGTATGGTGACATACCAATCGGCGTTTTGTAAGCTATGCAGTAGGCCCATAATGCATCATTGAGGCACAAGGACCAATCCTTGCGGTCTGGCCTAACCGTCTTCTCCAGAATATGCTTGATCTCCCGGTTGGAAACTTCTACTTGGCCACTAGTCTGAGGATGGTAGGGAGTGGCTACCTTATGAGTAACGGAGTACTTGAGAAGCAAGGTTTTGAGGAACTCGTCGCAAAAGTGCTTGCCTCCTGATGATGGCTCTGGGAGTACCAAATCTGCTGAAGATGTTGGCTTGGATGAATTTCACTACCACCTTGTGATCATTGGTCTTGGTGGCCACGGCTTCAACCCATTTGGAGACATAGTCTACCCCTACCAAAATGTACTCATACCCAAAAGATGGTGGAAAGGGGCCCATGAAATCTATACCCCAAACATAAAAATTTTGACTATGAGGATGGGGTTTAATGGCATCATATCTCTCTAGACATAGCTCTAGGTGACATCTCTCACAAGCCCAAAAGTCATAGGCATCTTTGAACAAAAGTTGGCCAAGTGAATCCACATTGTAGAACCTTGGCTGCGGTCTTCTTGGCACTGAAATGACCCCACAAGCTAGAGTGGCAAAATGTGAGGATCTTGTGGAATTCACTCTCCGGAGACGCGTCATTATCTCGTCAAGACTTGAACAACTGGATCTTCCCAAAAGTAGAATCGGACTTGCTTGAAGAAGCGTCCTTGTCTTGCTTAGACCAATGAGGAGGAATCGACACTGTGGCTAGATAATTGATGATGTCACATACCACGGTGGTTCTCTTGGAGTGATTTCAAATGGTTGCTCATCCGGGAAGGAATCATGAACGATTGGCTGTTGCTCAAATGAATCCGTGATAGATGGTCTACGACATTTTCTGCCCTTCTTGTCCCAAATTTCGATGTCAAATTCTTGTAACAATAGTATCCATCGAATCAATCGGGCTTTGTCTCCTTCTTTGCCAACAAGTGTCGCAATGCACATGATCAGTAGATAATTACCTTGGATCCCAAGAGGTATGATCTGAATTTGTCCAAGGCAAAACCACACTAGCAATTCTTTCTCCGTTGTTGTGTAATTGACTTGAGCATCCATCAGAGTCTTGCTAGCATAGTAAATGACGTGAGGGAGCTTGTCCACACACTGTCCCTAGACTGCACCCACAGCAAAGTCAGATGCATCACACATGATCTCAAATGGAAAGTACCAGTCAGGAGGCTTCATGATCAGAGTAGAGGATAGCAGAGACCGGAGCTTCTGGAATGCCTCATGACAAGCTTCATCAAAGTGGAATGGGATGTCCTTGGCAAGCAAACTGCACAAGGGCCTTGAGATCTTGCTAAAGTCCTTGATGAAGTGTCGATAAAACCCGGCATGCCCTAAGAAGGAGCGGATTTGCTTCACTGAAGTAGGTGGCGGCAGATTTTCAATCAGCTCAACCTTTGCCCTATCCACCTCAATGCCTCTCTTGGATACTATATGTCCCAGAACTATCCCTCCTACACCTTAAAGTGACTCTTCTCCCAACTCAAAATCAGGTTAGTCTCTTTGCAACGTTTTAGCACAAGTGAAAGATTATGGAGACAGTTATCAAAAGAAGACCCAAAAACAGAAAAGTCAACCATAAATACCTCCAAAAATTTTTCTACTATGTCAGAGAAGATTGACATCATACATCTCTAGAAGGTAGCAGGTGCATTACATAGGCCAAAGGGCATGCGTCTGTAAGCAAAAGTGCCAAAGGGACATGTGAACGTCGTCATCTCCTGGTCTTGAGGGTCAACAGCAACCTGGTTGTATCCGGAGTAGCCATCAAGGAAGCAGTAGTAGCTCTGACCAACTAAACGCTCTACGATCTGGTCAATGAAAAGAACTGGGAAGTGATCCTTCCTAGCGTGTGAGTTGAGCTTCCGGTAGTCAATGCAAACACGCCATCTGGTGGTTGTACGTTGAGGAATCAACTCTCCAGTTGCATTCTCCACTACTGTAAGGTCGAATTTCTTTGGAACTACCTGAGTGGGGCTGATCCATTTGCTGTCTGAGATGGGGTAGATGATGCCATCATCAAGTAGCTTGACTACTTCTTTCATCACCACCTCTTTCATGTTGGGATTTAGTCGACGTTGTGCCTCACGAGAGGGTCTAGCTCCTTCTTCTAGATGGATCCGATGCATACAGATGGATGGATCAATTCCCTTAGATCTGCTACAGTCCACCCAATAGCCTCTTTATACTCCTTTAATACCTCTAGCAGATTATCTTCTTGGTCTTTCTATAGATCTGAAGCAATGATGACTAGAAGAGTATCGTTAGTGCCAAGGAAGGCATATTTAAGCTTGTCTTGCAGGGGCTTCAACTCAAGCTTTGGTGGAGATTCAAGGGAAGGGATGGCAGGAGTGCTTGATGTCTAAGGCAAGGGTTCCTTTGGTACTCTCCATGGGTGAAAATCTGCACTAGCTGCTGTCTCTAGCAAATCATGGATCTCTTCAACATACTAGTCAGTGTTGAAATCTTCAAACCCAAAGTGGGCTAAACAAGCTTCCAACGGATCATCAACCAAGAGACTAGAGAGTGAGTCTTCTACATATTCTTCAATGATGTCCACAAAGAAACACTCATTCTGATTAGGGGCATGCTAGAATGCATTGAAGATATTCAGCCTAACCTTCATATTTCCAAAGGAAATTTCCATAACTCTAGTCCGGCAATTGATACATGCATTGGCTGTGGCTAAGAATGGATGCCCAAGGATGACTAGAATCAACCTCTCAGGATGGGGAACAAGTTTAGTGTCAAGAACAATGAAGTCCATTGGAAAGACCTTGATGATGACATCTTCTATAATTTCCCTAGGTTTCTTGATAGACCGGTCAGCTAGCTGCAGAATCACTGTAGTAGGCTTCAGCTCCCCTAGACCAAGTTGCTGATACACTGAGTATGGCAGTAGATTTACCCCAGCTCCTAGATCAAGGAGTGCTTTATCAATTTCTTTCTGTCCTATGATGCATGAAATGGTAGGAGCTCCGAGGTCCTTGAACTTTGGAGGTATTGTTGTCTTGAATTAGGAACTTCACATACGATGAAGGAAGACTTTCTTGGGAATATGATTTCTGGATTTCCTTTTCTGAGTGCAAAGATCCTTCAGGAATTTGGCGTATCCAGACACTTGCTGAATGGCATCAAGGAGGGGAATGTTGATCTTCACTTACCTCCATCATTGCTTGTATTTTCTCTCATTGCTTTCCAAAGTGAGAAGGTGCCTTGAGACGTTCTGGGAATGGGGCTCGGGGTACATATGGTGTCTCTAAACTGCAGTCAGTGAGGTAGATGTTTCATTGATCACTTGCTTGCCTTTGTCCTTCTGCAGAGTTTCTGACACCTCAGTATGCTCATCTTTCTTGTTTTCTGCTTGATTGTCAACCAGCTTTCCGCTTCTCAATGTGGTGATGGACTGCACATGCTAATGTGAGGTTTCTTCATTTACCATGTAAAGCCCCTTAGGATTCATCACTGGCTGACTTGGAAGCTTCTCTTCTTCCCTCCTATTGAGGGTGTTCGCCATTTACCCCATTTGAGTCTCTAGTTTGGCAATGGATTGAGAGTGGAAATTTACTGTCTAAGACATCTCGCCAAACTTGTCGTTCAACTCACCCAACCTGCTGTTCATCTCATCCATCGTGTTCAGCCTGCCGTTAATCTCACCCATCATATTCAGCATTCGATCTTCATTAGATTCTACCCAGGGTGGTGGGGGAGCTTGATATTTGCTATTGTGGAGGCCAGTATGTTGACGATGGTTGGTAGGGCTTCCTGCTAGATTGAGCTTGATTGTTCTACCCTGGGGTTGAGTTTCCCAAAGTTGGATTCTTCCATGAGAAATTGGGATGATTTCTCCACCCCGGGTTGTAAGTGTTGGAGTATGGATCATTACCCGGTCTAAAGAAAGCTGCATTAACCTGCTCATAAGAAACATCAGTATAATTTTCAGCAGTCGAACAATCATTCACATGATGCATAGTACTAGAACAAAAAGAGCATGATTCTAGTTGTGTGTTTGTGTGAGCAGTATTAGGAGCAAAACCAGCAATCATTGTTTGATCTAGTTTCTTGGCAATAGCATCAACTTTGGTGATAGCCTCGACTACTTGAGTGGACATGTCTGAAGGGTGTCCGACTTCATAAAGATTCTTAGTCTTTGGAGCTTTAGGTGCGGGTTCTCTCCTTATGTTGGAAGCCTACTGATGAGAATTGTTACTCAAGTTTTCAAACATAGCCCATGCTTCATCTTCACTTTTTAACATAAATGTCCCCCCACAAGATGCATCTACCGTGCTCCTACTAGACTCAGTCAGACCATCATAAAAACTCTGCACTAGCTGCCATTTGGGGACAGCATGATGTGGACATGATCTAAGTAAATCTTAAGCCTCTCCCATGTCTCATGTAATGGTTCACCCATATATTGGGTGATACTAGTGATGGCTCTCCTAGTGTCATTGGTTCTTCCTATGGGGAAATATTGCTTGAGAAAAACTTGTTGCAGTTGATCCTAAGAAGTGATAGAATCAGGCTCTAAGGATTGGAACTAATGTTTGGTTCTATCTTTGAGGGCAAAGATAAAGAGACGCATCTTTAAGGCATCCTCAATGAATCCTGTCAATTGAATGGTAGAGCATATTGTTTGGAATTCGCTGAGGAAGTCATAAGGATTCTCATGGGTAAGCCTCTAGGAAAGTCGGTAGACTCTGTATGGTGCTAGGCTTGATCTCATAGTGGGTTGCCATAATGTCTGGCAACATGAGACATGAAGGGGTAGTGTATGTGGGTGGAATGCAGTGATCTTGCAAAGCTACATGAGGGGCACTAGCCATGATATCAGTGGTGGGCTCTTTAGGCAAATTAGATTTCCTTTCGACTCTAAGTTGTCTAAGAGTGTGTTCAATGTTGGGGTCACAAGAAATTAAAGGTAAAGACAAAGATCGGCCACCCAACATAAACTAGACTAGAAAATAAAGCAGAAAATAAAAACAAAAACAGGAAATAACAACACAGAAAATTAAATTAAAGCTAAAATGAAAAGCTCACAAACGGCCCTTAGGTGCATTGGAATGGGGCTGCAGCAGGTTTTGTCCAGAGGGCGAACAATCGCACTTTAGGGTACGTTCGATCACATTGTCGAAGAGAGGAACGAATGCAGGAGCTGAGGTTTGATTATAGCTGCTTGTTGAACTGCGAATGATCGCACATGGGATCGCAGGTACAGAAGGGGCACCTATAGAGTTGAATGTGAACTTGAAAAAGAAATTAAACTACGAAAATTGAAAATAAAGAAAAAGAAAACAAAAATAAAGATTAAGCTAAACGTAATCCTTAAAATTTAATAACTAAACCCTTAACAGTCCCCGGCAACGGTGTCAAAAATTGATGTGGTAAATTTGTGACCAAAATTATCAATAATAAAAATACCACTCGCAATAGAACGAATCCCGTAAGATAGGGCTATATTGAGGGTGTCGAACTTCAAGGACTGCAGGGGTTTCGCTATTAAATTCGAAAGGCTAAATTTAACCTAATTAATTAAAAGAGAGTTGATTGTTTGTGAAATTGAAGTGCATGAAAGTAAACGCAAAATTAAAAGGAATAATATCAGAGAGAGAGAGTAAGGTACCGATTTCACCACAATCCGCACAACAATGGTAACCATATTCAATTCTAGAAGCTCATGATTATGTATGTTATAAAAGACAAGAAAATACATATTAAAGGATAAGAATAATTTATCTTCGGTTGGCACGGATCGTCCACCTAACCACTAAGATGTGGCATGACCCGTCTTCCCTAGGTATAAACTATGAAATCCCTGAATAAGTTTTATATGATTAATCGGACTAGTATAACCCATCTTCGGTTGGCACGGATCGTCTACCTAAATTACTCTAAACTGGGGTGTAGTACGACCCATCTTCCCTAAGCATGGTCTATCTAATCCTATTAATCATATGCATATTAAACCCATTGCATAACCATCAATCTTATGATCACAGAAAATAAGATTGATTGAGTGCGATATAGGCAAAATAATTTTTAAGACAAGATAAGAAGTTCATAGGTACCGAAATTGGAATTGAATAACAATTGCATTAAATTTAAGAACAGAATTCAAAGGTTGCAATCCTCACAGTTATGCAATCAACATACATATAATGAATTAACTAGAATCAAATACAATCACCATTGTGCTCGGAGAGGGTTACATCGATACCCTACAAAGGGGGTTTAGCCGCTCATGCTAACAAATAGACTCCAAGGAATTTTCGTGCAATTTTCGCTCTAGGAAATCGGACCCTTTTTACAGTGTATAATGGCCTATTTATAAGCACTAGGAAACCCTAAAACCCTAATTACAACCGTAGGTTAGTTTCCCACTTCAATTAGGAGACTTCAGTTTGCTTTTAAGTTGTCCAACGTGCTTGCCGGGTTAAGTGAACCCTGAGTGGGCACGATCGCACGAATGGGCGATTGATTGCCCGGGGCACGATCACAGGTGTGTTGTGATCATTCACCAGCACAGAAAAGCTCCCACTCATCCCTTTTAGTCCAATTTTCAATGAAGCTCATGTATTTGACCTAAAACACAAAACAAAACAAAATCAAGCAAATAGCAACGCTAAGGAATTAACATATGCGAGTTAAGGGGCTTGAAAGTGCAACATTCAGTGCTTATCAGAAGGTTTTTCGAAGTTGTGGGGACCACTCACAGCTTTGACTAGGAAGAATGCTCGTTTTATTTGGATAGAAGAGTGTGAGCAATGTTTCCAAGAGCTGAAGAGGCGATTGGTGATTGCTCCAGTGTTGGCATTACCTATAGAATCTGGTGATTTCGTAGTGTATAGTGACGCTTCTAAGAAAGGTTTAGGTTGCATGCTGATGCAAAATGGCAATGTTATTGCCTATGCTTCACGCCAACTAAAGTCGTACAAGTAGGACTATCCTACACACGACTTGGAGTTGGCAGTGGTTGTGTTTGTTCTTAAGATTTGGAGGCACTACTTGTATGGCGAGTGGTGCGAGATCTACACGAACCATAAGAGCTTAAAGTATTTCTTCACTCAGAAGGAATTGAACATCAGGCAGAGGAGGTGGCTTGAGCCAATCAAGGATTATGATTGCGAGATCAATTATCATCCTGTAAGACTAACGTGGTGGCAGACTTGTTGAGCAGGAAATCAATGGTGGGCCTTGCTACTCTTGGGATTTCTCAACCCCAGTTGATTAAGGAACTCATTGGGATGGGATTGGAATTAGTAGGCGAAGGTATGCCTATACACCTGACTAACTTGATGGTTTAGTCAGAATTGCTTGCAAGAATCAAGGTAGCTCAGCTTGAGGACCTTGAGTGTGCCAAGATCAAGCAATTGCTTGCGGAAGGTAAGGCAAGGGAGTTTTGCCTTAAGGAGGATGGGTTGCTCACCCATTTCAAGCAAGTGTGTGCCGGGAATTAGAGGACTAAGGAAGGAGATAATGAGTAAGGCTCACCATTCTCTATACACTGTGCATCCTAGAGGCACCAAGATGTATCGTGATGTGAAGGGGTCATATTGGTGGGACAATATGAAGAAGGACATTGCGAAATTTGTGGAGCAGTGTTCGACCTACCAATAAGTGAAGGTGGAGCATTAGAGACGGCAAGGATGCTTAAGCCGTTGCTTATACCGAAGTGGAAGTCAGACGAGATCGTGCTGGATTTTATTTTGGGTTTACCAAAGACACCCACTGGGAAGATTCCATTTGGGTTGTTGTTGATCGCTTAACGAAGAGTGCTCACTTTATTCCCATAAAGGTTAAGGATCCGATGGATAAGTTGGCCAGACTATATGTCCAGAATATAATTTGTTTACATGGAGTACCATCGGCAACCATTTCGGATAGAGATTCTTGTTTTACTTCAAGGTTCTGGCAAAGTCTTTAGAAGGAAATGGGGACGGAGCTAAAGTTCAATACTGCTTTCCATCCTCAGACAGACGGTCAGTCTAAGCAGACGAACCAAATCCTAGAGGATATGTTGCGGGCATGTGTGTTGAAATTCAAAGGTATCGGGGTTCAGTACTTACCTTTGATCGAGTTTGCCTACAACAACAGTTATTAGGCGACTATTGGAATGCCGCTGTATGAAGCACTTTATGGACGAAAGTGTCTGTCGCCCTTGTATTGGGACAACGTCAGAGAGAGATAGATGTTGGGCCTGGAGCTGATTCAGGACACTCGTGAGAAGGTACGTGTCATCAAGGAATAAATGAGTGCAGCTCAGAGTCGGCAGAAGAGTTATGCTGACAACCGAAGAAGGCCTTTGGAATTTGAAGTGGGGATCGTGTGTTCCTGAAGGTATCACCTATGAGGGGAGTAATGCGGTTTGGGAAGAAGGGGAAGCTTAGCCCTAGATTTGTTGGACCGTTCAAAATTACTCAAAGAGTGGGGAGGTTGGCTTATAGGATTGCCTTACCCTATATTTGGTCGAAACGCATGACGTTTTCCACGTGTCAATGCTAAGGAAATACATCGCTAACCCCGATGCGATTGTGGAGTATGACCGTTGGAAATCCAGGAAGGATTAACCTACGTGGAGGAACTAGTGAAGATCGTGGATAAGAAGGAGCAGGTGTTGCGCACCAAGACGATTCCTATCATCAAGGTACTGTGGCGCAATCATGGAGTTAAGGAAGCATCGTGGGAAGCAGAACACGACATGCGAAGTCACTACCCACATTTGTTTGAATGATTGTGCATTACTCTTTCTTTTAAGATTATACTTTGACAGTATACCTATTTCCATTTTGGGTAAGGGAATAGTTGACTAAGAAATGGTTGTTTTTTCTTCATGATTATGGCACCTATACCAATTTACTCGAACTGCGTGTGGAACTACTCCTTCTGCTAGTAGATAGATTTGGGAGTAGAGATTGACGAGGATTGGTATAGTGTGGGCAACATCGAGTACGATGCACTCGACGATTTATGAGGTGATTTTCCACAACTGTTTGAAGAGGATGATGTACCAATTAATGGATGGGACAAGATAATCTAGGAACCTACCGAGCATGATGAAGAGGACTTTGAAAACAAAAGGTAACGTTCTACTCCTCGTTAAGTGCTGTTTTTTTTGTATTTGTCTTAGAATTTCGAGGATGAAATTCTTATAAGGTGGGTAGAATGTAGTGACCCAAATTATTAACTAGGCATAAGTGGCTTAGTTGGGGAGTTAATTTGGGCTCTAGGTCACTAAGGATACCAAATGGGTAATTTGGATTATAAGGCAGAGTACACTAGGTTTGGCGGACCTATGCTGTTGTCTGTAGTGCAAACGTACGGGGGGGACCACCGGACGTACGCTTTGCAAACCATACAGGCGGACGTACGTGGGACCACTGGATGTATGCCACTTTTAGAGTACCCTCAGGATAATACCTGGACATACGAGGCAGCCATTGAACCACTAGGCAAGAACAACCAAACCTACACCCCTTGGCCGAATGTTCACTGCTTTTATGAGCCTATAAATAGCACCCTACCTTGTTCGTGTTTCTCACAAATTCCAGATGCCCCCAGGCTGCCAGAGTGTTCCTAGAGTGTTTCCAAAGTATTTTGAACGTGTAGTGAGCATGTGTGTGCGGCATTAGCAAGTTTCAGAACATTCGTGCAGCAGAACTCTTGCGGTTTTGTTTCAAGGAGGTAACATTCGATCCTTAGCTTCAATTTACTTTGTTATGCTGCTTGTTTAGTGTTTAGTGGTAGTTGTCAGCTTAGTTACACTTTAAAACCCGTTTGGATTAGCGTTCTTGTTAGCTTAGCGTTGTTACGTTGCATGGAGGTTGCAAACTAAACTAGAAGGCTTTAGGATATTCCTAGTAGCCCTAGGAGTCAGAGAATAGGCGAACAATGGAGAGAAAATGGGGTTCTACCCTAAAACCCACATAACGGACATACGGTGTTGTGCCGAATGTAAGGCTTGTCATAACACGGCAAACGTACGCTCCCGAGCCCGGACATACTGCCATTGTGTGGCAGGGAAGCCCTATCTTCACCAAATGTCCCATAGCTCTTGATTTCTTTGATTTAGAGTTGTTTTAGTGGAATTAGGACTTATAAAAGGTTTTCCACAGATTTGGAGAACCCGGATCTTTCGGAGTTTTCGGAGACGCTTATCGACCCAGGTGAGTTTTAACTCACATAATGCGCATTGTTATTTTTCATGCACTGGATGTCTATTTTGTGTACTGATCAAATATGCATATTTTACAACTCTCACAGCTTATACTTATTGCACATAAACTCCATCATTTTGAGAAAAACGTTGTGCTGAACATGTTAACCAAGTGAGACTTGTAAAATGACATGCATGTAAAATACAGACAAGATAATTGCACCGTATGACATGCTACACTGGCGTGCAGTAGTAATGGCCATGGGCTTACCATATATGTTAGCTTTATGGTCAAATGTGTGCGTTATGTAAGGGCTGTGGATCCATTGGTTTCGTGACCTTGATGCAACCATTCCCAATGGTTCGGTTACTATAGGAAGGACGTCATTAGTTGGTGTGGGCCACTCGGGGTCGGACTCGATCGTGCCACTGATGTTATGTACGGTATGTTATGCAATGGTTGGGGCACTGGCATTGTATTATAGGTCCCTCAGGACAGTATCAACCCTACTGAGAATAGGAAATATCTCGGATAGACCATACTGTTGAACTATGACTATTGTTTATATCATATGCATATATCACTATATATATATCACTCATAATTAAATTGTCATGATGAAACTGCTTTTTCTTATTAAACATCTGAGTTCATTACTAAAACTTGCATGGGTGTTATCTACGTTAAAAATCATTAAGTCTTAGACTTACCCCCTTTAGTTATGTCTTTCCCCATCATTACAAATAATTGCATGGTTTAGCTGCCCTAGACGGAGATGCCGTCATAGACTAGTTGGGCGATTGCTCAAGACTTGATACGGGTAATCTTTAGGGATACGGATCCTATTTTCCTTAGACGATGTAGGAAGATGGAGGATCTGCCCATACAGACATGATGGAGATTTTGATTTCACTAGCTCTATTGAAGCTTAAGTCTAGGTTCTGATCCGTTGATCTTTTGTAAATAATGTTGTTGTACCTTATTTTAGGGATGTATTTATTTTCCTATTGATGGTCTGAGGACTAGTACATTTGATGACTATCTATCAGATTATGGATGTAGTACTTTATCTCTTGTACTGTTATGTGATGTTTCTATTATTGTCTCTTAATCCACAGTCTTGGTAAAGTCTTCTGTTGCAGTTTTCTCGTTACGACAAGGAAAGTTTTTTCCAAGTGGTTGTTTCTCAGAGGGACCTGGCTAAGATGGCGTGCCGTGGAATCAATTACCAGTTGATTGATTTGCCCATTAGGTAGGGGGTCGCAACTGGAACTTAGCTACTGTCTGGTAGTGCACTCGATCGCACAAGTTGGGCTGCTCGATCGCACTCAGGAAAAACTGTCAAACATAAAAGAAAACACTTCTTCAGTGGGATTGTCTGACTTTGCCCTTGATCGCCCTGCAACGGCGCCAAAACTTGTTGTGCAAATATCTACCTAAATTAATAGGCAAATAAATGTACGTTTTGACTCAAACGATAGTATAATGCGGCAAATATGAGATCATTCCCACATGGATTGTAATTTTGCTTAAAATTTATTTTCTAAATTAAAATGCCAACTTTGTTACGAAATTGATATATTGAAAAAAAAATATATATAAATAAAAAGGTAAAGCTTTGATATCCACCACTAATCATGATCAATTAATATAACAATATGGAAATGCTCCAATCATATTATGAGTTCTCAATGCTTGCCAACCTAAGGGCATGGGTGTATACTCCTTAAGCAATAAATTAGGCATGAGTGTATATGATGTACAAATTAAATGTACTCGCAAGTGCACGAGTCGTGTAGAATATAATGGTGTGCAAGTGCAAGGTCGAACCTACAGGGAGTTGTATTTTTGAAAGCAAATTTAAATCTAAACTAATTAAATCCTAATATAGTTCCAAAAGGGTTTTTGAATGGGGTTTTTAAAATTAAAAGAATAAACATAAATAAAATAAAATGAAAGATAAAGTACTAAGGATGGGGAATCCACACTCACCAAATTATAACAACACATACTTTATGTTCATCAATATTAATCCGAAGTTCTCACAAATTAAATCTTATGTATGTTTTACTATGCTTTAAAGAATTAATCAAAACCATCCCATGTATCCATTCATTGCACAAATCACAAAAGGAATCTAAATTTAATTGAAACACCAAATGTATCCGAAGAACAAATCACAAGGGATATCCAATTTTTAGGCATATAAAACCAAGCAATCAATTATGTGCAACTATCCTAAATCATCAAGTGTATCCTTGAATCACAACAAGATATCCAAGAATCATTCCACAAATTGAAAATAAGTAAAACAATTAATATATTAAACCATAAAATCGAACAATAAAAACTTACATAAAAGTACTGTTGTTCTTCATAGGTGAGACTTCATCCCCAACCTTAGTTGGGAGTTAGCCCAACATAAATATAAATCCTAATTGCAGAAAAACTAAACTAAAGAAAAGCTGTGAATTTTTGTCTCCAGGCTTGTATATCTTTTCTTGAATGCAAAGAGATCTATTTATAGGCTTAGAAAAGTCATAGAAGCCCTAGTAAACCTAGATAATTTGGAGGTCAGTCTCCCAGTCAAAATAGAAGTATGAAATCTTGATAAGATTCGCTCAAATTTGCGTTCTCATATTGCGGGACGATTTTGGCATAGTAAACATCCGAATTAGGAAAATCCTATTTCACAATAAATTGTAGCATTTTGAACTAGCTTTCCACTGCCATATGAATCACCTCAATAAGATATTTGAACAGAAAGTTATGATCAAAACACTGAAATGTGTGCAGAATCTGAATTTGAATCCAATCCGAATTTATTTTCATTTAGGGAAATTTCGATTTTATCCTTCCTCTGATTTGGTCAAACTTAACCACATCTTCTAGGTTTTCTCAAAGTATGCTTTATTCCAAGACTTTGCAATTTTCTCCTTTTAAGATGCAATTTCTCTTCAGCAACCTACAAAATACTAAAACACAAATCTAACACAAAGTGTTAGAGAACGACACACCTAAAGGATTAACTAATGTAAATTAAGGGGTCTAAATATGTAATATTTGGCTCTTATCAGTATGCTCTAAGTCTTTTATTTCTCAAATGATTTAGCATGGGTGTATACTAAGTTGTTCTTTAAGAAAGCATAAATCTATTGAAATCAACAAATGCATAAGGCCTAGGGCATAGGTGTATACTCTAGGTTCCCCATGTTGATTAACCCAAGAACCCGTGAGGAGATTCTTTTGTCACTCTATTAAGCTTAGGACTCGGTCATCGAAATTGACTTGAATAACTAATCCATACTTGTAGTGACCCAAATTATTAACTAGGTGTAAGTAGCTTTGTTGGGGGAGTTAATTTGGGGTTTGGGTCACTAAGGATACTAGAGGGGCAATTTGGATTTTTAGGCAGACGTATGCTAGGCCTGGCAGATATACGCTACTGTCTGTAATGCAATTGTATAGTGGGGACCATTGAATGTACGCTTTGCAAACTATACAGGCGGACGTACGTGGGACCACCGGAAGTACGCTACTTTTTGAATACCCTCTGGTTAATGCTTGGATGTATGAGGTAGCCTTTGGACCGTTGGGCGAAGACCACTAGACGTACACCCTCTGGCCAGACGTCCACTACTTTTCCAGGGGAGTTGTTGACAGCCCTCTCCTATAAATTACCCCTACCCCCCTTTAGTTTCTTCACTTGTTTTCAGACTCCCCTAGGCTGCCGGTGTGAGTTCCCAAAGTGTTGTTAGTGTTTTGTGAACGTGTGTGAGGCGTTTGAGTATTTCAAAATGTTCGTGAGGCAGAACTCTTGCGGTTTTGTTTCAAAGAGGTAACGTTCAATCCTTAGCTTTTAAATACATCGTTATGTTGCTCAATGTAGTTGTTAGCTTAGTTACACTTTAAAATCCATTTGGGTTAGCATTTTCATTAGCATAGCATTGTTACGTTGCATGTAGGTTGCAAACTAGAATAAAAGGCATTAGGGTGTTCCTAGTAGCCCTAGGAGTCGAAGAATAGACAAACAGTGGAGAGAAAATGAGGTTCTCCCTAAGAACCCACATAGTGGGCGTACGGTATTGTGCCAGACATACGACTCGTTGTGACATGGTGGACATGTGGCCCGAGGACGTACGGTCAGTATGTGACAGGAAAACCCTATTTTCACCAATCATCCCATAGCTGCTGTTTTCCTTACTTTAGAGTTGTTTTAGTGGAATTAGGACTAATAAAAGGTTTTCCATAGATTTGGAGAACCAGAATCTTTCGGAATATTAAGAGAAACTTTTCGATCCAGGTTAGTTTTAACTTACATAATGCTCACTGCTATTTCCCATGCACTGCACATCTATTTTGTGTATCGAGAAATATGCATATTTTATAACTCTCACTGTTTATACTGATGTGATATTTTTAAAGCAAAAATATCAATTATAAATTACCACTCGCAATAGGACGAATCCCGTAAGATAGGGCTATATTGAGGGTGTCAAACCTCTATGACTGTAGTGGTTTGGTTATCAAATTTTGCAAGAATTAAAGTTAACTTAATAAAACAGAGATTGATTTGCTTGCAAGAATTTAAAGTGCGTAAAATTAAACGTAAAGTTGAAAGTGAATAAATGAGAGAAAGAGTAGGGTATTGACTTCACCTATATTCGCACAACAATGGCTAATTAGATTTAATCCAGAAATTCATTGTATGCATGTTGTAAATAAACAAGAAACTACCTTATTAAAGAATAAGGACAATATATCTTCGGTTGGCACGGATCATCCACCTAACCATTAAGATGCGGCACAACCCGTCTTACCTAGGCAAAAATTATAAAACTCCTTAACAGGATACATACAACCAATGAATAAGTGTAACCCATCTTCGATTGGTACAGATTGTCTACCTGAATTACACTAAACTAGGGTGTAGTACAATCTTTCTTCCCTAGGCATGGCTTATCAAATCCCATTGATCATATGTCAATTAAACCCATTGTATAACCATCATCCTTATAATCAAAGAAAATAAGAATGATTCGAGTTCAATAAAAGTAAAATACTTTCTAGGACAAGAGAAGAATTTCACAAATATTGAATTTAGAATTTAAGAACAATTGCATTTAATAATTAAGAACAAAATTCATATGTAGCAATTCTCATAATTATACAATCCACATGCATAAATTGAAAATCTAGAAATCAAATACAATCCATATTGTGCTTGGATAGGGTTACATCAACACCCTACAAAGGGGTTTAGCCGCTCATGACTCCGCTAAGCCTCCAAGAAATAATTTCTATCTGAGACTAAGTATCTTTCTCTTGAAGCCTAGAGGCCTATTTATAGGGAGCAAACAAGCCCTAGAAGCCCTAGGAAATCTAGAAAATTCGAATTTCAATCTCCTAGTCAAATTAGGAAGCAATCCATGTACAAATCGGAATAGGATTCGTCTAGATTTGCCTCCTTCTCTTGTGGGACGATTTTGGCATAGTGGGGTTCCGATTTAGGAAAATACAATTGAAGCGTGATTTGTATAATTTTTAATTATCTTTCTAATGCCGCTAGAATCACCTTAATTTGATATTTGAGCTAAAAGTTATGACCAAAATACTGAGACGTGTTCAGAATTTGAAATTCTATCCGATCCGATTTTGACTCCAATTGGAGAAATTTCGATTTTATCCTTTCCTTGATTTGATTAAACTTAATCACATCATATATGTCCTCTATTATGATTGGTTAAGCTTAATCATATCTTCTAAGTCTTCTCAAATTGTGCTTTCAGCCCAAAATGAATGATTTTTCTTGTATCTTTATTAAATACCTGAAAACACAAAATCAAACAAAAAACAATACTAAGGAATTAACATATGCGAGTTAAGGGGCTTGAATGTGCAACATTCAGCGCTTATCACACCTCCAAACTTACATATTACTAGTCCCTTAGCAATACAAAACAAAAAATAAATTGAAAAACAAAAAAGATAAATTCCATCTTTCAAAGGATGTATGATTGCATTTTGCATATGCAGCAAGCCTTTTAAACCCCTAGAATTCCCAGAGGATGAGTGAAGTCTCGTGAGGGTTTTCCAAAAATAATACCCACAAACATTATCATCATTATGTCATTCAAAAGCATAAAGTATCACAAAAATAATTGTTCTCATTCATTAGCAAGCTTAAAGTGATAAACTCCATCTTCAAAATTCCAAGAAATTCTCAAGTCAAATCACTTACTAATGGCAGGTTGAGATACAACAATTTTCAATTGGTGCAAAGTGAACTAACACACAAGCATGAGGCTTCAAAATAATTCAAACATAAATGAATCAACTTCTCATAATTTATTGAACTTCCTATCAGATGAAACAACCAAGGCAACACCTTTTTTTTTAAAAAAAAAAAAAAAACAAACAGGCTTTGCAATGCTTAGCTCCCTTAAGCTTTCTAGTTGACCCTTATATCGAGTGTTAGGCCAATGACTCCCAAACCAAACGGTTTTACGGTACTAGGTGTAAAGACACCCCTAAGAACTTGCTAACTCGAATCAAAAAGGCTACGAAGCTAAGCTAGCCATATTATTAATCAAACCAAACTTCTCACTTTTTGACGCAAACACTCATTGCTTAACGAGGCAAGAGGTCCAATTACTCAATGAAAAGCTTAGCTTGAATTTTTATTTTTTTTATTTATAATTTTATATATATATATATATATATATATAGCATGCCAAGGTTATTCATCCAATATGTCAACCAACAAAATTCAAAACATTGAAAACAAACATAATTGATCTCAAATTTCATACCTCACAACCATGTGCTAGTGTGCTCAAGATAAATATTAAATTGAAACAAGAAGGATCTCATGTTGCCAAAAGTAAGTAACAAGACTCAAAATTCCTAAGTCATATGATCACATATTCATAACTTTAAGCCTACCAATGAAATTCAAAGCAAAATCAATGCTCAACCATATGCTTAAGAAAGACATAACAACAATTTTGGACAGTGTTTTGTTTTTCCATACCCCCAAACTTGAATCATACATTGTCCCCAATGTAAATACAAAACTGAAAAATAAGATCAACAGTATAGGAATACCTGAATGAGCAGATGTGGGCAAATCATACCCCCCAACTTGTATGTAAAAACACAGGTCCTGAAAAAGAGAGTGATACTCCAACCAAATACCAATCAAGTGCACACATTGTTGTCAAAATATAATCAAAGAATGCAACAACAATGGATAAAATAAACCTAGATGGAGATCATGTACCCTAGTGGAGTGAGGTTCAAGTGCATAGGGTGGTGTACCAAATTTGGTACTCGCAATAGCACGAACTATGGTTCGTATAGCGTTTGTGCAAGTACTGAGATCGAATCCACAAAGAACCGTGTATTGTTTAAACGAACTAACTTTACGTCTAGGTTAGTATTACTTTAACCTAGCTCCAAGTGGGTGATTTCGTGACAACGGAAATGTATACTAAGTTGATGCACTAATATAAACAAATAAATAGTTAAGGTTAAGGATTTCACCTCACCACTTCAAAAATGCTAATTAGAAACACTAAGCTAAAATACTCCGTCTATCGATTTAAAACAACACCTAATCTATTGCGCCTATCGAAGGATTCAAAGAATCCGTCCCTTTGACGAAAGACAAACCATAAACGATTTGGGCCCAAAGGATCCAAAGTGAATGTGATTTAACACAAACTACAATGGATAAATCGGCGTAAACCGAAGGATGGAATGTATCCAACGGACAAAAAACTAAGAATAAATGACTACGGCACTGTAATACCCTATAAATTCTATAGACTTAGCAATAAAATTTTAGAGTATTTTATGTTTTACAAGTGCTATTAGTAATATATATATTAAGTACCAATTATTATTATTATTATTTATTTATTTATTTATTTATTATTTATTATTTTTATTATTTTTTTATTATTTTTATTTTAAGTCTTTTTCATTGACTGCCGTAAGCAGTTTCAGCCCATGGTTTTTGATTAAAAAAATATATATATATATGATGAGAGAAAGTGAGTTGGCGTGGCATAAAAAGGAAGAATCATGGGACAGTTGTTTTTTTTTAAATCAAAGCTTTACCACCTGTGAGCTTCTGGATTCATAACACCGAAAAACTTGACACACACACACCCTCACTTGTCAAGAAAGGCGTAAGGCCATGCTTGTCGCCACCGCAGCAGGTAATGGGCTTCAGTTAATCACTTCGAATGCCTTTATATACCGGTAAGCTCCTCACACTCAACTCACACCTCTCTCAAGCAATCACTCATCACACACACACACACTTCTTTCACGCACGCTCAGGAGTTTATTTTAAGGTACTATTAATTATTCGTTTACGTAAATAATTTCAATATATGTATAAATTGTCCGTTTGCTTCTAAAATAGAGTTTTTATTTTATCATAATTATCCTTTTTTTCTTTCTGTTAAATTATCATGCCTAATTATATTAGTTTTTTTTTTTGTTTTGTTTCCTACATTAGATTGTACAATGGCTATTTATTCTATAGATATAATTTTTTTTGAATGCATAATTTCAGGATGCCTTTTTATAATTGTTTGCATAGTATAATTGTAAGACAATCTTATACATTTTATAATGATTTTATACATGTAGTATTTTTTTGGAACACTAAAATTCTGTATATTTATCCACATATATATTAAAATACGGACTCATTATTTTGTACTACCGAGTGGAGGAGGACAAAGTGAGGTATATATATGATTATGATGAGTGCTCATATCTATTTGTAAGTATATAATATATATATAGATATATGTATAACTTGCATGGAAATTGTCTCTCGGTTTTGGTGGGACTAAACTGTGCACATGAAGGTAATTATTATTATTTTAGTACCTATATATATACACGTGTAGTTAATTATTATTTTAGTATCTATATAAGTATATGTATACATAGGTAGATCTTGGCAGGGAGTCTCTCGATGTTGACCTTAGATTTGTTAAGTATATATATATTTATATGTATTTAATTATTTAAGTACCTTTAAGTTGTAGTTATAATTACTTTTCTAAATCAATATTTTCGATTTATTTAGGTAGTTAGAAGAGTACTTCAACAGCAAACAGTAGCAACTCCAGGTAAGGGGACACAATGCCAAAAACCCCAACGGTTTTATAATTTTTTAAAATAAAATGTTGGGGATTTTATAAATTATTTCATTCCTTAAACTGCACTTCCTAAATTTTATTATGCATTACAACTCTCTTAATTCTTTACTCAAATGTGATTAGAAGTGGATCTAGCTCTCAAATGCTTTATGGTATATTACAAACGAGCTTATGAAATGATGAAATAAATATACATATACTTTATGATAATTAATGTTTAACCCCGAGGCACTGAAGCAACGGTCGGTACCGGATCGCAAGGGTAGCATGGCAAGCACACCGAATGATGGTTACGAGAAGGTGTGTGCTACCGGCCAGGTAGCCTCCACCTAGGGGGAGTTTCCAACTTGGTAGCTCTTCCCTGTGACGACAGGGAGAGCCAATGAGTCCTATGGGACAAGCCAAACGTGCGCCGCTCACGGTAAACTTGCGGCGATGGGTCAGAGGGTAGAGACATTAAGAAAAGAAAATAAAAAGGGAGTGCTAGCTTATTTTATAATTAATGATTATTTTGCATTAGTTATTATTTACTTATTATTCTTGCTATATTTGAATATGACATCAACAATTTGCATGGCATATTTTATTGCATATTTGGTATTGTGACTACTTACTGAGTTGTCAAACTCACCCTTTTCCTTTAAATCTTTTCCAGATGGCCTTATTTATAGTGATCCTGAAGGAAGGGATTCCCGTAGCGGTCCTGGAAATCATGGACCCTGTTATTTGGCCACATGACTGGCATAGCTTTACATACTGCTTTGCAGATCCTTAGGAGCTACAAGACCTGGGATTTTCGTGTAAAAAGTTAGCTTAAGCCACAGCGGTCTGATCTTGATTTTGTTTTTTTTTGTGGACATTGTAGTAGATGGGCTCTGACTGGGATATGATATAAATCCCTGTATAGTCACTTTTGTTTTTTTGTGGGAATCTCAGGTTGTATGTATTTAAACAATATTTTAAAGTCTTATTATTCTAGCTGTGTCTTCTAATTTTACTTTGATGTGTTTAAATATTTTTGTTAATTACATACAGTTCATTAGTTCGCGTTTCCCTTTCTTATTTTTCTTGGGGGCGTGACAGGCACAATCTTACTTGTTTTTGTCACTAAACCAAGTTCGAAACGACAAAGCTTCTAATAAAATGACGGAAATAAATAACTTAAGTGTAAATAACAAGCATAAAATCGATGGTGAGGCTGCATCCTCAACCTTAGTTAAGGATTTAGCCTCCCATGTGCAAAGGAAGCAAACAAAACTTAAAATAAAGCATTAAATTAAAATAAAATGAAGTGCTACAAATAAATGGGCAGAGTAGGGCCTAAACAGTGGCACAAGCTCTTAAAAACACGCCCAAAAACCAAAACTCTTTGAAAAATACTAAGGGTCCTATTTATCCAAAACTAGTGAGCTACCAGGTCAGAGGACTGGGTTTGAACGCAGGCCATGCGTTCGATCGCATTGATGTATGCGTTTGATCGTGACTTCTGTGATCGAACGCACATAACTGCCACAGCGCATGGCTGGAAGCGATGGAAGCTAGGGCTGGCTAGGGCAACTGCGTGAGGCACGAGTCTACGTGGAGTGCGCTCGAACTTGCTCCTTATGTTCGACCGCAATTGCGCTCGATCACACCAAGTGCCCTTGAGTGCACTGGCAGAAACTCCATTACTTCTCTTCAAGTCCATTTTGCCCCCTTTTAGCCATGTATTGATGCAAAGACTTGCACACCACAAAACACTAAAAACAACTAAAAATGTTAAATATTAGCAGTGCTAAAGGCTTAACAAATATAAGTTAAGGGGTCAGATCTCAATATTTGGCACCGATCAAATACCCCTAAACTTACATTTTGCTAGTCCCTTAGCAAAACAAAATAAAAAACACAATAAAAACATAGGTCCACTTTCGTGTGAGAACGATTGCATTTAGCATATGCAAAAAGCCTTTTAAAATTCTAGGGATTCCCTAGAGGACAAGTGAAGTCTGGTGAGGGTTTTCCAAGAATGATACCCATAAACATTGTACAAGCATTTTATTCTCAACAATGCAACAATATAACAATTATGGTTTTTATTCATGAGCAAACTTAACCAAACAAACACTATCTTCACAATTTTCAGGGAATTATCAATCAAGCTACAAACATGGCATTATGAGATATCGCACTAATCAATTCTAGTGAAAGTGAAATTAGCACATAATTATGGGATCTCAAAAACTAATCTTAGTCATGCATGCTTTGACACTTCAAAATTTCATTAGACCACCCATCGGACACAATAACCAAGGTTTATTTAAAAAAAAAAATTCTATTTTTTTTTTTATCTAGTTGACCCATGTATCAAGCGTTAAGTCAATGACTCCCAAGCCAAAAGGTTTTAGGGCATTAGGTGTAAAGACACCCCTAAGGACCTACTAACTCGAGTAAAAAAGGCTACGAAGCTTTGCTAATCAAGTCTAACTTCTCACTTTTTTACGCGAACACTCAACGCTTAATGAGGCACGAGATCCGGTTACTGAGTGGAAAGTTCAAAATGATCATCATTTTTTTTTTGACATAAACCAAGGTTATTTCCCAACAAGCTACCCAACTACATTTGAGCTTACAAAACTAACATGACCAAACTCAACATTTTATCCCACAAACTATGTGCCAAATGTGCTCGTGAAAATCATATTGAACTGTAATATCTCATGTTGCCAAAGAAAATAACATAATTTAAATTCCCTTAACAAAGTGATCATGTGTTCATTAAATTAAGCTCACAAAAGAAAATAAACCATAATTAAAATAAAATGCATAATCAAAAACAAAATGTGCACAAATAATACCCCCAAACTCAAAATTTGCACTGCCCACAGTATGCGAATATAGAAAATACAAATGTAGTGTAAGGGGTGTAAAAATAACCAACACGTCATGGAGAGGTCACGGAGCTGGTGGCAGCCTATCTAAAATGGCCCAGCATGTCCTGGGTCTCAAGCCTGTCCTGGCGTGCATCTCTCTGTATGTCTGCAATCTGGAATCGGATGTCCTCCAGGGTGTCTTGCAAAGCATAAAAATCTGCAGCTTTGAGAGTAATCGTCTCTTCATATTCTTCTTCTTCTTCTTCTGGCTGCTCATCATGTTCTACCGCCTTCTCTGGCTCAGCTGCTCTATCTTGCTCAGCTGCCATCTCCTGAATGTCCATGGGCTCTGGCTCTAGCTCTGGCTCTGGTGCTGCTGCAGCTCTAGGCATGTGGGAACAACTCTGGTTCCACTGGATTCGGCTGAAGTGTGGGCTCTCAGTGATTGGTCCGTCCATCGCATTGCCTTTAATCCCCTTCTTTCTCAGTATGTGAGTGATGAGAAAAGGGAAAGGCAAACCCCAAGTCTTCGTGTGCTCGGCCACTCGATGGTGCACTCCTTCCCAAAATTTGTAAATTTGTCTCCATATGATCTCGGGAATGGAGCACCAGAAGCCTCTGTGGAACAAAGTATAGAGCACTGAGGAACATGTCCCGCCTCTGTGTCTTGTGTCCCAGAGGACACACTTTCCTATAAAGAACAACGTCTACGAACCAAAGATTTCGAGGAATCTTTGCTTTGCTGGCTGCGTTCCGGTGCTTATCTGCATATTGCCCCTCACACATGTTAGAGACGATGTCCTCGTTGGTGAGCATGGAAGGGCAGTCAATCCAAGGTACGTCTAACTCAGGAGGCTCATGACTGCATTTCAAAGTAGCTGCTACGTCGGCTATGGTCACCTCCACGTCTCTACCGTCAATGGAAGAGACAAGAACGTCTGGCTGGCTGCACTCGTACCTCACATGCTCATAAAATGTCTGGACTAGATTTTTGTATGCAATGGAGGCGACGGGCTTGAATAACCTCTTCAAACCCCAGTTCTTCAACTCTTGGACCGCCCACTCTATAGCTTCATTCTTGGAGAATTCATCTTTGATGGCGAATGAAGTCTCCAAGATGAGTTTTCGGCTCTCAATAGGCGGTCTAGCAACAATGGCGTGGGTCCTAGAGGACAGAGAAGATGAACCTCGCCCTTTAGGCATGCTGGAGGTTCGTTGGGGCTTTTTATTGAACACCTGATGGGCACCCCAAAATCAAAGGGTTTGAGAATCCCTTCACAATTAAACCCAACCCCCTGCAAAATCAAACAAAACCAACAAAAAATTCAAGGGGCACAATCTGTGAGTGGATTTGTGCCCTTGAATGATCAAAAACGGACAAGAAAAAGGATTTTGGGGAGTAAATGGGTTTAGTGAGAAATAGTGGAAATGGGGGTGATTGGATGGCCGACAGTGATGATATGGCGGTGCAGTGACGGCGCGGTGGCGGTAGAATGGTGTTTGGGGGGTGGGTCTTGTATATGAGGGAGTTTGGATATGTGGGAGATGAGAGAACGAGGGGAGAGCTGTACGGCGCAAGGGAAAAATGGGGAAAAGAAAGGGAAAATGACCTAAAAGGAGGTCACGTGAGGGCTCAGAACGCATGCGAGATCGAATCCACAGGGAACCATGTATTGTTTAAACAAACTAACTTCACGTCTAGGTTAGTATTACTTTAACCTAGCTCCAAGTGGGTGATTTCGTGACAACGGAAATGTACACTAAGTTAATGCACTAATATAAACAAATAAATAGCTAAGGTTAAGGATTTCACCTCACCACTTCAAAAATGCTAATTAAAAACACTAAACTAAAATACTCCGTCTATCGATTTAAAACAACACTCAATCTATTGCGCCTATCGAAGGATTCAAAGAATCTATCCCTTTGACGAAAGACAAACCATAAACGATTCGGGACCAAAGGATCCAAAGTGAATGTGATTTAACACAAACTACAATGGATAAATGGGCGTAAACCAAAGGATGAAATGTATCCATCGGACGAAAAACTAAGAATAAACGACTACGGCACAATCTTACTTGGTTTTGTCACTAAACCAAGTTCGAAATGACAAAGCTTCTAATAAAATGACGGAAATAAATAACTTAAGCGTAAATAACAAGCATAAAATCGATTGTGAGGCTGCATCCTCAACCTTAGTTGAGGATTTAGCCTCCCATGTGCAAAGGAAGCAAACAAAACTTAAAATAAAGCATTAAATTAAAATAAAATGAAGTGCTACAAATAAATGGCCAGAGTAGGGCCTAAACAGTGGCATAAGCTAAAAACCAAAACTCTTTGAAAAATACACTAAGGGTCCTATTTATACAAAACTAGTGTGCTGCCAGGTCAGAGGACAGCGTTCGAATGCAGGCCATGCGTTCGATCGCACTGATGTATGTATTGGATCATGACTTCTGTGATCGAATGCACGTAACTACCACGGCGCAAGGTTGGAAGCGATGGAAGCTAGGGCCGACTAGGGCAATTGTGCGAGACACGGGTCTACGTGGAGTGCGCTCGAACTTGCTTCTTGCATTCAACCGCAATTGGTGCGATCGAGCGCGTTGGCAGGAACTCCATTACTTCTCTTCCTGTCCATTTTGCCCCTTTTTAGCCATGTGTTGATGCAAAGACCTGCACACCACAAAAAACTAAAAACAACTAAAAATGTTAGATATTAACAGAGCTAAAGGCTTAACAAATATAAGTGATCGATATCAAATATTGTATATTTAACCCCCTTTAACTTATGTTTGTTTAGCTCTTAGCTTTGTTGATTTCTAATGTTTTGGTTAGTTTTGGTGTTTTAGTGTTTTGCAGGTTGTTAAGTTGCATTTGGGGCTAATGCCATCAACTCTGGGGCTTAAGACAGTTCGGGGAGCTTTGACAGCAAATTTGAGTTTAGCGATAATTTACACCCGACGAGTCCCACCAAAATGGCCATATCTAGAGTTGTAGAACTCCGATTGCGGTGATCTTGGTGTCTTTGGAAAGTTAACTCAAAGATCTACAACTTTGTATTTCACATGTGAGGGCTAATTCTGAAGGAGTTGCATTCGAACGCACTTATGCCCATCAAATGCTGAAATTCTTGCACGAGTGCGATCGATCGCACCGCGTGTGATCAAACACACGTAACTGACCTAGCAGCGCTGAAACCTTAAAAATTAGCCTATAAATACCCCCCTTTCTTTTGTAAATGAACCGAGGGCGGCAGGAGGCGGTTTGAGGCGTAGTGGCCCCAAAACCTCATTGTTCTTCATTGTAAACACTCCTAACGTCATTTCTTTAATTTAATGTTTTATTTTGCTTTTATTTAGTCTCTTATTCCCTTCACTATGGATTTGTTTATATATATTCATGTTTAGTTCGTATTATTCTATCGTTTAATTTATGTATTTTCGTTTCAATACATTTTAGTGACAAAAGTGTGTTGATTGTTGTTTACAAATCGTTAAACGTCAACATTCATTGCAATAGGAGATACATCGGATGATTCTTCTTCGGACCAATATCCGTTGTGACCTCTTAAAACAATATTTGCATCGATTAGTTCGACAAGATTTTGTAATAATAATAGGATATACATATGTGCTTTATCGACAGACGAAAATATGAACATTGTGTTAGCGCTCAAAATATGTCTTGTAGCATAGTTGTTATTGAGTATGAGCTAAGCATGTTTATATGTTAATTAATTTGTGGTGAGGTGGATTAGGGACCTTAGCGTTTTTATTTATTTATTTTATTGCATTTAATTTAGTCTTTATTTTCTGCACGCCAACTGTTTGATATTGGGACTAGGTTAAGATATTATTAGTTTAGGCATTTAAATTGGTTTCTACACAAGGCATGATTCTCTGTGGGATCGACCTCGCACTTGCACACTTGCTACACTGCTTAACGACTTGTGCAATTGGCGAGTACAATTAAATTTGTGCAACAATAAGTTAAGGGGGGTCAAATCTCAATATTTGGCACCGATCATAGGGCTGGCGCTTGAACCCATGAAGCTGACTCATCTAGTCAAAATATATGGAATCCACCAAATCAATGGAATCCACATCCTTGATGCGCTCAGTGTTCTCTGACTCTTAAGCTTAAGTTTGAAACACCAATCTTTTCTTCTCTTGGACTAAAGAGAATGAATTTTACCTATAGATAGGTAATTCTGAATTTTCACATATCGAGGTAGATCCTTCTGAGTATTCTCAAACAATTTCTCATCCGGTAAGGAATCATGAACTGTAATAGGGGCTCGAGACTCATATGGCATCTCAGGAATATGAGGTGATGGTGAAGAAGCCTCAGTGCTCACTTCCTTGCCTTTTTCCCGATCTAGATCCTATGGGGCCTCAAATTCCTCCTCCCTTTCTTCCACGTGGTTTTCGACCACCTCTCCACTCCACAGTATGGTGATAGCTTGCTTATGACAAGAAGTACTCTCATCTACCATGTAGTCTTCATCAGGATTGGCCACTGTAGTGACCCAAATTATCAACTATGCATAAGTGGATTAGTTGGGGGAGTTAATTTGGACTTTGGGTCACTAAGGACACTAGAGGGGTAATTTGGACTTTTGGAAAAATGTACGCTAGGTCTGGCGGACATATGCTACTTTCTGTAGTGCGAACGTATGGGAGAACATCACCGAACGTATGCTCTACAAACCGTATAGGTGAACGTATGTGGGACCCCCAGACATTTGCGAGTTTTTGAATATCCTTTGGATAATACTTGGACGTACAAGGTAGCCATTGAACCACTAGGCAAGAACCACCAGACGTACGCCCCTTGGCTGGACGTCTACTACTTTTTTGGGCCTATAAATAGCACCCTACCCCCTTCATGTTTTGCAACTTCATACGCCCCCAGGTTGCCACAGTGTTCCCAGAGTATCCCCAAAGTGTTTTCAAAGTGTTTTGAGTGTGTTGTTGTAATATCCCGAAGATTTTTTTAAAGAAAATAATTTTAGGATATTTCGACATTTGTTATAATTGATTTATTTGGTGATTTTATGAGACCTGAATTTGTTGATGAGGAGATAATTATAGGCTTTGATTTTCTATAGTACTATTAGGGGGTTTAATGGGCGATTAAACCACAAAAGAAAAAAGAGACAAGGGATTTTATTGTGGATAATGGCTATGTTGTGGTTTAATAAATTAAGAAGGGCACTCTTGTAATACTTAGAAATAGATACAGGGCTTTTTGGGAAATAGGGTCTAGATATTTGTATCTTTATATACATAAGACAAGAGGAAGCAATTCACGTGACAGCTGGAGCTTTCACGTGAAACACTAATTTAGAGGACAGCAGCGTGAGAGTGGGAAAGAGAGAGAAATATGGGTGCAGTTGGGCAGCAAACGTGTGAGAGAGAGATGGGACCCAAATAGAAGAGACAAGGCGTGGGAAACCTGCAAGAAGAGAAGAGGAAGAGACAAGGGGGTAGGTGGGAGTCAACCAGCCAGCAAACATGGGAGAGAGAGAGAGCGTGAGAAAGAGAGTTGTGCATGTGTGTGAGAGAGTGAGAGATTTCACGTGAAGCTGCTATGTGCAGCAGCACAGCAGCAAACCATGCGTGAGAAGGAGAGACCAAGTGTGGGAGAGAGAAGGAAATTCTGTAGCGAAGAGACAAGAAGGAGCAGAGCAAGAGTGGGAGAGAGAGGAAGCTGTTTTGGCGTGTAAGGAGGGGCTGTTTTGGAGCAGGTCACGCGTGAAGGAAGTGGGGACCTTTTCCCCCATTATATAAGCAGCAGGGGGGCGTGTTGCTCCCTGCCTTTCGTGAAACCAAAGAGAGATTGAGAGGGAGAAGAGAGCTGGAGAGGGGGAACCGAGAGAGAGGGAGTTGCTCCCTGCTGTGCGTGAGAACGAGAGAGGGAGAAAATAGAGAAGGGAAGAGGAAGAAGAGAGAAGAAAGAGGGCTGTTTTCCACTTGCCTAACCAGACCCGAGAGTTAGAAAGAGAGGTGAGCTGTGTTTTCTCTGCCCAAACCAGACCAGAAATAAGAGAGAAGGGAAGGAGAAGAGAAAGGAAAAGAAAGAGACGGCTGGGGAGAGAGAGAGCTGCGATTTTAGAGAGAGAAAAACAGAGCTAGAGATAGAAAGGGGCTGTTTCCGGCGACGGACGGTGAGGTTTTCCGGCGACGGGCAGCAATGGTGTTTCCGACAAACCCGCGACTCAAACTCTATTAGTTTTCGTGCCTAGAGCCGTATTTGCTAGGTAATTCCCTCACTTTGCTAGATTATAGTTTTTAAGGTTTTATAATTGATTAAGCATGCTTAGGGTTGGTTTTAATCACTTGTTTAAGATAGTTGTTTATTGGCATTTGGGTTGTTGATTCTTGGTGATTTTTGGGGAATAAGGGGCTGCCTTGTGGGGATTAATTATGGTGGTTAGCTATTGAGGGTTTGGCATATGTTTGATTATTTATTGGTGCTTATAGGTCGTTGATCAATTATAGTGCTCTTTGATGAATTATTTGGTAACACTTGGGTTGTTAACAAATAGAGCTTTAATGCCTTGATTTAAAGGTAGCCGGTTAGGTATTAATTATGAGGTATCGATTATGGCGACAACCAAGTGTGCATATGTATTTTTGTGGTTGGCCGATTATAGAGATTTATTCAATGAAGTGTTATTAGCCTTGGTTGGGATTAATGTCGTTAGTGTTGATTTTACTTAGGTTCTTGATTGTATAGGTTGGGTTCCATTACAGTCTTACAAGAGGGTCACATAGCATGGATAAGGAGTTTTGGGGGTTTAGACTCTAAGAATGACTTGTAGTTAGAATTATTCTAACTAGGTTATTATGTGACGCTAATGTAGGGATTTTATATAAAGACTCCAAGAGGGTTTTCAACGGATCGACCGCATTATAGGACGCTACACATTGGTGTGTGTGTTGAAGGAGAATTTGTGGATCAAGATAAGTGGGCTATCTTGTGTTAGTATTTTCATGAATAATGACCCGGTGCATTTTATACTTAATGCTTTCAAAGGCAAACCCAGGTTATCTCTTGAACTTTATAAAATACCATTTTATGCATGAAAAATGTGACATGAGCTATTTTCTAAAAAATGTACATTAACTGTTTATTGGGCTACTTGATAATGTTATATGTGATGCGATGCTATTTATGATGTGATAAATGTGGTGACACCGGTACCGTGTGTGTGTTATATGAATATGTTCAGAGGCAATTCAACACTCCATTTGTTGGGTGTGGCCTCAAAAGCCGGTAACTCTAAGTAAAGGGGGTTAGGCTAATAGGGTTCCGTTGAAAGGGGATGTGCGGACCAGTCCTTGCCGACAGGGGGTGTGCAGGACAAGCACAACCTTACTCTGGGGGTTAAATAGAGCGGATTGTGTTATGGATTATGGTTTGGTTAATATTGTTTATAATATTGTGCAGGCGTCCCAATGAATATTTTGTAAATGATGATATCCATGTTTAACCCATTTTCTCTGGATATAAACTGTTCACTGTCACACACTAACACGAAATACACCTACTAAGTCGCCGGACTTACCCATTACTTTTCCACACCCAAGGGACATGATGGCGGTTTATAAAGGGATTAGCTAGTGTTGAGTAGACCGGACCTAGAGGTAGATGCGACCGTTCGATGTGAAGGTATTGATCGGATTATGACTTGAAGACCCATTGTAGAATTATGAAGGTTATTTGTGGTATCATGTATACTTGATGACTCAACTTGTACTAAGGTTTTTAGTAATGCTCTGCTTGTAATGATAGATGCTTACAGATCGAAATAAATTTATAGACCTTCCCTACTTGATTACTCTGATTAAGGAATTAAATCCCTGTGGACTTACCAGCTTTGTGGTTAAGTCTGGGAGAAGAACCGTTGAATTAATTATCATATAATTAATTCTCGGGGTGTTACAGTTGTGCGCGTGTGTGTGAGGTGTTTTGTGAGTTTCAAAACGTTCATGAGGCAGAACTCTTGCAATTTTGTTTCAAGGAGGTAACATTCGATCCTTAGAATTTAAATACGTCATTATGCTGCTCATTTTATGTTTAGTTGTAGTTGTTAGCGTAATTATGCTTTAAAACTAGTTTGGGTTAGCGTTCTTGCTTAGCTTAGAGTTGTTACATTGCATGGAGGTTGTAAACTAGACTAAAAAGCTTTAGGGTGATCCTAGTAGCCCAAGGGGTCAAAGAATAGGCAAATAGTGGAGAAAAAATGAGGTTCTCCCCGAGCACCCACATAGTGGGCGTACGACCCCGAGCCCAGACATACGGTCAATGTGCGGCAGGGAAACCTTATTTTCATCAAATGTACCATAGCTCCTATTTTCCATGTTTTAGAGTAGTTTTAGTGGAATTAGGACTAATAGAAGGTTTTTCACAGACTTGGAGAACCTAGATCTTTCGGAGTTTTCGGAGACGCTTATTGATCTAGGTGAGTTTTAACTGACATAATGCTCATTGCTATTTTCTCATGCACTGCACATCTATTTTGTGTATCAAGAAAACATGCATATTTTACAACTCTCACAGTTTACACTTATTGCACATGAACTCTATCACTTTGAGAAAAATGTTGTGCTAAACATGTTGACCTAGTGAGACTTGTAAAATGACATGCATGTAAAATACAAACAAGGTAATTGCATCGTATGACATGGTACACCGGTACGTGCGGTAGTATTGGCCATAGGCTTACTATACAAGTTAGCTTTATGGTCAAATGTGTGTGTTATACGGGACTTTGGATCCATTGGTTTCGTGACCTTGATGCATCCATTCCCAATGGTTCGGTCACTATAGAACAGACGTCATTAGTTGGTGTGGGCCACTCGAAATCGGACTCGATCGTGCCACTAATGCTATGTACAGTATGTTATGCAATGGTTGGGGCACTGGCATTGTATTATTAGTCCCTCGAGATAGCATCAACCCTGCTGAGAAGGGATAATATCTCGGGTAGACCATACTATTAAACTATGATTGTTGTTTACATCATATGCATATATCATTACTATGCATATATCACGCATGAATAAAATGTCATGATGAAACTGCTTTTGCTTATTAAACATCTGAGTTCATTACTAAAACTAGCATAGTGATTAAGTGCTGTTAAGTGCTTATTTACACCCCTTTATTTATGTTTGTTAGGCCTTTAGCACTGTTAATATCTAACAATTTTAGTTGTTTTTAGTGTTTTATGGTGTGTAGGTCATTGCATCAAATCTTGGCTACAAAGAAGCAAAATGGACCAAGTGAAGTGAAGGAGTTCCTGCCAATGCATTCGATCGCACTTGGTGCATTCGAACGCAACTGCAGTCGAACGCAGGGACTAGGCTCGAACGCAGGACCAATCAGCCCACTTCTCACATAGTTGCCCTAGCCGGCCCTATGATTCCATCGCTTCCAGCTATGCACCGTGGCGGTTATTTGCGTTCGACCACAGAGTGGACGATTGAACGCATGCATCAGTGCGTTCAAACGCACGACTTGCATTTGAACACAGACCCGTCACCTGTCAGCACACTAGTTTCCTATAAATAGGTGCCTTAGTGCATTTTTCCAAGAGTCTTTTCTTTTGGGCGAGTTTTAAGAGCATTTTGCCATTGTTAGGCCCTGCTCTGCCCTTTTAGTTGTAAAACTTTATTCTTAATTTAATTTTATGCATTACTTTAATTGTTATTTACTTTCTTGTTACATGGGTGGCTAAAATCTTCAACTAAGGTTGAAGATGAAGCCTTACCCTTAGCTTATTTAATGCTTTTACATTTAACGCATTTACTTTCCGTCTTTTAATTTTTCATACTCGTTCATTTCAATTTATGTGACAAAAGTTGAGTGGTTGTCATTTGTGAGGCATCGATAGTCATCCTTTGTTGTGTTCCAAGCCGGGTGCACAACGAATGATTAATGATTGATTTAATATCACTGTGATCCAAGGATACAGTGGATGATTTTATCAAGAATTAATATTCATTGTAGCTCCTTAACGGTAAACACACCAATCTATTTGACTTGTGTCATAAACGGCAATAGAGTGTGTTTAAGGGCTTAACTCGATAGGCAAAAACTTGTGTTTTATGTTTAAGCTAACTTTTTATATTGGGTGAGGTTAGTCTTTAACCTTAGTTAGTCTTTTTCCATTCCTTTACGCTTTTCAGAATAGTTTTAAATTCTGCAAGTTTTGTGTTTGATAATACTACTTACTTTCGGAACTAGGTTAAAATAGAGTTAATTTAAGATTATTTTATGCAATTTCAGTTTAGTTCTTAGTTTATATTTGCATTTCAATTGATTTTGGTTAGTTTTTAGAATAGTTTTTGGTAGTTTACATAGTTTCTGAAAAATTAGGCTCCGGCAGTGCGGTCAAACACAGTTCTTGCAATCGAACGCACTTGGGCCTTTTCCTTGCTGTCGCATACCTACGCTCACCTGACACCCTTCTACGTGTGAGCGCATGCCCCTGTCAAAACGAGCAGTGCAATGTTAATGCTCGTTACGCACCTCATTGCGTTGACGCACTGCAAACACCTACTACATATGCGTGTATCATCGATCGACGTCTATGCACTCGGCGCTCACCCTGCATCAACATACCCGAGGCAGTATGTATTTTTTTGTTTTTAACAATTTTGATTAATTGTTAACTTAGTTTAAATTGATCTTTCTGCCTATTTTTAGCATGATTTCTGTTGGTTTTGGTTGTTTTTAGGTTAGTTTAATTTTTTAGTGATTAATCAGTTTTAATTGTTAGTTTAGTAGTTTAGTTAAAATTCTACTTAAGTGTTTAATTGTTTTGCCATGTTAGTTTTTATTGGTTTTACCTAGATTGTCAATATTTTTCTCTTTTTGTTAATGTTGCCTGTGTTCATATTTGTTTTAAATTGTTAGTTTTAATTCATTTAAATGCATATAGGTTGCTAATTTTGTAGTTTAATTTTAAGTTAGTGTTTATTTTCATCTAGGCTATTGTGGTTGTCCTTTATTTGCTGTTTTAATTCCCTCTTTCTATTGTTTTTCCATGCATGTTTGCTTGTTCAGCTTGCTGTTTTTCCTTAGTGTTTAGTTAAATTTTTGTTAGTTTATGCATGGTCGGCGATCCTTGAACCTAGAATTAACACCATTAGATCCCGACTTAGAAAGAAACATTAGGAGAGCTCGTCAAGCTCAAGTGGAAATGGGGGATAATCCAAGGAATCAAAGAGAGGAGGAGCACGGTGAAAATAAAAGGAACCCAAGAATGGAGGAGCACGAGGAGTACCAAGATGCGAGACAAGGGAACGGGGAGCAAAGACGAGCTTATGAAGTGGATTTCACAACATCACTACAGGAATTGTTCGCACCTACCGCGGTCAGTTCCCATTCGTGCATCGTCTTGCCACCGACTAATGCGACTCATTAGGATCTAAAGCCACATGTGATTCAAATGTTACCATCCTTTTACGGATTAGATCATGAAAACCCATACTCTCATGTGAGGAAATTTAAAAATATCTGTGCCACCACAAAATTTCAAAATTTTTCTGAAGAATCTGTCCACCTCAAACTTTTTCCTTTCTCACTTCATGATAGAGCCACAGAGTGGTTGGACTCCAACACACCTGGCTCCATCATATCCTGGGAAGAACTATTGAAGCAGTTTTACAACAAGTTTTCCCAATGTCCAGAGTAAACGAGGCAAGAAAGGAAATCAGTTCCTTTACTCAGGATGAGGATGAGAAATTCTTAGAATGTTGGGCATGGTTCAAAGATCTACTGATGAAATGTCCCCCTCAAGGTTATGAAAAATGGCGTTTGGTGCAATTCTTCTACCAAGGGCTGTCTCAGCCCAACCGTAGTATGATTGAGTTGATGAATGGTGGGGCATTTCTAAACTTAACGGGTGATTTAGCCTATAAAGCTTTGGAGAAAATTACCAACAACTCCCAACATTGGGATTTCATGAGTTGTCGAGACAAATTTGCTCGAAACCCTAAGAAATGGGGCATCATTGAGTTAAAAGGAGACACAGAGCTGTCTCAAAGGATGGATGCCATTGTCAGGAGATTGGATGCTCTGAGTGTAGGAAAACCTGTCAATGTGGCAAACACATTTCCAATTGAGAGTTGTTTTGTCTGTGCTAGTCCCATGCACCATGCATAGAATTGTCCATCGATGACAGTTTTGTTGAGATGGAACAAGTGAACCTTTCAACAACTTTCGAAAGCCGTCCAGTGGGCCATATTCTGAGGCATATAATCCAGGGTGGAGGAATCACCCTAATTTGCTCACCCATTTCAAGCAAGTGTGTGTGCCGAAAATCGGAGGACTTCGGAAGGAGATAATGAGTGAGGCTCATCATTCTTCGTATACTATGCATCCTGGAGCACCAAGATGTATCACGATGTAAAGGGGTCATATTGGTGGAACAATATGAAGAAGGACATCGCGAAGTTTGTGGAGTAATGTTCGACTTGCCAACAAGTGAAGGTAGACCATCAGAGACCAGCGAGGATGTTTAAACTATTGCTTATACCAAAGTGGAAGTGGGACAAGATTTCTATGGACTTTATTTTGGGTTTACCAAAACCACCCACTAGGGAAGATTCCATTTGGGTTGATGTCGATCATCTCATGAAGAGTGCTCACTCTATTCCCACCAAGGTTAAGGATTCGATGGATAAGTAGGCCAGACTATATGTCCAGAATATAGTCTATTTACATGGAGTGCCGTTGGAAATCATTTCGAACAAATACTCTCGTTTTACTTTGAGGTTTTGGCTGTAGTAACCCAAATTATTAACTAGGCATAAGTGGCTTAGTTGGGAGAGTTAATTTGGGCTTCGGGTCACTAAGGACACTAGAGGGGTAATTTAGACTTTTAGACGTATCACGGTCCGGTGGACGATTGCTATCTCAGAAAAGTGACATATGGGGATCACCAGACGTATACTACTTTTTGAATACCCTCTGGATAATACCTAGATGTACGAGGCAGCCATTAAACAACTGGGCAAGAACCACCTGACATACACCCCTTGGCCGGATGTCCGCTGCTTTTCTGGGCTTATAAATAGACCCTTACCCCCTTCGTGTTTTTTACCCTTTCCATATGCCCCCAAGCTGCCAGAGTGTTCCTAGAATGTTTTCCAAGTGTTTTGAGTGTGTTGTGAGCGTGTGTGTGAGGCATTTGTGAGTTTTAAAACGTTCGTGAGGCAAAACTCATGCGATTTTGTTTCAAGGAAGTAACGTTTGATCCTTAGCTTTTAATTACGTCGTTATGCCGCTTGTTTAGTGTTTAGTTGTAGTTGCTAGCTTAGTTAATCCTTAAACTTGTTTAGGTTAACGTTTTCGATTAGCTTAGCATTATTCCGATGCATGGAGGTTATTGACTAGACTAGGAGGCTTTAGGTTGTTTCTAGTAGCCCTATGAGTTGGAGAATAGGTGGACAGTGGAGAGAAAATGAGGTTCTCCCCGAGCACCCACATAGCAGATGTACGGTGTTGTGCCAGACGTACGGCTTGTCATAACACAGCGGACATATGCACCCGAGCCAGACGTACAATCAGTGTGTGGCAGGGAAACCCTATTTTTACCAACAACCCATAGCTCTTGTTTTCCTTACTTTAGAGTTGTTTTAGTGGAATTAGGACTAACCGAAGGTTTTCCACAAATTTGGAGAACCCGGATCTTTCGGAATATTCAGAGATGCTTTTCGATCCAAGTGAGTTTTAACTCATATAATGCGCATTGTTATTTTTCATGTACTGCATGTCTATTTTGTGTACTGAGCAAACATGCATATTTTACAACTCCCACAGTTTATACTTATTGCACATGAATTCTGTCATTTTGAGAAAAATGTTGTGCTAAACCTGTTAATCAAGTGGGACTTATAAAATGACATGCATGTAAAATACAGACAAGATAATTGCATCGTATGACATGGTACACTGGTATGTGCGGTAGTAATGGCAATGGGCTTACTATACATGTTAGCTTTATGGTCAAATATGTGCGTTATGTGAGGGCTGTGGATCCATGAGTTTCGTGACCTTGATGCAACCATTCCCAATGGTTCGGTCACTACAGGACGAATGTCATTAGTTGGTGTGGGCCACTCGGGGTCTGACTCGATCGTGCCACTAATGTTAGGTACAGTATGTTATACAGTGGCTGGAGCACTGGCATTGTATTATAAGTGCCTCAGGACAGCATCAATCCTGCTGAGAAAGGGTAATATCTCGGGTAGCCCACACTATTGAACTATGACTATTGTTTACATCATATGCATATATCATTACTATATATATATCACACATAATTAAACTGTCATGATGGGATTGCTTTTGCTTGTTAAAACATCTGAGTTCATTTCTAAAACTGGCATGGGTATTGTCTACATTAAAAATCACTAAGTCTTAGACTTATCCCCTTTATTTATGTCCTTCCCCACCATTACAAATAATTGCGCGGTTTAGCTGCCCTAGACGGAGATGCCGTCAGAGACTACTTGGGTGATTGCTCAGAACCTGATATAGGTGATCTTTGAGGATATGGATCCCGTTTGGCTTAGGACGATGTGGGAGGGTGGAGGATCTGCCCGTGCAGACATGATGGAAATTCTGATTTCACTAGCTCTATTGAAGCTTAAGTTTAGGCTTTGATCTGTTGATCTTTTGTGAACAATGTTGATGTATCTTATTTTGGGTTGTATTTATTTATCTAATGATGGTCTGTTGACCAGTACATTGATGACTATCTATCATATTATGGATGTAGTACTTTATCTCTGGTATTGTTGTGTGATATTTCTATTATTGTCGCTTAATCCCATAGTCTTGGTAAAGTCTTCCATTGCAGTTTTCTCGTTATGACGAGGAAAGTGATTTCCTGGAGGTCTTGTCTAGAAGGGACATGGCTGGGATGGCGCGCCGTGGGTTCAATTACTAGTTAATTGATATTCCCATCGGGCAGGGTGTCACATTGGCAAAGTCTTCAGAAGGAAATGGGGACAGAATTGAAGTTCAGTACATCTTTCCATCCTCTGACAAATGGTCAATCTGAGCGAACTAACCAGATCCTAGAGGATATGTTGCGGGCATGTGTGTTGAAATTCAAAGGTAACTAGGCTCAATACTTGCCTTTTATCGAGTTTGCCTACAACAATAGTTATCAGGAGACTATTGGAATGCCACCGTATAAAGCACTTTATGGACAAAAGTGTCAGTCGCCCTTGTATTGGGACAACGTCAGTGAGAGATAGAAGTTAGGGCTAGAACTCATTCAGGACACTCGTGACAAGGTGCGTGTCATCAAGGAATGGATGAGTGCAGCTCAGAGTCGATAGAAGAGTTATGCTGATAACCAAAGAAGGCCCTTGGAGTTCGAAGTGGGGAATCGTGTATTCCTAAAGGTATCACCCATGAAGGGAGTAATGTGGTTTGGGAAGAAAGGGAAGCTTAGCCCTAGATTTGTTGGACCATTCAAGATTACTCAAAAAGTGAGGAGGTTGACTTATAGGATTGCCTTACCCCCATATTTGGTTGGAACGCATGACAATTTTCACGTGTCTATGCTAAGGAAGTACATTGCTAACCCCAATGTGGTTGTGGAGTATGAGCCGTTGGAAATCCATGAGGGATTAGCCTACATGGAGGAACCAGTGAAGATCTTGGATAGAAAGGAGCAAGTGCTACGTACCAAGACGATTCCTATCATCAAGGTACTGTGGCACAATCTTGGAGTTGAGAAAGCATCGTGGGAAGCAAAACAGGACATCCGGAGTCACTACTCGCATTTGTTTGAATGATTATGTATGACTCTTTCTTTTAAAATTATACTTGGACAGTATACCTATTTTCATTTTGGGTAAGGGAATAGTTGACTAAGAAATGGTTGTTTTCTCTACAGGATTATGACACCTACTCCTTTTGCGAGTGGATAGACTTGGGAGTAGAGATTGACGAGGATTGGTATAGTGTGGGTAACATCGAGTACGATGCACTCGATTACTTACGAGGTGATTTTCCATTGCTGTTTGAAGAGGATTAAGTACCAATTAACAGATGGGACGAGATAATCCAGGAACCTACCGAACATGATGAAGAAGACTCTACGGATGAAGGGTAATGTTCTACTCCTCATTGAGTGTTGTTCTTTTGGTATTTGTCTCGGAATTTAGATGACGAAATTCTTATAAGTAGTGGAGAATGTAGTGACCCAAATTATTAACCCTAAGTAGCTTAGTTAGGGGAGTTAATTTGAGCTTTGGCTCACTAAGGACACTAGAAGGGCAATTTGGACTTTTGGGTGGACGTACGCTAGGTTTGGTGGACATACATTGCTGTCTGTAGTGCGGACGTACAGTGGGGACCACTGATCGGACCAAATTTAGGTACTCGCAATTGAACGAACTGAAGCTCGTATAGCGGTTGCGCAAGTACCGAGTCGAACCCACAAGGAACCGTAAATTGCTTTATGCGAAAATAACTTCGAGTCTAGGTTAGTGCTATTTTAACCTAGCTCATGAGGTGTGTTCGTGACAACTTGAAAGTAAATAAAAGCGGAAATGTAAATGAAATGTAAACACCAAGGTTGAGGTTTTCACCTCACCATTTCAACTACGTTAATTGGAAACGCTAAGCTAAAACATCCGTCTATCGGTTTGAGATAAAACTAAATCTCTTGCACCTATCGAAGGATTAAAGGAATCCGTCCCTTTGACGAAAGACAAACCATAAACGGTTTAAGGCCCAAAGGATCCAATGTGAAAGTGATTTAACACTAACTACAATGGATAAATGAGCGTAAACCGAAGGATGGAATGTATCCATCGGATGAAAAATCAAAAATAAACGACTACGGTGCAATCTCACTTGGTTTTGTCACCAAACCAAGTGAGAGACGATTTAAGTAAATAAAGAAATAACGGAATGAAATAACTTAAATGTAAGCAATTAATATAGCATTCATGGTCAACCTTAGTTGGGATCTAGCCTCCCATAAGCAAAGGAAGCGTAAATAAGCAAAATAAAAGCATTATAATTAAACTAATGTAAAGAACTACAAAGAAAAGGGCAGAGCAGGGCCAACAGAGGCAAACTTCTCTCAAAAACGCGCACAAAGTAAAAGCTCCCGAACAAATGGACCGCGTCAACACACTACACTGCGTTCAAGTTATTTGTGGTCGAACGCAGGCACAAGTTCGACCGCAAATAATTAGGGCTGAAGTCAGGGCATGCGTCAACGCAGAGTACTTGCATTCGAACGCAGATAACTGCTAGGGCCAACTGCAGGCTGCGTGCGACGTGCTGCATGCTGCGTGCGAGGTGATGCAGGTTACGTGCAACCGTGGTGCCGCAGTGCGCGGCGTCTTGCCGCAAGGCCGCGAGTGTGGAGTGCGCGTTCGAACGCACCAAGTGTGATCGAACGCACTATGGCAGGATCTTCACTTTAAGTCCACTTTCTTGCCCTTTGTTAGCCATGTTTGTTGCAATAACCTGCACAACACAAAATGCTAAAAACTATACAAAATATTAGTTATTAACGCAGCTAAGAGTCTAAAAAACATAAGTAAAGGGGTGTCTAATAAACAATATTTGACACCGATCAACCACCAAATGTACACTCTGCAAACCGTACAGGTGGATGTACGTGGGACCACTAGACGTATGCTACTTTTTGAATACCCACTGATTAATGCCTGGACATACGAGGCAGCCTTTGAACCGTTGGGCGAAGACCACTAAACGTACGCCCCTTTGGCCAGATGTCCACTACTTTGCATGGGAGTTGTTGGCAGCCCTCTCCTATAAATACCCCCTACCCCATTTAGTTTCTTCAATTGTTTTCAGACGCCCCTAAGCTGCTGGTGTGAGTTCCCAAAGTGTTATGAGTGTTTTGTGAGCGTGTGTGAGGCATTTGGGTGTTTCGAAACATTCGTGAGGCAGAACTCTTGTGGCTTTGTTTCAAGGAGGTAACATTCGATCCTTAGCTTTTAAATACCCCCTACCCCATTTAGTTTCTTCACTTGTTTTCATACGCCCCTAGGCTGCTGGTGTGAGTTCCCAAAGTGTTGTGAGTGTTTTGTGAGCGTGTGTGAGGCATTTGGGTGTTTCGAAACATTCGTGAGGCAGAACTCTTGTGGTTTTGTTTCAAGGAGGTAACGTTCGATCCTTAGCTTTTAAATACGTCGTTATGCTGCTCAATGTAGTTGTTACCTTAGTTACACTTTAATACCCGATTAGGTTAGCGTTTTTCTTAGCTTAGCACTGTTACATTGCATGGAGGTTGCAAACTAGACTAGAAAGCTTTAGGGTGTTCCTAGTAGCCCTAAGAGTCGGAGAATATGTGGAGAATAGGCGGATAGTTGAGACAAAATGAGGTTCTCCCTGAGAACTCACATAATAGGTGTGCGGTATTGTGCAAAACGTACGGCCCTTTGTGACACGGTGGACGTAAGGCCCCCAGCCTGGATGTACGGTCAATATGTGACAAGGAAACCCTATTTTCACCAACCATCCCATAGCTCCTGTTTTCCATACTTTAGAGTTGTTTTAGTGGAATTAGGACAAACCGAAGGTTTTTCACAAATTTGGAGAACCCGGATCTTTCGGAATATTCGGAGACGCTTTTCAATCCAGGTGAGTTTTAACTCACATAATGCTCATTGTTATTTCCCATGCACTGCACATCTATTTTGTGTATCGAGAAACATGCATATTTTACAACTCTCATAGTTTATACTTATTGCACATGAACTCTGTCATTTTGAGAAAAATGTTGTGTTGAACAGGTCAACCAAGTCAGACTTATAAAATGACAAGCAGGTAAAATACAGACAAGATAATTTGCATCGTATGACATGGTACTCCGGTATGTGCGGTAGTATTTGCCATGGGCTTACTATACATGTTAGCTTTATGATCAAATATGTGTGTTATTTGGGGCTTTGGATCCATTGGTTTCGTGACCTTTGTGCAACCATTCCCAATGATTTGGTCACTACAGGACGAACATCATCAATTGGGGTAGCTACTCAAGGTCACACTCGATCGTGCCACTAATGTTACATACAGTATGTTGTGCAATGGTTGGGGTACTTGTGACAATCCAAAATTTTTGGGTATTTTTTATGGACTCATAAGAGAAAAAAAAAAAAAAAAAGAGTTGGCTTAAGTTAATATTGAGAATGGACCAGTTAAAATATATATATTAATATAAAAATATATGTAGTTATATTTGTATAGATATATGTGTTGGTATATAACAATAATAATAAGTAATTAAATAAGATAATAGTAATAAAATATAGAAAAGAAAAAAGAAAAGAAAATAATTAAAAAAAAAAAAAAACCCTAAGCGCCTACTAAAGAAAACCCTAAAATCGTGTTCCTTTTTGTACACCAATATAAAGACGTAGCCGCACACTTCTGCCTTTCATTTTTCTCCTCACGCCTCTCGCATTTCTTCATCAAATCCACAGTGTCGTATGTATGTTTCACAGACTCACAACCTCCTTTTCTTTGTCTTACATATATATTTGTTATTCTAAAATAAAATGGGTCAACCTCCTTGGTGACCGTGTGCCTTGTAGTGAGAAAGAGAGATGGTTTTTTTTCTTATTTCATCTCTTCACGTGCAGCCATGTCCCCACCACCTTGTCTTGCATATATATGTATTGAATCCAACTTTCTACTCTTCCTGCAACCATATCTCACCTTTATTTTGTCTCTTATGTGAATAAAAAACTAATATAGTATTTTACCTCAAACCCTTGACCTATGTATACCCTTGACCTGTGTTTATTTGTGAAGTTTTACATCTATATATATATTTGAGGATTTCTTTAACTCATTTTAAATATATTCATATATATACACATGACGATCCACAGTATATATAGATTTTACAGGTGATACTTTGAATTAGTTTAAAATATATGTACTGCTCCAAGATATATATATAATGATTTAAGGTATTCATAAATAAATAAATATGTATATATATGTGTAGTTTCACAAAATGTATATATATAAAGTTTACTTACCTATCTATAAATGAATATAGAATAAATGAGAGAGATTCTTATAGATAAAATAAATTAAAGTACATTAAGATTTTATGTAAATATATGTATATGAACCAAAATCTGGAATTTTATGAGAAAGTATACCTAAATATTTAAGAAGTTCATTCTCAATTAATTAACAAGCCAACTCATAGAAGTAATAGAATGCATTAGTATGACGTGTATGGGGTAGTAATGTCTCATATTTCCTTGAGATTAGTTAGCAAATGAGGAAATTCTTGCTACAGTTAAGAGGTAAGTGAATTTACTATCCCTTCCAGAAAAATTATCATGCCATGCTTTTGTTTCAAATTACAAATGATTATTTTGTTTATACTATTGAATTATGTTACATGCATGATAAGTTTAAGAAAAGTAAAGTTGAGAAAATAATGATGTCTATAAGAAATTTTGAGAAATGATGATAAACCCTCCTACATGATGCCTTACGATATATTTAAAGAAGTATTAAGAGAAGTACAAGAAATGAGAAGAAGTTTTACAATGAGGGCACATGTATGGAGGAGAGTATTTTTGGCCCAAGAGAAACAAGAAAGAAGCTGGCATCGATGCTAAGGATGGAAGCAATCAGAAAGAGGCTCTGCCAGAGGTGGTTCCATCACAATTTTATTTTGCCATGTTGAGTGCAGAGTTAATCGGCTGGCTAGGGATGGGGCTGCCACGATATCTTGTCCTGTGTCGCAAAGACCGCGCAACCCTAGTATGCGGGGGTAACAGATATACTGCCCTAGTACGAGATAAAGATTATGATTAATTTTGTTGATAATAATGTTTTTATTCGCTTTATGTTTCTTATGCTATTTTATTATTCAAAATATATTGGGAATCTATATAGTTATGAGTCCCATGTTTCAAAACGGACAAGAAGTAAACCGCCTATGGTTGTGGATTTCATTTATCGGGCCTCCTTTGGGCTCATCGCTTTATTTCTTGTTTGTGATGATCAAAGTTGATTTAGGAGGCGGAATGAGGGCGGGCGTAATTAGGAATTTTCTTATGATTTCACATTGGTCAAGCTAATAAGTGCGGTTGCAGCTTCTTCTAGAGATTGTTGAATTTTATTTTAATAAGGAACATTTATATTGTTTGGGAGACATATTTATTAAGCGTGAAGATTTTAGTTTTTAGGATATGATATTCTAAAGTTTCATGCATTGTTTTTATGATAGTATTATTTAATTGATAAACCTTATGGAATCATTGCAAGTAAGAAAGATGATTAACAAACCTAACCCTTTTGGGCTAGGGATGTTACAGTACTAGCATTGTATTATAAGTCTCTCGGGACAGCATCAACCTTACTAAGAAAGGGTAATATCTCGAGTAGACCATACTGTTGAACTATGACTGTCGTTTACATCGTATGCATATATCATTACTATATATATATCATGCTTAAATAAGCTATCATGATGGAATTGCTTTTGCTTATCAAACATCAAAGTTTATTACTAAAACTGGCATGGGTATTATCTGTGTTAAAAATCACTAAGTCTTAGACTTATCCTTTTCTTTATGTTTCATCTCCCATTACGATTATTATACGGTCTAGCGGCTTTAGAAGAGGATGTTGTGGAAGCAGACTTGGGTGCTGGCTCAGGACTTGATCCGTATGATTTTTGAGTACATGGACCCTATTTGGTTGCACTCGATGTGGGAGGCCGGAGGATCTGCCTGTGCAAACATGATAGAGATTTTGATTTCACTAGCTCTGCTTAAGCTTAATTCTAGGCTTTGATCTGATTTTTGTAAACAATGTTGGTGTTTGTTTATTTTGGGTTGTATCTATTTCCTGCTGACAGTTTGATGACCAGTACACTTGGTGACTATTTATGATATTGATGACTCTATCTCTGGTATTGCTGTGTGATATTTCAATTATTGTCTCTTAATCCCATAGTCTTGGTGAAGTCTTCTACTATAGTTTTCTCGTTACGACCAGGAAAGTGATTTCCCGGAGGTTATGTCCTGGAGGGACCTGGCTGGGATGACACTTCGTGGGATCAATTACAAGTTAATTGATTTGCCCATCGGACAGGGCGTCACAATACTACATGCTTATGTTGGCCTAACACATTCATATAAGGAATTCGATAAAACGGGAATTAATCAAGTTAAGCATTACAATATGATTATCACAAAGGCGCCAATATTGAAATATTAAATAAAAATAATTAGGTCTTCAATCTAGCCCTACTAAGTATTTAGTTACACATAATTAAAATAAAACTGAAAAAAAAAAAAAGAAATGAAAGAACCAAAAACAACTCCTAGAAGTAGCCTCCAATTCCTCTCCCCAAAATTGTGTATAGAATTTTGTCTGGAATTGTGTGTAGAGTTATATTGTCTAGAGGTCTATTTGCAGGGCTTAGGAGAGTCCTAGAAGCCCTAGTAATCTTAGAAAATTCGGAGTTCAGTCTCCTAGTCCAATTAAGAAGCAATCCTTGTACAAATCGGCATAGGATTCGTCCAGATTTGCGTTCTTCTATTTCGGGGAAATTTGGCGTAGCAGAAGTCTGAATTAGGAAAATGATATTTCACAATGATTTGTATAATTTTGAGTTAGATTTCCAATTCCACAAAAATCATCTCAATATGATACTTGTGCTAAAAGTTGTTGTCAAAATATCGAGACATATGCAGAATCCAAATTGAATACAATCCGATTTTGACCCCAATTAGAGAAATTCCAATTTAATCATTTACTTTTTTTGGTTAAACTTAACCACATCTTCTAGGTCTTCCCAATTTGCCCTTAAGCTTGGAACTTTTCCAAAAATGCTTTCTTTTCTTCCATGACCTACAAAAACACAGAAAACACAAAAAGGAACTAAAATATCACAAAATTAACAATATTAAGAAATTAAAAAAAATGTAAATCAAGGGCTACAATATGAATATTGGTGTACCAAAAATAGTACTCGCAATAGCATGAACCATTGTTCGTATAGCGTTTGCGCAAGTACATGTTCGTATCTGCACTAGGAACTGTGCGTGTTTAAAATCAACTTTAATTTTAGACTAACGTTATCTTAACCTAGTTCCAAGTTGTGTGATTGTGTTTAACATAAAGGTAAACTAGATAAAATTGCTGTAAAATAAACAAAGAAGGTAACTAAAGCTAAAGAATCCACCCCACCCCACTAAAGTATACACGTTAAAACATTAAATTCACTCTCCATCTATCGAATTCGCTCAATCCTTATCCGATAGTCGTTAGTGAAGCTAGTCGAACCATACAATGTTTTTACCGTATAAAGAGTCACGACGGATGTTTGTTTGAGATTGAGTCATCCACTATATCATTGATCACAATGCATACCTCGTCTCGACCAACCATCTGACGTACCTCCGAATTGGAACACAAAGACCATTGGACGTCGGCCATCACAAACAACTATCAATGTGACTTTGTCACTAAATCAAATTGAAACGACTAAGCGGTATGTAAATGACAAAAATTTAAAGAACATAATGTAAAACAAGCATAAATTAGAGGGGAGGCTTCATCTTCAACCTTAGTTGAAGATTAGCCTCCCATATTAAAGAGAGACGAAATAGAACAACAACTAAACATTAAATAAAGGGAAAATGTAACTGGTGATGTTTAGAGTGTTTTAGCAGAGCCAAACAGTGGCCTCTGCTTTGGAAATGCGCTCAAAAAATGTAACACTCAAAAATATTACACAAGGGTCTTATTTATAGACAACTAAGGTGCTGCCAGGTCACAAGGATGCGCTTGATCGCAGGCAATGCGCTCGAGTGCAGGCATGTATGCGATCGATCATAGAAGGCATGCTCGATCACACGTAACTGCTTAGCAATCCCACAGCGCATCAGGTGAAGCGATGGCGGCTAGGGCAACGCGTGAGACGTAAGTCTACGTGGAGTGCACTCGCTTGGGCTCAAGCGCATTGGCAAGGGCCAGAACTTCACTTGTTGCCTTCTTTTCACCATTTTAACCATGTGTTGAATGTAAGAACCTGCAACACCACAAAACACTTAAACAAGCAAAAACAATAGATAATAACAAGGCTAAAGGCTTAACAAACATAAATTAAGAGGTCCAAATAAGCACTAATTGGCACTCATCAAATACCCCCAAACTTATATTTTGCTAGTCCCTTAGCAAAACAAAATTAAAAACACAATTAAAAACATAGGTCCACTTTCATGGGAGAACGGTTGTATTTAGCATATGCAATAAGCCTTTTAAACCCCTAAGACTTCCCTAGAAGACGAGTGAAGTTTCGTGAGGGTTTTCTAGGAATGATACCCATAAACATTGTACAATCATTTTATTCTCAACAATGCAACAATATAAAAATCATGGTTTTTATTCATGAGTAATCTTAACTAAACAAACACCATCTTCACAATTTTTCAGGGAATTATCAATCAAGCTACTAACATGGCATTATGAGACATCACATGAATCAATTCTAGTGAATGTGAAATTAGCACATAATTATGGGACTTCAAAACTAATCTCAATCATGCATGGCTTGACACTCAGAATTTATCAGACTGCCCATCAGACACAACAACCAAGGTTTATTTATTACAGATTTTTTTTTTTTTGTGCTTAGCTCCCTTAAGCTTTCTACTTGACCCATGTATCAAGCATTAAGTCAATGACTCCCAAACCAGATGGTTTTAGAGCATTAGGTGTAAAGACACCCCTAAGGACCTACTAACTCGAGTCAAAAAGGCTACAAAGCTTCGCTAACCAAGTCTAACTTCTCACTTTTTAATGCAAACACTCATTGCTTAATAAGGCAAGAGGTCTGGTTACTCGGTGGAAAGCTCAAAATGATCAATTTTTTTTTTTAATTTTTTTTAAAACAACAAGGTTATCTTTCCAATAGGCTACCCAACTGCATCCAAGCTTACAAAACCAACATGACTAAACTTAGAATTTATACCCCACAAACTACGTGCTAATGTGCATGTGAAAATCAAATTGAAGATGTAATATCTCATGCTACCAAAGAAAGTAACAAAATTTAAATCCCTCAAACAAGTAATCACATGTTCATTAAGTTAAGCTCACAAAAGAAAATAAAACCATAATTTAAAATAAACTGCATAATTGAAAGCAAAATGTGCACACATACCCCCAAACTTAAAATTCACAATGTCCACAGTGTGTGGATACAGAAAATAAAAATGAAATGCAAGAGGTTAGAGTACTCGACATGTCATGGAGCTAGTGGAGATGCTTCCGGAGCTGGTGGCAGTCTGTCTAAGATGACTCGCAGCAAGGATTGTTGTGCCTCAAATCTTTCTTCTACCTTGAGTTGTGCCTAGCGTGCATCTCTCTTTATATTGGCAATCCTAAATCACATATCATCCAAGCTATCCTGTAAAGCTAGAAAATCTAGGGCTCTAATGGTGATCGTCTCCTCATACTCTTCTTCTTCTTCATCAATTGCGTCTAGCTCTGCTGGTGGCTCTACTGGCTCTAGCGCTTCTGGCTCATCCATGTCCATCATCTCTGGCTCGTCTGCGGCTCTGGCCCGATGCCCTCGAGGCATGAGTGAATAGCTCTGATTCTACTGGATCCGTCCAAACTGCAGATGCTCACTGATGGGCCTGTCTACCAAACTGCCTTTGTTGCCCTTCTTCCAGAGTATGTATGTAATGAGAAATGGGCGGTAGTTTCAGAACTCTAGTGCACTCCTTCAGAATTTATAGAATTTACCGTCCATATAATCTCGGGAATGGAGCACCAATAGCCCCTGTAAAATGAATACAAGGTAGTGAGGAATAGGTCCCATCTCTGTGTTTTGTGTCCCAAGGGACACACATTCCTCTGCAGCACGAAATCCACAAACCAGAGTTGTGGAGACAGCTTTGACTTGGTGGCAGCATTATTGTGCTTGTCTACAAATTGCCCCTCACACATGTCTGAGATGATGTCCTCTGTAGTGAGCATGGAGGGGCGGGCTATCCACTGATCATCTACCTCGGGCTGCTCCGCATTGCACTTCAAGGTCGCAGCTATATCAGCTACAGTCACCTCGACGTCTCTGTCGTCGATGGAAGAGGAAAGAACATATGGCCAATTGCAGTCATATTTCAAATTCTCATAAAATGACCAGACCAGACGTTCATAAGCAGTGGATGTGACCAGCTTGAACAACCGCTTCAAACTGCAGCGCTTCAATTCTTGAACTGCCCAACTTGTTGCCTCAAATTTTGAGAAGTCCTTTTTAACGACAAAAGACGTCTCCAACATCAGCTTCCGAGACTGGAAAGAGGGCCTGGCTACTATGGCTTGGGAGCCGTAGGAATGAGAAGAGGAAGCTTAGCCCCTAGGAATGCTGGAAGTTGGTTGGGGAAATTGGTCAAACACTTGGTGGGCGCTTCTAAAAACAAGGGTTTCAAAACCCTTTTAAATTCTAACCCATCCCCCAGCAAAAATAAACGAAACCAACACAGAAGAGACACGCACAATCTATACCCATGGTTTGTGCGTGTAAATAACCAAAAACAATGGGGATAAAAGTGAAAAATTTGAGGGTAATGGGTTATTATGAAAAATGAGAAAGAGTTGGAAATATGGTGGAAATGGGAGTGATGGGGACGGTGGCGGCGGAGCGGAGGTGGCAGTTTGGGGTGTGGAGGAGTTTGAATGGTGGATTAAGGGGGTGGTGTTGGGTTTGTATGAGAGAAAAGAGAAAAAAGGAGGAGTAGCTGTACGGCGCAAAGTGGAAGTGAGAGAGAGAAAGGAGAAAAGTGACCTAAAAAGGGTCACATGAGGCTTTTGAACGAGTGTGCTCAATCGCACCAAGGTGTGCTCGATCACACTCGAGCAGGGTCATGCACAGTGTGTGTGGTGCGCTTGTGCAGTGAGTGTGTGTGTGTGTGTGATGTGGGCCTCTATGTTCAAACAAAAGTGAGTGAGTTTGAATACAAGCCCGTGTCTACAATCAAGCGCATAGTGGTGTGCTCTATCGCAGAGTGCAAAAAAAAAATTTATTCTTTTTTTTACAAAAACAAAATAAACAACACACCAATGAATCACAATTGCAAAAAATAAAACAAGTAAAATAATGAGGGGTGCCTCCCACAAGCGCTAAGTTTAACGTCTTCAGCCAAACTAGACACTAAAGGTGACAATTACTCCGAATAAATCAAATCCTCCAACAGAGTTGCCTCTACCTCTAAACTCCTCAACTCCAAGAATGGTTTTACTCGTTGTCCATTCACCTTAAAGGTGTTACCATTCTTGGGATCCTTTATCTCGATGGCCCCATGAGAAAATATTGTTCTAATGATAAATGGGCCAGTCCATCGAGATTTCAACTTGCCAGGGAATAAATGCAGTCGAGAATTGTAAAGAAGGACTTTCTGACCAAGCACAAAAGATCTCCTCAGAATGCTCTGGTCATGAACCCTCTTCATGTGTGCCTTGTACTCCCTCGAACAATCAGGAGCATCATTCCTTAGCTCCTCTAATTCAGTGAGTTGGAGCTTCCTTTGTGAGCAAGCCTTTAAAAGATTGAAGTCCAGTCGCTTGATAGCCTAGTATGCTTTATGCTCCAACTCAACGAGAAGATGACATGCCTTCCCATACACATGCTGATAAGGTGATATCTCAATCGGAGTTTTGAAAGCTATCCTATATGCCCATAGTGCAACATTCAACCGCAGAGACCAATCTTTTCTGTTGGGGTTCACAGTCTTTTCCAATATGTGTTTGATCTCTCAATTTGAAACTTCAACTTGTTGACTTGTCTGTGGGTGATATGGAGTGGCAACCTTGTATGAAGTACTTCTTCATCAACTGCTCAAAAATATGGTTGCAGAAATGCTTACTTCCATCACTAATAATTGCTTGAGGTGTACCAAAACGAGCAAATATAGTGTCTTTCAAAAATTTGACCACAACTCTGTGGTCATTGGTCTTGCATGCAACTGCTTCCACCCATTTGGACACATAGTCCACAACAACCAAGATGTACAGAAACCCAAAGGATTCGGGAAAGGCCCCATGAAATCGATGCCCCACACGTCGAAAATCTCAACAATCAAAATGGGATTGAGGGGCATCATATTCCTCCTAGTAATACTCCCTAGCTTTTGACAGCGCTCATAAGATGTGTAATGAGCATGAGCGTCTTTAAAAAGGGTAGGCCAATAAAATCCACACTGTAAAATTTTTGTAGCGGTCTTGTTTGCACTAAAGTGGCCTCCACATGCATGATCATGATAAAAGGAGATGACATTGGATTGGTCATGCTTGGATATACACGTCCTAATGATCTAATCGGGACAATACTTAAACAGATAAGGATCATCCCAGAAAAAGGCCTTCACCATGGATAAAAATTTGATCTTATCTTGTCGCCCCAATGCAAAGGCATTTGGCCAGTGACAAGATAGTTCACTATGTCAGCAAACCAAGGTGCAAGATTGATGTAGACCGAGATGCTTGGGACTACATGAGGAAGAAAGGGAGAGATGTTGAAGTGGAACCAAGGAGGATGACGACACGCTCCCAAACTAGAGCTGCAACAGAGGACCAGGAACAGAAGTCTCTAGAGCAGTGCACGATCGCAGAGTGACCTACAATCGTTCGCAGAACTCGTGCCAATTGATGTGGCAATTTTGTTGACCAAAATTATCAATAATAAAAATACCACTCACAATAGAACGAATCCTAAGGATAGGGCTATATTGAGGGTGTCAAACCTCAAGGACTGTAGGGGTTTCGTTACTAAATTTGAAAGACTAAATTTAACCTAATTAATTAAAAGAGATTTGTTTTGTTTTTGTTTACTAAAAGTAAATGCATAAAATAAAAGATAATTAAAATATAAGAAAGAGTGTAGGGTATTGACTTCACCTCTATCCGCACAACAATGGTTAATCAGATTTAATCCAGAAATTCATTCTATGCATGTTATAATTAAACAAGAAACTACTTTATTAAAGAGTAAGGATAATCTATCTTCGGTTGGCACGGATCGTCCACCTAACCACTAAGATGCGGCACGACCCGTCTTCCCTAAGCATAAACTATAAAACCCTTTAATAAGTTTCATACAATTAATGGAATAGCATAACCCATCTTCGGTTGGCACAGATCGTCTACCTAAATTACACTAAACTAGGGTGTAGTACGACCCGTCTTCCCTAGGTGTGGCCTATCTTAATCCTATTAATCATATGCCTATTAAACCCATTATATATCCATCATCCTCATAATCACAGAAAATAGGAATGATTTGAGTTCAATAAAAGTAAAATACTTTCTAAGACAAGATAAGAATTTCACAAATATTGATTTTGGAATTTAAGAACAATTGCATTTAATAATTAAGAACATAATTCAATTGTAGCAATTCTCACAGTTATATAATCAACATACATAAATTGAAAATCTGGAAATTAAATACAATCAAACCATTGTGCTTGGATAGGGTTACATCAACACCCCACAAAGGGGTTAGCCGCTCATGACTCCGCTAAGCCTCCAAGAATTATTTTCTGTCTAAAACTAAGTCCCCCTTTTCTCTTGAAGTATAGAGGCTTATTTATAGGGAGCAACCAGTCCTAGAAGCCCTAGGAATCCTAGAAAATTCGGAATTCATTCTCCTAGTTGAATTAGGAGTCAATCCATGTACAAGTAGGAAAAGGATTCGTCCAGATTTGTCTCCTTCACTTGCGGGACGATTTTGGCGTAGTGGGAGTCCGATTTAGGAAAATCCTATTTCGGTATGATTTGTAGAATTTTGAATTAGCTTTCCAATGCCTTGGAATCACCTCAATCCAATATTTGATCTGAAAGTTATGGCCAAAATACTGAGACGTGTTCAAAATCTGAAATTCTATCCGATCCGATTTTGACTCCAAGTGGAGAAATTCCGATTTTATCCTTTTCTTGTTATGATTAAACTTAACCACATCATATATATCCTCTATTGTGATTGGTTAAGCTTAATCATATCTTCTAGGTCCACTCAAATTGTGCTTTAAACCCAAATTTAATGGTTTTTCTTGCATATTTATTAAATACCTAAAAACACAAAAACAACACAAAATCAAACAAATAATAATGCTAAGGAATTAACATATGCGAGTTAAGGGGCTTGAATGTGCAACATTCGGCGCTTATCACACCCCCAAGCTTACATATTGTTAGTCCCTTAGCAATACAAAACAGAAAATAAACTGAAAAACATAAAGATAAATCCAGCTTTGGTGGATGTACGGTTGCATTTAGCATATGCAACAAGCCTTTTAAACTTATAGGAATTCCCTAGAGGACGAGTAGAGTCTCGTGAGGGATTTCCAGAAATGATACCCACAAACATTATGCACAATTCATGTTATCTAAAAATTAAAGCTTTACTCAAAACCATGATTCTCATTCATTAACAAGCTTAAACAGCTAAACTCCATCTTCACAATGAATTGGAAATTAAAGTCTAAGTACTTACAACAAGCAAACCAAGGCATCACAAGTTCGAAATAGTGTAAAGTGAACTAGCACAAGACTATGAAGCTTCCAAACAAATTCAATGTGCAATGTCTCCATATTTCAAGATTCACTAGAAGTCATATCAGAATGAACAACAATGGCATACTTTTCTTATTCTTTATTTTATTATTAGGCTCTATAGTGTCAAGTTCTCTTAAGCATTCTAATTGACCCATGTAACGAGTGTTGAGCCAATGACTCCCAAACCAGATGGTTTTAGGGCATTAGGTGTAGAGACACCCCTAAGGACTTACTAACTCGAGTCAAAAAGGCTAAGAAACTAAACTAGCCGTAATGTTAACCACCTCAAAACTCCTCACCTTTTGATGTGAATGCTCAACGCTTTGATGCAAGAGGTCCAGTTACTCGGTGAACAGTTTATCAATGATTATCACAATTTTTTTTTTTATATAAATTTAACCACCTCAAACCTCTTCACCTTTTGACGTGAGCGCTCACTACTTTGAGGCAAGAGGCCCAGTTACTCAATGAAGAGTTCATCAATGGTCAAACTTTCTTCTTCTTCTTCTTCTTCTTCTTCTTCTTCTTCTTTTTTAATTATTATTCTTTTTTTTTATGCCAATGTATCCACTTAATAAGTCACCCAGTGTCACCCAAAACATAGAAACATACACATAAACCCCACATGTCATACCCCACCAATCATGTGCTAATGTGCTTGTGTTAGAGCAGATCAAACATGTGAATTCTCAATTGCCTAAAGTAAGTAACAAACTAAAAACAACTCCAACATCAGATCATGTGTTTAAACTTTTAAGCTCACTGATGAAATCAAATCACAAATTTTTAGGTCAACCAAAGTTTTAGGACAACATGAACATGCATTTTCTTTTTCTTTTTTTTTCAAAAACAAGACAAGTGTGTGTAAATGTGTCTCTCATACCCCCAAACTTGAATCATACATTGTCCCCAATGTATGTACAGAACTGAAAAATGAGGTGAAGGGTATAGGAGTACCTGAGTGAGCAGATGTGAACTTGTATCCAAAAACACATGTCCTGAAAAAGAAGTTGATACTCCAACCAAGAAACAATCAAGTGCAACACATTGTTGTAAAAATATAATCAAATAATGAAACAACAATGGATAAAATAAACCTGGATGAAGATCATGTACCCTGGTGGAGTGAATTTCAAGTGCACAGGGCTTGCACTTGAACTTAAGAAGCTGACTCATCTAGTCAAAATATATGGAATCTGCCAAATCAACAGAATCAATATCCTTGATGCGCTCAGTGTTCTCTGACCCTTAAGTTTAAATTTGAAACACCAATCTTTTCTTCTCTTGGACCAAAGAGAATGGATTTTACCTATAGATAGGTAATTTTGAATTTTCGCATATTGAGGTAGATCCCTCTGAGTATTCTCAAACAGTTTCTCATCCGGTATGGAATCATGAACTGGAATAAAATGAGGAGAGTACTCAGGGAATTTTTCTACCTTGGTGGTCTCTTTTTGCTCTTCTAACAGCCCTAACGGTAGACTCTCCTGGCCTCTTGGTAAGTCATAAAAACTAATGACTGGGAGAGTGTCATCTATATCTAAAAATGAAACTTTTAGATTACCTGGAATAAGGGCTCGAAGCTCATATGGCGCCTCGGGAATAGGACTTGATGGTGAAGAAGTCGCAGTGCTCACTTCCTTGCCTTTTTCCCAATATAGATCTAGTGGGGCCTCAATTTGCTCTTCCTTTTGCTCCTCCTTCCTCTCTTCCCCATGATTTTCGACCACCCCTCCACTCCTCAATGTGATGATAGCTTGCTTTTGACAAGAAGTACGCTTATCCACCATGTAGTGATCATCAAGATTAGCTACCGGCTAACCTTGAAGCTCTTCGTCCTCTCTATTGGGGTGGTTGATGCTTTTTTCGAGGTGAGCTTCTATCTTGGTGATGGATTCTGCAAAATTGAAATTCTTCTGAGGAACTGGCTCAGCCTGGTATTGTTCTGGAAGCCAATAGATGGGAGATGGCTCCTCTTCGTAAGTTTCTATCTTGACAATGGATTCAGAGCAAGATTTTATTGTCTGAGTCATCTTGTCCGCCAAGCCATTTATCCCGTCCCTTATGTCGCCCATCATTTGCATCATCCGGTCTTCAAAATTCGAATCATACCGAGAAGGTGGTGCGACTTGGTATTGCATTTGTGGAGTTGCTTGATATTGAGGGGAATATGATTGATCATTGAACTGCGAATATGACTGATGGTGCAGTTCATGACCTTGTGGAGCATACTTTCCATGATCTTGAGCTTGCCACGAGAAGTTAGACTGGTTGCTCCATGCCGGGTTATAAGAATCGAATAAAATTCATTTCCCGGTCTAGAGAATGGCCTGTTCATATGCTCAAAAGAATAATTAGAAAATTGTCCTGCAGTAGGGCATTTCTAAGATGATGATAAGGACTATTGCAATATGAACATGGTCCATGGGGTGTTGGAATGTTTCCCCACATAAACTAAACTAATAGAAATAAAATAATAAGAGAAAATAAAAATAAAATAAAATAAAAACAAAAACAAAAACTCACAAACGGCCCTTAGGTGCACTGGAATGGAGCTGCAGCAATTCTGTCCAGAGGGCGAACGATCGCACTTCAGTGTGTGAACGTTCGCAATGCCGAAGAGGGGAACGATCACACACGGGCTGTGATCAATCGCAGTTACAGAAGCTTGCACCTGCAGAGCTGAATCGTGAACTTGAAAAGAAAATTAAAATCCACAAATTGAAAACAAAGGAAAGAAAAAACAACTAAAATAAAAATAAAAATTAAGCTAAACTTTAATCTCTAAAATTTAATAACAAAACCGTTAATGTCCCCGCACCAAAAATTGATGTGGTAATTTTGTTGACCAAAATTATCAATAATAAAAATACCACTCACAATAGAACGAATCCTGTAGGATAGGGCTATACTGAGGGTGTCGAACCTCAAGGACTGTAGGGGTTTCGTTACTAAATTTGAAAGACTAAATTTAACCTAATTAATTAAAAGAGATTTGTTTTGTTTTTGTTTACTAAAAGTAAATGCATAAAATAAAAGATAATTAAAATATAAGAAGGGGTGTAGGGTATTGACTTCACCTCTATCCGCACAACAATGGTTAATCAGATTTAATCCAGAAATTCATTCTATGCATGTTATAATTAAACAAGAAACTACTTTATTAAAGAGTAAGGATAATCTATCTTCGGTTGGCACGGATCGTCCACCTAACCACTAAGATGCGGCACGACCCGTCTTCCCTAAGCATAAACTATAAAACCCTTTAATAAGTTTCATACAATTAATGGAATAGCATAACCCATCTTCGGTTGGCACAGATCGTCTACCTAAATTACACTAAAATAGGGTGTAGTATCTTCCTAGGCGGCCTATCTTAATCCTATTAATCATGTGCCTATTAAACCCATTATATAACCATCATCCCCATAATCACAGAAAATAGGAATTATTTGAGTTCAATAAAAGTAAAATACTTTCTAAGACAAGATAAGAATTTCACAAATATTGATTTTGGAATTTAAGAACAATTGCATTTAATAATTAAGAACATAATTCAATTGTAGCAATTCTCACAGTTATATAATCAACATACATAAATTGAAAATCTGGAAATTAAATACAATCAAACCATTGTGCTTGGATAGGGTTATATCAACACCCCACAAAGGGGTTAGCCGCTCATGACTTCGCTAAGCCTCCAAGAATTATTTTCTATCTAAAACTAAGTCCCCCTTTTCTCTTGAAGTATAGAGGCTTATTTATAGGAGCAACCAGTCCTAGAAGCCCCAGGAATCCTAGAAAATTCGGAATTCATTCTCCTAGTCGAATTAGGAGTCAATCCATGTACAAGCAGGAAAAGGATTCGTCCAGATTTGTCTCCTTCACTTGAGGGACGATTTTGGTGTAGCGGGATTCCTATTTAGGAAAATCATATTTCAGAATGATTTGTATAATTTTGAATTAGCTTTCCAATGCCACTGGAATTACCTCAATCCAATATTTGAGCTGAAAGTTATGGCCAAAATACTGAGACGTGTTCAAAATCTGAAATTCTATCCGATCCGATTTTGACTCCAAGTGGAGAAATTCCGATTTTATCATTTTCTTGTTATGATTAAACTTAACCACATCATATATATCCTCTATTGTGTTTGGTTAAGCTTAATCATATCTTCTAGGTCCACTCAAATTGTGCTTTAAACCCAAATTTAATGGTTTTTCTTGCATCTTTATTAAATACCTGAAAACACAAAAACAACACAAAATCAAACAAATAATAATGCTAAGGAATTAACATATGCGAGTTAAGGGGCTTGAATGTGCAACATTCGGCGCTTATCACCAATGGTCCCATGGCTACTGATGAAGCGAACGATCGCATGATGATCGTTGGCGCTAACGCCTGGAAGCTCTTGAGAAGCAACTGCTGGCAAGGTTAAATGCATACGGTCGTCATTCGCTGCTGACGATCGCCCCGTGTTGCGATCGTTCACTCACGGGATCTATGTTATGTTTTATGTGTTTTTCTATTATTAGACCGCCTTATTCATTTATTTATGTGTTTTAGGGTTTAGGGTTCTTTATTCCGCACTTCTTTAGTCTTGGGGCTATATATACATGTTTATAGCCTCCAAAGAAGACAATTCTTGATTATTGATTTCCCTGTTTACTTAATAAGACTTCTCCAGTTGAGAATTCTTTTATATGTTTTATGTGTTTTTCTATTATTAGACCGCCTTATTCATTTATTTATGTGTTTTAGGGTTTAGGGTTCTTTATTCCGCACTTCTTTAGTCTTGGGGCTATATATACATGTTTATAGCCTCCAAAGAAGACAATTCTTGATTATTGATTTCCCTGTTTACTTAATAAGACTTCTCCAGTTGAGAATTCTTTTATATTTTCCTTTGATTCATAGATAGACTCTGTTTATTAGAGAAGAGTTCTTAGATTCTTGATAGACTCGAGATCCAAGATCTATTTATCCCTTTTCTTGTGTTGTTTTCTTTGCTTTCGTACATTTCAGGCTGCATTAGTTGGTATCAGAGCGCAAGTTTCTTTCCATGGCTCCAGTCATAAGATGAAAGGGCAACCGTTTTCCAACTCAGCACGACGAGGACGATAGCGAGAAATCAGAGAATGAAGAACAAAGGACGACAAACGGGGACAATGAGGAGGTACAGGCGACTATGAGGGCTCAAATCGAAGACCTCACTAACCAATTGGCTAAATCGCGTCTCTACAACAGGCGTCGGCGTCAAACTCCACCCGGCAGGAGGAAGACGAAGACAAAGACGACTACGGTTATGGATCTGCAATCCCTTTTACGGAGCGCCAAGCGCAGGGACGTCGACCACCTGGGCAAGCTCATGCTAATCGGTGGGAGAGCAGGTTCAAACTGGATATTCCAGAATTTTCAGGGGGGATGCAACCTGAGGAGTTTCTAGATTGGGTAGCGGCAATTGAAGAAATTCTTGACTTCAAGAGGGTTCCTGAAGACAGACGGGTTTCTTTGGTCGCTACCAAATTTTGGGGTAGAGCTGCAGCATGGTGGCAGCAATTGAAGCAAACAAGAGCGCGGCAAGGCAAATTGAAGATCACTAGTTGGGAGAAACTAATGAAGAAGATGCGACCCGCCTTTTTGCCCCACAATTACCTTCGACTACGTATCAAAGGCTCCAAAATTTGAACCAAGGTTTGAAGTTTGTAGATGAATATACGGAGGAGTTTCATAAATTATTGGCTCGAGTTGATCTATCGGAGTCGGATGAACAGTTGGTGTCGCGATACATTGGAGGCTTATGGACACAAATTCAAGACACGATAAATCTTTTTGATCCTATAAATATTTCATCAGCCCATCAAAGGGCTTTGTTGGTTGAGAAAACGTTGGCATGGGGTTCCATGGGTGTATTTGGACGTGGAGGAGTAGGGGGCTACAACCGGTCGAGAGGTTCCTTCCAAAACCAGGGATCTACCCCATCAAACGGTCCAAACAAAGGAGCCACTACTGCAGGACAGCCTAGTCGAACCAGAGCAACTACCGGTCTCAAATGTTTCAGATGTGGTGAACCGGGTCATCGGATAGCGGATTGTCGCAGGGGGGAGAAATATGGCAAGGGTCTTCTTGTCGACTTAGGGGCGCTTTTGAAGATCAAGGCGACGGAAAGGAACAAGAAACAGAATTTGATGAAGACAGAGGGGCTGAGGAAGAATTTGTTAGTGGAGAGGCCGAGACCGACCCCATGTTTATGGTGAGGAGGGTGTGCTTCACTCCTCGGAAAGCGGAAGATGAGAATGATCAACGTCACAATCTTTTCCACTCACGGTGTACGATCGAGGGCAAAGTATGTCAACTTGTCATCGACTTGAGCAATTGTGAGAACGTCGTGGCGGAGGAAGTGGTAGACAAATTGGCCTTAGAGACGGAGAAACATCCCAATCCCTACCGGTTGGAGTGGCTTAAGAAAGGCAATGAGGTAATAGTTTCTAAACGCTGCCTTGTATCATTTTCTATTGGGAGTAGATATAAGGATAAAATGTGGTGTGATATCGTGGCAATGGATGCTTGTCACTTGTTGTTGGGGAGACCGTGGCAGTATGACCGAGGGGCACACCATGATGGGAGTAAGAATACCTATAGTTTTATGTTCGATAGAGTGAGAATAACCCTATTGCCAAATGGGGGAAATAGCTCCAAACCCACCAAGGAGGCGGGTCACTCTCAATCCCTCTTGGCACGACGAGAATTTATCACCGAAATGTTGCTGTCAAAAGTGGTATATGTGTTGGTGTGTAAGGATAGCTGCAAGGGTGAAGAAGTACCGAATGAGGTTAAGGGGTTGATGGGGGAGTTTGCGGATGTGTTTCTGATTGACCTAGTGCCGGGGTCAAGTTTGCCTAATCGACCACACTACCGCATGAGCCCCAAGGAGCATGAGGAGTTAAGGCGTCAAGTGGAGGGGCTGCTAGCCAAAGGGCATGTTCGGGAGAGTTTGAGTCCTTGTGCAGTACTGGCATTGCTCACACCCAAAAAGGATGGTACATGGAGGATGTGCGTGGACAACCGAGCCATCAACAAGATCACAGTGAGGTACAGATTTCCTATCCCTCAATTAGATGACTTGTTGGATCAATTGAGTGGGGCTAGAATTTTCTCAAAGCTGGATTTATGGAGTGGGTACCATCAGATTCGGGTACAGCCCGAGGATGAGTGGAAGACTGCGTTTAAAACACGGGAGGGACTTTATGAGTGGTTGGTGATGCCATTTGGGCTTTCTAACACCCCTAGCACTTTCATGAGGGTGATGAATCAAGCCTTTCGCCCATTTATTGGCAAGTTCGTGGTAGTGTACTTTGATGACATCCTTATCTACAGCTCCAACCAAGAGAAGCATCTTCAACACGTGTAGGAGGTACTTGGGGTGCTCTGGAAGGAAAAATTTTATGCTTCACCTGCCAAGTGCTCCTTCTTGAAGGACTCGGTCCTTTTTCTTGGTTATGTGGTATCGAAGGATGGATTGGTGGTAGATGAATCCAAGGTAGCAGCTGTGAAGGATTGGCCCATACCCACTACATTACATAACGTTAGAAGCTTCCATGGGTTGGTGTCATTTTATAGGCGTTTCATTCATAATTTCAGCACTATTATGGCGCCTATCACAGAATGCATGAAAGCAGGGAAATTTTCGTGGAGCGAAGCTACAACGGAGGCGTTCGAGCTGATCAAGCTTAAGTTAACAACGGCCCCATTGCTTGTGCTACCAGATTTTGAAGTTCCCTGCCGTGTTTCGTTTGAACTGAGGAACGAACAGAGATTGGCTCTGTTCGTTCTGCATTAGATTGGTCGATTGTTCTGTGGGCTTCTTCTTCATTTCGTCACCTTGCTGCTAGTTCTCCATCCAATTGCTTTGGCTGCTCTCGCTGCATTTACGCTCGGGTGCCTTTTGCTCATTGCTCCGTGCAGTTCTATTTCTTGCTCTTTCAATCCGGTAGATTTTTTCTTTTCCGCTGAATCATGGGAGACAACAATTTGGTAATCTCAATCAAGTGAAATGGGAAACCAGTGGCATTCTTTAGCAAAAAGTTGAGTGGTTCAAGGCTCAACTATAGCACCTATGATATGGAGTTTTATGCATTGGTACAATCATTGAGGCATTGGAGTTCTTACCTAGCCTACAATGATTTTATCTTGTACTCGGACCGTGAGGCATTGAAGCACCCCAACAGTCAAGATAAATTGTCTTCTCGACATGTGAAGTGGGCTGCATATGTCCAACAATTCTCTTTCACTGTCAAGCACAAAGACAGAGCATTGAACAGGGTGGCCGACGCCCTCAGCCAAAAGTCGTCACTTTTGGTCACGATGACAAATGAGGTACTTGGCTTTGACTTTATCAAAGAATTGTTACACACTGACTCGTTTTTTGACCCTATTGTGGATGAAGCAGCTGAGGGATCACGGAGTGATTATGGGGTGTATAATGGGTTCCTTTTCAAAGGACACCAACTATGTATTCCAGACTGCTATTTGTGGCTTAAAATCATCCAAGAACACCATAATGAAGGCCACATGGGGAGAGACAAAACAGTCCTTTTAGTGACGGAGCATTTCTTTTGGCCAACCCTGTGGAAAGAGGTAGACAAATTTGTGCGGTGCTGTAGAGTGTGCCAAGTTTCAAAAGGGGGAGCAACTAATGCAGGGTTGTACATGTCCCTACCTATCCCGAAAGGTCCATGGACGAATGTGAGCATGGACTTTGTATTAGGCCTACCTCGAACCAAAAAAGGTAACAATTCCATCTTTGTGGTTGTTGATCGATTTTCTAAGATGGTTCATTTCATTGCATGTAAGAAGACCGCCGATGCTGTGAATGTGGCTCAATTGTATTTTCATGAGGTCTATCGACTACATGGCCTGCCCTTATCCATAGTCTCCGACCGCGACGCGCGATTCCTTAGCCACTTTTAGCGATGCTTGTGGCAATTATCGCACACTAAGCTAGATTTTAGTAGTGCATATCATCCTCAGACGGACGGCCAAACAGAAGTGGTCAATCGATCCTTGGGGGCATTACTGCGGAGTTTGGTGGGAGAGAACCTCAAGTCATGGGACTTACAACTGTACCAAGCAGAGTTCTCCTACAATTGGTCAATTAATCAAAGCATGGGTCTTAGCCCATTTACTATCATTTATGGTGGTAACCCGCGCACACCGTTGGACCTAGCACCTCTTCTTGATTTGAAACGAACAAATACTACAGCGAAGGATCTCATTGCACACGTCAAGGAGGGCCACAAATTGACAATCAAGAACCTCCAAGAATCGACAGCGAAGTATAAAGCGGCGGCGGATAAGAAACGACGTCCGTTGGAATTCGAAGAAGGTGATTTTGTGTGGGCAATCCTAACTAAAGATCGTTTTCCCAGCGGTGAGTACAACAAACTGGCGGCACATAAGATCGGCCCTGTTGAGATTGTGAAGAAGATCAACGCCAATGCATATCAGCTGAAATTGCCTAGCCATATCAAAACAGCAGATGTTTTTAACATCAAACATCTTGTACCATTCATAGACGATTCTTTAGAAGAGGATACGAATTCGAGGGCGAATTCTCTCCAACCTGGGGAGGATGATGTAGACCGAGATGCTTGGGACTACATGAGGAAGAAAGGGAGAGATGTTGAAGTGGAACCAAGGAGGATGACGACACGCTCCTAGACCTAGGAGCAGGAGAGGACGAGCGAAGTCTACAGCGATTACGATCGTAGAGTGACTTGCGATCGTTCATAGAACTTGTGCCAATAGTCCCACAGCTACTGATGAAGTGAACGATGGCGGCGAACAATCGCATGATCGTTCACAGAAGTGGCATCTAACGCCTGGAAGCTACTAAGGAAGCGACTGTTGGCAGGGTTCGTGCGCCCTGGTCATTCGCCCAGCTGCGAACGATCACCCCCTGTGTTGCGATCGTTTGCTCACAGGACCTATGTTATGTTTTATGCATTTTCTATTATTAGACAGCCTTAGTAATTTATTTTATGTGTTTTAGGGTTTAGGGTTCTTTATTCCGCACTTCTTTAGTCTTAGGCCTATATATACATGTTTATAGCCTCCAAAGAAGACAATTCTTGATTATTGATTTCCTAGTTTACTTAATAAGACTTCTCCAATTGAGAATTCTTTTATATTTTCCTTTGATTCACAGATAGACTCTGTTTATTAGAGAAGAGTTCTTAGATTCTTGATAGACTTGAGATCCAAGATCTATTTATCCCTCTTCTTGTGTTGTTTTCTTTGCTTCCGTATGTTTTAGGCTGCATCAAAGATTGTGAGCAATGTGCATCAATTGCTCATCTGGGAAGGTTTCATAAATAGGAGTGGCATCCTCAATATAATCCACTATCAATCTAGATAGATGATCCGCCACTACATTTTCAAACCCCTTCTTGTCCCTGATCTCTATGTCGAACTCCTGTAGTAACAAAATCCATTGGATCAAGTGAGATTTAGCATCTTTTTTTGAAAAAAGATACTTCAATGCTGCACGATCCAAATAGATGATGATTTTAGATCCTAACAAATAGGATCTAAACTTGTCCAGTGCAAAAACGATTGCCAACAACTCTTTTTCAGTGGTCGAGTAGTTAAGTTGTGCATCGTTCAGAGTTCTACTCACATAGTAGATCACATAGGGAAGTTTGTCAACTTGCTGCCCCAACACAGCTCCAACAGCATAATCTGACACGTCACACATAATTTCAAAGGGGACACCCCAATTGGGTGGCTGAATAATGGGTGTGGACGTCAGAATCTTCTTCAGAGGCCCGAATGCTTTCATACACTCTTCATCAAATACAAACAGGGTCTCCTTTGCCAATAATTTGCACAAGGGCCTAGCGATCTTGCTAAAGTCTTGGATAAATCGCCTATAAAAACCTGCATGGCCCAAGAAAGAGCGGATATCCTTCACCGTACGTAGGGGTGGAAGGTTGGAAATCAGGTCCACCTTCACTTTGTCAACCTCGATTCCCTGGTGAGATATGACGTGCCCCAGTACAATTCCTTGCTTTACCATAAAATGACACTTTTCCCAATTAAGCACCAAGCTCTTTTCCTTGCACTTCACTAGAACCAAAGTGAGACGGTACAAACATTCGTTGAAAGATGAACCGAAGATAGAAAAATTGTCCATGAAAATCTCAAGGAAACATTCTACCATGTCAAAAAAGATACTGATCATGCACCGTTGAAAAGTGGCGGGTGCATTGCATAACCCAAAGGGCATACGATGGAAGGTGAACATCCCAAAAGGACAGGTGAATGTCGTCTTCTCCTGATCTTTGAGATCCACAGGGACTTGGTTATATGTAGAATAACCATCCAAGAAACAATAATAATCATACCCAGCTAACCGCTCCACCATTTGATCAATAAATGGGAGCGGAAAATGGTCCTTCCTGGTGGCAGCATTCAATTTACGGTATTCAATGCAAACTCTCCATCCAGACTGAATACGAGTTGGCACTAACTCATCATCCTTATTCTTCACTACCATCAATCATGCACACTTGGGCACAACATAAATTGGGCTCACCCACTTGCTGTCCAAGATAGGATAAATGATCCCTGCATGCAACAATTTAATTACTTCGGTTCTCACAACCTATTGCATAGTTGGGTTGAGCCTTCTCTACAGCTCCCTCGATGGTTTGGTGTTCTCCTCTAGATGTATTTTATGCATCACCAACGAGGGGCTGATTCCCTTTATGTCCTCAATAGTCCAGCCAATAGCTTCCTTGTTCTCTCTGAAAACATCCAACAATTTCTTCTCTTAATCATCAACCAAGTCTAAAGCTATAATCACAGGCAAGGACTCTGCTGGACCTAGGAACTTATACTTAAGATTTTATGGTAAAAGCTTAAGTTCCTTCTTAGGGGGATCAAGTACTGCTGCCTCCTTCTCACTGCCCACCAGAGGAGCAGTCACCAAAAGTGCATCTGCTTGCTCAATTAATTTATCCAAATCTAGGTCCTCTCCAAACTGAGCAAAGCATGCCTCCAGGGGGTCCTCTATGCTTGATTCTTCAATAAATTCATCAATAATTTCCTCAATCAAGCATACTTGGTGCATTTGGTCATAATCCAATGGTTGTTTTCTAATTTGAAAAATATTTAACTCCACCATCATATTTCCAAAGTTAATTTTCATTACCCCCGACCTACAATTGATTAGGGCATTTGCCGTAGCTAAAAATGGTCAGCCTAAAATCACAGGTATCTCACTACCTATGATCTCTACTAGTTCAGTGTCCAGCACAATAAAATCCAAGGGGAAATAAAATTTGTCCACTATCAATACATCCTTAACTATTCCCTGTGGAATCTTCACAAACCTGTCAGGGAGTTGCAATGTCAAGGATGTGAGCTTCAGCTCTCCTAGCCCTAACTGCAAATAGACTGAGTAGGGCAACAAATTCACACTTGCTCCCAAATCTAAAAGTGCCCTCTCAATCTGACTGAATCCAATCATGCAAGTAATTGTAGGACATCTATGGTCCTTGTACTTAAGAGGTAACTTGCATTGCAGGATAGCACTAGCTTGCTCGGTCATGAATGCCTTCTTCGAAACATTCGTCTTCCTCTTCACTATAATCAAGTCCTTCAAGAACTTGGCATATGAAGGTATTTGCTGGATGGCGTCAAAACATGGGATATTAATTTGGACTTGTTTGAAAACCTCCAGAATTTCCTCTAACTTCCCTCCTTTCTTGGGCGCTTGTAATCTTTCAGGATAAGATGCTTTAGGTACAAACGACCTAGGAGGTTCCTTAATAACTGGGGTGACTATAGATGGCTCAGCATCTCCTTCCTTCTGGTTGTCACCCTCTTCACCTTTTTGATCTTCTTTCTCAGCATGGTCTGCTTCTAGGTCAGCATGGTCTACTTCTGGGCCCACCATTTGATTGTCCACTTGTTTTTCAGACCTCAAAGTGACAATTGCCTGCACATGCTCCTGATTTGAAGAATTTTCGATACTGCATGCCTTAGGGTTGTTCACTGATTGGCTGGGGAGCTTTCCTTTATCTCTCTCACCAAGTTGATTTGACAACTATCCCATCTGCATCTCCAACTTAGAGATTGCCTGGGTGTTCACCATGGTGGAATTTCTCACGTCATTGATTGATTGACCAATCATTTTCATGAAGTCCCTCATGGTATCTTCCAATGACTATGTCGATGGCGCTGGGGCTTGATAAGATGATGACGCTGGCTGAGCCGAGCGTCCATGATTTTGATATGTCGAAGGAAATCCTGAAGGATATTGATTTTGAGCATGTGGAGCTCCTCCTTGATTTGTGGGTTGATTCTTCTTCCAAGAGAAATTAAGGTGGTTCCTCCACCATGGATTATATGTCTCAGAATATGGCCCACTATATTGCTTTCAAAAATTGTTGAAAGTGTTCACTTGTTCCATCTCAGAAAATACTGTCATAGATGGACAATTATGTACTTGCTGCACGGGACTAGCACAAATGGAACAACTTTCAACTGCAAATGTGTTGGCAGCATTGATGGGCTATCCTACACTGAGAGCATCAAGTCTCTTGCAAATTGCATCCATCCTTAAGCTCAACTCTATTTTGCCTTTTAACTTATGGATGCCTCCTTTCTTAGGGTTTCGGGCAAATTTATCTCGACAACTCGTAAAATCCCACTATTGTGAGTTGACGGCCAATTTGTCCAAAGCTTTATAAGCTAAATCTCCCGTTAAGTTCAAAAATGCCCCCCCATTCATCGACTCTATAATGCTACGATTGGGCTGAGACAACCCTTGGTAGAAGAATTGCACGAGTCGCCACTTTTCATAACCATGAGGAGGGCATCTGATCAGCAAATCCCTGAAACGCCCCCAACTCTCAAAGAATTTCTCATCCTCATCTTGAGTAAAGGAACTGATCTCCTTTCTTGCCTCATTTACTCTGGACATTGGGAAAAACTTGTTGTAGAACTTACTCAACAAGCTCTCCCAAAAGGTAATAGACCCAGGTGCATTGGAATCCAACCACTCCGTGGCTCTATCATGAAGGGAGAAAGGAAAAAGTCTAAGTTGGATAGATTCCTCGGAGAAATTTTGGAACTTGGTTGTGGCACATATATTTTTTAATTTCTTCACATGTGCATATGGTTTTTCATGATCTAAGCCATAAAATGACGGTGAAAGTTGGATGACGTGTGGCTTTAGATCATAATGGGTTACATTAGTCTATGGCAACCCTATACACGAATGGGAACTAGTCACAACTAGTGCGAATAATTCTTGGAGTGACATAGTGAAATCCACGTAATATGCTCATCTTTGCTCCCCGTTCCCAGCTCTTGCATCTTGGTACTCTTCTTGCTCCTCTGGATTTGCATTCCTCGGCATGTCCTCCATCTCTACGTGTGCTTTAAGGGATCTCCTAAGATTCCTCTCTAAGTCGGGATCTGAAGGTGTTAACTCTAAATTTAAGGATCACCGACCATGCATGCACTAATTAAGAAATTAAACTAAACAACTATAAAAAACAGCAAACTAAGCAAGCAAGTATGAACAAAAACAGCAAAATAAGGACCACAAAAACAAATAAAAGATCAATATGTAAAAACTAAATGAATTTAAATACTAAGTTTAAAGATAAACTTCTAAACAATAAACTATAAGCAATAAAAACTAAGCAATTTTAAACAAATATTAACACATGCAGAAAACACAAAAAGCAAAGTAAAAATAAAACAAACTAGCTTAGACAATTAAAAAGTAAAAAAAATATAACAATTAAACAACTAACTATTTAATTAACTAAACTACTAATTAAACAATTGCAAACTAATTAAACATTTAAAAACAAAAATAAACTAACCACAACTAATCAACAGCAGATAACAAATAAAAGCAAGCAGAATATATCAACAAATTAAGGAAAAACTAATTATTAAAGCAAAAATAAACAACTGAACACATACTGCCTCAAGTCTGTTGATGTGGCAAGTAGCGCTTGAGCGCAAGAAAATGGGATCGATCACAAGCAACTCAATATAGCAATCTCTGCAAGTGCACTCGATTACACCTCTGTTGCGATTAGGCGTATCACTGCATTGCTGTTTAATCAGTAAGGCGCACTACCACGCACTGCATACTAAGCGAGCACAGGTACACGAACATGATGGAATAGGCTCAAGTGCACTCGATCGCAACAAGGATGCGATCGATCGCACTATCACTGACTGATTTTTCAAAAACTTGTAAACTATAAAAAACCACCAAACACTAACCTAAAAACTAACAAAAATAAACTAAATACAAAAAAATAAACAAAGAACATAATTGAAATTGTAGAAATGAAATACTAGTAGAAAAATAAAATTAACCTAAAAATAAAATCAATTTCAACAAATCAAACGGTTCCCCGGCAACGGCGCCAAAATTTGGTGTACCAAAAATAGTACTCGCAATAGCACAAACCATTGTTCGTATTGCGTTTACGCAAGTACATGTTCGTATCCGCAAGGAACCGTGCATGTTTAAAATCAACTTTAATTTTAGACTAACGTTATCTTAACCTAGTTCCAAGTTGTGTGATTGTGTTTAACATAAAGGTAAACTAGATAAAATTGCTGTAAAATAAACAAAGAAGGTAACTAAAGCTAAAGAATCCACCTCACCCAACTAAAGTATACACGTTAAAACATTAAATTCACTCTCCGTCTATCGAATTCGCTCAATGCTTACCCTATAGTCATTAGTGAAGCTAGTCGAACCATACAATGTGTTTACCGTATAAAGACTCACGACGGATGTTGGTTTGAGATCAAGTCATCCACTGTATCATTGATCATAGTGGATACCTCGTCTTGACCAACCATCCGACATACTTCTAGATTGGAACACAAAGACCATTGGACGTCGGCACATCACAAACGACTATCAATGTGACTTTGTCACTAAATCAAATTGAAACGACTAAGCGGTATGTAAATGACAAAAATTTAAAGAACATAATGGAAAACATGCGTAAATTAGAGGGGAGGCTTCATCTTCAACCTTAGTTGAAGATTAGCCTCCCATATTAAAGAGAGACGAAATAGAACAACAACTAAACATTAAATAAAGGGAAAATGTAAATGGTGACTTTTAGAGTGTTTTAGCATAGCCAACTAGTGGCCTCTGCTGTGGGAATGCACTCAGAAAATGTAACACCCAAAAATATTACACAAGGGTCTTATTTATAGACAACTAAGGTGTTGCCAGGTCATAAGGACGCACTCAATCGCAAGCAATGCACTCAAGCGCAAGCATGTATGCAATCGATCATAGAAGGCGCACTTGATCGCACGTAACTGCTCAGCAATCCCACAGCGCATCAAGTGAAGCGATAGCGGCTAGGGCAACGTATGAGATGCGAGTCTACGTGGAGTGCGCTCGCTTGGGCTCGAGCGCACTGGCAGGGGCTAGAACTTCACTTGTTGCCTTTTTTTCACCATTTTAACCATGTGTTGAATGCAAGGACCTATAACACCATAAAACACTTAAACAAGCAAAAACATTAGATAATAACAAGGCTAAGGGCTTAACAAACATAAATTAAGTGGTCCAAATAAGCACTATTTGGCACTCATCAAATATTTTGGCACTTATCAGGGGGCGTAAATGGATGTGAGAGGTTGAAGATAAGAGGGGTATTTATAGGTGAGAGAAAGCAGAGGGCACTACCAACTATTCTGAAATGTAGTGGACGTTCGTATTATTGGGGCATACATCTGATATCGTTTACACAGCAATCCAAAGTACGACCAGGTATTATTCAATAAGTTTTTCAAAAGCAGCGTACATTCGTGTTGTTGTACCCAAGGTGTTACCAATGACGTGATCAAGACTTCAAAGTTTTCAAGTTCAAATTTTCAAATTTGTAGGACCTTCAGGACAAGGTCCATTTTAAGGGGAATGGTCGAAATGTTAGGGGTCTAATAATAGAGGTACTTTAGGATTAAAATACCTTAGGATAATACGTTATCTTTATAGATAACATTAGATTAGGGATTTAGATTTAAATATTAAAGATAAGTGTTATCATTAGAGTAGTTTTATTTTACTTAGTCTTTTATTTTCACTATGCATTTGTAGTTGTCTATTTAAAGACATAAAACTCATTCATAAATAATTAGAAAAATTAATCCTAAACCTTGAGTTTGAAAAAGGTTTTTAGGTTTCCTCAAAATCTAAAAGGTCTAGATTCCCTTAGGATTTAAGGTCTAGGTTCCTTCAGGACCTAAAATCTATCTCATTGCATATTCACATAGCACATGAACTCAACAACAACAAACAACAACCTTCTTTTTAAAAATAAAAAAACTAATGGCACTGCACCAACCTATCCCTTTCTCAGTTTCTCTTTCTCTCCCTCTTGTTTTTTTTTTTTCAACCTTTTATTCTCCTTTGAGTCTTTTGGTTATGCCTTTTCATATGTTTGAGAGAGAAAGTGAGTGTCTTTTGCGAAGGCCAGACTCACCACACGATTTTGGGCTTCAGTTCACAGTTCACCAAAGAATCAAATTCAAAGATAAAGAGTTGTAGTCTTGCAGATGTACACTGGCAAAAAAAACAAACAAGCTTCAATCTTCCAAGCTTTGCTTTTTCATCAAATGAATGATGGATCTAGAGAGATCCACGCAGTGCAGCGCACACTTTTGTTCTAAGAGTGTGATCGGTGCCAAATATTGATATTTGAGCTCCCTTAACTTATGTTTGTTAGACTCTTAGTTTTGTTAATATCTAATGTTTTGTGTCGTTTTAGTGTTTTATGGTATTGCAGGTCATTGCATTCATACCACGACTACAAAGGGTGAAATTGACTTGAAGAGAATTTTGGAGTTTCTGCCAGTGCGCTCGAGCGCACTTGGTACAATTGAGCGCACTGCATTCAAACCCAAGGGGCAAGATCGATCACACTCCATGTAGATCCACATCTCACGCATTGCCCTAGCCGCCATCACTTCACCTGATGAGTCGTGGGGATTTTTGAGCAGTTACGAGCGTTCGATTGTGACCCCTACGATCGAACGCATACATTCTTGTGCTCAAGCGCAATGGCTGCGTCGAGCGCATCCCTGTGACCTGGCAGCATATCAGTTTTCTATAAATAAGACACTTGTGTAAAATTTTAGGACAATGTTTTCATGGGTGCTTTCTGAGAGTTTTTGCCTCTGTTTGGCATTCTCTGCCCATTTTAATTGTCACCTTTATTTACTTGTTTTAATTTAATGTCTTGTTTTGATTTGTTCTTGTCTCCCTTTTACATGGGAGGCTAAATCCTCAACTAAGGTTGAAGATGAAGCCTCACCATTGATTTTTATGCTTGTTATTCACATTAAGCTTATTTAATTCTATCTTTAATATAGCTTTATCATTTCTATTTGGTTTAGTGACAAAACCAAGTATGATTGTGCCATAGTTGTTTATTCTTAGTTTTTCATCCGATGGATACATTCCATCCTTCGATTTACGATCATTTATCCATTGTAGTTTGTGTTAAGTCACATTCACTTTGGATCCTTTGGCCTAAATCGTTTATGGTTTGTCTTTTGTCAAAGGGATGGATTCTTTGAATCCTTCGATAGGCGCAATAGATTAAGTTTTGATTCAATCAATAGACAGAATAAGTAGCTTAGTGTTTTTAATTAGCATTTCTGATTTGGTGAGGTGGAGTCCTTAACTTTAGTGGTTCTTTTGTTCATTTAACTGCAAGTAAATTAGTTTATATTTCCTTTGTTACACAAACACCCACTTGGAGCTAGGTTAAAATAATACTAGTTTAGATTTAAAATTGATTTGTAAACAATCACGGTTCTCTCTGTGGAAACAAACACGTACTTGCACAAACACTATACGAACTTCGATTCGTTCTATTACGAGTACTAAATTTGGTACGATCAGAATGTAAAAATGAAGAGAGAGGTGAGAAGGTGAATTTAAGATATTAACTTATGCGAGTTAAAGGGCTTAAATGTATAACATTCAACACTTATCATGCACACCACCAAACTTCTTTCAAATGATCAAACAAAGCAATGCCACCTTCTCTACTTCCTTCATACCTACTTTTCTCACTTAGCAACCAACAAACTAAATAATACCAACTACATTGTTTGTGTGGGCTAGTTCCGCCAAATCCTGAAAACTAATGGCCTACATAGAATTGTTGAATGCCCTCCCAAGCCTCCCTTAATACATTCCTTCTTCTGACAATAAATCTGTAGACAAGGATCATGCAACCCTCAACCTAGAGTTTGTTTTATGTGAGAAAAATAACCAATTTATAGTCGCACCAAATTTGGTACTCGCAATAGAACGAATCGTGATTCGTATAGCATTGTGCAAGTACAAGATCATATCCACAGAGAACCGTGATTGTTTAAAAACCAATTTTTACTTCTAGGTTAACATTATCTTAACCTAGCTCCGAATGTGTGTTTGTGATTAACAGGAATGTAAACTAATTAAAATGAACTTGTAAAATAAACAAAAGGTAACCAAAGTTGAAAAATCCACCTTCCCCACTAAACACACACAATAAACTCTACAATTATTATTCCGCCTATCGAGTTAGCATTTTGCTTAACCTATAGTTGTCTTTGAGGCTAATCGAACCGTCAAAACATTTACCATATAAAGAGTCACGGCGGATGTTAGTTTAAGCTCAAGTCATCCACTGTATCATTGATCATAATGGATGCCTCGTCTCATCTCAACCATCCGACATACCTTCGAATTGAAACGTGATGACGTTGGACATAGATGCAACAAAAACTACTATCAAATGAGATTGTCACATAACCCATAATGAAATGATTAAGCATAAAATAAAGACGGAATGAAATGACTGTAAAGTAAATGTGCATAAATTAGAGTGGAGGCTTCATCTTCAACCTTAGTTGAAGATTAGCCTCCCATAGAATGGAAAGACAAAATGTAAGTGCTAGAAAGCATTAAATAAAATAACAAGAGTGGTTAACATTTAGAACAAATGTGCAAAGCTAAACAGTGGTCTCTACAGCAAGAAGGTGCTCAAAAAACATAACATAAATTTTACACTAAAGGTCCTATTTATAGAAAACTAAGGTGCTACCAGGTCGAAGGGTTGTACTCGATCGCAGGCGGCGTGCTCGAGCGCACTGGTGTATATGGTCGATCGTGGAGGCTGCGTTCGAACGCAAATAACCGCTTCAGGAGCTTCCACAGCGCAAGGGGAAAGCGATGGAATCATAGGGCCGGCTAGGGCAACCGCATGAGATGCGGGCTGACTAGGCTTGCGCTCGATCGTGGGCACTGGGCTTGAGCGCATTGTGCTCAATCACTCTTCCTGCGCTCGAGTGTAGTGGCAGGGAGCATACTTCTCTTCTTTTGCCCTTTTTCACTCTTTCTGCCAAGGTTTCACTGTAAGGACCTGCAACACCAAAAGACACTAAAACAAACTAAAATGTTAGATAATAACACGGCTAAAGGCTTAACAAACATAAATAAAGGGGTTCGATTAAGCACTAAACAGCACTCATCAATTTATATTTAGCTGGTTCATTTTTACCTTGTCTCATGAAAAGGTGATTTTCATTGTCTATGATCTAGATACCTCAAGGCAAGTGTGGATTGCATTAGCAAATTGATATGCTTCTTCATCTCGATCCCAACAACTCCACCATCTCTACTGCCTTCTCTATTACCAACATTTCTCATTTAGTAGCCAACAAATTAAATGATACCAACTACATTGTCTATGTGTGCTAGTTCCATCCAATCCTAAAAACTAATGGAGTCACTAATGGAGAGTAGTTCCGTCCAACTACTCTCCGTTTTTTCTCTTAAGACCCTTCAATGGAGTCACTCTCATATTTCTCAAAAACCACTTCAATGTACATATTTGGTTGCTGAAGACATTAATCGAGGGGCTTTTGAGATGGCAGGGAAAGCAACTGACCAAGCTGGACTATTTTTCATCAAGACCTTTTGTTACCTTATCTGATGCAATGGCTTGATTCAACTTTGTTCTATATGGTTGATGAATGTTTGAATTAGATTGATGAGATAGATGCTTGTTCTCAACAGTGTTCCAACACTGAATGTGATAAGTGGTGAAACTCTAATGCGACTTAGAGCATGACGAGCTTCTAAGGCTTGAAAAGTCCATTTCAGAAAATGATGGGTCGTTTGGCAAAATCCTTTGGAAGAGCTTTTGAGGTTTCAAATGCTCAAACCCACGTTTGAGCCAAAGCTAAATATTGAGGCTTCTCCTCAATTACACTTCAGGAAGAAAGGTGCGTTGTTGTTTTGTGGTTAATGAAATATATGCACAGACAAATATACCCTAACGAATTTCACATAATAACAACCCATACCCATATAAAATCATCTCATCCCAAACCTTCAATTTGTCCTTCTTGTTGCCGCAGTTGGATTTGCTCCAGAGCGAGGGAGATCAAGCAGAAATTGAAACTCGTTGCAGGTGGGCTATAGCTATGTTCGATTTTGTTTTTTCTCATCTATTTTTTTTCAATAAAACACATATCTTGACATTTATTACAGAATACATATAGGAAAAATATAGATAAACATAGAATAATATAGAGAATAGAAGGGAAGAAGATAAAAGAGAGATAACTGAGTTTGAGACAGTGATAGAAGGGTTTTAGGCACAGGTTTGAGAACAGTGAAGATCTAACCAGTTGCTTGCCATCAAGAAGGTTTCCTGCAAAGGAAATCAAAGGTGAAGCTTGAATTTACCCTGCAGAAGTTGGAAAGAAGACGTTCCCCTGCTCCCATAGTCTGCTTACAGAGGAATAGAAAGGAATGCTCTAGAAAGGGATGAATATCCTTCCAAAACCAAAAAAAAAAAAAAAAAGAAAGGGATGAATATCCGGTGCCCCCACGTGGGTTCTTTCTACCCATAGAAGCTTGGAAATCCCATAAAGCTACAATTTTTTTTTTCAAAAAAAAGCCCCACTTGCTTTACTTACACAATTTTCCCATGGGTTCTCTAGCCACGTGTTCTATCTACCCATAGAAGCTTGGAAATCTCACCAAGCTACAATTTTTAAAACAAAAAAAAAAAAAGCCCCACTTGCTTTACTTACACAATTTTCCCACATGGGTTCTCTGCCCAAAAAATTACTCTCTCTGCATAATTACCAACCTTAGGCTAGGCATGTGTTGGAGTACGGAGTGAGTGCAATTTTTTTTTTTTTTGTAAAAACTTGATACCATTATGTTATGGAGTGCAATTTATAGTGAGTGCATTGATATCATTGGAGTACGGAGTCAGTACAATTTACAGTATTTACTATTTACTGTCATATGACATTTGTTATAGCATCTTGTGGTGAGTACATCATAGGGTTTTCCTTTGTGTTAATTTACATAAGGATGCTGACACACTCACACAACTTCATTGGAAAACAATTAGTTCACGTGAATTATTTAATGTTTTTCTTGTTGTAGAAACTTGATACCATTATTTTTTGTTGTTGCCTTTTTGTTTGATGTTTGATGGACATGCATATTATTCATGTAAATATAAATTTTTGCATTCTATCAGTTGATCACTTGAAACAAATTTTTAATCGTTAATAGTGTTTAACATACTTTTTTATTTATAATTTTATCAGCTTATTTATTGTATGACAAATATGAGTAAAAAAAGTCAAAGCAATGTTGCTGCTACTGCAAATACTCAGATGAAGAAAGTAGTTTGGACTGAAAAAATGATAGAAGATTATCTTGACATATGTATTACTGAGATTAATGTTAGTAACCACCCAGGAACACATTTCAATAAAACAGGATGGAAAAATGTAATAGATAAATTTAATGAGAAAACTGGAAAACAATATTGTTATAAACAACTAAAGAACAAGTGGGATAGTTTGAAAAAAGAGTGGAACATTTGGAAGAGATTGATAGACAAGGAGACTAGCCTTGGATGGGATCCGGTAAAAAAGACAATTGATGCGCCCGATGATTGGTGGGAAAAAAAACTGCAGGTACTATATTTGTACTTATTTGTTTTTGTTTAAATGATTAAAAAAATGTTTATTATTGATTTTTTTATATACCTAAGTATAGTAAGTTCCAAAAGCAACCAAGTTTCGTACAACAGGTTTGGCTTATACTATGAAGGTAGAAATATTGTTTAGAGATATAACTGCCACCAGGGAGGGATCTTGGACACCATCCATAGGGTTGGTTCCTAATGATATTAGTGTCATAGATGATGTAGATGTAATGTTTGATGAAGATGACAATGTTGTAGAAGGTTTAGATATTTTGGATGATGAACCAAATCTCAATACACGTTGCATTGATGATATTCCTGCTAATTTAGATACGCGGGATAAAAGAAATAAGAAGTTTGGTCTTGCGGTTCAATGTAAGAAAAGAAATAAAGGAGTTCAAATCGTTAGTCAACATCTAAGTCGTATTTGTGATTTAATAGAAAGTAAGAATATAGTGACATCTAAGAGCTATGATAAACCTGGATGTAATATTAAAGAGGTTATGGATGTTGTTCGGGGGATTGCTGAAAGAGAAAATGACATTGGCATCCCTAAGTTTGCAACAGAGGTATTTCTTAAGAGATCACATAGAGAGATGTTTGTGACTATTAAAGAGCCATGGTTGCATATTGACTTTATCAAGCGAATGGGAAATAGATAAATTAACCGTCGTAACATGGAATAATGTTGTTATTTTTTAATGTTGTTTTGTTATGAACCATTTGAAAAGCTATAAGGATTTATTTGAATATTATTTTTTTATCTCTTTTTCTTATTTTTATGGGTGATTATATATTTATTTTGTGTTTATTTTTTTATTTGTTTTCATTACAGACATGGACAATAGTGATTATAACACTCAGGATAATACAAGTGATTGTGATTGTGGTGAAGAGAAAAATGGAAATGAAAATGACATTTTTATTCTAGCAACTGTAGTAATAGAATTTGTTGAGAACTATTATATGCCATATATTGCAAAGGAACCTTGTAGGACCTCTTCTCAAATAGGTTATAAATGGGTTAAGGAGATTTTACAAGATAATCCTGTTAGGTGCAAACAAAATTTCAGAATGGAAATACACGTATTCATTTACTTGTGTAAAGAGTTGAATGAAAGATATCATTTGACAGGTACTAGAAATTAACTGTTGAAGAGTTGGTGGCTATATTTTTGAGTACTTTAGGCCATGGGTTTGGGAATAGAATAGTGCAAGAAAGGGTTCAACATTCAGGAGAAATGATTAGTAGACATTTTACTCGTGTTTTAATGGTTGTTCTAGAATGGCGATTGACATTATTGATAGGGAGTTTAGGGATGTTCCAAACAAAATTCGTGATGATGAGCGGTATTGGCCATACTTCAAAGATTGTATTGGAGCCATTGATGGAACCCATATGCCAATTAAAATTTCTCCATCAAAATAAATACCATATATTAGTCGAAAAGTGACTCCTACTCAAAATGTTATAGCTATTTGTAATTTTTGTATGTGTTTCACCTTTGTTTGGGCTGGATGGGAAGGTACTGCACATGATACACATATTTTTTTGGAAGCTATTTGAAAGGAAGAATTATGATTTCCACACCCACATAGAGATTTGTATTTAATAAAAATAACAATTATGATTTATAGATGAAAAAAAATAAACTTTTCAATATTTTTTTTTAGAGTTATTTGTATATTTTTTTAAGGAAAATATTGCTTGGTAGACGTAGGATATCCTCATATGAACAGATACATGGGGCCATACAAAGGGGAGCAGTATCATCTACCAGACTTTCGTCGCGGAAGCCAATCGAGGGGTATGCATGAAATTTTTAATCATGCACATTCATCACTTAGATGCACTATTGAAAGAACATTTGGAGTTTGGAAAAATAAGTGGAAGTTATTGCATTACATGCCGAATTTTCTTTATGATAAACAAGTGAAAATCATGGTGGCATCTATGGCTCTTCATAACTTCATTAGGAAGCATGCAATAAATGATGCTGAGTTCCAACCATATGATGATGATGAGGATTTACTACCTACTGATAGTATAGGCGATGACGAAGCACAAGATGAGTCAAGCATATAACAATCAGAGACGTCCAATGAAAATTCTATGAACATTGAGCGTGATCATACTGCCAATCTACTTATGATCTGTTAATTTTATTTTTTTTAATGTTGTTTTGTTATAAACTATTTAAAATGTTGCAAGGATCTCCTTAAATGTTGTTATTTTTTATGTGTTAAATACTTTGAAATGTTTTAGTGTTAAAAAATGTGTTAAATACTTTGAAGTGTTAAATACTTAAAAAAAAAAAAAAAAAAAAAATGATTGACATTACTTTTTATTACATATAAGTACAAAAGAAAGAAATTTTATGTTTTGTTACATAAACCATTAGAAAAATGATTTTACTTGTGAAAGCTAACATTAACCATTTTTATATAAAAAGGTTGGCATAAAATGAAAAATAAAATAAAAAAGGACAAATAAAATCATTACCAACCTTAGGCAATTATTGGAAAATATGTAATAATTTCATGTAAAATGACATATATTTGGTGTCATATAATGATTTTTTTTTGTCAGCCTATACTAAAAAAAATCATTACATGTCATTTATTGTCATTTTTGCATTGAAAAACATTTTTTTAGTTTTGTTATCAAACATTAGTAACATAAAAAAAGCAATTAGAACATGTAGTTACCAAACATGTAAACAGCTTTTCAATAACAGCACTTTTACCTAAAGCTTATAGACAAAAGCTCTGTATCCAAAAGCTCTATTTGCCACCGCAATCCCAATCGGGCTCTTACTCCCATTTGAATACAAGAGCTTCATACTCTATTATTTCTTGACCAAATTTCACATTAAGCTCAAATTTTTCAAGGTTTATATAATTAGTCTCATAAGCCACGATTTTTAGTAGACCATGAGGCTATTATTTTGTGGTCTTTGAGAGTAACTTTATCTTTCTATGCCTTGATTTTTTAACCTCTCATTTGATTCCATTAAACCACACAAATCAAAACGGTAGAAGACAAATGAATCATTTGTTAGGTTTTTACCCATAATTTTGTAAACTAAAATTGATTGTAATTTTTCTTCTATAGCGGATATTTACTTTTAAAGTGTTTTTCAAAAAATTTCTACTATATTACCAAAATTGTTGTACCTTATTGCTTTAATTTTGGTGATTGTTATTGTGGTTTGGATATTTTTTTGTTGGTTGTGATTATTTGCAAACGCATATTCACCCTCCTCTAAGATTAATTTAGGGTTATTGGACCTTTTTCACAACCAATAAGATAGTTTTTGGTTCTTAATATAATTTCCTTCCACATTATAAACAAGGTCCTATATGATCCTATTATTCTACCTCAGATAGTAGTTTTCAATATCAACCAATCACTTGATCCACCAAGTTTGGTGTGTAATATTTAATGAAAGAAATAATTGGTGGTTTGCAATTGGCATCACCATAATGGTTTTGATGTTTCTAATGAGAGTATCCACTTGTACATATATTATAAACAAAGTCAATCATAAAAATAGACAATAATTTGTTGCTTTTGTTGTTAGTGGAAGGAAGCAAGCTCCCACCATCTTCGAAATTAGTGGGATCAAGTCTCTTTTATAATGAACAAAAATCTGAGATTAATTATTAGAAAAAGACATTTGGGCCCATAAATGGAAGGAGGGTTGTTATGATGTTAACAGTTCACTAGTTTGAAGTGGAGGTCCCTAAGAAGTAGTTCAATATTCTCATTTGAGTGCAATAGCCTCATGCTCTATTATTCAACGATCCTCAAGAGGTAGTTCAATCGGCTAAAACCACCCTAATGAAGCGAAGGTTACTAGTTTGAATTATCCTTCCCCTCTTGTGCATACATATATAAAATAAAATAAAATAAAAGTTCACCGGTTTGGTTGGATTTTGCGTTATTTATTGACTGTATATAACCTACTTTTTAATTAATGTATGTTTTAGTTTCAGCTTGCTAGGGCAGCTCAGTTGGCTAGATCGTGTGGCTGTTAACCACAAGGTCGAAGGTTCAAGCCCTTCCTCTAGCGATTTATTTTGTTGCATTCTGCTTTTTCAGCTTTTATTTGCTTCTGTTTTCTTCTTTTTCAATTCATTATGCATGAGATAAAAAAGACATTAAATAATCTAATTTAATATCCTTTCTGTTTTTGCCTCTTTTAACATGTCTTCTGCCGATCCTTTTTGTCCTTTGCTCTGTCTTCAAATTTATCAAACTGCAGTTCATTTATTTTTCAATTAATATTCATTCTCCCTAAGATAAAATGGATGGCTTAGTTTCTTTTATGTTCTTTGTTTTCTACCCCTTTATTCATTCCATCTATTTCCGTTTATCAAATTGCAATTCATTTGTATTTCAACTCATATCTCATTTCCAATTTTTTTATTTATTTAAATTTAGGAAAAACTACATTTACCCATCACCTCAATCTACCACTCAATCTGTTATATCCCCCAATCTCTCAATTTAGTTAACAAACATGCCCTACGATATTAGATTTGCAATGTCTTCCTTTAAGCAGTAAATTGGTATGGTACATTAACCAAATTGAAAAATTAAGGACATTACAAATATGATGGTAGTTAAAAGGAGAAAAATGTCCCCTTAAATTTACTACCCATGATATAAATTTATTTATTTTTTTTCTATTTAATATGGAGAAGGGGAGTCTCTGGGTTGAGATGATGACTGAGATTACCTTCTTAAAACAAATTGCACTCACAAGTTCATGAGAAGACATTTTCTTCTATGTTTTGGAAACTCTTCTAATCATTTTCTTCAAGTAGATTTTCGTTCTATGGTTTTAATTATAGCAATGAAAACAACATAAACTCAGGCAAAAATTAGAAGAGCTATTACTAGTATCACCCAGTATAAGGGTGAACCATTCCATGAGACGTGGGAAAGGCTTAAGGACTTGCTTAGATCATGTCCACACCATGTTTTCCCCAAATGGCAACTAGTGCAGAGTTTCTATGATGGTCTGACTGAGTCTAGTAGGAGTATGGTAGATGCATCCTGTGGAGGGACATTTATGCTAAAAAGTGAAGATGAAGCATGGGCTATATTTGAAAATCTGAGTAACAACTCTCGCCAACAAGCTTCTAACAGATGGAGAGCACCCGCACCTAAAACACCAAAGACTGAGAGTCTTCTTGAAGCTGGGCACTCTTCAGACATGGTCACCCAAGTAGTTAATGCTATCACCAAGAAGCCGGATCAATTGATAACTGCTGGCTTTGCTCCTAATGCTGCTCTCATAAGCACCCAACCTAAACCATGCTCATTATGTTCTAGTACTATGCATCAGGTAAATAATTGTCCTACTGTTGGAAATTATATTGATGTTTCTAATGAGCAGGTCAATGCAGCTTTCTCCAGACCGGGTAATGATCCATACTCCAACACTTACAACCCAGGGTGGAGAAATCATCCCAATTTCTCCTGGAAGAGTCCAAATGCAGAAAACTCAACCACAGGGCAGTACAATCAAGCTCAATCTAGCAGGCAGCCCTATCAACCATCTTCAACATACCAGCCTCCACAGCAGCAATACTAGGCTACGCCACCAGCTCCTCGGTCAGATTCAAACTTTGAAGATCAGATACTCAAAATGATGAGTGATATGTCCGACAGAATGGTAGGTGAGGTAAACGGCACGGTTGGCAAGATGACCAACATGGTAGGCGAAATAAACAACAGGGTGGGTGACTTGACTCAGACAGTAAATTTGCACTCTCAGTCAATTGCCAAGCTAGAGGCTCAGGTCGGACAAATAGCTAACACCCTCAACAAAAGAGGGAAGAAAGGAAGCTTCCAAGTTAGCCGGTCATAAATCCTAAGGGACTATACATGGTAGAAGAAAGCACTTCTCATCTGGAGCAAGTTCAAGCTATTACCACATTGCGAAGTGGAAGATCGATAGACAATCATGTGGAAGAAAAGAAGAAGGAGCAACTTGAGGCCCCACAGACTATGCATTAGGACAGGGGCAAACAAGTAAGCATTGAGGCATCTACACCATCCGCCTCCACTTCGGAGAAACCCACTAGAGCCTATGCCCCTTACTTCAAGTACTCCCCCACTTGATGACAACCCCACAGGGGACATATTTCATGCAGAGGTTAATGAAGTGGACTTCAACCAATTCGGGACAAACATCTAGAGTATTGCCATGGTGAATCTCAAGGCCCTTCAGCTGAAAGAAGAAATTTTGGGATATTAAGAGGAATCTTCCTCCTTGTGGAATGCTACATGATTATAAAGAAGAAGGGATGGAAGAGTTTGATTGGACTTCTGAAGGATTGAGGTAAGATCTTTTGGAACTCGGACTTGAATTGAGAAATACTTCTTAGGTTTAAGCATGGGCCTTGTGCACTTCAACCTCACTCCACCAGGGTACATGATCTCCATCCAGGTTTATTTTTTTTCCATTGTTGTTTCATTCTTTGATTATAATTTTTTTTACAACAATGTATTGCACTTGATTGTTTCTTGGTTGGAGTATCAACTTCTTTCTCAGGAAATGTGTTTTTGGATACAAGTTTGGGGGTATGATATGCCCACATCTGCTCATTCAGGTACTCCTATACCCTTGACCTTATTTTTTAGTTCTGTACATACATTGGGGACAATGTATGATTCAAGTTTGGGGGTATGGGAGACACATTTACACACTTTGTCTCGTTTTTGAAAAAAAAAATGCATGTTTATGTTGTCTTAAAATTTGGGTTGACCTGAAAAAATTGTGATTTGATTTTATCAATGAGCTTAAATTTTGAACACATGATCTGATGATAGAATTCTTGAGTTTTGTTACTTACTTTAGATAGTTGAGAATTCACATGTTTGATCTGCTCTAACACAAGCACATTAACACATGATTTGTGGGGTATGACATGTGGTCTTAATGTGTATGTCTTTATGTTTTCGGTGACAATGATGACTTATTGGTTGGATACATTGGCATGAAAAAATAAAAAATAAAAATAAAAAGATCATTGATAAGATTTTCACTGAGTAACTAAACTTCTTGCCTCATAAAGCATTGAGTGTTCACATCAAAAGGTGGAGAAATTTGATTTGGTTAAAAATAAAAGAATGGCTAAGTTTAGTTTCGTAGCCTTTTTGACTCGAGTTAGTAAGTCTTTAGGGGTGTCTTTACACTTAATGCCCTAAAACCATATGGTTTAGGAGTCATTGACTCAACACTCATTACATGGGTCAATTAGAAAGCTTAAGATAACTAAGCATTACAGAGCCTAATAATATAAGGTGAATAAGAGAAAATTATGCCATTATTGTTCATTCTGATGAGAATTCCAGTAAAGCTTGAAATATTGAGACTTCACACATTAAAATTATTTGGAAGCTTCATAATCTTGTGTTAATTCACTTTTCACTGCTTCAAACTTATGATGCCTTGGTCTGCCTTTTGTAAGTGATTAGACTTTAAAATTTCAATTCATTGTGAAGATGGCATTTATCCTTTTAAGCTTGCTAATGAATGAAAATCACTGTTTTGAGTGACACTTTAATTTCTGGTTAACATGAATTGTGCATAATGTTTGTGGGTACCATTCCTGGAAAACCCTCACGAGACTACACTCGTCCTCTAGGGAGTTCCTAGGGGTTTAAAAGACTTGTTGCATACGCTAAATGTAATCGTACATCCCACGAAAGATGAATTTATCTTTTTTGTTTTTCAGTTTATTTTTTGTTTTGTATTGCTAAGGGACTAGCAATATGTAAGTTTGGGGGTGTGATAAGTACTGAATGTTGCACATTCAAGCCCCTTAACTCACATATTTTAATTCCTAAGCATTGTTATTTGTTTGATTTTGTGTTGTTTTTGTGTTTTAAGGTATTTAATAAAGATACAAGAAAAACTATTGATTTTGGGCTTAAAGTGCAATTTGAGAAGACCTAGAATATATGATTAAGCTTAACCAATCATAATAGAGGACATATATGATGTGGTTACGTTTAATCAAATCAAGGAAATGATAAAATCGGAATTTTCCCAATTGGAGTCAAAATCGGATCGGATAGAATTTCAGATTCTGAACATGTCTCTGTATTTTGGTCATAACGTTCAGCTCAAATATCGGATTAAGATGATTTTAGCGGCATTGGAAAGCTAATTCAAAATTCTACAAATCATTCTGAAATAGGATTTTCCTAAATCGGACTCCCACTATGCCAAAATCGCCCCGCAAGAGGAGGCAAATCTAGACGAATCCTATTCCGATTTGTACATGGATTGCTTCCTAATTTGACTAGGAGATTGAAATCCGAATTTTCTAGGTTTCCTAGGGCTTTTAGGGCTTGTTTTCTCCCTATAAATAAGCTTCTAAGCTTCAAGAGAAAGGGTACTTAGTTTTAGATAGAAATTATTTCTTGGAGGCTTAGCGGAGTCATGAGCGGCTAACCCCTTCGTGGGGTGTTGATGTAACCCTATCCTAACACAATGGTTTGATTGTATTTAATTTTCAGATTTTCAATTTATGTATGTTGATTATATAACTGTGAGAATTGCTACAATTGAATTATGTTCTTAATTATTAAATGCAATTGTTTTTAAATTCCAAAATCAATATTTGTGAAATTCTTATCTTGTCTTAGAAAATATTTTACTTTTATTGAACTCAAGTCATTCTTATTTTTTATGATTATAGGGATGATGGTTATATAATGTGTTTAATTGACAATGATCAATAGGATTAAGATAGGCCATGCCTAGGAAAGACAGGTCGTACTACACCCTAGTTTAGTCTAATTTAGGTAGACGATCCGTGCCAACTAAAGATGGGTTATGCTATTTCATTAATTATATGTATCTTGTTATAGAGTTTTATAATTTATGCCTAGGAAAGACAAATCGTGCCGCATCTTAGAGGTTAGGTGGACAAACCGTGCCAACCGAAGATAGATTATCGTTACTTTTTAATAAGATAGTTTTTTGTTTAATTATAACATGTATAAAATGAATTTCTGGAATTGAATCTGATTAACCATTGTTGTGCGGATAGAGGTGAAGTCAATACTCTACTCTCTCTCTCATACCTTACTTCTCTTTTATGCACCTTAGTTTTAAGGAAATCAAATCAAATCTCTTTTTAATTAAGTTAAATTTCATCTTTCGAATTTAATAACGAAACCTCCTACGGTCCTTGAGGAACACCCTCTCTATAGTCGTATCCTACAAAGATTTGTTTTATTACGAGTGGTTATTTTATTATTGATATTTTTGGTAACAAAAATACCACATCACTCCCTAAATGGAATATAGTAATGCAGGGATGAAAGAAGCCCAAACATTTATCTAAAAGGGAGCCCAAATAGATACTTGGCCCACGGGCAACTGCTGGGATTCATGGCAAAATATCCCATTATTACAACATTTTAATCTGCAAATTGATTTCCCATTTATCTGGTAAAAAGCCAGGAGGAGCGTATATCAATACTTGCCCCTCCATGAATACCACTTCAGCTTCAACTGATACCACAAAGGAGGAATACCCAGGACCCCTCGCGACAACCTTGGATCAAACACATCAAACTGTACCCGGCTCAGGGAGTCCAAGAGAACTTGTGCGGGAAAAGCCTGCAGAAGCACTGGGCGAGCTTCAGCTGGCACTGTTCCTGCTAGTTCACGAGCCTTCTGTAAATGAAAATTAGCAACCGATGCCATTTCAAAGACTGCATCACACAGGCGCTCACGAGAGTCCAGACAGACCTCTGATCGACCTCCCTCTTTCACCAGCAACCCATGATTGGCGGCCACTTTAGCGGGTATGTAAGAAAAATGATGGGTACGACTAGCATGGTATGGCAGTGACTTAAGCAGCAAAAGGAGGCCACTTGCTTTACCAATGTGAGATGCCGCATGATCAGCTGCAGTGGACCTGATACCACCAGCTTGAAGTGTCATGTACAGAATAGTTGATACAGTATCCTCACCATATTTCTCTAACTCTTCAATTGTTTCAGGAATATCAGTAACCTCTCTTCTCGCATCGTTGATCCGAGCTTCAACAGACCGTTTAAGCCATGCCTTGCTAATTTTATTGTCAGAGATCACTGATGATAGGGCCTGCGCTGTGGGGTGCTCAATTAGCTTTTTAGCATACATTTTGTCTATAGCTTCCTGCCACCAGACAAGGCGCATGAGACCGATCCTGGGATCAGAAGCAACATCCATGGCTCTTGCGGTTTCAACATTAAAGGCACGGAGGGCAAAAGCAGGCTTCCGCATGTGAGGGGGAAGTTCAAGGAGGCAGAGGTAGTGATGGTAATCATAACTTCGCACTTGTTGTACACAGTAGGAGAAAGCTGACCTTAAGCTACTAGATGCAGAAGCACCATTCATCAAATCCCCGCAGTAGTTCCTCCTGCAGACACATAACTACATCGGTAATAATACTACACAGAACACTGAAAATAAGAAAACTGAACATCCACTCTGTTGCCTCAGTGTTCCTTGTTGGTAAAGCATATATTGAGGGGGGAAAATGAAGAATCAATCTATCCATTTGGGAAATCTTTCTTAGGAACCGATCCTGCTTTTGTTGGCTTAATCTTCCAGCTTGTCCTATAAATGCAGCATCAAATTTGTTTGTCTTTTTCTTTTCTAATAACTTACAAGCTAACAGAAGCTATAAAGTAGGAGAAAAATCAATGATGCAAAATGGAGATCAGAAAATATATAACTTCTAGAATCCATTTAATATTGTCATTTAAAGTTTTCCATACAGCATTTAAAGGTTTCTATCAAGCTAGAGGGAGTGTGAAACAAAACGATTTGTCTCTCAAACCCTCTTTGTGCTGTTTCACAGTTTCAAATTGAATGTTGGTTTAACATCTCAATGCTCCCAACATCCCTTGAAATTTTGTTCATTCTCCATTAGTTGTCTATCAAGTAAGAAACTGCTGCAGAGGTTTAAGTTTTAAGACCTATTATTTTTGTTGGCAGAATTTTTTATATTTTAAACTGATGGATAGGATTCAGACAAAGGACAGTAGTGGCTCCTTCTACACATGGTCAGCCGCTTATACTTCTTTTGTAGTCAGCCTCTTTTGTCTCCAATACAGAGCAATAATCATGGCTTAAAAACATAGAATCCAGCTGAACAAACAGTACCATTTACGGGAAGAAACAAGTTGGGCTGAGCTTCAGCATCCATCCAGCCAATACACCATATATTATACCTACTTACACCATTTCCCATAAATCTGTCGAGCAACAAAAATCATCTTCATGATACCAAAGATGCCAGTTCAGTGTATTACTGGGCAGGATTTCAACAGTCTATAGAAGTGCTTCGGGCTGATCACATCATATGAGAATTAGGACATGGAGTTGGCCCAAGATGCCTACGAGCATAAAATCATCCCTAAACAATAGTACCTAAATAAACATCATCTATAGCATCCGAAAAACCCACTAGAGCTCGCATCATTGAAATCCTAGCCAACACAATGTGGCTGATAACTTAACCTTTCAAGCAGACTCACCAAAGATTCCGCTACTCATCTTCCTTAACCAGCAGGTTTGGCCATTAACTGAAACATACAGATAGTGGTATGCCCACGAAGGCACTAGCCTATTCGGACCACTCGGTACTTTGTTTAGGAATAAAGTAGATGACCCAAAAAAAGAGGTTTTATTGATTTACACATACAATCATATATACGAAGTTGGCAACTCTACTTAGATAGGAGTGTCAAGTTAGAAATTAAGAAACAACTTTGGTGATTTTGAGAAACTCGTCAATTTACGCATCATAACGGCAAAGCATAGCTCCAAGTTCATGGATCTTTTTATCTTCTAGCTAAAGCAGTTTCGTTATTCATAAGTTTTCAACGAATAGAGACAATAGAAGTAGTGGGATGATTCCATACAGCAAAGAGAAACGTGAGTGAAGTCTACCTATAGCCGATATATAAGAGCTGGATCATAACAGGCAAATGCTATTGGTACAACATTGATTCCAAAACTTTGGGCAGGCAATACTTCATTACCAGAAATTCAAACACTAGTTAATTAGTTCATCATTATCTAAAACCTGGACAAATGGGTTAACTGCAACGAGCTCGAGGAGACTAATGTGCCATGCGATGAACCTTCTTAAAACTTAATTCACATTTTATCAAAATGGGTTTCTGATTGTTCAGAAAAATACTTGTCACAAGATTAATACACTAGTAGAAGCGCAAGCAACGGCTGTAATTAAGAAAAGAAAAAGAAGCAAAGTCCTTAGGGGAATTTTGTCAAACAGGTGAAGAGCATGCCAATAGACTTTTCAGACATACACAACCACTGCACAAGGCATTTTTCGAAGTCACAGTCCAAGAACCCGAGTATAATAAATTAAATCAAAGTGAATACATCGTGTAATGGAAGATGACACATTAGATCTTCTAAGAGAATACTGAAATGGAAGTTTACCACGGGAGAGAGGAGTTTCGTAGCTGAGAAAGCGATAGGTCCAGCTGAAACACCTTCCCTAAGCAGAGACGTCACCGCCAAAATTAAGAGACAGAGAGAGAGAAGAGGAGGGGTGAGCAAACCAAGAGTACCACAGGGAGTAATGCCAGGCGCAAGGGAAAGATCCGGTCGAAATCCGGAGTTGCCTACGTGGCTGTGGTTAAATCAACTGCAGTTAAGATTTTTTTATTATTATCATTTTTTTTTTTTTTTGATGCACATAAGCAGGAGGGAGTGATTCGAATCATGACATCTCGCCTATAAAGCGTGGTTCACAGCCGATTGAACTACCTCTTGGGAACTATTATTATCATTTTTAAAGAAAAGATATAGACCCACTCTCTCTCCCCCCTTCAGCCCTCTCTCTCTCCTCATGAAAGCATCTCAAAACAATTTCTCTCCCCAAAACCATTAACTCATCTCTCTTCCTCACCCACTCCTTCGGCTTCCGGCGATACCCACACCAACCCAGATCGGAATCGCCATCCTAGGACGACGACCAACAGTGCCGCCGCCAACCGTCCGATGTTTCTCTCTCCGCCTCCCTCGACCCTCCAGAACCCAAACGGATTTGCTAATGAAATCACCGGCGATGCCCACCCACCATGGCACCAGTTTGGACAGGTTTGTATAATTGTTTACATATAAATATTAGAATTTTCATTATTTCTGATTTATTTGCATAAATGGGTTGGCTTTGGTTTTTGTTTTGATTTGGGTTTGGATATGTTTGTTTATCTACAATTGGTGTTGTTTTGTTTGATTTCGAAAATGAGTAAGAATTTTAGGGCCTCCGCCTACCACCGGCACCGAGCGCACCAGCGCTCCCAACCCACACCATGCCGTACACCCGAGACCCAAAGAAGTCTTTTATTTCAAAAGGGTCATTTGGTTTTTTTTTTTTTTTTTGGTTCAAAGTAGGAAATAAATTCTTTCAAAGTAAGTTCCTTTTTTTTCTTTTTTCTTTTTCTTTTTTTTCGTTCTTTCCCTTTGGTAAATTAAGGTTTGGAAAATTATTTATATGAAATTTACGAATTTGTTTTGTAGATAAACAAATTTACGGTTTTATTTTGTTGTAAATCTCACTCTCTGCGCTCATTTTCTGTTTTTATTTAGCTTATCTTGTTAAATTTTCAAGGTTTTTGGTGTTCCTTTAACTGAATGGGTGAAGTTTGGAATTTTTGGATATTTTGGACCTGTTTGGGAGTGCGATTTTAAAAATTATGTTTTTAAAAATTGTGTTTTTGAAATCGCCACTTTTTAAAATCGCACAGGCGTTTGGTAAAACAGGCTAAAAAGTACTTTTTTTATCAATCGAGTGTTTGGATAAAATTAGCATATAATTACGATTTCATACCAAATAGGTAAATATTGCATTTTAAGTGAAATCGTGATTTTAGTTTAAATTTGCACTTTTCCAAATAAGCATCATCTAGTCAGCTTATTGAAATCACAGATTTTTTCACAATTTTAAAATTTGTGTTTTCAAAATCGCAATCCCAAACACTCCAAAATTGCGATTTGGTTTAAAAACGCAGATTATTTTTTTGAAAACGCACTCCCAAACGGACCCTTTTTCTATTAACCGAATGGAGGGAGGGAAGATTCTTGCTAATGCATATGAAATAGTTATCAACTCATTTCCTACTCATTTGTTGTAGATTGGTTCAATCCTGAAGTTGTTTGAAGATAGGCAGTGGTGGTGAAGCTTGAGAATTTGTGGATTACTTCCAAACTTCCAAAAGAGGAGAGAATGCAACAAATTCATGTGTAATAACTTAATGATAAATAAAATTTGTAGTGGAACAAAGGTCAAGACTTAATTCAAAGTTTTGCAGTAACTTAATCTTTGAAAATGTTTTGTTGCTGTGTTGAGAATGCTCAACGAAAAAATCCCATGCATTCTGTTGTGATGTTGAATATTGTGATTCAAGTGGGAAGAATGTAATCTATCTATTAAGGAAATATGCTATTTTTGTAACTCTATTAAGGAATCGGATCCCTCTATTAAGGAGGTCATTTGTTTTTGCTTCCTCATGTATCTTTCAATTTGTAGCCCTTTCTTGTAAATAATCGATTTGTGTTAATAAAATGATGTTAAGAATTGAGCCTTTTTTGTGTAATTGAGCCTTTTATGTGGTGGAATTTTGGATGGCTTGCATGAACACTCAAGGCTAAGTCAATGATTTATACTTTTTGTGCACCCGACTGATATATTTTGGTTCCCTCGAGTCCATCTACTATACACAACTCATTTGGTCACCTCAATTATAGGCACTCTCGTTAGGTATTTACTCAACACAACTCATTTGAAAACATTTGCATCATTGGATTACCCAAATCGGCTATAAAATGGAAGTTTCCACGATTACATTTCTTTCGTTTTGTCCAAAGAGAAGTACTCATTACTTTCCAGAATTACACGACAAAATGCAAGCTTCTCTATGAAGTTCTCTATAGCATTACTTCCCTCGGCACTTGACTATTCCGCACGAAAGCTAATTTCGCTGCAATCCTCTATTTCACTACATATTTTGCATGAAAGCTAATTTCACTGCAGTCCTCTATTTCACTACATATTTTGCACTGCTCCTCTGCACAAACCCTAGACCTTCCCCCTGCATGTTTTGGAAAATATTCATGACAATGACACTCATATCCACATAACGCAATATCCTTGCATATTTCCACACCAAACATCAGCCCTGGCAACACACCAAACATCAGATGAATCTAATAAGCTCTTACAAATAATAGAAAATTGCATCAGATTGCAAATTACAAATAATAGGCTCAACCCAAAATTCATCATTCAAAAAATCAAAATCAAAATCAAAATCAACACAAAATCTCCTTTCAACGCTCTTTTGAATACTTCTGAGAAATTCAAAAGAAAATTTACACCATTTTCTTTCTAAAGGCAATAAATTTTCTCACAAATATTTCATCAAACACATGGGTAGCTTGACATTCACAACAAGCTACACCTAGAATAAAACACAGACAAATTCGAGAATGTTAACAAACAAAACCAGCCACACCCAAAAAGGAATCAAAAATTTCTCCAGCATCCAAGAGAAGCCCAAAAATTTCTTTTGCATTCATTTGGCCATCACAAAATCGCCCACCTAATAACAAACTACAGCCAAAATCAATACCCACTCACAAAACCCTATACCAAAACAAATCCCTTTTTTGTTCTCAACCCAAATCACTCAAGAAAGAAAGAGAGTTAGCTAATATCACTCAAAAATCTCAACAACAAAAAACCAGCAGTTCCCGAGCCTTCGATTCCACAAACGAAGGCAATAAATTTTTTCTGGAGATCTCACAAAGAATTCATAAATTCCATGCAAGAAATATCAAAGAAAAATCTTCACCCCATTGGGCCAAGACAGAATAAAGCAACCCAAAAGAAAAATCCTCACGTCATTTCAAACACCAAACTTGTATCAACTGAGGTTATGCAGGTAGAACAAATATTCATGAGTGAGTATAGCCATGGAATAAAAATAAAATTCAATGCAGAAAAATTAACCCAGCCCCCAAACTTGCCTATTCAATGCAGAAGCAAAGACCCAAGGTTTTCCAAGAATTCACGAACAGCAGAAAAAAAAAAAAAAAAAAAAACACCACCAACTCAAGCTTTTCTAGGCAAACCAACACAGAAATATTAACCAACCAAAAATGAACCCAAGATTTTTGTTATGCCGCAGAAAAATTAACCAACCAACAAAAAAATGGTATGAGAACCTAGATGAGAGAACCCAAAAAACCTACAGAATCAAATTAAAAAAAGACCTGTGCGTGGGTACCGGGCTCGGTACTTTCGCGGATCGGAAGGCATGGAGAGAGAGAGTCTTCGCCGGAGCGAGGGAGGGAGAGTAAACCCGCCTTCTTCTCCGGTGGCTGGAACCCTTGCACCAGAGTGAGAAAGATGGTGAGCGACGGAGGTCGACGGTGGCCGGAGTGAGAGAGATGGTGAGAGAAAGAGAGGGTCTGAGAGAGAGGGCGAGAGGGAGAAAAGGGAGAGCGAGAGAGAGAGAGGGGGGGGTGGGAAGTGTGAGCCGAAAGAGGAGAGAGAGAAGAGTAGAACGCGTTTGGGTAAGTGAGAGGAAAAAATAATTTAAAAAAAAAATAGTGGTTGGGTGGAAAAATAAAAAAATATGCTAACTGGGGTTGCCTTAACCCCAGCCACGTAGGCAACTCCGGACCTCTACAGGAAGCTCAGAAAAGAATTTGGTTTGCTATTAGGATTCTGGGAACATTAACGTCCGGCTCACAAAATAGCTAAAATTTAGTTTAAATAAATTATTTTTAATTTCAATTTTAGTTTTTTTTTTCTTCAAATCTTACAACATTTCCCTTCTCTTTAAATATTTTTTCTCCAATAAATTATATAGAAGTTTGATACGATCATAACACAAACTCAACTCATGTCAACTTTCTCCTACATGTCATTAAAAAAAATTGAATTTTAAACCAAATGAAGTGTCTTTTTTCTCAAATTTTTTGGAAAAGACGATTTAATTGGCTTAAAATTTAATTTTTTTTTTAATGACACTTATTAGGAGAGGGAGTTGACCATAAGTTGGATATGTGTTGTGACCTTAACATTTTCCAACTATATTTGTTTATCATAAAGTTAATATTTTTTTTCTAACAGTCATATTTTTTATATTTTTATTTGATAAAAATAAAAATAATAAAAAATAAATAAAAAAGTTGTCCATAAAATAGCTTGGCCATAAGAAAAGGAGTAAGGAAGTTCCCATTTTTTATAAAACTTGGCACACTAAAAAAAATGTTGAATTTGAAAAACGAAAATCACAGGAAAAACTTTGTTGAAATATATATAAAATATAAAATAGTAAAATAAGAAATATTGTGAGTTCATTTTTGAGGTTATGTTCTACATTAAGAAAATATATATAAAAAAAAAAAAGTGTTTAATATACCTAAGTGGACATGAGCCCATTAGTTTAGACTTTTGGGTTGTAGTTATATTCAATTATGTATATTAATGTACTTTTGGTAAAAACTTCATAACCGCTTTAATCTCCCAACAAATGATATTAGAGTTATGATTAGTTTCTTGGGACGGGTGTTTGAACTTGTCGGGTTAAGTGTAGTGACCCAAATTATTAACTAGGTATAAGTAGCTTAGTTGGGGGAGTTAATTTGGACTTTGGGTCATTAAGGATACTAGAGGAGTAATTTGGACTTTTGGGCGAACGTACGTTGTTGTCTATAGTACGGATGTACGATGGAGGATCACTGGACACACGCTCTACAAACCATATAGGCAGATGTACGTAGGACCACCAAACATATGCTACTTTTTGGAATACCCTCTAGTTAATACCTGAACGTACGAGGCAGCCTTTGAACCGTTGGGCAATAAAACCACCGGACGTACACCCCTTGGTCAGATGTCTGTACGTCTGCTGCTTTTTGGGCCTACAAATACCCCATACCCTCTTTGTGAGGCAGAACTCTTGCGGTTTTGTTTTGAGAAGGTAACGTTCAATCCTTAGCTTTAATACGTTGTTATACTGCTCAAATTATGTTTAGTTGTAGTTGCTAACTTAGATACGCTTTGAATTTCGTTTGGGTTAGCATTTTTGTTGGCTTAGCATTATTATGTTGCATGGAGGTTGTAATCTAGGATAAGAGGTTTTATGGTGTTTCTAGTAGCCCTAAGAGTCGAAGAATAGGTGGACAATAAAGAGAAAATGAGGTTCTTCCTGAAAACCCTTAGAGCGGACGTACGATATCGTGACCGGAGGTACGGCTAGTCGTGACATTTGGATGTATGGCCCTGAGCCTGGACGTACAGTCAATGTGTGACAGGGAAACCCTATTTTCACCAACCGTCCCATAGCTCCTGTTTTCCTTACTTTAGAGTTGTTTTAGTGGAATTATGACTAATAGAAAGTTTTTCACAAATTTGGAGAACACGGATCTTTCAGAGTATTCAAAGACGCTTTTCAAATATTCATTGTTATTTTCCATGCATTGCATGTCTATTTTGTATATCGAGAAAACATGCATATTTTATAACTCTTACAGTTTATACTTATTGCACATAAACTCTGACATTTTGAAAAAAATGTTGTGCTGAACATGTTAACTAAATGAGACTTGTAAAATGACATGCATGTAAAATACAGACAATTTGTATAACATGGTACACTGGTACGTACAGTAATAATGGCCATGAGCTTACTATACATTTTAGTTTTATGATCAAATATGTGTGTTATATGAGGGCTTTGGATCCATTGGTTTCGTGATCACGGTGCAACCATATTCAATGATTCGGTCCCTATAGGACAGACGTCTGATCGGTGTCAAATATTGTATATTTAACTCCCTTTAACTTATGTTTGTTAAGCTCTTAGCTTTGTTAATTTCTAATATTTTGGTTAGTTTTGGTGTGTTAGTGTTTTGCAGGTTGTTAAGTTGCATTTGGGGCTAATGCCATTAACTCTGGGGCTTAAAACAGTTCGGGGAGCTTTGGCGACAAAATTGAGTCGAGCGATGATTCGCACCCGACGACTTCCACCGAAATGGCTATATCTTGAGTTGTATAACTCCAATTGGGGTGATCTTGGTGTCTTTGGAAAGCTATCTCGAAGATCTACAAAATCACATTTCACAAGTTTTGGCCAATTCTGAAGTATGTGCGCTCGAACGCACGTTTTTGCGTTGAACGCAATTATGCCCATCTGATGCAGAAATTCTTGCACGAGTGCACTTATCTAACCTGGCAGCGCTGAAACCGTAAATTTAGCCTATAAATACCCCCTATTTCTTTTGTAAATGAGTAGGGACGCTTGGAGGCCACTTGGAGGCACCTTTGGGAGCTAGGACTCCCCTGTTTGGGCATTTTGAGCTCCTCTAAACGTCACTCTTTGTATAGTTTAATTAATATTTAATGCTTTTAGTTTTAATTTAGTCTCTTATTTCCCTCACTATGGATTTATTTATATATATTCATGTTTAGTTTACATTTTCTGTCATTTAATTTAACGTTTGTTCGATTCAATCACAATCTCGTGACAAGATTGTGATTGATTGTTTATGGATTGTTTATCGTCCAATATGCGTTGTGATTTATCCGGGTTACATCGGATAGTTTAAGCGAGTCCAATATCCGTTGTCGTCAATGACACATCGGATGATTCGATCTCGGCTCAACATCCGTTGTGACCAATTATGGGTTAATACATCGCATGATTCGACTAGATTTTGTAAAGGCAAAAGAACATGCTTCGAGCTAGGCCGTACGACGGGTGTGTGGACTATCGTGAGAATGAGACATACATTTTAGCCTAATTGTTTGATGGATGTATGGATTTGCATGCTTATATGTTGATTAAATTGTGGTGAGGTAGATTAAGGACCTTAGCATTTTTATTTATTTATTTTAATGCATTTTAATTAGGTTTAATTTTCTGCATACCATGTGTTTGATATTGGGACTAGGTTAAGATATTATTAGTTTAGGCAATTTAAATTGGTTTTTAACGAAACACGATTATCTGTGGGATCGACCTTGCACTTGCACACCCGCTACACTACTTAACGACTCGTGCAATTGGCGAGTACAATTAAATTTGTGCAACAAATTTTGGCGTCGTTGCCGGGGAATCGGTGTTTTGTTGGAATTGATTTTATGTTTAGATTAATTTTATCTTTTTACTAGTTATTTTAAATTCAGCATTTATTTTATTTATTTTGTGCTTTTGTATAAAAAAAATCCAAAAAAAATTAGATTAGTATTTATTTAAGCATTTTCATAGTCTGTTTTAGATTCTAGAAATTTAGCCTGTGATAGTGCGATCGATTGCAACCTGTGCGATCGAACGCACTTGAGTCTATTCCAGCTCAGTCGCATACCTACGCTCGCCTAGTACGTTGCTGCGTGCGAATGCGCGCCTCTAACAGAACCACATTACGCTAGTGCGATCGATCGCACACCCCTGCGATCGAACGCACGTGCACAGACTGCTACATTTTTTGCGTACCTACGTGTCTGCGATCGATCACAGAGACCTGCGCTCAAGCGCACCTCAACTGGCTGCACCAACAGACCCGAGGCAGTGTATGTGTCAGTTTTTATTTTTTATTTTTTGTTTGTTTAATTATTAGTTTTTATTTAATTATTTATTTATTTTGCCTATGTTTATTTATTTACTTGTTATTTTTAGTTTTTGTTAGTTATTTTTATTTTTAGTTGTTTAATTAGTTTATTGTTTTGTTAGTTTATTTGTTTATTAGTTTTTGTGTTTAGTCTCTTTTATTAGTTATTTGTTCAGGTTTATTTTTGTTAGTTTTGTTTATTTTATTTTTATTGTTAATTGTTTCATGTGGGACATATTGAACTGTTTGGGTGAAGTATGAGTCTTCCGTTCAATTATTTCAATGTTTTCCCTAGTTGTAGGTGCCAAATCCTACCAATTTTTACCCACATGAACCATGTTCACACTGCTTCAGCCCCTATCATAGTTTAGGTGATTGTCCACATTGAGGACAATTTTCTAATTTTTCACATGAGCAGATGAACACCAGTTTCTCTAGTCCTGGGTTTGAATCAAATTCAAATTTTTATAACCCAGACTAGAATAACCATCCTGATTTTTCGTGTAGCAGCTATACTACGAAAATTATGCTCCTCAAGTTGACGAACGCACCATCACGATTATCCGCAGTTCGACAACCAATTTTCTTCCCATCCATCATATGACCATCCTCCTAAGCAATCTTCTTTGGAAGAAACGCTTAAGGAATTCATGGAACTAGTCGGCCAACCCACCATTCCTGTTTCCTAGAACTATCTTTGGAAGAAACACTAGAGGAGTTTAGGAAAATAGTCAACCAACCTTGTCAAGAAATCATAGATGCCACTGTGGCAAACACTGAAGCAGTTGCAAGGTTGGAAGGATAGTTTGGTCATCTAATTGTTAAATTCAATAGAATTGAGGAAGAGGAACTTCAAAGTCAGGAGATGGCGATAGGGCAGTACATGATTGATGAGGATTGCCCTAGCGATCCTCATCATGAGCATGTCCAAGCCACCACCACACATGTTAGTGAGGAAAGAGCTGATAATCATAAGGAGGAAGAGAAAGAAGAGCAAGTTGAACAATTTGAGCCCTCGCAAAATTCAAACCCGTCCAATGACAAGGAAGTGAGTATTGAAGCTCACTCCTTTGTCACAATCCCTCTCGAGACATATCATTCATCACAAGTTTTATCTTTTCAATGTCTCGAAGAACCGTCTTATGTAGCAATCTTTGAGGATTCATGCACACACGATCACAAATCTAGAAATCATGGTCCTAAGAGAAATTTTAGAAGCAAGTTTTTAGGCTATATAAGATGGCGGAACATCCTTCCAGAGGGGTATCATATTTTAAAGAAGAAATGATGGAAGGGATTGGTTGGACACCCATATGAGAGGGGTAGGCGGTTTTGTTATTTTTTATTTTCTGCACTTTATTTTATATATTTATTTTTAGTCATTTTCTTTTTGTTTATTTCTTGTCTTTTTGTTTTATTTTGTTTCTAACAGCAATTAACCTTTAATGTTTGATCTTTGAGAAAAAGATTGTTGTTAGTCTTTGACAGGTGTTTTGATGTTCAAGTTCGGGGGACGCCTTGGCCTTAGCATGTTTCGGTTTCTCATCCCACTGTAATGTATTTCTTGCCACATTGGGGACAATGTGTCAATTAAGTTTGGGGGTGTGGACAAACATTCTGTCTGTCTTTTTGTTTGTTTTTGTCTGTATATACTTGTTTTTGCCTGTATATAAAATTTTTTCTTTTTGTTTGTTGCTATGTTTTTGATTGGGTACAACTTACATCGTAACTGTAGAATGCATGTCATTGGTGTGTTTAATGTTTTTGAACATTGCCTATCATTAGAAATCTCAGTTTTTGATTTATGTGTTGGATTAGAGAGACCCCACTTGTTTGATCGATATTTCACATGCACACTAGCATAGGGTCTGTGGGGTATGAAATTAGATTTGAGGAGTGTTTTTCTTGAGATTTGTTGGTTGATGTGATGTGTGATGATAAACCTTGGCTGTCAAAAAAATAAAAAAATAAAAAAATAAAAAAAAATCATAAGTTGAGTTTCTCTTTGAGTAACCGGACCTCTTGTCTGGCCAAGTAATGAGTGTTCGCGTCAAAAGACGAGAAGTTTCAACTAAAATATTGTATGGCTAGTTAGGCTTTGTAGCTCTTTTTGACTTGAGTAATTAAGCCCCTAGGGATGTCTCTACATCTAGTGCCCTAAAACGGCTTGGCTTGGGAGTCAGCCCAAGTCATTTAGAAGCTTAAGGGAAGACATTACACCTACACAAAAATTGCATTTTTCAATTCAAGCCTCGGTTATTTTAATCACATTGCATTTCCTATGATTTTTGGGAATACACGTCTTAAGAATAATTGAAACCCCATGATCTTGTTGTTAGTATACTTTGCACTTTATGGAGCATGTGTTGTCTCAATTTTCTAACCTTGAGTGAAATGATGTTTGGATGCCTGGATGATGTGGTTTGTATGTTCAACATGTTAAATTTGCTAATGATGTGTGAACCATGTGTTTGTGTGAAGGGCTTTGTCCATTAATAACATAGTACCAAATAATTGTTTGTGGGTGTCACTCCTGGAAAACCCTCACGAGACTTCACTCGTCCACTTGGGAATTCCTAGGGGTTTAAAAGGCTTGTTGCATATATTAAATGCAATCATTTCTCCCACGAAAGTGGATTTATGTTTCTTGTTTTCTTTGTGTTTTCATTTTTGTTTTGCTAAGGGACTAGCAAAATGTAAGTTTGGAGGTATTTGATCGGTGTCAAATATTGTATATTTAACCCCCTTTAACTTATGTTTGTTAAGCTCTTAGCTTTGTTAATTTATAATGTTTTGGTTAGTTTTGGTGTTTTAGTGTTTTGCAGGTTGTTAAGTTGCATTTGGGGCTAATGCCATCAACTCTGGGGCTTAAAACAGTTCGGGGAGCTTTGACGGCAAAATTGAATCGAGCGATGATTTGCACCCGACGACTTTCACCAAAACGGCCATATCTTGAGTTTTATAACTCCGATTGGAGTGATCTTGGTGTATTTGGAAAGCTATCTCAAAGATCTACAAAATCACATTTCACAAGTTTTAGCCAATTCTAAAGTATGTGTGCTAGAACGCACATTTTTGTGTTCAAACGCAATTATGCCCATCTGATGCAGAAATTCTTGCACGAGTGCATTCGAACGCACCTAATGCGATCGAACACACTTATCTGACCTGGCAATGCTGAAACCCTAAATTTAGCCTATAAATATCCCCTGTTTCTTTTGTAAACGAGTAGGGACGCTTAGAGGCCGCTTGGAGGCGCCTTTGGGAGCTGGGACTCTCCTGTTTGGGCATTTTGAGCTCCTCTAAATGTCACTCTTTGTATAGTTTAATTAATATTTAATGCTTTTAGTTTTAATTTAGTCTCTTATTTCCCTCACTATGGATTTGTTTATATATATTCATGTTTAGTTTACATTTTCTGTCATTTAATTTAACGTTTGTTCGATTCAATCACAATCTCGTGACAAGATTGTGATTGGTTGTTGTTTATGGATCATTTATCGTCCAATATGCGTTGTGATTTATCCGGATTACATCGGATAGTTTAAGCAAGTCCAATATCCATTGTCGTCAACAACACATCGGATGATTTGATCTCGGCTCAACATCTGTTGTGACCAATTATGGGTTAATACATCGCATGATTCGACTAGATTTTGTAAAGGCAAAAGAACATGCGTCGAGCTAGGCCGTACGACAGGTGTGTGGACTATCGTGAGAATGGGACATACATTTTAGTCTAATTGTTTGATGGATGTGTGGATTAGCATGCTTATATGTTGATTAAATTGTGGTGAGGTAGATTAGGGACCTTAGTGTTTTTATTTATTTATTTTAATGCATTTTAATTAGGTTTAATTTTTTGCACGCCATGTGTTTGATATTGGGACTAGGTTAAGATATTATTAGTTTAGGCAATTTAAATTGATTTTTAACAAAACACGATTCTCTGTGGGATAGACCTCGCATTTGCACACCCGCTACACTGCTTAATGACTTGTGCAATTGGTAAATACAATTAAATTTGTGCAACAACGTCATTAGTTGGTGTGGGCCACTCGAGGTCGGACTCGATTATGTCACTAATGTTACATACGGTATGTTGTACAATGGCTAGGGTACTGACATTGTATTATAGGTTCCTCGGGACAGTGCTAACCCTACTTTTAATAGGTAATATTGATGTGGTAATTTTTAAAGCAAAAATTATCAATAATAAAATACCACTCGCAATAGAACGAATCCCGTAGGATAGGGCTATATTGAGGGTGTCGAACCTCAAGGACTGTGAGGGTTTCATTATTAAATTCGGAAGACAAAATTTAACCAAATTAAGCAAAAGAGATTTGATTGTTTTGTAAATTTAAAGTGCATGAAAGTAAGTGCAAAATTAAAAGTGAATATATAAGAGAGAGAGAGAGTAAAGTACCAATTTCACCACACTCCACACAACAATGGTAACCGTATTGAATTCCAGAAACTCATGATATGTATGTTATAAAAGAACAAGAAAATACAATATTAAAGGATAAGAATAATCTATCTTCGGTTTGCACAGATCATCCACCTAACCACTAAGATGCAACACGACCCGTCTTCCCTAGGTATAAATTATAAAATCCTTTAATAAGTTTCATATGATTAACAGAATAGCATAACCTATCTTCAGTTGGCACGAATCGTCTACCTAAATTACTCTAAGCTAGGGTGTTGTACGACCCGTCTTTCCTAAACATGGTCTATCTAATCCTATTAATCACATGTCTATTAAAACCCATTGCATAACCATTAATCTTATAATCATAGAAAATAAGGTTGATTTGAGTTCAATACTGGCAAAATAATTTCTAAGACAAGAAGAGAATTTCGCAAATATTGATTTTGTAAATGAATAACAATTGCATTTAATATTAAGAACATAAATCAAGGTTTGCAATCCTCATAGTTATGAATCAACATATATAAAACAAATTAACTAAAATCAAATACAATCACCATTGTGCTTGGAGAGGGTCACATCGATACCCTACAAAGGGGTTTTAGCCACTCATGATGTTTAAGCTCCAAAGATAAATTTTTGCAATTTTTGCTCTAGGAAAAACTGACCCCTTTTACAATGTATAAAAGCCTATTTATAGGGATTAAGAAAACCCTAAAAGCCCTAGAAACCCTAGGAAACCCATAGGTCAGTCTCCCAGTTCAATTAGGAGACTGAAATTCAAGTTTAAGCTGTCAAGAGGCACCTGCCATATGATGTAAGCCCGAGCATGATCGATTACAAGGGTGTGCGATCGATCGCAGATGCGATTGATCCAGGCTTTGTGCGCTCAAGTGCATTGCGCTTGATCCAAAGCCAGCTACAATCAATCCTCGCATCAGAATGGCTCCAAATTGTCATTTTAAGCCCAATTTCAATGGAATTCTTGTATTTGACCTGAAACACAAAAAGGAAACAAAATCAAACAAATAACAACGCTAAGGAATTAAAATATGCGAGTTAAGGGGCTTGAATGTGCAACATTCGGTGCTTATCACATCCCCAAACTTACATATTGTTAGTCCCTTAACAATACAAAACAAAAAATAAACTGAAGAACATAAAGATAAATCTAGCTTTCGTGGGATGTACAGTTGCATTTAGCATATGCAACAAGCCTTTTAAACCCCTAGGAATTCCCTAGAGGAGGAGTGAAGTCTTGTGAGGGTTTTCTAGAAATGATACCCACAAACATTATGCACAATTCATGTTATCCAAAAATCAAAGTGTCACTCAAAACAGTGATTTTCATTTATTAGCAAGCTTAAAAGAATAAACGCCATCTTCACAATGAATTGAAATTTTAAAGTTTAATCACTTACAAAAGACCGATCAAGGCATCACAAGTTGAAGCAGTGTAAAGTGAATTAACACAAGATTATGCAGCTTCCAAATAATTTCAATGTGCAAAGTCTCAATATTTCAAGCTTCACTGGAATTCTCATCAGAATGAACAACAATGGCATATTTTTTCTCTAATCCACCTTCTATTATTAGGCTTTGTAATGCTTAGTTCCCTTAAACTTTCTAATTAACGCATGTAGCGAGTATTGAGCCAATGACTCCCAAACCAGATGGTTTTAAGACATTAGGTGTAAAGACACCCCTAAAGACTTACTAAGTCAAGTAAAAAAGGCTACGAAACTAAACTTAGCCATTTTTTATTTTTAACCAAATCAAAATTTTCCACCTTTTAATGTGAACACTCAATGCTTAATGAGACAAGAGGTCCAGTTACTCAGTGAAAATCTTATCAATGAGCATCATTTTTTATTATTATTATGCCAATGTATCCAACCAATAAGTCATCCAGTGCCACCCAAAACATAGAGACATACACATTAAGACCACATGTCATACCCCACAAATCATGTGCTAATGTGCTTGTGTAAGAGTAGATTAAAAATGTGAATTCTCAACTGTCTAAAGTAAGTAACAAAACTCCAAATTCTATCATCAGATCATGTGTTCAAAATTTTAAGCTCACTGATGAAATTAAATCACAAATTTTTAGGTCAACCAAAATTTTAGGACATCATGAACATGCATTTTTTTTTTTTCAAAAATGAGACAAAGTGTGTGTAATTGTGTCTCCCATACTCTCAAACTTAAATTACGCATTGTCCCCAATGTGTAAATATCATGGAAAGAGCTGACCTGGGGAAATGGAGAACTGTACAGAGTAGCATGGCTCATAGCGCACCCCCAAACTTGAACTGAAGTACCCTTTTGTCCCTGAAAACATAACACTAAAGTAATACTGGAAAACGAAAAGACAATACATAAAAATAAAAGTAAAACAAAAACAACAAGAAATAAAAGGATATACTATGGGGTGCCTCCCATGAGCGCTAAGTTTAACGTCTTCAGCCAGACTGTGCAGCTGCTCACTGCTGCTCCCCATGTGGTACTAAAGATGATGGCCCTACAGCTGGTGGTAGTCGCTCCAGAATGGCCTTGAGCATTTCGGCTTGTGTATCAAATTGCTTTTCCATATTGTCAAAGCATTGTTCCAGCTTGTCCATGCGCTGATTTGCACCACACAAGAATTCATATTCAATGCGGCTAAAGACAACAGATTCATTTCGCCCACCTTGCTGAGGTGCAGGTGCATCTTCTTCCATATGCTATGCGTCCTCCCCTCCCTTCATCAGCATGGATTTGCACCCTAACGCCTCTTGGCATATGTGATTGGCTGTGGTTTCACTAGTTTCTGCCAAAGAATGGATGCTCTATGATAGGTCCATCTTCGAGGGTCCACTTTATGCCTTTCTTCTTCAAGATATGTGTGAGCAGAAACGGAAATGGTAGCCCCCCATGACTTTGTAGTGGTGGCTCGTGCATGTACCCAATCCCAAAACTTGTAAATTTGATTCTACATGATTGATGGGATGGAATATCAATGGCCTTTATGGAAGGCGTACAACGCTTGAAGGAACTGGTCACGCCTTTGCGTCTTGTGTCCCAATGGGCACACATTACACTACAAAATAGAGTCCACAAGCCAGAGTTGTGAAGGCAATTTAGACCGGCTGCCCGCATTCCTTTTGTCATTCGCATACTGGCCCGTACACATGTCTTCAATTATTTTGAAAGTGTAGAATGATTCTGGTTGCTCACTCAATTGTGCATCTTCCGGTGGGTGTTCATTGTTGCATTTAAGAGCATCGGCAATATCCGAAGTCGTCACCTCAACTTGCTTTCCTTGAACCGTGGAGAACAAGACACCCCGCCTATTGCAATCCGTGGAAAGGTTCTCATAGAATTGGATGATCAGCTTTGTGTAGGCGGTGGAGGTGACGGGCTTGAAGAGCTTCTTTAACTCCTGATGTTTGAATTCTTGGACCGCCCATTGGGTAGCTTCGAAATTTTTAAAATTGCCGTTGATGTCAAATTCGGTCTCAAAAAGGATCTCCCATTGCTCAAAAGTGGGCCGGGAGGATGTGGCTCGGGAGCTTGAAGCTTGAGAGGTGGAAAGAGTGGTCCTAGGCATCTTGAGGTTCGGTCAGGAATTTTATCGAGCAGGTTGTGTGCAGTCTTCAAACCAAGTGGTGCTTAACAACCTCAAAAATTTTCCAACCCCCTGCAAAACACCACAAACACCAACACAGAGGGCAACTACACTCTGTACAAGTAGAGTGCAGTTATCAAAAACAAAAACAAAAAAAAAAATCAAAAAAAAAAAATTTGTGAAGGTTGAGGTTGGTGAAGGTTGGGGAGAAGACAATTGAATAACACGGGAAGATGGGGATTTTGAGCAACAATGGGGCATGGTGGTTGAAAGGTGGTGGCTTGCGGTGGGGTGTAGTGGCCGACGAAAGACCGTGAGTGGTGGTTGGTGGTGGGGAGGAAGGTTATGTGGTGTTGGATGTGTAGCTGCAGTGGGGGAGTGACGACACCAAGGTGAAGTGCTAGGGACAAAGGGGAAAAGTGATGAGGGAAAGAGGGAAAGTGACCTATAAGTAGGTCATGTGACTCTCTTGCCCGAGTGCGATCGATCGTACTCATGCAGGGTTGTGAGTCCATGCGCTGAAGCACTCGCACGCCTAAGGTCACACAATGAGAGAGCGATCGATCGCCATTTACATAGCGATCGTTTGCTTCCTCAGTAGGTTTAACACTTTTCAAGAAGTTTCTGCGATCAATCACCATGTACATAGCGATCGTTCGCTTCCTCAGTAGGTTTAGCACTATTGGAGGGACTTTTGCGATTTTCCTAGAAGAGGTTTAAAGGTCTAGAAACACTATAGGAATCATGCATGATCTGAATCTTAAAACGGTCTGCTAAACACACTAAGCGGACGTATGCCCTTGAGGCCAGACGTATGGTCAGTGGACAGAACACTAGTTTTGGGTTCCACACGTGTATGCTTTAGCTTAGCCGTATTCTTAGGTTTTATAAGGCTTAGAATAACGGTGACTTGTATCCGTTATAACAGGAATTAACTTGGTTGGACGATTCGCTCAAATGTGCGAGGTAAATAAACACTTACACCCTTTTTCATAAAATGTGGGATATGTCAGCTGACTGACCACACGTATGATATGAGCATGTTTATTTTCTTTAATTACTTAGTAACTACATTATTAAAAAAACTACTAAGATGCATTGTAAGACATGGTATGCCAGTACGTGCGGTATAAATAGCCATGAGCTTTCTATATAAACTATGTATTATGGTCAAATATGTACGTTATGTGAGGAGTGGATCCATTGGTTTCGTGACCTTAATGCAACCATTTCCAATGGTTTGGTCACTACAGGATGCACGTCATTAGTTGGTGTAGGCCACTCGAGGTCGGACTCGATCGTGCCACTAATGTTACGTACGGTATGTTGTACAATGGCTGGGGCATTGGCATTATATTATAGGTCCCTTGGGACAGCATGAACCTTACTGAGAATAGGTAATATCTCGGATAAACCATGTATGGGAGTTATGAATTATAAAGCATTATACTTTCCGCATTAAAATAATTAGGTAACTATCGCCAGTTTTACACCATAAGCTCTAAAAACCCTAAAAACCCCTTAGATGGTGTATTAGCGAAGGTAATGCCCACTTTTTGGTTATTACCCAAATTGTATCTTTACTTTCATTAACTGAGCTCATGACGTACCTAAGTGTGAGGTTTACTTACTAAGTCATTAGACTTACGCGGTTATTATTATTTAGGTAATCTGGCTTATCACTATAAAGGTGGCAAGAGACGCTACCATTTGTCTGATTGTGCTTTATTTATTATTCAGGTTCGTTTCTTACTACGTAGTTGCCCTGTGTTCTTATTTGATGATTATAGTAGCCCAGATTTGTTCACTTTCCCTTGCATCTACTTTGACATTACTTACAAGGGTGATTACCCATTTGGTCACAAGTTGGCTCAATTGGGTGATTTGCCAATGACACCACCGGATTAGTCGAGGCTAATTTTGAGGGTGTTACAATATGTGTAGTCACAATACCGTATGTCTGCTATGTGGGTTCTTAGGAAGAACCTCATTTTCTCTCAACTATTCACCTATTCTCCGATCCTTAGGGCTACTAGAAACATTCTAAAGCCTCATAGTCTAGTTTACAACCTCCATGCAATGTAACATCCTTAAGCAAATGAAAATGCTAACTCAAATGAGATTCAAAGCGTATCTAAGCTAACAACTACAACTAAATATAAAACGAGCAACATAACTATGTATTTAAAAAGATAAGGGTCAAATGTTACTTCCTTGAAACAAAACCGCAAGAGTTTCGCCTCACGAACGTTCCGGAACACCCAAACATCTCAGACCGCTCATGAAACACTCACAACACTTTGGAAACTCACACCGGCAGACTAGGGGTGTATGAAAAACTTGTGAGAAATGAAGAGGGGTAAGGGGTATTTATAGGAGAGGGTTGCCAACAACTCCTCTGACAAAGTAATGGATGTCTAGCCAAAGGGGCGTACGTCTGGTGGTTCTCGCCCAACGATTCAAAGATTGTCTCGTACGTCCAGGTATTAACCAGAGGGTATTCAAAAAGTTGCATATGTCTAGTGGTCCCACGTACATCCGCCTGTACGGTTTGCAAAGCATACGTCCGTGGTCCACCCGTATGTCTACACTACAGATAGAAGCGTACATCCACCAGACCTAACGTGCGTCCGCCCAAAAGTCTAAATTACTCCTCTAGTGTTCTTAGTGACTCAAAGCCCAAATTAACTCTCCCAACTAAGCTACTTATGCCTAATTAATAATTTGAGTCACTACACAAAACCTTTGGGTTTACCTTGAAAACACGCACAAGCTTTAAATACACCACTAAAGGCACGCCTCACCAAACCATGCAGATGTTGATGTGTGGCTGTGGCCATTGAGAGTACAACCATGCCAAGTGTGACACGTGTTCCTGTGACCGAAGAAGAATCGGCAAGCTTGCTAGGAAAAATTCCCTCTGATTTTCAAAAAAATTCTTGCCAAAAATTTGAATTTCAAATTTTCAAATTTTCAAATTTCGGTCCTAGAAAATCCTCTCCAAAAGGCAAGTCCAGATCATCAGATGCATATCCATTTTAATAAACAAGAAATTTACATAGTCACTCGGACAAGGAAATTAGGTGGTAACTGTTGGGTCATGGATCAGTCAAATAGAGCCCAACAAGCTTTCCTAGCCCACTAAACGTGCAAAGCTTTACTAAAACAGAGCCTAGTGAAGACTCAATCTGCCTAGCCTGATACCTAGTCCAACAAGCTTGGGACTTCTCCAACCTGCCAAGCAAGCTTCCATGATTCGCTATAATATTGTCCAGATGTCAACACCAGATCGAGACAAGTGTACTGAGAATAACTCGGAACACTTACCCATGCTAACAAGGCCAGACTGCATAACTTGTAATTTGAATTTCCTAAGATCATGGAACAATCAACAACCCATATCTTTTCATCAACGCTATGCAATATATAAAGATATGGGGTCAAGATTCAAGGGGTGATAACTACCACCGAATGCCTATAAAAGTGATGCAACTTGCGTATCCGTCAATTTGTTTTATTTTCTAAACTGACTTTATGTTGTTATTTTATTAGGGTTAGGGTTTTGGGAGTCTTTATTTCGTTATTTTATTAGGTTTAGGGTTATATGAGTATTTATATCATATTTTATTAGGTTTAGGTTTTGGGCTATAAATATATGCTTATAACCTCAAGGGAAAGACAGTTGTTTATTATTGATTTTGTTGAATAAGAATTACTCATATGTGAGTTTTCTTTATATTTTTCCTTGAAATCGTAGATAGACTCTATATTTTAAGAAGAATTCCTAGATCATTGATAGAATCAAGATCTAGAATTATCTATCCGTTACGTATTTATTATTCTTCGCTGCAGCCCACTAAGTCGTGTTGCATCAGTTGGTATCAGAGATCAATTACTTTCCATGAATGGGAGGGAGCAACCACTTTGCAGACATGAACAAGGTGTACATGCACATGGAGACAGCATGTAAGGAGCAACCGGTAATTCGTTTGCGGCACATGAGTGGTGGGCCGAACAGTTGTCATCAGCAACCAAAACCACGATTTGCGGAGGCGTAAGGCAAATTTATCGAACATTGGCAATATAAGGAGGATCAATTCCGAGGTATGGGGGATCAAATTGAAGACCTCACTATCCAATTATCCAACTTGTGTCGTCACAATGAGGATGGATCTAGAAACTCATTTATAGAGCGCTGAACACAAGGACATCAACACCTTGCGCAAGCTCATGCCAATCAGTAGGTGAGTTGATTTGAACTCAAGGTCCCAAAATTTTGAGGGGATCCACAACCCGAAGAATTTTTGGATTGGGTGTTGGCTGTTGAAGAGGTTTTTGAGTTCAACAAAGTGCCTAATGAACGACAAGTCTCTATGGTGGTACACACATTCTGGGGAAGAGTTACTGTTTGGTGGCAATAACTGAAGCAAAAACGGGTGTGGCAAGACAAATTGAAGATCAATAGTTGGGAGCACCTATTGAAAAAGATGCAAGTTGCTTTCTTGCCCCATAGATATACCATGAGCCAACAATCACAAAATCGGAGATAAAGGTCTATGGCGGTGACAAAGAAAATTGAAAAATTGTACAAAAAATAGGTGTTTAGGGAAACATGGATTGAGGCAGAGAGTCCACGACGGGCCAATTTGACCCTTACTCGCCAACCTCAATTCCATCTACCCAATCTATATATGGAGGAGCAAGGTGAACCTGTTGATGAAGAGTTCCAAGAATCTGAGATCCTTAATGAAGAATTTGAGCATGAAGATGTTGAAGACCCTTCACAAGGGTTTGTGGATTGGGATTCCCCACCAACTTATGATGACGATGTCAATGACGGAGATCCAATTGAAGAACCTTTGGCAACTGACCTAGAGGAAGAGTACGAAGAATATGGGTTGCATCCCATATTTGGCGGCCTCTATCCCAAAAAAGATGATCAATTGGAAGATGAAGAGCCCACAGATGATATCGCCAATTATGAAAAGAATGACATTGCCAATTATGAAGAGGGTGATGAAGAATTTTCAGGTGAAGTGCCTAATTTTTTAATAGTGAAGAGGGTGATTATGTTGATTTTCTTGGTATTGAAGATATTTTAAATTCTCATAACGAAGATTATGGTGAGTTTTATGTGGATGAGAAGAATTATATGTTTACAAGGGAAACAATGGCTCACCCATTCTTGAGTATTTTCATGGCATGTGAAAGGGAAAAGGAACGAGAATAGTATAGTAAAGTCGAATATTTACTAAGTGATGTGCGAGGCTTTAACTACAAACATCGAGGTATGCCGATGATGAAGAGCATCACATTTATTGTGATGTGTTGCTTTGTCTTGATCTTGAGGAACGGCGAGTGGAATGAGTTGACTAGGCATCCAAAGGATCGTGGAAAGAATCGGCCGAATTCGAGGATGAATTCTCTCCGACAAGGGGAGAATGATGCAGATTGTGTAGCCGTCAATTTGTTTTATTTTCTAAACTTACTTTTTGTTGTTATTTTATTAGGGTAAGAGTTTTGGGAGTCTTTATTTCATTATTTTATTAGGTTTAGGGTTATGGGGGTATTTACGCCATATTTTATTAGGTTTAGGTTTTGAGCTACAAATATATGCTTATAGCCTTTAGAGAAAGACAATTGTTATTTATTATTGATTTTGTTGAATAAGAATTACTCATAGGTGAGTTTTTTTTTTTTATATTTTTCCTAGAAATCATAAATAGACTCTATATTTTAAGAAGAATTCATAGATCATTGATAAACTCAAAATTTAGAATTATCTATCTGCTGCATATTTGTTGTTCTTCACTACAACCTACTAAGTCGAGCTGCATCAAAAAGGGAAGCTCCAATTCATAATTTGGTAATCGCAATCTCTCTCTCCAAGCTCTCATTGCGTTTATACATCCTCTAAGCCCTTCACTAGCTTAAGTATCAAAGCTATCTCCCGCCGGCACACCACTATCAGCTCTAATCCTATTGTTCCTTCTTTTGCAGCTTGAAGATTCTTCTGTTTGACTGTTCTTCGGGCATTATATCATTCCTCGAACACAATGCAGAGTTTGACCATTCCTCGGACAACGTGTTAGAAGCGTGCCATGTCACTTCTTAGAAAACTGTCATCAACACTCACAATTTTTTAAATTATGTCACATGCCCAAATTGATGATATATTTTCTTATTGGTCATATTTTATTAATCTACCACAAAGGTTGTAAGCAGAAAATAAAGTTTTTCTTTTTATTTTTATTTACAAATTATTAAATAACATTATTCATCTAGAACATTAAAACTTTTGTTTTGCATGTCCAAAACCAAAATGGGCCATTTAAAGTTCAAACCCAATAAAAATTGAGATATACTATAATGCAATATAATACCCATATTTAGTGAGAGAGCGATAATTGAAATTGAAATTTAAATTTAAATTCTCCCTTTTATGTTATTTTTTATCTACTACATCACTAAAAATAAATTGAATATGAACGTTATATTGCACCAAAGCATTTATTATAAAAATTGGCCACAATTTTAGAAATGAATCCAAGTAGACATTTTCCTCTGAAAAATTGAACAGTAATCGCCAAAGACAAAAGAGTTGGCATGAGCTTACTGACTTACTGGAGTAACGTGGGTCAACCGGCCCACAGTTTTCAAAAGTGAAAACCAGACCCTACCTGGCTACCTTAATTACATCCATATCCAATAGAATCTACTCAAAACAGTCTCGCCGCTTTCCGTTCTCTCTAGAAGAGAGAAAAGAAAACCGATAGAAAAGCACACAACCAGAAAAGCTACCGATCCACAAGAGAAAATGGACGCCGCGAAGCTGAATCAGTTGAAGCAATTCGTCGAGCAGGTGAAGTCCAATCCCTCCATTCTCACCGACCCTTCCCTCTCCTTCTTCCGCGACTATCTCGAAAGGTATAAATCCATTCCGTAGAACTCGTTGTTTCAATTTCCTATTTCATATCTGTTTAATCGCGTCAAAACGATCCGTTTCAGCCTCGGCGCCCAGCTCCCTCCCTCTGCGTACGAGCACGGCGACTCCAAATCCGTACTCTTCACTCACTCTCGTTGGTTATTTTATTTCTAGGGTTTATCACGTGTATTTGAGTGTGTATGTATGTTTGTGTGATTGGGGGTGCAGGGGAGCTTCGTGGTGGAGGAGAGCGACGATGACATGGCGGACATAGATGGCGGGAAGGGAAATGCAGACGAGGAAGTAGAAGAGGACGACATAGTAGAGTCGGATATTGATCTCGAGGGGGAGACTGTGGAGCCTGATAGTGATCCTCCGCAGAAGGTCTTCCTCCTCTTCGAATTAATATTGCATTTCTAATTGCATTGTGATCTTTTTGGTGTTTCTGTGTCGTATTGATGGAGGATCTGATGTATTTGCAGATGGGAGATCCGTCGGTCGAGGTCACCGAAGAGAGCCGTGATGCTGCCCAGGCTGCTAAGGCCAAAGCTGTCGAAGCCATTTCTGAAGGTATTGAATAAGAATAATGATACATATAGATGTGGATGTGTGTGCCATGAGGCATTTTGTGAATGGTGTAGTATTGTGGAAATGTAGGCAATTTAGAGGAGGCGATTGAGAATCTCACGGAGGCGATTTTGCTCAATCCGACGTCAGCCATTATGTATGGGACCAGAGGTACGATTTTGCTTAAGCATTCATAGTGTTACTTGACGTGTTTTTTGTTTGGACATGTGAGATAATTTTTGGTTTTCTAAAATGTTAATAATTGGATTTCGTATGATGTTTTTCTACAGCTAGTGTCTATATCAAGATGAAGAAACCAAATGCGGCTATTCGCGATGCCAATGCGGCTTTGGAGGTCGGTATTGTTTTCTTTATATGTTATGAATAAATGTGATTGTACTTTTTCTTGCAGTTCACGGCGATGCCCTATGAGTATGTATATGCTTGTATATATGTATGATTGATAAATATAGTTACATACATACATTACTTTGATCTAGTTGTGGATGATTGAGCTATTAAAGCCATAGTAAGTCTAAGGTAGTTTGTTGTTAGTGTATAAGGAATTATGTTACTATGTTTAACTATGTTTGGTACTTGACATCTAGTGCTGGAGAAACTCTTTCAGCAATTACAAACTTAATTTTTTTCCCCTCCCGTTCTCCTCCTAGGCGATGCGTGTAGGCACGTGCCACTATCTCTCTGTGTTGGTCCTTCGATTCTCTTTGTATTGTAGCATTTCTTGTACTGGGTTGGTGAAGGTGGTTACAAGTTGATTCTGTTGAAGCTGTTTGGAGGGATTGTTGCATGGTCTCTATTACTTTGAGTTTGCTTGTTTAATGAAAGACACATGGGGAGATTTTTCTTTGTAGAATCGAATCATTTGAGTTCATTCTCGAGCCAGGGGTTTTAAGCTTTGAGTTTTAGAACATGGGAAGGGTTACTGTTGATTGATTTCTAAGGGGAAGGGAAGGTGCGCTTTGGTTGCTTGTGATGGTCAATGGTGTGTCTAGGTTGGGAAGCAGTGTGGGCTTCATCCGTAAGTTTAGAGATTTGCGGAGTGCATTATTGGGTTAGCGTTGCTGCAACCACTATGGTAGTTACATGGTCAATGAAGAGTTTAGTGACAAGCAGGGGGAGGGGGGTGGTTCTTTTGATCACCGAAGGGCAAGGGGAAATGGGGGTGGTGCAGGTTTGTTGAGGTGACATTTTATTTGTTGTCCCCATATACATTTGAGAAGTGTGCTCCCTTTGCTGTCTTTTCACACTCAACATAGCCTCAATATGCTTATGTGGACCGCTCCATTGCGTAGGTGGAGGTGGGACAAAGTGGTTCGACCACTTCATAAGGTAGGGGTGCTGGAGTGTAACATCCTGCTCCAAGTGGTGTTATATTGTTTGCTTTGGGCAAAGCCTGCACCGTTTTATTATTGGGTTTAACCCAAAAGGTTTCATACCATTTAGAGAGAGCATGCTCTGTATAAGTACGTCCCCTTTTTCACACTCAGGTAATGTGGGGTGTCACAATCACCCTTTCTTGGGACCTTGCGTCGACGTCGGGGACACTCCCCATCTTAGGCTGAGCTATTCTTCTTTTCCTAATATAGGACTAGGGTATTACAAACTCTATTTCTTAAATTTCTAACGTCCTCGTCAGGGCCACGTCTTACAGTGCTTGAACATCACATGGTCTGAAGTTACTAGGAGGTTCTTATACCATGGAAAAAGCGCTAGCCACATTTGCGCTATCATTTCAAAATGATTAGTTAATTTGGAGTTTCCCTATAATTCATTATAAATCTCAGTTTCACCTAGTAACTAGGCAATGCAAGACTTAGCACTAATGACTCTCATATAAACTACCCACTCCATGTGAGCTATTCATCTCTTCCTAATATGGATGGATGTGTTGCATGGAGGGATACTCATAATGATGCATTATAGAATTCCAACCGCCAGGTCTGTCCAAAGAGAAGCAACACAGCCGTCCAGTGCTGACTTGGCTATGTACCACCCATCATTCAAAAATGGCCAAAAATTGACAAGTGTAGTTAGGTTGGAGCACTATATCTCCCTTGCGCGGAAGATACATAAGCTCCTACGAGTACGTCTTTTCTAGCAAACCTGGCGTTGGTAATAGGCTAATAGCCGTCATTTGTGTGTCTATGTAGTTGAGAGTGAGAAGTGACATGTTTTGTGGGTTAATACTTGGCTGATTCCTGTGTAGGTCCCCCACTAAAACAAAAACTACAAGGCCTTAGAGCAAGTTTGGCTTGGGGGTAGAACACACAATGACTTAGCTTTTGCCTCAGGCCTAGTGGTATTTGCAGGCCCATATCAATTAAGGCCTCCTTCGACTAATGAAACTGCTGAAACAATGGGCCCATTCCCAACCCCATGCAGATCACGGTGTGTCCAGCAGGATAAATTTCAGGATGTTGTATTTGAATGGACCCCGTATTTGGGTTACCCAAACACTCAAATTCCAACAGGTTATAGCCCGCGTTTAATAACAAGCGTGTGGCCCATATTGCATTTATTGGGTAGCCTCTTCCTTATGGGTGAAAGGCCCTTTCAGACTTTATACGGTCTATGTGTTCCTCTTTTCCTTCAAACTGTACCTCGTAGAGACCGTTGTCTTCAATGATGTATCATGCCTCCACGTTGGCGTTAGTGCAGCAGAAAAGTAATGTTGAGTTTGGCTATAGTCTTACTGGTGGCTGGGTCTTCTCCACTAGTGATAGACTCCTAGGATTGCTACAATCATCGTAATTCTTCTCTATTTTCTAGTTGAGTATTACTCTCCTGGTAGGCTTTTACCTTTTGCAAATTTTATGAGTGGGGTCTCTTGTGATTCCTAGTAGTTTTGGTTGATTTATGTATGGCTATGATAGGGATGAGTTCAACCTTTTTGTGGATTCTAACATAGCCAAAACTGAGTGCTCCAGTCCATTTGATGTTATGTCTTCCCCGTGCAAAGAGGGTACCCCTCTCTCCCCCTCTCTCTCTCTCGCTCGTCTTCTTCCCCAAAACAAAAACAGCACCCATTTTTTTCTCTCCCTCTCTCTCTCTCTCGTCTTCTTCCCCATTTTTTCTCTCATGACTAGCTTCAGCTCGATCTGTGCAAGAAAGGCCCAACAACCAGTTATATGTGCAAGAAAAAGCAAAAGAAGAAATGGGTCTCAAATATTAACGCGGTTTGCACTCGAATTGATTTCAATCATGGCCTCAAAAACCAACATTTTACCACAGCCGTTAGAGGAGGGGGTGTGTGGTTTTGGAAGGTGTTTGGAGGAGGCGGCTTTGGTGGGTGGAGAAGGAAAAGGAAGAGAAACATGAAACATGTTGCTCCTTGGGTTCTTGCTGATTTTTGGTTTGGGTTTGTTGTTTGGGAAAGAGGTAGAGCGCAATGTGCTTTGCGGGTGATAGAGATGGGGAAGAAAATGAAAAGATAAAAAAATAATAAAATAATATTAAAAAATGATATTTAATTAGAAGAGATGGTTAAAAGTAGATGTTCTGCTGGAGTGTGTAGTGAAAAAGTAGTAACTAAAATGAAAAAAAGGTGTATTTTGAGTGGCTAAAATAGCCACTTTTGCTGGAGATGCTCTTAGGCATCTATGGTCCCAATGCTGATTTTGAAAACCATTATTTGTGGATGGAATTGTTAGGGGTTTTCAGTTGGTGGGAAGTCCCTTGGTTCATTGGGGGAGACTTAAATGTTACTCATTTTCCAAGCGAAAGGGTGGGGGCGACTTGGTTGACTTCTGCCACTTTGGAATTTTTAGATTTCATTTAGAGCAAGGGTTGATGGATATTATGTTGGCTGAAGGCTAGGGGAGGCGGCTAGAATGATGTGGATGCCAATTAGCAATCTTGGCTTTGAAGTGAATAGCTATTATAAATCTTTACAATTTGGAGAACCTGGTTCGTTCCCTGGAGAAGTGTTTAGAAGGTTGGGGCCCTGCCTCCAATTGCTTTCTTTATTTGGTCTGCAGCTTTGGATAGAATTGATTCTCTTAGAAGATGGTGTTTCACTCTTGTAAACTGGTGTTTCGTATGCAAAAAGGGTGATCAGCTCTTCTTCCATTGTGAGTACTCTAGCACTTGGTTCTCAATTTCTTTGGAATTTTGTGGGCTAAGCTTAACAACATCCTAGAGTTGCTCCATTGCTCGTAGACTCAAGGGTGGGGGCATCTCAACGAGGTATTTGAAAAGTTATTCATACTCTTCATGTGGAGCATTTGGAGAGAAACGAATTGGGGCCTGTTCGAGGACTGCGAATCGAATGTGCTTAGTTAAAATCTGTCTTTTTTAAGCTCAATTTTTAGATTGGGCCGTACTCTATGTTCCGAGTTTCACCTCTTTGATTCTTTTAAATCTAGTTTACTTTTTGGATTTTCAACACCCTTAGGTTTAGTTCTATCTCTTGTATACTTTTGGTGTATCAATTAATTATTATTGATTAAAAATGTAGCACATTTATCAGCTTGAATACGTGTATTTTTATTTTCATGAGATGAATTGACTGTTGTAAAGTTGTGACATAGTGGTTGATTAAGGCATCCTGTGATGTGCATAGTCAGATGCGCAATGTTTTTTTATTAGGATCTATTGCGATTATTGTTTTGAAATATGTTTATTTTATTCACATTTATATTCTAAGTTAAGCTTCATGTTCAAATCTGTGTTCTAGAGCTAGTTGCATTGTGCAATGTGACAGCCTGAAAAGTGAGATTACATTTTTGCAGATTAACCCAGATTCTGCTAAAGGCTACAAGTCTCGTGGCATGGCAAAAGCAATGCTTGGTCACTGGGAAGAGGCTGCAAAGGATCTTCATCTGGCATCAACGCTAGACTATGATGAGGAAATCAAAGCTGTGCTTAAGGAGGTTTCTTTTCTCTCTTTCTCTCTCTTCAAATAAGTTGTCCCATAATTGACTGATTCGTGGTTTTAGGAATTCTGTATTCTTTAGATATGTTGATGTCTGGTTTTTGCACCATGTATCGTACCATATTCTGTTAAAGACATACTATTAGACTTCCACATAAGTTGGATATGTGCTAAATAAATGTTTATACTTTGCAATTAAATTACTCTTCACTTCTTGACCATGTAAAAAATGTTTTTATCCACTCAGGTAGATGAAGATTGTAAATGAGTTTATTGCTAATGTGCTTAGGTGCAATTAAAAAAATACATGTAAATGAGTTTGATGGATAGCTAGGCTTATTCTTTCTCATTTTTCAAAGAAGTGGTTTCTCACTGTTTTTTGAAATGAAAATGAACTTACAATTGTCATTTTATCTTTTGGAGAAAGATTGAGAACTGGTCTGCTTATCTATAGATGACCAGCTTGCTTTTTCTTGCCTATTTAAAGATGCAGTTATGATTTTAGCATCTAGAAGGTGCAAATTGTTTTTGCATGTGAAACATGTCGTATTAAATGTATTTTGTGATGCTGATAACTATTGGCCAACACATACAAATTGGCACATTTGACACGGCTAAATATGCCAGCACAGGAGACTTATTGTATCATAAGTTTTTACTTATTTAGGCATCCTCTCTCTTCACTTCTTGACCATGTAAAAATGTTTTATCCACTCAGGTAGATGAAGATTGTAAATGAGTTTATTGCTAATGTGCTTAGGTGCAATTAAAAAATACATGTAAATGAGTTTGATGGATAGCTAGGCTTATTCTTTCTCATTTTCAAAGAAGTGGTTTCTCACTGTTTTTGAAATGAAAATGAACTTACAATTGTCATTTTATCTTTTGGAGAAAGATTGAGAACTGGTCTGCTTATCTATAGATGACCAGCTTGCTTTTTCTTGCCTATTTAAAGATGCAGTTATGATTTTAGCATCTAGAAGGTGCAAATTGTTTTTGCATGTGAAACATGTCGTATTAAATGTATTTTGTGATGCTGATAACTATTGGCCAACACATACAAATTGGCACATTTGACACGGCTAAATATGCCAGCACAGGAGACTTATTGTATCATAAGTTTTTACTTATTTAGGCATCCTCTCTCTTGCATCTCACTGTGACTGCTGGACTGTCCAGGTGGAACCAAATGCACACAGGATTGAGGAACACCGCCGGAAGTATGAAAGGTTGCACAAGGAAAGAGAGGAGAGAAAAATTGAGCGTGAAAGACAACGTCGCCGTGCAGAAGCTCAGGTGACCTTTTTATGTTTGGCTTTTTAGAAAAGGATCCAGCAACCTTTTAGCTATGAGAATGACAATTTGCTTGTGCATTCTTAAAAAAGGCTGCATATGAGAAGGCCAAGAAGCAAGAGGAGTCATCTTCCAGTAAGAAACCTGGAGGCTTCCCAGGAGGTATGCCTGGAGGCTTCCCGGGAGGTATGCCTGGAGGCTTCCCGGGAGGTATGCCGGGAGGCTTCCCTGGAGGTATGCCGGGGGGTATGCCTGGAGGTATGCCAGGTTTCCCTGGTAGCATGCCAGGAGGGGTGCCTGGAAATGTTGATTTTGGCAAAATATTGAAGGTAAGTTTGATGGGACTTTGTAGATTTTTATTTAATATTAATATGCTCAGCATGGCTCAGCATGATATTGGCGATGCTTTCTAGCTAAGTACTACATTTGATTCTGAATATTTGAGCAAAATATTAGTATTTTTTGCAAATTTCTTTATGGCTCAACTACAGAAAAACTATGAGATGAGCTATTTTCTGCATATGTTCTCTCTCTTCGTCCATAGGTTTATATCATGCAATGCAGTGTTCAAGTCAGGGATGTGCTTCATAGACTGGTTCTTTGATGTGTTTTTGCTTTCTATTTGTTGAGTAGGACCCTGAACTGATGGCGGCATTTAGTGATCCAGAAGTCATGGCTGCTCTCCAAGATGGTACATTTTCTATTATCGTGCTCTTTATTTTAACTATGACTATTTTTCACTTTTTCTTAGTTATTTTAGTCTTTTTTTTTTGGTTTCTTTGTGTATTGGATTGAACAGATTTTACTTAAAACAAAAGAAGAGATGGGCTACATAGACTTAATTTCTAGTTTATTTAAGTTGTATGGCGTCAACTCTAGTCTCATCCATTAATATCTCAAGCTTCTTCTATCTTTTTGATACATGAATTTGCAATAACATCGTCCCTACAATTCTTTAGTTGATATTTAGGCATTCTTTACAGTTAGGGTTAGCACTTACTAGCCTTTTAGGTTGTGTCCAGGTTGGCGGTTTAAAAAATGTTATTGCTTCTCAAAAACTTGAAAAAGAAAATAAAAAACAAAAGCAAAAGGTGCGTCCTAGATACACTTGAAGGGGAACTGAAATGATAAGAAGCATTTAATACGACCACTCTAATCACTGTAACATGAACTACATTTTTTACTTAGTAGGTGAAAGCAGACTTTTTCTTAGTTTTGCCTTCACAATTTGCAAGGTACAAAATGCCACAAGATGGTGGGGTGTCAATTGTAAAAGTACCTTGTTGATAAGATGATAGATTTCTTTTGTGAGAGGTATTTCTTGTAGCTTGAGAAAGTGAATATCTTCTGTTAAATCACATTAGAAAGAGTGAATTTAATCATTTTAAGTATGTGCCACCACAGTTGTCCTGTAAGGGGCAGTTTTGGAAAGAAAGTGGTTCTAGTAGAATTGGTTTACAAAACAGAAATAGATATTACATCACATGAACATAGACGACATAGCAGTTGGAACATACTCCTGAAAAGGTTCTCTCCTGCCAAAGGATAAAAGGAAAGAGACTTGAAGGTGAAAAAGCAATAAGGAATCATGTTTATGTTCTGATGAATGTTGTTGGATGATCTGGTCGAATCTATTGGATATGCAAGTGTGGAATGTCAGTCGAAGTAGGATCCACTGAGCTTGTATGTATTTTATTTTTTTCTCTTTGCACATTACTTCTCTGCTGGTGATCTTGTCCAGTGTATCTTTGGTCATCTGGTCTTGAATATCGAGTGTGTTTATATCTCAATGAGCTTAATTTAGAACTCAAAGGGAGTTTATAATTATTTTCCTTTAGGTGTATATGTGAATGTAACATGATGTGGCTAATACTGTCAAAATTTGCTCATGAAAGGGCTGATTATTTTCTCTCTACTTTTTGTGTGTGAAAACTACTTGATATTGCTGTATCATTTCTCTTATTTAAACTTCCCCTTTCCCTCAGAAACTTGCTGTGCGTATAGATAGATGGGTCACAATGCTTTATAGGCTGTTTTGACTGTATCCTTTCCTCATCTTGGCTGATAATTTTGCAGTAATGAAGAACCCTGCTAATCTTTCAAAGCATCAAGGAAATCCCAAGGTGGCTCCTGTAATTGCAAAGATGATGAGCGAATTTGCAGGACCTAAGTAGTAAACTGTTTCAATATTAAAATCGTGTTTGTGGGAGATCAACTTGGTGTAAGTTCTGGCAGGCAGGATCTTTCATGTTACAGGATTTTGTCAGTTTCAACATCCAAAACCATGGTGGTGGTGTGAGCAACGATACCTGTTTATTTCAGATTTCAAAAATGTTTTAATAGAAGTGGTTTTATATGATATCCCTGGGCTGTATGCGCTGTCAACACTGTCGGAAATCCACCCCCTCCTCCCTTCCACCCACTCACCTTTTTTTTTTTTTAAGGAGAAACTTCATTAACTCCTGAACTTTCACGATTTTTACAAATATTCTCCCAACGTTCAAAAACTCATTTTGGTATATCGAACTTTCGTCTTGCTTCAAATCCCCTTTTTTGATTAAATATTGTAGTCAAATTAAATGAAAAAATGAAAAAAAAAACTAATGGTATTTTAGTAATTTCACATATTTCATTTTAATGGAAAGAGGAAAGTGAAAGAAAATTAAAGTTTGATATACTAAAGTGAGATTTTGAATACTGAGAGGGTGCCGGCAAAAATTGTAAAAGTTCATGAGGGCTAGTGGAGTTTTTCTTATTTTTTAAGCAATTACCAGAAAGCAAAAGTACAAAAATAGAGGTCCAGATGTAAAAGATCCAGCCCATGCCGATCCAGAAATGGCTGAAGGTCCAGCACAACAAGGTTAGCTTGAACCGATTGTTGGAAGATATACCCGTGTCTTATTGAGGCGTCGATTGATGAGACCTCAACGGGAAAGAACTGCACGCGATAAATTCCACGCGGATCCATGGATGATGGTTGATTGGGATCTAGCTGCACTGTTTACAGAGGATGAATCTATGTTGGAGGGCACCTAACGTTGAGAAAAAGTTGACTACTGGTTAAGGAGGCAGAGAGGGAGTCGAAAGAGGCAGGGGATATACAATACGTGTCATAATTCTGTTACGTGAAAAGGAGGTGGCGCGTAATTATGCCGAGTAAGGGGTAGAGGAGGCGGAGAACAGGTCGGAGGATGACTTGAAGGGCGTGTGGGTGGGTGGCAGACGGTAGCATAACTGGCGTACAAAACATGGAAAAGAAAAAGAAAAGAAAGAAAGAAGAAAGAAATGAGTTGGGCTGGTCCTCCGGCCTATGAGATGAGCCTCCTATTTTGTGGTGGCGTTGGATCCACTATCAAATTCAAGCCTGTTGTTTCGTAAGTGGGCAACATTTTTACCCTAAAATATACTAGTGTGCAAGAATAGAGCCAATGTGAAATGTAGTAGTGCGGTAATAGAGTTTGAGACATGACTCATGAGTTGATATAATAGGTCTATCCAATACCTTCTGATATATAGCTCTGCTTTATGCTGCTTAATTGTTAAGAAAGTGGGAATTACTATGTCAATAATGTTGGGTAAGAAACAAAGAAATAAAACTCATGATTCTACCGTCTTCCAAACTTTTTCCAATTTTTCTTTTTTTTTAATAAAAAAAAAGAAAAGGATTCTTTGTATTATTTTTTCTTTTTCTAGACAGAAAAATCACCCCATCCAGTTGCTTAAAAAACATACTAATCGCCGTTTGTGCGTCAATTTCATGTACTACGAAGGCGTAAAAACGCTCATATTTTGAGAGGACCGTAGTACCAAAGCAAAGCAAAGACCTCAAATATGAAGGGTTAATCTGGGGTTGATTTTGAAGAAGAAACGAAAGCCCGTAGTACGTACGTTTTTTAAGACCCCAAATTCAAGTTGATTATGATCGATGTTGATTTCTTTGCCCACCACTCGTATATATGTCTCTCTCATCTTCGAATAGAAAGAAAGCTCCTTGATTCATCAACGCCATAGGTGAGATATCCTCCTCAGCCATGCTAGCTACTCTTTGGAGCAGTCATACAACGACCATCAACACAAAAATAAATACAAAAAAAAGAAAAAAGAAAAAAAGAAAAAAAGTGAGATCAAATTTTGCTTTCGTGGGGTGTTCATGTTTGTGGGAAGGGATGCATGGATTGGTGTCATTTAGTTTATTATCGTTTTCTGACCACACAAAAAGCTGAAACAAAATTTCCATACCCAGACCAATTAAACTAGACATTGCATCTACTCTTGAAGAAAGTATATTCAGAAAGTATAAAGCTTTTGGGTCTAAATCACCACCACCTAAGCTGCTTGTCTTCGTCACTTAATTTTGATTGGTTTGATTGGCCATTTTTTAGGTCCACAATATAACAAATATATATATATATATATTATATATATATACACATCAAACTTTCTTTTCTGATTTCCTACCAACCTTTCTTCTTCTTTCCCAATATAAAGACATTTATTCTACCTCTGATGTGTGTTATGGGACAAAAAGCAACAAAATCTTGGCTTCACCCAAAAAATCAAGATATTCTATCTTTGGGATGTCTTATCTTAAGACCACTATTTTAGGGAAGTGATTGTTTGGATCTTTCAGTTTCTGAAAAATGGTCTCCCTTCTAATTGAGTGCTTTAGATGTTTCAGCGGTCTGTTTAGCTCTCAAGTGTGTGCCCCCCACCATTTGCTAATCCTCTGCTTCAACACTAAAGTTTTGGCTTTGCATGTCGGTCTTGGCAGCCAATACTCTTATACTTTCCTTAAACATTGGGTAAGCTATAATAATATATACCCAATGCATTGGCCGCCATTGGGTATAACTTTATTTATTTTATTTTATTTTTTATTTGTATCAATTATTTTAATATAAAATATTTCTTTGCCATCTCTCTTTTCATTGGGGACTATCAAAATTTGGTAAAAAATGTGAGTCCCACCAAGAGAACTTGATTTTTGTTAAAAAAAAAAAGAAATATTTTAATGACATAGAAAAACTATTGTAGAATGTAAATGTTAGTTGTTTTCATAGTCTTAAGCGTATATTATTTTTTAAAAATTAAGTAAGAAAAATAATATTCACAAGGATTAGAAGAGCACTTACCGTTCTTCATTTTAATAGAAACTCAAAAAGTAATTTTGCTCCTTAATTTTTTTTATTATTAAAAAAAGCTGTTAATAGTGGTTTTAGACAAGGTTGTACCGATGTTGTGTGGTATTTTTAGTTGTTAATTAAAATGTATACCTTAATGACGAGTGCATTACCCTCTAATTACGTAATTGAGATGACTTTGGAAATACAAAAAGCATATAATTCAATGGTTGTGGAGAATGGTTACCGCCACGTTTTGTGAAATTCAATGTGGTAGCTAGCTTGTCAATTTAAGCTGTCTGTTGATGGTTGCTTGAGCCATGATGATGATGTCATTTTGGCTTCGGCTGCTCATCATCATCGTCATCTCATCATACACTGTACACAGTTTTTTAAAACATGAAAAAGGTTATAATGGTGTTTGCCATGTGTCACAATTAATAAAATTGCAACTCAAAATGAAATTTTTTTCTTAGGATTTATCAACGTAATGTTTATAGAGACCGATGAGCTTGAATGAAAAAAATGATACCATAATTGTCTGCCAGAAAGTTGATGTATATCTGAAAGAATGTTCATAATCACCGACGTTCTTTGTACGTAATGATACTTCGATACTTTATGGCCGAGCTAATATCAGCAATGTTGAAAAAACTTCATTTATCCCTATAACATTTTATGGTTTTTGTAATCATACCTTCAAAGTTTTAAAAAATTTACAATGTTAGATTGTTAAGTTTAAAAAATTAGGAATGTCATCCTGCAGTTAGAATTTTCTGTCAAATCATAACCAAGGATGTGAAAATTTTCAAAATACGTTTAGTGATCCATGACCAAGTTGGGGTGGTTTTTTTTTAATTATTTAATTAGGGTAATTTTATAAATTTAACATGGGTATAAAAGACATTTCACCTATTAACCGTTTCATTTAAATGTTTTCCCTTGATTTAATCATTGAGGGAAAATATTTCACATTGCAAATTTTTAAATTTTGGAGTTATAGTTGCAAAAACGCTAAAATGTCAGTGAATAAGTAAAGTTTTCCCTTGATGAATAAATATATTCTCATTTTTTTAACATAATCGTGTGGTACTATGTACATTAAAAATAAAAAATAAAATTACTGGGTAGGTGCAGTGGTCACCAAATCGATCTGACAACCATTGTAGTGGCTCTTGCCACCACTGGCTAGTTGGTGTGATGCCCTGAATTTTCAAAATTTATTTATCCAAAAAAATGACGGATGACTTGAGCTTAGAAAACCTTGTTATAACCTCCAAAGAAATGTCCTAACCCTTAATCAAGCCCTCATTTGAAAATAGCCCTAAAAATCCAACCCTTAACTTTTTTGCCAAATATTCGCAAGAGACCACACTGAACATTCGACCATGTCCTTAGTGCAAACATTCGGCAAGGGACCATAGCGAACGTTCGTTGACCAAAGTTTGACCTGCTGGGTATTGACCAAGCGTTCCATTAGCAACCTTAGAGCCATAGTGTAATAGTACACTGAACCTTCGGTGACAGTCGAAAAATATTTTTAACCTATTCTCCACCTTTGGAGAAGGGAGCACGCCTTGCCACCCCTATAAATACCACCCCTTTGACCCTTAGCCTTCCCTTACACTAGAAACACTAACCCTAGAGTAAGAGGATAGGAGAAGAAAAGGAGAAGGTTTTGGGGGATTATTGCTATCTTCAAGGTAACTCTTGACCTTTCATCAAGCCTTTATATTCTCTTGGTATTATCCTTGTTTTCTTCAAGTTTTTAAAGATTTCATGACTTGTGCGCCATTTCATCTTAGAAGAAAAGAGTGGTTTTCAAATGTTTTAGAAATGCTCATTTTTTTCTCTAGTTTTCTTATATTTCATGCTTCACTACGTTTGTATAAACTTGTTTAGTGCCTAGGGTGTAGTTTGTAACATGGTGACTTGAGGATAAAAGTATAAACTTTGCATTTTTAACTTTGCATGGACGTTTTCTACCCATTCTAGCCAAATGTTCGACCAGAGCCCATAAGCATATTGGTAGGGTTTTGTGACATTTTAGATAGACATACTCGGTTAGGATCTTTTTGTGTCTTTAGTAAACCCTCTAGCACTGCATATAATAATAACCATGTTTTGTTTTAGCAAGGATTCAGAATGTCAGAAGACTTGAGTGAATGTACGAGGTAAGTAAACATTTACAACTATTTTCCTTAAAAATGTACGATATGTCAGCTAACTGAGCATGCATATGATATGAGCATATTTACTCTTTTATGTAACTTGGTAATTGTCTTAGTAATCGGTTGGTGAGATGCATCGTATGACATGGTACACTAATACGTACAGTGTGATGGCCATGAGCTTACTATATATACTTCATTTTATGGTCAATTGCGTGCGTATGAGTTATATGACCTTGGATCTAATGGTTGTTTTGTAACTAGCGCAACCATGATTGGTGGGTCCTTATAGGACGTACATTATTAGTAGCATGGGCCACTCAAGGTTGGACTTGGTCGGGCTACTACTATATGAATGGTAGCATACAATAGACAGGACATCGGCATTGTATTACAGTCCCTCGGGACAGCGCTAACCTCGTTGAGAATGAGTAATATCTAGGGTAAACCATTTATGATAGTTACGACCTATTAAAGCATTAGTTTCTGCATCAAAACTCCTAGGTGATTGTGTAGGAAAATTGTTACAAGGATCTTTACATAGTAGGATTTTATCCTATTAGGGTAGAAATCTAACAGAGGACCAAAGAGATGAGAGAAAAACAGATTGTCTGTAAAATATGATTGAATGGATGTTATTGTGACACCCCACCCGATGGGAATATCAATTAACTAGTAATTGACCCCACGGTGCACCATCCCAGCCATGCCCCTTCGAGACACGACCTCCGGGAAATCACTTTCCTCGTTGTAACTAGAAAATTGTAGTGGAAGACTTTACCAAGACTATAGGATTAAGAGATAGTATTGAAACGTCACACAATAATACCAGAGATAAAGTACTACATCCATAACATAATAAAAATGGTCACCAATGTACCGGTCATCAGACCGTCAACAAGAAAATAGATACATCCCAAAATACGCTACATCAACATAGTTCACAAAAAATCAACAGACCAAAGCCTAGACTTAAGCTTCAACAAAGCTAATGATATCAAAATCTCGATCATGTCTACATGGGCAGATCTTCCATCCTCCTATATCGTCCTAAGCTAAATAGGGTCCATATTCTAAAAAATTACCCGTATCAGGTCCTGAGCAATCATCAGGTAGTCTCCGATGGCATCTTCGTCTAGTGTAGCTAAACCGCGCAATTATTCATAATGATGGGGAAATACATAAATAAAAAGGGGGTAAGTCTAAGACTTTAGTGATTTTTAACGTAGATAATACCCATGCCAGTTTTCAGTATTGAACTCAGGTGTTTATTAAGCAAAAACAGTTCGATTATGACAGTTTAATTATGCGTGATATAAATATATAGTAATGATATATGCATATGGTGTTAACAATAGTCATAGTTCAACAGTATGATCTACCCGAGATATTACCAATTCTTAGCAGGGTTGATGCTGTCCCGAGGGACCTATAATACAATGTTAGTGCCCCAGCCATTGTACAACATACCGTACTTAACATTAGTGGCACGATCGAGTTCGACCCCGAGTGGCCCACACCAATTAATGACATCTGTCCTGTAGTGACTGAACCATTGGGAGTGATTGCATCAAGGTCACGAAACCAATGGATCCACAGTCCTCACATAACGCACACATTTGACCATAAAGCTAACATGTATAGTAAGCCCATGGCCATTACTACCGCACGTACTGGTGTACCATGTCATATGATGCAATTATCTTATCTGTATTTTACATGCATGTCCTTTTACAAGTCTCACTTGGTTAACAGGTTTAGCACAACGTTTTTCCCAAAATGACAGAGTTCATGTGCAATAAGTACAAACTGTGAGAGTTGTAAAATATGCATGTTTGTTCGCTACACAAAATAGACGTGCAGTGCATGAAAAATAACAATGTGCATTATGTGAGTTAAAACCCACCTAGGTCGATACGTGTCTCCGAAAAGTCCAAAAGGTCTGGGTTCTCCAAATCTATGGAAAACCTTCTATTAGTCCTAATTCCACTAAACAAACCCTAAATCAAGGAAAATAGGAGCTATGGGACATTTGGTGAAAATAGGGTTTCCCTGCCACACAGTGACCGTACGTCCGGGCTTGGGTGCATACGTCCGCTGTGTAACGACAAGTTGTACGTCCAGTCTTGACACCGTACGTCCTCTGTATGGGTTCTCAGGGAGAACCTCATTTTCTCTCCACTGTCCGCCTATCCTCCGACTCCTAAGGCTACTAGGAACTACCTAAAGCCCTCAAGTCTAGTTTGCAACCTCCATGCAATGTAAAAACGCTAATCTAACCAAAACGTTAACCCAAATGGGTTTTAAGGTGCAACTAAGCTAACCACTACAACTAAATAAAAACCAAGTAGCATAATAACGTAAATTAAAGTTGAGGATTGAACGTTACCTCCTTGAAATAAAACCACAAGAGTTCCACCTCACGAATGTTCTGAACTTGCAAATGCCACACATACACGCTCACAACACACTCAAAACACTTGAAAAACACTCTGGAAACACTCTGGCAGCCTAGGGGCGTATGAAAATGGTGAGAAATACGAAGGGGGTAGGATGCTATTTATAGGCCCAGAAAAGCAGCGGATGTCCAGCCAAGGGGCGTACGTCTGGTGGTTCTTGCCCAGTGGTTCAATGGTTGCCTCGTATGTCCAGGTATTATCTAGAGGGTATTCAAAAAGTAGCGTACGTCCGGTGGTCCCGCGTACATCCGCCTGTACGGTTTGTAGAGCGTACATTCAGCGGTCCCCCCCGTATGTCTGCACTATTGACAGCAGCGTACGTCTACCTAACCTAGCATACATCCGCCCAAAAGTCCAAATTACCCCTCTAGCATCCTTAGTGACCCAAAACCCAAATTAACTCCCCCAACTAAGCCACTTATGCCTAGTTAATAATTTGGGTCACTACAGTTACGTACTGTTTTCTCCATATATATACTATTGTAATACATTAAGAGTTGTATTGTTCACTTCTAACTCTAAACTCTATGGAAGTTATCACCTTCCAGGGAGATGATTAAGTGTGGGGATGACCACACTAATTATGGTGTGATCACCCCTACATCTATATCTCCCACTTGATCACACTATAACATTTGGTGATGAACTCTAGTAGTGAATGATTACTATGATAGTAATATTTTTAACTCATGCCTACTCTCATCTGTAAAAGTTACAGATCGGCATCAGATTATGCATAATCCCACATGCGCACGTTTTATTATTTTAATCTAACTGCATCTTTTACCATATACTATTAAATCAACAACATATTAAAGATGACTTCATTTCATTATCTTACAAGAAAATGGTATCAATTCTCCATGGTTGGGAGTATAGTCCATACCCATTACATAATTGACGACTTCATCCATACACAAAATCATGTGTTGACTTGCACTAAACTTTTGATCAAGTACTTCCTTAACATCACTATTGTTAAAGTTTTTTCTTGATTCACCTTTTTAGTGTCTTTAACACTTTCAGAGCATAGATATTAATTAAATTCAACATAATGCCTTTTAATGGACTTTGCATTTATGTAAAATCTAATATCTGTTCCTCGTACTTGTTATCTGCCCTTAACTGACTAATTGTTTTATATTAGGTAGAAAAGCATAGAATCATTCTTCTAGGTGTCCCCGGATCCTTCTGTTTCATGCATCATATACCTGTCATCTAGATGTATCTTAACCCCATTGTTGCTACATGCCCTTTGAATTTATTTAAGGCGATCTCTTGGTCATAGGATTGGCTACCAACTCTATTGATGAAATAAATTCTACCTTTATTGAACCTTTCTCCACTATATCTTGAATATAATGATAATTTATATCAATGTGTTTGCCTTTGGAGCTATGTGCTCCACTTTTTATTAAAGAGATAGTAGACTTATTGTCACAATGCACATTGACTGGTTTGCTAGGTATATTTAAATTTAAACTTTCAATGAAATGTCCAATCTAGATTGCATTGCTTACCGTTGTGCTGCATGATACATACTTAGCCTCCATAGTGGATTTTGCAACACAATTCTATTTTTTGCTAAACCAAGAAACATATGTTCTACCAAATAGGAACACATATCCACTTGTAGATTTTCTATCATCTGCATCACTTGCAAAATCTGCATAGGTGTATCCCGCAATTTTTAGATCAATTAAACCAAAACATAGCTTGATGGTTTTGGTGCCTTACAAATATCTAAATATTTGCTTTACAGCTTGCTAGTGTTCCTTCCTTGGATTGGATTGATATCTACTCACCAATCCTACTGCATGACAAATGTTAGGTCTTGTACTTGTCATGGCATACATGAGACTGCCCACTACTTGAGCATATGGGATTGACTCCATTTCTATGATCTCTGTCTCATTTTGGGGACACATTGTTTTGCTTACATGTTGACCATTTGAAATGGGTGTACTTAAAGGGTTACAATTAGACATATTAAACTTTTTAAATATCTTTTCCAGTTTCCTGATCAAAGTATAATAATTTTGAATTTCTATTTCTAGAGATTCTTATTCCCAAGACATAGTTAGCAATGCCCATGTCTTTCATTTCACACTTGGATGTGAAGCAAGCTTTAGTATCATTTATCATATCTTGACAATTTTTACTCAACAATATATTATCTACATATAATGACAATATGGTTAATTTATCATTTTTTTTTACATATGTAAACGCAGTGATCTAGTGGACTTACCTTGAAACCATTTTCAAATATAGCTTGGTGAAACTTCAAATACCATGGTCTCGAAGATTGTTTTAGTCAATATAGTGAAGGAAAGATGCCTTTGTCTTTATCTATGATGCTATAGATCATCTTGATATAGCGGAGGTGCTCTTGCCTTTGCTCCTTCTACCCTTAAATCCATTTTTGCTATGATAGACATGATTATTCTTACTGAAGTGATCTTTACTATAGGCGAATAAGTGTCTACAAAGTCTGTACCGAGTTGCTGAGTAAACCTTTTAGCTACCAACCTAGCTTTGTGCTTCCATCTGCTTTGAATTTCTTTTTGAGTACCCACTTACATTTGATTGTTTTCCTTTGTGTTGGTAAATCTGTGAGTTCCCATACATCATTGATAGCTCCGATCCATTCATTAGCATCATTACTGTTCATAGTCTCTTTAAAATTCATTGGATCATCTTGTAGATTTATGTTCATCTACACTTGGAAGATCTTTGAGTATAATGGATGGTTGCCTTTGTCTTTTATTCCCACTGTTTTGATGATTTGTTCCCATGTTAGAAAGATTATCAAATTTTTGGGATAGATCATCAAATCTCTTTTTAATACTCCCATTAATTAGGGGATCTATCTCATTTGCTCTTGTAAATGAGTATGTGTTGACGTTGGAGTTTGAGGCTCTTCTTCTTCTTGAAAAAATCTGATCAGATTTATAGGAATTATTTGATTGGTGTCTTCCAAGAAAACGGCATTGCGACTCTCTATCAATCATTTTTCATAATGATAAAATTTGTAACCACTACCTTTTTCCACGTAACCAATGAACCTATATTCCCATGTTTTGCTTCTTAATTTATCTCTTAAAGGTTTTGGAGTTAGAATATGTACTTTGCATCCCCATACCTTGAGATGTTCAAAATGTGGTTTGAGGCATGTCCAACATTCATAGGGTGTTAGTGGTTTTGATTTAGTTTTAACTTTGTTAAGAATATATATTGTCGTTGATAATGTCTCTCCCCAAAAATGAATGGGCAAATCAGTATATGCCATCATAAATCTTGTCATTTCCATTAAAGTTCTATTTCTTCTTTCTAAAATTCCATTTTGTTGAGGCTTGTAAGGCATTGTAAACAAATGTCTTATTCCATTTTCTTTACGCACAAAATCCATGGCTTCGTACTCACCTCCCTTATCATTATTCAAGCTTTTGATGGATTTACCAAGTTGATTTTCTACCTTTAACTTGTATTCTTTGAATTTTTCATTAGACCTAGACTTATATTCGATTAGGTAGATGTGTCCATACCTTGAATAGTCATCAGTAAAATTAATGAAATATTCCATTCCTTTATGTGTTTTAGTTCTTAAAGGTCCACATATATATGAGCGAATTACTTCCAATAATTCTGCTGATTTCCAATGTTTTGAAAAAGACTTGTTAGTTGTTTTTCCTTTAATACATGATTCATATATATTAAAATTTTTTGAAAGAATTTTTGGTAATAATCCACTCTTACTCATATGGATTAATTTATCCTTATTTATGCGTCCTAATCTTAAATTCCATAAGAAAGAACTATCAATCGATACATTCAAATAATCAGAAATAGATTTTTTATTATCAACTTTGAAAGTACAAATTCTCTATTTTTGTACCCTTTACTGATATATTCCCTCTCCTTTCAAGACTTGAACTCCATATCATATCCTTTGTCATCTAATATGTGTACATATACCAGATTTTTACGGATACTTGGTACATACAATATATTGTATAAAATAACAATAGACCCATTAACAGAAATCTTACATTTTCGTTCTCCAAAGACATCAATGTAAGTGTTGTTTTCCATCTAAACTTTGTGTTCATCGACTGTTTTTTCCTTGAAATCGACAAAAAAATCATGGCTTGTGATATGTCTAGTAGTTGCCGAATCTATCCACCATGAATTTGTGGTCGGTTCTGTCATCATTACTTCGGTGATTATTATAGCAATTTCTTTTTGTTTCTTGCTGCCATTGTTCTTTGGATAGTTAGCTTTAAAATGTCCCGTCTTTCCACATCAGTAGCATGCTCTTTTGTTTTTGAAGCTACTGTTAGGCTTTAGTTTGGCCTAATTCAATGATTGTTCTTGTAATCCCTTTTGAGTTTAAAACTTTGAGAGTACGTTTTGAGGGTGTTCCTTATGCTTTTAGGGTCTTCTGAGAAGTTCCCTGGTTTCCCATAAAAAATGCCGTCATAAGGTGGCTCGTAATGGGACTGAATAAAGAGCCCTCTGTTTTCCCATTAGAAGCCTGTCAGAACGGAACATGTAATAGGAGCAAAAAATGTTCTCCCTATTTTCTTGTTAGGAGGCTTGTCAGAATGAACAAGTAATGGGAGGAAAGATGGACTTCCTGGTTTCTTGTCAGGAATGACATCAGGACGAGGATGTGACAAGAGTAGAAACTAGACTCCCTGTTTTCCCATCAAGAATTGCATCAAGAAGAGGATGTGATGAGAGCAAAATTGGACTCCCTCGTTTCTTGTTAGGAACCTGATTAGTGCCAAATATTGTATATTTGACCTCCCCCTTAACTTATGTTTGTTAAGCTCTTAACGTTGTTAATATCTAATGTTTAGATTAGTTTTAGTGTTTTGTGGTGCTGAACATCAATCTTTGGTTAAAAGGGTGGAAATGGCCAAAAATGCACATCAAGTCCTGGGAAGTGCGATCGAGTGCACTTGGTGCGATTGAGCGCACTTGCATGCGAGCGCACAGAGCCAAGATCAAGTGCAAGATCTGTGATCAAGCGCATGCCACATCAGCCACATTTCCCATGTTGACCTAGCCATCGCTTCACCTGCTGTGTTGTGGAAATTTTGAGCAGTTTGGTGTGCTCGAGCGCACCATCTACAGTCGAGCGCACACAGGCCTGCGATTGAGCGCACCCATGTGACCTGGCAACAACACATTAATTTTTCTTATAAATAGGGCCTCTTTGTTTATTTAAAAACCTACATTTTTGGAGGCGCCTTTGAGGCTAGAAACCCTCTATTCTTCACTATGTAATCCTTCTAAACATCATTTATTTTATTAGCCTTTAGTTATTTATGATTAGAGGCTAAATCTTCAACTAAGGTTGAAGATGAAGCCTCACCATGTATTTATTTTCATGTTTTTGTGTTTAGTTTAATACTCCATCCGTCGTTTAATATTTTGTTTGTCCGTTTCAATTTAGTTTTGTGAGAAAATTGTGTTGATTGTTAATTATGAATCGTTAAACGTCTAATATTTGTTGTGATTGGTCCGGGGGTACATCGGATGATTCTATCAATTTTATTAATCAAATATCCGTTGTGATTATTTAACGGTAAATACATCGGATGATTAGATTTTAATAATAACAATAGAACATGCATAGGACTTAAATATGTATGAACTAGTGTGACACTAGAACTTGCATCGTTTTTAACCATTTGACGGATGTATGAACTAACATGATAATGTGTAGTTTAGTTGTGGTGAGGTGGATTCTAGACCTTAATGCTTTTTATTTATTTGTTTTTATAGCATTTAGATTAGTTTATCTTTATGCACGCCATGTGTTCTATATTTGGAACCAGGTTAAGATAGAGTTAGTTTAGGCAATTTAAAATTAGTTTTTTCACAAACGCGATTCCCTATGGATTTGATCTCGTACTTTTGCAACGCTTCACGAACAACGACTTGTGCTATTGCGAGTGCATCAAATTTGTACATCAGAACCCCGTCAGGAGGGGACATGAAACGGGACCAAAGTTAGATTCCCTGGTCTCCTATTTGCTGGTACATCAAGATGGAACTTATGACGAAGCATAAACATTTCTCCTTGATGAGTGCTAAAATATACATATTTTAGCCCCTTAATTTATGTATGTTAATCTCTCAATTATGCTATTTTGTGTTGTTTTATTATTATTATTATTTTGTGTGTTTTTGTTAGTTTTTAGGTGTTTAAGGAAAAGGAAGTGCTTCTACAAGTTTCGAGCATAAAAGACCAATTCTGGGAAAAGATGGAGCTCGGATTGAGCGCGCCACACATAGGCTTGAGCACAAAAGAGGAACGATCGAGTGCGCTATCGAACAGCAGCTGCATTCTAGCACTTCAGGCCATTTATGAGTTTTGCTTTTTCTTTTTATTTTTGTTTTGTTATTTAATTTTGTTTTTGTTCTTGTTCTTATGGGGGGAGACATTCCAACACCCCATATAAGCATACCGTTCTCTAGATCGGAGAATGATTTCTACTCAGCATGGAGCCACCAGTCTCATGAACTGCACTATCAATCATTTCCAGAGTTCTATGATCAATAAGCTCCAAAATAGTAGTATCAAGTCGAGCCACCTCCTCCAAAGAGTTCTGACCTTGAAGAAAAGGTGTCAGCTATCCATAGCCAAATGGGGGCTAGTAATCAACTGTTGCAATCCATCGACACCAGAATAGAAGCTCAAGAGAAGGCATTTCCCATCTATTGGCCTCAACAATATGAAGAGGAGCCACCTCCTCTGAAGATTCATCTCTTCTTAGCAAATTTAAGGCCAACCATCAATTGCTGCAATCCATTGTCATGATAGAAGCTTATGAAGAGGAACCAAATCCCATCTATTTTCCTCCACAACAATGAGAGGAGCCATCTCTTCTGACGGGTTCTGATTTTAAAGGTAAGATGTTAAATTTTTTGAGTGAGTTTAATCAGATGGTAAACTCCCTACATAAGATGGAGAACGTTCAATCTAAATCCATTGCAAGGATAGAAACTCAACTCAAGCAAGTAGTAGATATCCTCAAAGAAGGAGAATCCCAAAGTCAATTGATGACCAATCCTAATGGCCACTACATGGAGGATGAGAGTACTTCCTATCATGAGCAAGCAATCACATTGAGGAGTGAAGGAGTGGAAGAGAGGAAGGAGGAAAAAATTAAGGTCCTATAGGATCTACAAGAAGTGAGCATTGAGGCTTCTTCAACATCAAATCCTATTCTTGAATTACCAAGAGATGAGCAAAAAGAGACCATCAAGGTGGAAAAACCTCTTGAGTATTCTTCTCATGTTATTTCAGTTCATAATTCCTTTCTGGATGAGAAACTGTTTGAGAATACTCAGAGTGATTTACCTCGATCTGTGGACATTTGGAAACACCATGTGGTAGGAAAAATTTATTCTTTTTGGTGCAAGAGAAGAAAAGATTGGTGCTTCAAGTTTAAACTAAAGGGTCACAATAGTTTGGCTGAAAATGTTAAACTTAGTGCTCATGGGAGGCATCCCACAACATATCATTTTTATTTCCTGTTTATTTTCATTTTTCTTGTTATTTAATTTTTAGTTTCTTTTTGGTTTCCATTGATATTTTAGTATTTTGTTTTTTATGTATAAGTGTGCTTACGTTCAAGTTTGGGGGTGTGCTATGAGCCATACCATTCCAGCCAGTTTTTCCCTATCTCCTAGGTGAGATCTTTCCATGCTATACACATATTGAGGACAATGTGTCATTTAAGTTTGGGGGTATGGGAGACAACTTACACAAACTTTGTCCCTATTTTTTGTTATTGTTTTTGAAGAAAAGTGCATGTTTATGTATGTCTTAAAACATTTGTTCATCTAAAAATTGTGATTTGATTTTCATTGGTGAGTTTAAAATTTTGAACACATGATCTGATGATAGAATTCTAAGTCTGATTACTTACTTTGGGCATATGAGAATTCACATGTTTAATTTGATTTGACACAAGCACATTAGCATAAAAGCATTGAGTGTTCACATTAAAAGCTGAGAATTTTGATTTGGATAATGTCATGGCTTGTTTAGTTTTGTACCCTTTTTGACTCGAGTTAGTAAGTCATTAGGGGTGTTCTACACCTAATGCCCTAAAACCATCTAGTTTTGGAGTCATTGGCTTAACATTTTTTACATGGGTCAATTAGAAAGCTCAAAGAAACTAAGCATTGCACAACCTGACCAAAAAGAAAGAAAATAAAAATATGCCATAGTTTTCCATTCTGACAAGGTTCCTAGTGGACATTGAGATATTGAGACATCGCACATTGTAAATAATTGGAACCTTCATATTTATGAGCTAGTTCGACTTACACCATTTTTAAGCTTGTGACGCCTTAGCTCCTTTTGTAAGTGATTAGACTTTGAAATTCCAATCCATTATGAAGATGGAGTTTATCTTTTTAAGCTTGAAAATGAATGAAAATCATGATTTTGAGTGATACTTTAATTTTGAGGATGACCTGAACTGTGCATGAATGTTTGTGGGTAGCATTTATGTTAAATCCTCACGAGACTTCACTTGTCCTAGTAGGGATGCCTAGGGGTTTAAAAGGCTTATTGCATACGCTAAATGCAATCATGTTTTCTCCGACAGTGGAGATAGAGTAGTTTTTGTTTTTGTTTCTTTTTATTTTTAGTTTTGTATTGCTAAGGAACTAGCAATATGTAAGTTTGGGGTGTGATGAGAGTTAAATTTACGTATATTAATCTCTCAATCATGCTATTTTGTGTATTTTTATTTTTTTTTTGTGTTTTTGTCAGTTTTTAGGTGTTTGATGGAAAGGAAGCATTTTCGGAAGTTTCGAGCATAAAAGACCAATTTTAGGAAAAGTTGGAGCTCATATTGAGTGCACCACACCTAGGCACGAGTGCAGAAGAGGAACAATTGAGCGCAAGGTAGTGCGATCGAGTGCACTTGGGTGGCCTAGATGTAGAAAGACATTTAAAATTGGGTTTTCCAAATCCTAATTGGACTAGGGGTCTATCTTCCGATTTTATTATGTTTACTAGAGCCTCTAAGGTTTTCCTAAGCCTATAAATATATCTCTAAGCTTTATAGAAAAATATACAATCTTGGAGAGAGGAATTGGAGGCTACTTCAAGAAGTGTTTTCTTTTTCTTCTTTCCCTTTTCTTTTTAGCTTTAGTTTAATTATGTGTAACTAAACCCTTTATTATGGGCTAGATTGAAGCCATAATCATGTCTTTTTAGGATTTCAATACTAGTGCCTTTGTTTCAACCATATTTTGGTTTATTTTAATTGATTATTGTCTTTGTAATTGAATTCATCATATGCATATGGTATGAATTTGTTAATTAAGTCAATTTAGATGACTGAATCTTGAGCTTAATAAAGTGACAAAAGAACCTCATCACAGGTTCTTGACTTAATCAATATGGAAAACTGGGAGTAGATACCATGCCATAGGACTCATATGTTTGTCGATCTCCACAGAATTATGTTTCCTTAATGAAAAACTTAGTAGATACCATGCAAAATTCTTTAGGGAAGAAACGAATTAGAGTAGATACCATGCCTGATTCATTGCTTAGAGAGATCAATAGCTTAAAGAGTAGATACTATGCCCTTAGGTTGACAAGCATTAAAAATGCCATATGATTGGAACATTGGCCTAGTATTATCGTAATTAGTCTGACTAGTGGTGGATGTCAAAACCCAAACCCCTTTATTATATTTCTCTCTTTTCAATATATCAATTTTGTGACAATCTTGTTATCTTATTTTGGCAAATCAATTTTAAATAAAATCAACAATCCTCTTGGGATGATCTCATATTTGTCTAACAATGCTATCGTTTGATCTTGTGCACATGTGAGTAAAACATACCAAGTATTTGCCTATTAATTTAGGTGCGTATTTGGCACAATACTCTGATCATACCAAATTTAGTACTCACAATAGAATGAACTGTAGTTCGTATAGCGTTTGTGCAAGTACGTGTTCGAATCCACAGGGAACCATGAATGTTTAAAACTAATTTTACTCCTAAACTAATACTATCTTAACCTAGTTCTGAGTAGTGTGTTCGTAAATGTAAACTAATTGAAATTGCTTTAAATTAAACAAAAAGGCAACCAGGGTTAAAGAATCCACCACACCTACTAACATATACACGTCAAAACACTACAATCATTATTCCGCCTATCGAGTTAGCTCTTTGCTTAACCTATAGTCGTTAGTGAGGCTAGTTGAACCATTCAAAGCGTTTAGCGTATAAAGAGTCATGATGGATGTTAGTTTAAGCTTGAGTCATCCATTGTATCATTGATCATAGTGGATGCCTTGTCTCATTCCAACCATCCATCATACCTCCGAATTGGAATGCAAAGACATTGGACATTGGTGCATCACAAACGACTATCAAATGAAATTGTCACATAAATCATATTGAAATGACTAAGCATAAAGTAAAGACGGAATTAAATAACTGTAATGTAAACATGTATAAATTAGAGGGGAGGCTTCATCTTCAACCTTAGTTTAAGATTAACCTCCCATATATAAGAGAGACGGAAAGTAAATGCAAATAAACATTAAATAAGATAAAATGGAAATGGTTAATGTCTAGAATAAGTGTGTAGAGCCCAACAGTGGTCTCTGCAGCAAAAAAGCGCTCAAAAAACATAACCACCTAAAATTTTATGCAAGGGTCCTATGCTAGAGCGCATAGATGAATGCGATTGATCACGGGAGGTGCGCTGATCGCTCGTAACTGCCTTCGAAATTTCACGGCGCAAGGTTGGAAGTGATGGCTGCTAGGGCAACCGTGTGAGATGCGGGCTGACAGGGCATGTGCTCGATCGTAGGCCTTGGGCTCGATCGTAGTGCACTCAATCGCTCCTTGTGTGCTCGAGTGCAGTGGCAAGGAGATATATCTTCTTTCTTGCTCAATTCCACCCCTTTAATTGCAGCTTGAGCGCAATGACCTGCAACAACATAAAACACAAAAACAAACTAAAAGATTAGATAATAACAAGGCTAAAGGCTTAACAAATGTAAATTAAGAGGTCCGAATAAACATTAAATTGCACTCATCAAATACCCCCAAACTTACATTTTGCTAGTCCCTTAGAAAAACAAAAATGAAAAACATAATTAAAACAAAACAAACATAGGTTCACTTTCGTGGGAGAAATGATTGCATTGAGCATATGCAACAAGCCTTTTAAACCCCTAGGAGTTCCCTAGAGGACAAGTGAAGTCTTGTGAGGGTTTTCCAAGAATGATACCCACAAACATTTATTTGGCACAATGTTATTGACAGACAAAGCCTTTCACACAAACATATGGTTCATACATCATTACCAATTTTAACAATTTTGAACAAACAAACCACATCATCAAGGACTCCAAACATCAATCAAATCATAGCTGAAAAATCGAGACAACATATGCTCCAAAAAGTGCAAAGTGAACTAACATATGCTCATGGGGTTTCAACTTTTCAAAAGATGTGCATCTAAAAAATCATAGGAGTGCAATGTGATAAAAACAACCAAGGCTTGAATTGAAAAACAAATGCAATTTTTTATTTTATGTAGGCTGTGCAATGCTTGACTCCCTTAAGCTTCTAAATGACTTATGTAACGAGCGTTGGGCCAGTGACTCCCAAACCAGGCGGTTTTAGGGCACTAGATGTAGATACATCCCTAGGGCTTAATTACTCAAGTCAAAAAGAGCTACGAAGCCTAACTAGCCATACAATCACTTAACTAAAAATTCTTATAATTTTACGTGAACACTCATTGCTTAATGAGGCATGAGTTCCGGTTACTCAATGAAAAGCTCAACTTATGATTTTTAAAATTTTTTTTTTTACAGCCAAGGTTTATCATCACACATCACAACAACCCACAAATATCAGGAAAAACACTTCTCAAGTCAAATTTCATACCTCACAGACCCTATGCCACTGTGCATGTGAAAAGAATGGATCAAACAAGTGAAGTCTCTCTAATTCAACATATGAATTGAAAACTAGGATTTCTAATGATATGTAGTGTTCAAACAAGTTAAACACACCAATGATATACAATCTACAGGTATGATGTAAGTCATGCCTAATTAACAACATAGCACAAAAAATTTTAAAATTTTTACAAAAGCAACCAATATGCACAAAAAAAACAACATGCCCAATTAACAACATAGCACAAAAGATTTTAAAATTTTTACAAAAGCAACCAATATGCACAAAAAAACAACAAATATTCACACAGAAAGGCAACAAAGGCAACAGTGTCTACCCTACCCCCAAACTAAAATGGCACATTGTCCCCAATGTGCCTAGAAATACAATACCAGAGGAATGGCTTAAGTTAGGCAAAACGTAAGAGAATGCTCCCCCAAACTTGGATGGCAAACACTTTACCTAAAAAACAAAACAAAATCAAAAGACAAGGAAAATAATGAGGGGTGCCTCCCACAAGCGCTGAGTTTAACGTCTTCAGCCACACTCGTCATGTGAGGCTACAATCACTTCGAATAAATTGGATCCTCCAACAGAGTTGCCTCAACCTCTAAGCTCCTCAACTCCAAGAATGGTTTTACTCATTGTCCATTCACGTTAAAGGTGTTACCATTCTTGGGATCCTTTATCTCGATGGTCCCATGAGAAAACATTGTCCTATTGATAAATGGGCCAGTCCATCGAGATTTCAGCTTACCAGAGAATAAATGCAGTCGGCAATTGTAAAGAAGGACTTTCTGACTAGGCTCAAAAGATCTCCTCAAAATGCTCTGGTCATTAATCCTCTTTATGTGTGCCTTGTACTTCCTCGAACAATCATAAGCATCATTCCTTAGCTCCTCTAATTCAGTGAGTTGGAGCTTCCTTTGAGAGCCAACCTTCAAAAAATTGAAGTTTAGCTGCTTGATGGCCCAATATGCTAGATGCTCCAACTCGACGGGAAGATGACATGCCTTCCCATACACAAGCCGATATGGTGACATCCTAATCGGAGTTTTGAATGCTGTCTTATATGCCTACAGTGCATCATTTAATCGCAGAGACCAATCTTTTCTGTTGGGGTTCACAGTCTTCTCCAAAATGTGTTTGATCTCTCGATTTAAAGCTTCGACCTGTCCACTAGTCTGTGGGTGGTGAGGAGTGGCAACCTTATGTGTGAAGAAGTACTTTTTCATCAATTGCTCAAAAATCCTGTTGCAAAAATGGGTACCTCCATCACTAATGATTGCTCAAGGCATACCAAACCGAGAAAAAATAGTGTCCTTAAAAAATTTGACCACAACTTTGTGGTCATTGGTCTTGCACGCAACTGCTTCCACCTACTTGGACATATAGTCTACGACAACCAAAATATATAAATAGCCAAAGGAGTTTGGGAAAGGTCCGACGAAATCAATGCCCCACACATTGAAATCTCAACAACCAATATGGGATTGAGGGGCATCATGTTCCTCTTTGAAATACTCCTCAGCTTCTGATAGCGCTCATAGGATATGCAATAACCACGAGCATCTCTAAACATGGTAGGCCAATAAAATCCACACTGCAAAATCTTTGCAGCGGTCTTATTTGCATTGAAATGGCCTCTGCATGCATGATCATGACAAAAGGAGATGACATTGGATTGGTCAAACTCAGGTATACACCTTCTAATGATCTGATCGGGACAATACTTGAACAGATATGGATCATCCTAGAAAAAGGTCTTCACCTTGGACAAAAATTTGAGCTTATCTTGTTGTCCCCAATGCAAAGGCATTTGGCCGATAACAAGATAGTTCATAATGTCCGCATACCAAGGTGTGGGATTGTGAGCAATGTGCATCAATTGCTCATCTGGAAAGGTCTCAGAAATGGGGGTGGCATCCACGGTGTAATCCATGGTCAATCTAGACAAATGATCTGCCACCACATTTTTGGAACCTTTCTTATCCCGAATTTCTATGTCTAACTCTTGAAGTCGCAAAATCCATCGGATCAGACTGGATTTAGCATCTTTCTTGGAAAAAAGATACTTCAATGCCAAGTGATATGAATAGATGATGATTTTAGATCCTAACAAGTAGGATCTAAACTTGTCTAGCGCAAGAACGACTACCAAGAACTCTTTTCTGTGGTGGAGTAATTGAATTGTGCGTCGTTTAGAGTCCTGCTCGCATAGTAAATGACATGGGGGAGTTTATCAATGCGCTACCCCAAAACAACTCCAACCGCATAATCTGATGCGTCACACATGATCTCAAAAGGTACACCCCAATTGGGTGGTCTAATAACTGGTGTGGACGCCAGAATCTCCTTCAGAGCCCCGAATGCTTTCATACATTCTTCATCAAAGTCAAACGGGGTCTCTTTGGCCAACAGCTTGCACAAGGGCCTGGCGATTTTGCTAAAATCCTTGATGAATCGCTTGTAAAACCCTGCATGGCCCAAGAAGGAATGAATTTCCTTCACAGTATGTGGGGGTGGAAGGTTAGAGATCAAATCTACCTTCACTTTGTCAACCTCAATACCCCAGTGAGATATGACATGCCCTAGTACAATCCCCTGCTTAACCATAAAATGGCATTTCTCCTAGTTAAGCACATTGTTTTTTTCTTTGTACCTCACTAAAACCAAAGTGAGGCGGTACAAACACTCATGAAAAGATGAACCTAAGATAGGGAAGTCATTCATGAAGATCTCCATAAAACGCTCTACCATGTTGGAGAATATGCTGATCATGCATCGCTGAAAGGTAGCAGGTGCATTGCACAACCCAAAAGGCAAGCGACGGTAGGCAAAAGTCCCAAACAGACAAGTAAATGTAGTCTTCTCCTGATCTTCGAGGTCCACAGGGACCTGGTTATATCCAGAATAACCATCCAAGAAACAGTAATACTCATGCCCAGCTAAACGCTCCACCATTTGATCAATGAATGGAAGTGGAAAATGATCTTTCCAGGTGGCTGCGTTCAATTTTTGGTAGTCTATACAAACTCTCCATCTCGACTGAATACGAGTTGGCACCAACTCATTATCCTTGTTCTTCACTACCGTCAATCTAGCTCGCTTAGGCACAACATGTATCGGGCTCACCCACTTGCTATCAGAAATTGGATAGATAATCCCAGCATCTAACAACTTAATCACTTTTGTTCTCACCACCTCTTGCATTGCTGGGTTGAGCCTTCTCTATGGTTCCCTCGAAGGTTTGGAATTCTCCTCAAGATGTATCTTATGCATAACCAACGAGGGGCTGATTTCCATGATATCTTCAATTGTCCAACCGATAGCTTCCTTATGCTCTCTCAAAACATCCAACAATTTCTCCTACATTGAGCATCTATCAAGTCAGAAGCTATAATCATAAGCAAAGAATCAATTGGACCTTGGAACTTGTACTTAAGACTATTTGGTAAGGGCTTAAGTTCCTTCTTCGGGGAATTAAGCACTACTATCTCCTCCTTCTCATTGCTCACCAAAGGAGTAGTCTCTAAAAGTGCATCTACATGCCCCATCAGTTTCTCCAATCTAGATCTTCTCCAAATTGAGCAAGGCATGCTTGAAGGGGGTCCTCTATGCTTGATTCTTCAATAACTTCATCAATGATCTCCTCAATCAAGCATACTTGGTTCATTTGGTCATAATCAAGTGGTTGTTTTCTGATCTAAAAAATTTTCAACTCCACTGTCATATTTTCAAAAGAAATCTTCATCACCCCCGACCTACAATTGATTAGGGTGTTAGCCGTAGCTAAAAATGGTCGCCCTAAAATCACAGGGATCTCAGTCCTTACAACCTGAACTGGCTCTATGTCCAGCACAATAAAATCCACGGGAAAATAAAATTATCCACTTTAATTAGTACATCCTCAACTATTCCCTGTGGAATCTTCATAGACCTGTCAGCAAGTTGCAGTGTCATGGATGTGGGCTTCAGCTCTCCTAGCCCTAACTGCAAATAGACTGAGTAGGGCAACAAATTCACACTTGCTCCCAAATCTAACAGTGCCCTTTCAATCTGGCTGACTCCTATCATGCAAGTAATTGTAGGACATCCAGGGTCCTTATACTTGAGAGGTAACTTGCATTGTAGTATAGCACTAACTTGCTCGGTCATGAATGCCTTCTTTGGGACATTCGTCTTCCTCTTCACTGTGACCAAGTCCTTCAAGAACTTGGCATATGAAGGGATTTGTTGGATGGCGTCCAAAAATGAAATATTAATTTGGACTTGTTTGAACATCTCCAGAATGTCCTCTAACTTCCCTCCTTTCTTGGGTGCTTGTAATCTTTCATGGTAAGGTGCTTTTGGCATAAACGCCCTAAGAGGTTCCTCAACAACTAGGGTGACTATAGATGGCTCAATATCTCCTTCCTTCTAGTTGTCATCCTCTTCACCTTTTGGCTTTTCTTCCTCAGCTTGGTCTGCTTCTGGGTCCACCACTTGATTGTCCACTCTTTTCCTAGACCTCAAAGTGACAATTGCCTGCACATGTTCCTGATTTGAAGAATTTTCGATACCGCATGCCTTAGGGTTGTTCACCGGTTGGCTGGGGAGCTTTCCCTTATCTCTCTCACCAAGGTGATTTGCCAATTATCCTATCTGCATCTCCAACTTAGAGATTGCTTGGGTGTTCACCATGGTGGAATGCCTCATGTCATTGATTGATTGACCAGTCATTTTCGTAAAGTCCCTCATGGTATCTTCTAATGACTATGTCGATGACGTTGGGGCTTGAGTGGGGGCCTGATAAGATGATGACACTAGCTGAGCCAAGTGTCCATGACTTTTATATGTCAGAGGAAATCCTGGAGGATATTGATTTTGAGCATGTGGAGCTCCTCCTTGATTTGTGGGTTGATTCTGCTTCCAAGAGAAATTAGGGTGGTTCCTCCACCTTGGATTATATGTCTCAGAATATGGCCCACTGGACTGCTTTCGAAAATCGTTGAAAGCGTTCACTTGTTCCATCTCAGAAAATGCTGTCATCAATGGACAATTCTGTGCTTGGTGCAATGGACTAGCACAAATAGAATGACTCTCAACTGGAAATGTGTTTGCAGCATTGACAGGCTTTCCTACACTCAGAGCATCCAGTCTCTTGACAATGGCATCCATCATGTGGGTCAACTATGATTCTCCTTTTAACTCAAAGATGCCCCCTTTCTTAAGGTTTCAGGCATATTTATCTCGACAACTTGTAAAAGCCCACTGTTGTGAGTTGTCGGTCAACTTATCCAAGACTTTGTAAGCTAAATCTCCCGTTAAGTTCAAAAATGCCCCTCCATTCATCGACTCTATGATTCTACGGTTGGGCTGAGACAACCCTTGGTAGAAGAATTGCACGAGTCCCCATTTTTCATAACCATGAGGGGGGCATTTGATGAGCAAATCCTTGAACCTCCCCCAACACTCAAAGAATTTCTCGTCCACATCTTGAGTAAAGGAACTATCTCCTTTCTTGCCTCATTTACTCCGGACATTGGGAAAAACTTGTTGTAAAATTGTTTCAACAAATCTTCCTAGGATGTAATAGACCAAGGAGCATTGGAATCCAACCACTCCATGGCTCTATCATGAAGGGAGAAAGGAAAAAGTCTAAGGTGGACAGCTTCCTCAGAAATTTTTTGAAATTTGGTGGTGGCACAGCTGTTTTTGAATTTCTTCATTTGAGAATATGGGTTTTCATGATCTAAGCCGTAAAAAGATGGTAACATTTGGATCACATGTGGCTTTAGATCATAAAGGGTTGCATTAGTTGGTGGCAACACAATGCATGAATGGGAACTAGTTGCAACTGGTACGAACAGTTCTCGGACTGACGTAGAGAAATCCACGTCATATGCTCATCTTTGCTCCCCATTCCCAGCTCTTGCATCTTGGTAATCTTCTTGCTCCTCTTCATTTGCATTCCTCGGATTTGCCTCCATCTCAGCGTGAGCTCTATGTGCTCTCCTAAGGTTTCTTTCTAAGTCAGGATCTAAGGGTGTTAACTCTAAGTTTAAGGATCGCCAACCATGCATCCACTAACAAGAATTTAAACTAACCACTAAGGAAAACAGCAAACTAAATAAGCATGTATGAACAAAAACAATAAAAACAGGGACATGAAAACAACAAATAAAGAACTAAAACAATAACCTAGATGAGTTTAAACACTATATTAAAATTAAACTACAAAAACAACAACCTATAGGCACTAAATGAATTAAAACTAAGCAATTTTAAACAAATATTAACACATGCAGAAATTACAGAAACAGAAATAGAAAAATATCAACAAACTAGCTAAGACAAATAAAAACTAACACAATATAACAATTAAACAACTAACTGTTTAATTAACCAAACTACTAATTAAACAATTGCAAACTAATTAATCAATTAAAAACAAAAATAACTAAGCACAACTATCAACAGCAGAGAACAATATTAAAAATAAGCAGAATAAACAATTAAAATTAAACTAACAATTAATCAAAGCAAAAAAATTGAGCATATTGCCTCTAGTATGTTGGTGTAGTAAGTACAGGTGCGCTCGAGCGCTGGGTAGCACGATCGATCGCATACGCAAATATGTAACAGGTTTGCAAGTGCGTTCAATCGCAACAAAGGTGCGATCGAACGTATCACTGCACTGCTGTCTATAAAAAACACAGGCTCGCACGTAACTGTGTATTAGGCGAGTGCAGGTATGCGACTCTGAAGGAATAGGCTTAAGTGCGCTCGATTGCAACAGGCATGCGATCGATCGCACTATCAGTGCCTGATTTTCCAAAAACTGAAATTAAACTAAGAAATAGCCAAACACTATCCTAAAAACTAACAAAAATTAACGAAAATACGAAAATAAACTAAGAACTGAATTGAAATTGTGGAAATGAAATATTAGTAGAAAAATAACAATCATCTAGAAATAAAATCAATTTTAGCAATTCAAACGGTTCCTCGGCAACGACGCCAAAATTTGATTGTACCAAATTTAGTACTCGCAATAGAACGAACCGTAGTTCATATAGTGTTTGTGCAAGTACGTGTTCGAATCCACAGGAAACCATGAATGTTTAAAACTAATTTTACTCCTAAACTAATACTATCTTAACCTAGTTTCGAGTAGTATGTTTGTAAATGTAAACTAATTGAAATTGCTTTAAATTAAACAAAAAGGTAACTAGGGTTAAAGAATCCACCACGCCCACTAACATATACACGTCAAAACACTATAATCAATATTCCGCCTATCGAGTTAGCTCTTTGCTTAACCTACATATAAAGGGTCATGAAGGATGTTAGTTTGAGCTCGAGTCATCCATTGTATCATTGATCATAGTGGATGCCTCATCTCATTCCAACCATCTATCATACCTCCGGATTGGAACGCAAAGACCTTGGACATTGGTGCATCACAAATGACTACCAAATGAAATTGTCACATAAATCATATTGAAATGACTAAGCATAAAGTAAAGACGAAATTAAATAATTGTACTGTAAACATGTATAAATTAGAGGGGAGGCTTCATCTTCAACCTTAGTTGAAGATTAGCCTCCCATATATAAGAGAGACAGAAAGTAAATGCAAGTAAGCATTAAATAAGATAAAATGGAAATGGTTCACGTCTAGAATAAGTGTGTAGAGCCCAACAATGGTCTCTGTAGTAGAAAAGTGCTCAAAAAACTTAACCACCTAAAATTTTACACAAGGGTCCTATTTATACATAGATGTATGCAATCGATCGTGGGAGGTGCGCTCGATCACTCATAACTGCCTCAGAAATTCCACGGCACAAGGCTGGAAGAGATGGTGGCTAGGGCAACCGCATGAGATGCGGGTTGACAGGGCATGCGCTCGATCGTAGGCCTTGGGCTCGATTGCATTGAGCTTGAGCGCGGTTGCAGGGAGATATATCTTCTTTCTTGCTTAATTCCACCCCTTTAACCGTAGCTTGAATGCAATGACCTGCAACAACATAAAACACTAAAACAAACTAAAAGATTAGATAATAACAAGGCTAAAGGCTTAGCAAACGTAAATTAAGGGGCTCGAATAAGCACTAAATGACATTCATCACACTCCTTCCCCTGAGAACAGGATTACTGTCTCGTTAAGTAAGACATGAGAATCTCATATTTGTGAAATCTATTCTTCCTGTCATAATAAGAAAGTGTCCCATTATGGCGTGGCGAAGGAAATTTTTCCTCTATAAAAGGATGCTTGTCACTATTCACTCTTTAGACCTTGGGATTTTATTTTGTGAGCTCTCTTTTCTCTGAGGTCTCCTTTTCTAGACTAGCATTGGGTCCTAGTGGTATTGATTTTCAAGAGAGGATGTGATATAGTCCTTTCTCATGTTTGGCATCTTAGCCTTTGGCATGTTGCCTTGCTCACTTGATGATGATAAAGCTAGAATATTTGATTGGCATTTGTTGAAGAAGTCTGGCGAAGGGTTGGTAAAAGAAGTTGTTGGTTGAAAATGGTCACGATAGAAATAAGATGGGAGGTTTGTCATTCATACTTAGTTTAAAGGTACTCAATGGTGTGGGTATCATCTATCCTATAACTGTGAATCTTCTTTTAGTGGTTTCCTGGGTTTGGCTGCCCCATAGTGGTTTTTACCTAATATGTGCCAAATATTGAACATTTGGACCCCTTAATTTACATTAGCTAATCCTTTAGCTTTGTCGTAATCTAATGCTTTGTGTTAGTTTTATGTTTTTAGTGTTTTTTAAGTTATTGAAGGAAAACTGCACATTTTAAGTGAAAAGTACAAAGTTTGGAAGAAAGCTGAAAAAAGTGCCATCAAAGTATGATTGAGCGTATCATCCTGCGCTCGAGTGTGAGTGTGCTCGATCGTAGATGGGTCGAGCTTGAGTGCACCCATGTCCACCAGCAAGCCACAAGCATCCAAGTGCAGCGCTAGGAAGAGCTACAAGCTCAAGTGTGATCAAGCACATTTGGCAGGCGCTCGAGTGCACTTGTTTGTCACATATGCCCTAGTGGTTTCTTAGGGTTTTAAACCCTAGAATCCCCTATAAATACAATGTTAAGCTTCAAGAAAAGGGGGATGCAGAGAACGAAAATTCCACATTTTTTCTCCATTTTAGTTTTTCTAAAGTTTAGATTTTATTTTCAATAATCATGTGGAGCTAAATTCTCAACCAAGATTGAGGATGAAGCCCCACATAAACCAAGATTGATTTTATAGGTTTTTAAAGTTTCAATTGTTTTGCTTTAATTCAATTATTGAAATTACTTTTGGATATCTATTGTGATTCCTAGATACATGTGATGTTTTAGGAGAATTTCATATAATTGTTTGCTTGGATCTTAACTCAAATAAAATTGGATATCTATTTGTTTTTTTTTTGTCCGGTGGATACAATTGATGATTTGGTTATAAATCCGGATATCTTTTGTGATTTCGTACAATAGATGGATATGTTAGATCTTTTGATTGATTTGTGAAGCATAGCAAGACATACATAGGTTTGTGTTTGTGAGAATGTAAGATTTTATTGATGAACATGGAATGTGTTGTTCCGACTTGGTTGGTGTGGATTCCACAACGTTAGTATTTTTATCTTGTGATTATTTTTATTTTATTTAGTTTATGTTTGTTTATTTTTAAAAATCAAAGATCTCTTGGTACTACGTTAAAGTAAGACTAATTTAGATAGAAGTTTATTTACACAAACACAATTCCCTGTGGATTTGACCTCGCACTTGCAAAAAGCTATATTGCAAACAATTTGTGCACTTGCAAGTAACACACTAATTAGAGTGTGATCACTTCTACATCTATAGATTGCACCTCTTTATTTCAAATAAAACTATACTTTTATGGTGTATTAAAGAGACAACACCTCACTTAAATTCTTATTGAAAATGCACATTTATTTTTGTTTACTAATAATTGGCTCATTTCATACCCAGCTGTGAGGTTTACTTAGTAAGTCTTTGGACTTACGCAGTTATTACATCTTGTAAGGAACCTCTTTTTAAGAAAAAAGGATAGTGGTGAGATTGCCACTTCAGGTTATTAAGATAAGTCGGAGACCTACCTTGTGTAAACATGTTTGACCAGAATATTTGTATTTTGATTAGTAGCTCCATGTCTATGCTTGATGATGATACATGTCTTTGTGATGATTTTAGATTCCTCATATTTATTTCACTTTCCTATGCGTTTACTTTGATTATGCTAAAGAGGGGTGGTTCCCCAGTTAGCTACTAATTAGCCAAATTTGGGGTAATTGTCAGTAACCTTACCAGATTGGTCAATGCCATATTTGAGGGCGTTACAAGCGGCCACCATGCCATCTACCATTTTTTAAGAAAGTAAAAATTGTAACAAGTCATATATGAGAAAAAAATTTCGACTTTTGAGGAGCAAAAGGATCTTTCATAATTTTGCCAACAAACCAAAGTATCTCAATTAAATATTTCAATTGGTATTAGAAGAACCTTGTCGAACAAAATTGGTTCAATGTGTTTAAACAATGGTGGATCCATGAATTTATTTTAATTGGGATGAAAATAAAATAATAAAATATAATGATAATTTTTTTTATTTGGTTATCTTTATGTATTATATTTTTATTATAATATGGTAAATACAATTCAAAATATAAATTATAACACAATATATGTATCGCAAAAAGCATATTTGTAAGACTTCATAAATATATGCCAAATTGATAATATCAGTTAACATGTTGGCACTAGTACAAAAAAAAAAATACAAAGCATCTAAAATTGCATTTTACGTGGTCTTAGAGAAACAAAATCATCAAGTATCAGATCTATCTTCAATGTAGACAACTAAATTATCCGCAAGAAACTCATCCTCCATTTTGTTATGAAAGTCATGTTTTGACAATGGTATTAGTTGAGAATGCTTGTTCGGTAGTTGTTGTAGACACCGGAAGAGTCAAAACAACTCAAATCAATATATCGATAAGATAGTATGTATATGATTTTCCTGTCTCTGTCAATTTTTGACATAATTCCGCAATGGAAGGCAATCATTTTAGTTTCGGATGATTAAGCATATAAACTTCCAAATGCTTCAACTAAAATCTCAAAATGCTCAAAAAAAATCAAGAGAATGATACTTCTTTGCAAGACTACATATTTCATTGGTGTAGAAATTTACTTGTACTAGTAATAACACGAATTGTTTTACAGTGTAGCGGGTGTGCAAGTGCGAGGTTGAACCCATATATAATTGAGTTTTGTGAAAAACCAATTAAAATGCCTAAACTAACTCCATCTTAACCTAGTTCCAATTATCAAACAAGTGGCGTGCATAAAGATAAATTAATCTAAAATGCTTAAAAACAAATAGATAAAACACTAAGGTCTAGAATCCACCTCACCACATTAATAAACATATTAACATGCCTAGTTCATACTTCCAAAACAATTAGGATACATACTATTGGCCATTAACACTTTGTTCATACATGCCTATCGATAAAGCACATATGCATGTTCTATTGCTATTATTAAAATCTTGTCTAACTAATCGATGCATACACTTTTTAAGGATCACAACGGATATTGGTCCAAGATAGAATCATCCAATGTACCTCCAATACAACGAATGTTGACGTTTAACGATTCAAAACAACAATCAACACAATTTTGTCAAACCGAATTGAAACGAAACACAACATTAAAACAAAATGGAGTATTAAACTAAGCATAAAAACATGAAGATAATTAAATGGTGAGGCTTCATCTTCAACCTTAGTTGAAGATTTAGCCTCTCATAAAAATAAGAGACAATAGTAAAACAAAACTAAGCATTATAAAATAAATGACCGTGAAGCAATGGTGGCTAGGGCAACGTGGGATAACGGCTGATGTGGCATGCGCTGATCATGGATCTTGTGCTCGAGCACACAAGTTCTTTTGTTGGGCTTGGTGCAATGCGCCGACGCACATGGTGTGCTCAGGCCTTTGGCGAGACCAAATGTGCATTTTGCCAATTTCACCCTTTAAGCCAATTTGACACCAACAACCTACAGCACATAGACACTAAAACAAACTAAAAATTAGATATTAACAAAGCTAAAAGCCTAACTAACATAAATTAGGGGGTGCCAAATATACATTATTTGGCATTGATCAAATACCCCCGAACTTACATTTTGCTAGTCCCTTGGCAAAACAAAAATGAAAACACAATAAAAACAAGAAACATAGATCCGTTTTCATGGGAAAAACGATTGCATTTGGCACATGCAACAAGCCTTTGAAACCTTTGGGAATTTCCTAGAGGACGAGTGAAGTCTTGTGAGGGTTTTCCAGATATGATACCCACAAACATTGTACAATCATATTATTCTAAAAAATGCAACAATAAAAAATCATGGTTCTTATTCATGAGCAAGCTTAACTAAACAAACATCATCTTCATAATTTTCAGGGAATTATCAATCAAGCTACTAACATGGCATTATGAGACATCACTCGAATCAATTCTAGTGAAAGTGAAATTAGCACATAGTTATGGTATTTCAAAAACTAATCTTAATCATGCATGCTTCGACACTCAGAATTCATTAGACTACCCATCAGACATAATAACCAGGTTTATTTTTTATTTTTATTATTTATTTTTTTTGTGCTTAGCTCCCTTAAGCTTTCTAATTGACCTATGTATCAAGCGTTAAGTCAATGACTTCCAAACCAGATGGTTTTAAGGAATTAGGTGTAAAAACATCACTAAGGACTTACTAACTCGAGCCAAAAAGGCTACGAAGCTAAGCTAATCATGTGTAACTTCTCACTTTTTTACGTGAACGCTCAATGCTTAATGAGGCATGAGCTCTGGTTACTTGGTGGAAAGCTCAAAATGTTTTTTTTTTTTTAAAACAACTGAGGCTATCTTTTCAATAGGCTACCCAACTGCATCCAAGCTTACAAAACCAACATGATTAAACTCATAATTTATACCCCCACAAACTACGTGCCAATGTGCATGTAAAAATCAAATTGAAACTGTAATATCTCATGCTATCAAAGAAAGTAACACAATTTAGATTCCTTAATCAAGTGATCATATGTTCATTAAGTTAAGCTCACAAATGAAAATAAAACCATAATTTAAAATAAACTGCATAATTGAAAACAAAATGTGCACACATACCCCCAAACTTAAAATTCACAATGTCCACAGTGTGTGGATACAGAAAATAAAATAATGTAATGCAAGGGGGTTAGAGTACTTGACATGTCACTATGCTGGTGGAGATGCTCCCGCAGCTGGTGGCAGCCTGTCTAAGATGGCTCGCAACAAGGATTGTTGTGCCTCAAATCTTTCCTTTGCCTCGAGCTATGCCTGGCGTGCATCTCTCTCTATATTTGCAATCTTAGATCGCATGTCATCCAAGGTATCTTGTAAGGCTACCAAATCTAATGCGTTGATAGTGATTGTCTCCTTATACTCTTCTTCTTCTTCTTCATCATCAGCTGTGTCTGGCTCAACTGCTGCCTCTGGTTATGCTAATGGCTCTGGATGTGCCACTACCTTTTTTTGTGCTACTGCCTCTTCTATGTCCATCGACTCTGGCTCATTTGTGGCTCTAGCTCGATGCCCACATGGCATGTGTGAATAGCTCTAATTCCACAGGATCCGTCTGAATTGCAGATGCTCAGTGATGGGCTTGTCTGCCAAAGTGCCTTTGATGCCTTTCTTGGAGCATGTATGTAATGAGAAATGGGAAAGGTAATCCCCAGCTTCTGGTAGTCTCAGCAGCTCGCTGGTGCACCCCTTCCCAGAATTTATGCAACTGCATTTAGATAATCTCAGGAATGGAGCACCAATAGCCCCTGTAAAATGAATACAAGGCAGTAAGGAAAAGGCCCCATCTCTGCATTTTGTGTCCCAAGGGACACACATTCCTTTGTAGCACGAAATCCACAAACCAAAGTTGTGGAGGCAGCATTGACTTGCTAACGGCATTCTTGTGTTGATAAGCAAATTGCCCCTCACACATATCTCCAACTATATCCTCTGTAGTGAGCATGGAGGGGTAGGCTATCCATTGATTGTCTGCCTCGGGCTGCTTAGCATAGCACTTCAAGGCCGCAGCTATGTTAGCTACGGTCACTTCGACGTCTCTATCATCGATGGAAGAGGAAAGAACGTCTGGCCGATTGCAGTCATATGTCAAATTCTCATAAAATGACTGGACCAGACGTTCATAGGTAGTGGATGTGACCGGCTTGAACAACTGCATCAAACCGCGGTGCTTCAACTATTGAACAGCCCAACTTGTTGCCTCAAATTTGGTGAAGTCCTTTTTGACAGCAAAAGACGTCTCCAACATAAGCTTCCAAGACTAGAAAGTGTGCTTGGGTGCTATGGCTTGGGTGCCATAGGACCGAGAAGATGAAACTTGGCCTCTAGGCATGTTGGAAACTGGTTGGGGAATTTTGTTGAACACTTGGTGGGCGCCTTCAATAACAAGGGTTTTAAAACCCTACTAAATCAAACCCAACCCCCTGCAAAAATCAAGAAAACCAACACAGAAAGTAAAAGCACAATCCGTAGCAATGGATTGTGCCTTTAGATATTTAAAAATGGGGGAGAAAAATGAAAAAATGGTGGAAATGGGTTTTTATAAAAAATGGGGAAGAGTTGGGAAAATGGTGGAAATGGGAGTGATAGGGATGGCAACGGCGGTGCGGAGGTGATTTGGTGGTGATGGGAATGCGGGATGGTGGTTTGGTGGGTTGAGGTGTGCGGGAGATGAGAGGATAGTGGGGGAAAAGGGGTACAGCTTAGGTGGAGAATGAGGGGGGGAAAGGGAAAAGTGACCTAAAAAGGGGTCACGTGAGGCTTTTGAATAAGTGTGCTCTATCACACAAAGGTGCGCTCGATCGAACTCGAGTAGGGCTGTGCACAGTGTGTGTGGTATGCTCATGCACACAAGGGTGCATGGCGACAGTGCGCTCGAGCTTAGCAATGTGAGCTCGATTGCACTCGTGCAGTGAGAGTGTGTGTGTGAAATGGGCCTCTGCACTCAAGCCAACGTGAGTGAGCTCGAGTGTAAGCCCATGTCTGAGATTGAGCGTATTGCTAGTGCGCTTGATCGTAGGGTACAAAAATTTAAAACAAAAAATAAAAATCAACAAGGCAAACAATTTAAAAAATATTAAAATTAAAAATTTTATACAAACAACAAAAACAAACAAAAAGAATAGGTGTGTTTGCACCCCCAAACTTAAATGACACATTGTCTCCAATGTGGCAAGAAATACAATACACTGGGATGAGGAATCGAAATGTGCAAAAGCCAAGGCTTCCCCCAAACTTTAACATCAAAACACATCAACAACTAACAACAATATTTTATCAGATGAACTAACATTAAAAGACTTATTGCTGTTAAAAACAAAACAAAATAAAATAAAATGACAAGAAATAAAATACCAAAAATAAAATGACTCAAAAATAAAGTTGAAGAAATAAAACAACTAACAAATAACTATTTAATTAACTAAAACAAAAATAAACTAATTAAATAATTTTAAAAAATAAAAAATAAAAACCACAACGAATCAACAACAGAAAATCAAACTAAAAACAGGCATAATACATAAACAATAAAAGACAAACTAATAATTAAATAGAAAATTTAAATCTGATCACATACTGCCTCGGGTCTATTGGTGCAGCCTGCAAAGATGCGCTTGAGCGCAGGTTGGTGCGATCAATCGCAAGCAACAAAAATGTAGCAGTCTCTGCAAGTGCACTCGATCGCAATAGAGGTGCAATCAAGCATACCACTGTACTGTTGTATATCAATAAAGGCATGCTCGCGCGCAATTGTGTACTAAGAAAGCGCAGGCACTTGACAATGTTGGAATAGGCTCAAGTGCGCTTGATCGCAATAGAGGTGCAATCGATCGCGCACTATCATAGACTGATTTTCCAGAAATTTAACAAACTAAGAAAATTGGCCAAACACTAACCTATCCTAATTTTTTTTAAAATTTTCTCTATACAAAACACATAAACAAATAAAATAATTGCCGAAATAAAGTAACTGATCGTACCAAATTTGGGTACTCGCAAGAGAACAAACCGTTAGGTCGTATAGCGTTGCGCAAGTACCGAGATCGAACCACAGAGAACGGAGTTTTGTAATTAAAAACCAACACGACTCTTAAATTTAATATATCTTAACCTAGCCCCAAAGTAAGAGATGATGTCGAACAATGAAATTGCAGAAATTAAAAGTGCAAATGTATGGATAAAATAACTAAGGTTAAGATGAACCTCACCCAATAAAGATTAGCTAATACATTTATGCTCATTTTCCGTTTTAAACTTTAAACCCTTCAACACACTCTATCGTGATTCTTGACACAAGTCAAGCGAATGATGTGTTTACAGTTAAGCTACAATGAGTGTTGATTATGGATAAAATCATCCACGTATCCTTGGATCACGATGGATATTAAATCACAACCAAGAACTCGTTGTGCACGACCGGATGACTATCAATGTATCACCAACACACAACCATTCAATTATTTGTCACAGAAATTAAATGGCGAGTACGGAATTAAATGACGGAAAATAAAGCATAAAATGTAAAAGCGAAATGTAAACTAAGGGTGAGGTCATCTTCAACCTAAGTTGAAGATTTAGCCACCATTGAATAACAAAGCACAACTAAAGTAAGGAATGCATTAAAATTAAATTTAAAGTAAAGCTTACAAATAAAAAGAAAGAGCAAGGCTACAAGCATAAATGCTCTCTAAAAATCACCCCAAAGAAAACTAACTCCAAAACAAATGACCAAGGGCCTATTTATAGGCTGCTGGAAAATAGCTGCGTTGAGCGCGATAAGTGCGTTCGAACGTGCGTTATCCGCGATTGAGCGTCTGACCTGCGGTCGACAGAAAACCGCCAGGGCGGCTCCGTGGTAGCGGGCTGGCCCGGACTGCGTTCAACCTCGACGCTGCGTGCGACGCGTCTGCGTTCGACCGCACTCCATGCGTTCGAGTGTCCATTTTGCTCCCTTGGTCAATTCATGATGCAAGGACTGATTAAAACAAAACATTCAAAACAAGTCAAATTAGTAAATATTAACAAAACTAATGGCCTAACAAGCGTAAATAAAGGGGTGTGAGCAGGCACTAAATAGCACTCATCAAATACCCCCAAACTTACATTTTGCTAGTCCCTTAGCAAAACAAAGAATAAACATAAGTCCGCTTTCGTGGGAGAAGCAGTTTGCATTGGCGCATGCAACAAGCCTTTTAAACCTCTAGGAGTTCCCTAGAGGGGAGTGAAATCTCGTGAGGGTTTTTCAGAATGATACCCACAAACATTTGTGCAAACATTTCTTTCTCAATCATGCAATAGAATATCAATCATGGTTTAAATTCAAAGCAAGCTTAATCACACAACGCCATCTTCACAATTTTTCAAGGAATTTTAATCGGGCTACAAACATGGCAAACGAGATATCACAAAAATCAATTCTAGTGAAAGTGAATTCAACATATAATCATGGGATTTCAACACTAAACTTTTTCATGCATGCTTTGACACTCAAATTCATCAAACCACTCATCGGGCACAATAACCAAGGTTTATTTCAATTTTTTTTTTTTTTTTAATTGCAAAGCTCCTTAAGTCGTCTAGTTGACCCATGTATCAAGCGTTAGGTCAATGACTCCCAAACCGACGGTTTTAGGGCATTAGGTGTAAAGACACCCTAAGGACCTACTAACTTTCGAGTCAAAAAGGCTACGAAGCTTTGCTAATCAAGTTTAACTTCTCACTTTTTTACACGAATGCTCAATGCTTACTGAGGCATGAGATTCGATTACTCGGTGGAAAGCTTAAAATGATCAAAGTTTTTTTTTTTTTTTGTAAACCATGGTTATTTCTCAACAAGTTATCCAACTGTATTTAAGCTTACAAAACTAGCATGACCAACCTCAACATTTAATCCCAAAGACTACGTGCCAAATGTGCTCGTGAAAATCAAATTGACATGCAATATCTCAAGTTTGCCAAAGAAGGTAACACAATCAAAATTCCCTTCAAAAAGTAATCATGTGTTCATAAAATTAAGCTCACAAAGGAAATAAACCATAATCAACATAAACTGCATAATAGAAAATAAAATGTGCACAAAATGATAAAACACCCTAAGCTCAAATCTACTTTTATCCCACGATTATGCGGATAAAGAAAATACAAATGTAGTGCAAAGGGTATGAAAGATAAACCAAGGCGTCACGAAAGGCGTCACGGGGTGGTGTGGTGGTGCGAGAAGGTCTTGCTGCTGGAGGCGATCTCTCCAAGATGGCTCGGAACATCTCCGGACCTCGAGCTCACGGTGGCGTCCCCTGTATGTCTGCGATCTGAAATCGTATGTCACGAGGGTCTCCTGGAAATGTAATAGGTCCGGCGTCGATCATGATCCCTCCTCGTACTCCTCGCTCTCGTCTAGCTCCTCTGCTCTGCGCTATCTCTGGCTCGGTGCCATCTCGGGAATGTCCATGGGCTCTGCAGTGCTGGTCGGGCTCTGGCGTGGCGTGGTGAGCTCAGGCATGTGGGAAAGACTAAGTATGGGCTCTCGGTGATAGGCCCGTCGGTAATTGCCTTTAATCCCTTTCTTCCTCAAAATGTGAGTGACAAGAAAAGGAAAGGCAAGCCCAGTCTTCGTGTGCTCTGCTCCCCGGTGGTGTACTCCATCCCGAATTTCTGAATTTGCGCCATATGATCTCGGAATGGAGCACGAAACCTCGATGGAGGAGCATATAGAGAACCTTGAGGAAAGATCCCTCCTCATGTCTTGTGCCCCAAAGGACACACGTTCCTATAAAGCACCATGTCTATGAATAAAAGATTCCATGGAATCTTCGTTTTCTTGGCTGCATTTCGATGACCATCCATAAAATGCCCATCACACATATCGGTAACAATGTCCTCGACGGTGAGCATGGGAGGCACTTTCGAGCGGGGTATCCGACTCGGGGGCTCATGGTTACACTTCAAGCAGTCGCTCGTCGGCAATGGTCACTGAACTTCTCCTCCATCAATGGAAGAGAAGAGCACATCGGTGGTCGCACTCACACCTCAAATTCTCATAAAATTCTCTCACAAGGCGCTCATAAGCGGTGGAGGCGACAGGCTTGAAAAGTCTCTTTAAGCCCGTCTCTTCAATTCTTGAAACGGCCCAACTTCGTTGCCTCATTATTGGAGAACTCCTCTTTGATGGCAAAGGTGTTCTCCAAAATGAGCCTGACTCTCAATGGGAAGCTTTGGCGACCATGCTTTGGGTCCCGATGGACGAGAAGTGGTGCCTTGGCCTCTAGGCATGATGAATGTTGGTTGGGGAATTTTGTTGAACATTTGGTGGGCGCCCAAAAAACTAAGGGTTTGAAATCCTTTCAAAACAATCAACCCCTGCAAAATCAACACAAAACCCAACCAAACAATGGGCACAATCCCAAAATGGATTTGTGCCCAAAATCCTGAAAAAATGAAAAAAAAATGAAAGATTTGAAAAATGGGTTTTGGAGAAAAATGAAAAAATTCGAAAATTTGGCCAAATGGATGGCCGGCGGTGGGTAGGTTGGTGGAGAGGCGGCCAGTGTGTTCGGTGGTGGGGAAGAGGTTGGTGGAGGTGGGTCGGGGTAATTTGGATGTTAGGGAGGTGAGGGTGGAAATGGGGTGTCAGGCATGCGGTGAGGTGGAAATGAAGAGGGATGGGGAAAAGTGACCTAAGCAGTCACGAAAGGCCCGGCTAAATGCGTTCGACCGCACATCGTCGTTCGACCCTTTTCGTGCTGGCGCAAGTGGTGCAACGGCTTTTGCGTTCGAACTTACAGGTAAGTTCGACCCATAACGTCTTGATGTGTGTCTTTGTCTTTGGGCGTGCATGATCGACTCACCAGAAGGCGCAGCGCATGGTAATGTGCCGGAGGGTGTCGGTGAACTCACAGGAGGTCTGCAGTGCAAAAAATCGATTGAACTTACATAAGTAAGTTCGAGCGAAACAAATAAAATGGAAAAAATAAAGAAAAACTATACAATAATAAAAATTAAAATTTATACAAAAATAACAAAACATGCTATAAAACAAGATTTTACAACAAAAACAAACAAAATATTTACACAAACACAAAACAAAATATTTACACAAACAAAATAAATATTTACACAAACACCAAATAAAAATAAAATATTTACACAAACACCCCCCAACTTAAGCATACATTGTCCACAATGTATTTGAAATAATCTAGGGGTAAGCCAATTCGATAACAAAAGAATGCTTTCCCAAATTTGACTAAAATAAAGCAATAAACATAATGAGGGTGCCTCCCACAAGCGCTAAGTTTAACGTCTTGACCAGACTTGTGATAAGAGACTACATCACTCAATGTAAACAGGATCCTCCAAAAGTGTAGCCTCAATCTCGAACTCCTCAACTCCAAGAATGGTTTAACCCTTTGTCCATTTACCTTAAAAGGTTACCATTCTTGGGATCCTCTATCTCGATGGCCCCATGAGAAAATAAGGTCCTAATGATAAATGGGCCCGTCCACGAGATTTCAACTTGCCGGAAAAAGATGCAATCGAGAGTTGTAAGAAGGACTTTCGACTGGCTCAAGCGATCTCCTCAAAATGCCACGGTCATGAACCTTCTTCATATGTTCCTTGTATTTCCTCGAATCATATGCATCATTCCTCAACTCCTCTAACTCGGTGAGTTGGAGCTTCCTTTGAGCGGCCTTCAAAAATTGAAGTTCATCTCGCTTGATGGCCCATATGCTCTATGCTCCAACTCGGGGAAGATGACAAGCTTTCCCGTACACCAACCGATAAGCGACATCCCAATCGGTGTCTTATATGCGTCCTATATGCCCACAAAGCGTCATTCAATCGTGAAGACCAATCTTTCTGCTAGGGTTCCTTTTTTCTCCAAAATGTGTTTGATCTCACGATTTGACACTTCAACCTGCCCACTGTCTGTGGGTGGTAAGAATTAGCAACCTTATGTGTGATGAAATACTTCTTCATCAATTGCTCAAAATCCGGTTGCAAAGTCGTACCACCATCGATAATTGCTCTAGGTGTACCAAACCGAGCAAAATGTGTCCTTGAAATTTGACCACAACTCTGTGGTCATTGGTCTTCTGCAACCGCCTCCACCCATTTGGACACATAGTCCCTGACACGAATGTCTGAAACCCAAAGGAGTTTGGGAAAGGTCCCATGAAATCGATGCCCCATACATCAAAATCTCAACTATCAATATGGGGTTGAGGGCATCATATTTCTCCTTGAAATACTCGAGTTTACGACAACGCTCACATGAGGTGCAATAAGCACGGCGTCTGCAAATATGGTGGGCCAATAAAATCCACCGCAAAATCTTTGCAGCGGTTTTGTTTACTGAAATGGCCCCATGCATGATCATGACAAAAGGAGATGACATCGGTTTGGTCAAATTCAGGTATGCATCTCCTAATGATCGATCGGGACAATACTTGAGCAGATAAGGATCATCCCAAAGAAAGGTTTTCACCTTGGACAAAAACTTGACCTTATCTTGTCGCCCCCAATGCAAAGGCATTTGGTGGTAACAAGATAGTTCACTATATCCATAAACCAAGGTGCGGGATTGTGAGCAATCTGCATCAAGCGCTCATCGGGAAAGGTCTCGAGATGGGTGTGGTGTCCTCGGTGAAATCCATGGTCAACCTCGACAAATGATCGCCACCACATTCTCTTTCCTTTCTTATCCGGATCTCTATGTGAACTCTTGCAACAGCAAAATCCATCTAATCAAGCGGGATTTAGCATCTTTCTTGGAGAAAAGATACTTTAACGCCGCGTGATCGAAAGATAATGATTTTAGATCCTAACGGATAGGATCTAAACTTATCTAAGCGCAAAAGCGACCGCCAACAACTCCTTTTACATGGTGGAGTAATTGAGTTTTGTCGTCGTTCGAGTCCCTACATAGTAAATCACATGGGGAAGTTTCTCAATGCGCTGCCCCAAAACAGCTCCCACATAGTCTCGATCATACATGATCTCAAATGGTTCACCCCAACTGGTGGTCTAATCACGTGTGGACGTCATCTCCTTGAGCCCCAAATGCTTTTACACATTCATCATCAAATTCAAATGGGGTCTCTTTGGCCAATAACCTACACAAGGGCTGGCGATCTTGCTGAAATCCTTTATGAATCGCCTAGAACCTGCATGGCCCGGAAGGCAATTTCCTTCACGATGCGTGGGGGTGGAAGGTTAGAGATCAAATCTACCTTTTGTCAACCTCGATGCCTCTCGAGATATGACATGCCCCAGATAATCCTAACCATAAAATGGCACTTCTCCCGATTAAGCACGAGGTTCTTCTCTTTACATCTCACTAACACCAAAGTGAGACGGTCTAGACACTCCAAAAAGCGATGATCCAAGAGCGGAGAAGTCATCCATGAAGATCTCCATAAATCGCTCTACCATGTCGGAAAAATGCTGATCATGCACGCTGAAAAGTAGCAGGTGCATTGCATAGCCCAAATGGCATTTCGGTGGCGAATGTCCCAAAGGACATGTGAAGGTAGTCTTCTCCACGGTCTTGAGGTCCACTGGGACTGGTTATATCTGAATAACCATCCAAGAAGCGATAGTACTTGTGCCCATTCGCGCTCCACCATCGATCGATGAATGGAAGAGGAAAGTGATCTTTCACGGTGGCAGCGTTCAACTTCCGATAGTCAATGCATACTCTCCATCTGAGTTGGTACCAACTCGTTGTCCTGATTCTTTACTACCGTCAATCCAGCCCAGCTTGGGCACAACATGAATCGGACTCACCCATTTCTTTTCGAAATGGGATAGATGATCTGACATCCAACGACTTAATCATACGCTCTCACAACTTCCGCATAGCTGGGTTGAGTCTTCTCTGTGGCTCCCTCGATGGTTTGGAATCCTCCTCCAAGTGTATCTTATGCATAACCAACGAGGGAGTGATTCCTTGATGTCCTCAATCGTCCAGCCTATAGCTTCCCTATGCTCTCTCAAAACTCTCAACAATTCCTCCTCTTGAGCATCTATCAAGTCAGAAGCTATAATCACTGGCAAAGACTCAGCTGGACCCAGGAACTTATACTTAAGACTATCGGGTAAAGGCTTAAGTTCCTTCTTTGGGGGATCAGGTACTGCTGTCTCCTTCTTTTCCTTGCTCTCCAAAGGAGTTGTCTCCAAAAGTGCCTCTGCCTGCTCCATCAGTTTATCCAAATCTAAGTCTTCTCCAAACTGAGCAAGGCATGCTTCCAGGGGGTCTTCTATGCTTGATTCTTCTATTACTTCATCCAGAATTTCCTCAATCAAGCATACTTGATTCATCTGGTCATAATCAAGTGGTTGTTTTCTGATATGAAAATATTAGGTTCCATCATATTACCAAATGAGATCTTCATGACCCCGACCTGATTGATTAGGCGTTAGCGTAGCTAAGAATGGATGCCCTAGAATCACAGGGATCTCAGTTCCTATTACTTGAACTGGCTCTGTGTCCAAAACAATGAAATCCACGGGGAAATAAAATTTGTCCACCTTAATCAAAACGTCCTCAACTATTCCCCGTGGAACCTTCACAGACCGGTCGACAAGTTGCGATGTCATGGTTGTGGGCTTGACTCTCCTAGCCCTAGCGCAAATAGACCGAGTAGGGCAACAAGTTTACACTTGCTCCTAAATCCAGCAGTGCCCTCTCGATCTGGCTCACTCCTATCATGCAAGTAATTGTAGGACATCCGGGTCCTTATACTTGAGGGCAACTTACCGAAGGATAGCACTCTCGGTCATGAATGCCTTTTAGGACATTCATTTTCCTCTTCACGTGACCAAGTCCTTCAAGAACTTGGCATAGGAAGGATTTCTGGATGGCGTCCAAGAATGGAATATTTATTCGGACTTGTTTGAACACCTCCGAATGTCCTCTAATTTCCCTCCATTCCTAGGCTTGTAATCTTTCGAGGTATGGTGCTTTTGGCACAAGCGCCCTAGGAGGTTCTTTTCAACTAGGGTGTAGATGGCTCACATCTCTTTCCTCTTGATTGTCACCCTCTTCCTCTCTTGCTCTCCTTCCTCTTTTCTGCTCTTCTTCCTCGATCTTCTTCTTGGTTCACCACCTTATTGTCCACTCTCTTCCACGACCTCGGAGTGACAATCGCTTTGCCATGTTCTTGATTTGACAAATTTCCACATGCTTTAGGGTTGTTCCTTTGCTTGGCTAGGGAGTTTTCCTTTGTCCCTCTCACCCGGTGATTTGCTAATTGTCCCATCTGCATCTCCAACTTGAGATCGCTTTGGGTGTTCACCATAGTACGCCTCATGTCACTTATCGATTGACTCATTTTCATAAAATCTCTCATGGTATCTTCAAGTGACTGGTTTGATGAAATTTGGGGCTTGGTTGGGGCTTGATAAGATGATGATTTGGGTAGCAGCGTCCTTGATTTGGGTAAGAAGAAAATCACAGGGGATAATGTGGTGCTCCCCTTGATTGGTGTTGGGTTGATTCTTTCCATGAAAAATTGGGGTGATTTCTCCACCCGGGGTTATATGTCTCGAATATGGCCCCTTTGGGCGGCTTTGAAAACTGTTGAAAGCGTTCACTTGTTCCATCTCAAAAACTGTCATTGATGGACAATTCTGTGCTTGGTGCATAGGACTAGCACAGACAGAACAGCTCTCTACAGCGAGTGTGTTTACGGCATTTACAGGCTTTCCTACACTCATCTCGTCCAACCTTTTCATAATCGCATCCATCCTTTGAGTCAACTCCTGCTCACATTTTAGCTCCAGGATGCCTCCTTTCTTGTCCTTCCGGGCAGATTTATCACGACAACTGGAGAAATCCCAGATTTGTGTGTTGGCAGCAATCTTTTCCAAAGCTTTGTATGCCAAATCTCCCGTCAAATTCAGGAATGTCCCACCATTCATTAGTTCAATCATGCTACGGTTGGTTTGAGACAAACCTTGGTAGAAAAATTGAACTAAACGCCATTTCTCATACCCGTGGGGTGGACACTTCATTAACATATCTTTGAATCTTGTCCAACACTCCGTGAATTTTTCATCCTCGTCCTGAGAAAATGAGCTGATTTCCTTTCTAGCATCATTTACTCTGGACATTGGATAGAATCTATGGTAGAACTGTTTCAATAGTTCTTTCCAGGATGTAATGGAACGAGGTGCTAAGGAATCGAGCCATTCAGTGGCTCTGTCATGAAGGGAGAAAGGAAATAGTCGAAGATTGACTGATTCCTCTGAGAAGTTTTGAAATTTGGTTGTGGCGGTTATGCTCCACGAACTTCTTGGCGTGGGAATACGGGTTTTCATGATCTAAGCCATAGAAAGATGGTAACATCTGAATCACATGTGGCTTAAGATCATAATGAGTGGCATTTGTTGGCGGTAACACTATGCAAGAATGGGTACTGACCGTAGTAGGATTCAACAGTTCATGTAATGCTGTCGTGAAATCCAACTCATACATACGTCTCTGCTCCCCGTTCCCAGCTCTTGCATCTTCATTTTCCTCGTCCTCCTCTTCCTCATCCCTCCGATTTTCTTCATGTTGTTCCATCTGCGGCTCTCTTTGATTGTCTCCCATCTCAGCTCGAGCTCAACGTGCTCTCCTAATGTGTCTTTCTAGGTCGGGATCTAGTGGTGTTAATTCTAAGTTCAAAGAACGTCGACCATGCATAAACCAACTAAATCTAACTAGGAACTAAGGAAGAATAGCAAGCTAAATAAGCTAAAAAGGTGCAACAAAAACAACGAAAACCAGAGAAATAAGATAGCAAAAACAGAATAAAAGTATGCACAACTAAACAGGAAAAACAGAACAAACAAAACAGCAAAAGATGCAGCAAAAGAGCTAAAACATATTGAACACTAGCTTATCATAATCATGTAAAAAAACTAAATGAAACAAATATGAACAGATGCAGTAAAAACAGAACCAGTAATAGAAACAGAGAACAAAAATTAGCTAAAATTACAAAAAGCAAGAATGAAAAGCAAGCTAATTTAAACACCTAGTAACTAGAACTAATTAGCTTAAACAAAAACACATGCAAAGAACTAAGAATGAAAAATAATCTAATCACAACTAATCACAGCACTCAAATTACTCAAAATAGGCAGTTTAAACAACTAAAATAAGTCTAACAATCTATGGAAATTAAAGGAATTTAAAAATAGAACATCTTGGTATGTTGATGCAGAAGCGAGGAAGCGCTCGAGCGAGGGCAAGTTAGATTCGCTTGCAACAAGAATGAGCGGCGTTTTTCTCAAGTGCGTTACCGCCGCAGGCGTTCGATCGCAGAGAGCACTGCGTCTTTGTCGGTCCGTGCTCGCACGCAGATGCGTGATGGCGTCGCAGATCTTGCGAGGTGCTCGCACGAGCGTCTGAGCGATCACAGAATAAGCGTGGGTTCGACCGCAAGAACTGCGTTGCCGCCTTGTCAGGCGCTGATGTCCGAGGCTGAAGCAAGCTAAAAAAAGGACTAAAACTTAACTAAAATTAATGAACTAAAAGCGGAAAATAAACTATAAGCGAATGTACAATGCGGAAAATAAAAACTAGTGAAAATACATCAATCTAAAATTATGTTAATTTTAAACAAAAACAACCGTTCCCAAACAGCGCCAAAATTTGATCGTACCAAATTTGGGTACTTTGAAGAAACGAACCGTTAGGTCGTATAGCGTTAACAAGAAATGCGAATCGAACCACGAGCGGAGTTTTGTAATTAAAAACCAACACGACTCTTAAATTTAATATATCTTAACCTAGCCCCAAAGTAAGAGATGATGTCGAACAATGAAATTGCAGAAATTAAAAGTGCAAATGTATGGATAAAAATAACTAAGGTTAAAAGATGAACCTCACCCAATAAAGATTAGCTTAATACATTTTATGCTCATTTTCCGTTTTAAACTTTAAACCCTTCAACACACTCTATCGTGATTCTTGACACAAGTCAAGCGAATGATGTGTTTACCGTTAAGGAGCTACAATGAGTGTTGATTATGGATAAAATCATCACTTTGTATCCTTGGATCACGTGGATATTAAATCACAACCAAGAACTTCGTTGTGCACCCGACTTGGAACACATCACCGGATGACTATCAATGTATCACCAACACACAACCATTCAATTATTTGTCACAGAAATTAAATGACGAGTACGGAATTAAATGACGGAAAATAAAGCATAAAATGTAAAAGCAGAAATGTAAACTAAGGGTGAGGCTTCATCTTCAACCTAAGTTGAAGATTTAGCCACCATTGAATAACAAAGCACAACTAAAGTAAGGAATGCATTAAAATTAAATTTAAAGTAAAAGCTTACAAATAAAAAGGGGCAGAGCAAGGCTACAGACGCAAATGCTCTCTAAAAAATCGCCCAAAGAAAACTAACTCCAAAAACAAATGACCAAGGGCCTATTTATAGGCTGCTGGAAAATGGCTGCTGCGTTCGAGCGTGCGGTTATCACGGTCGAGCATCTGACACTGCTGTCGACCATGAGAAAACTGCGAGGCGGCTCTCCGTGGTGCTGGATTCAACCTCGAGCACTGCGTGCGATCCATTTTGCTCCCTCGGTCAATTCGTGATGCAAGGACCTGATTAAAACAAAACATTCAAAACAAGTCAAATTAGTAAATATTAACAAAGCTAATGGCCTAACAAACGTAAATAAAGGGGTGTGAACGAGCACTAAATAGCACTCATCAGTAACTAGTAGAAAAATAAAATTAATTTAAACAAAGAAATCAATTTTCACAACACCAACAATTCCCTAGCAACGGCGCCAAAATTTGGTGTAGAAATTTACTTGTACTTGCAATAGCACAAATCATTTTGCAATGTAGTGGGTGTGCAAGTGCGAGGTCGAACTCACAGAGAATTAAGTTTTGTGAAAAACCAATTAAAATGCCTAAACTAACTCTATCTTAACCTAGTTCCAATTATCAAACATGTGGTGTGCATAAAGATAAATTAATCTAAAATGCTTAAAAACAAATAAATAAAAAGTACTAAGGTCTAGAGTCCACCTCACCACACTAATAAACATATAATCGTGCTTAGTTCATACTTCCAAAACAATTATGCTACTAGGCATATTCTATTGGCAATTAATTAGTTTATACATCCGTCTATCGATTAAGCATATATGCATGTTCTATTGCTATTATCAAAATCTAGTTGAATCATCCGATGCATTTACCGTTTAAAGGATCACAACGGATATTAAATTGATAAAATCGATAGAATCATCCAATGTATCCCCGAACCAATCACAACGGATATTGGACGTTTAACGATTTATAAATAACAATCAGTACAATTTTGTCACGAAACTAAATTGAAATGAACAAACAAACATTAAACGACAAATGGAGTATTAAACTAAGCATAAAAACATGAAGATAATTAAATGGTGAGGCTTCATCTTCAACCTTAGCTGAAGATTTAGCCTCTCATAAAAATAAGATACAAAAGTAAAACAAAACTAAGTATTATAAAATGAAATGACATTTAGAAGGGCTACACTGTGAAGAACAGAAGGTTTTTGGCCCTAAAGGCGCCTCCCAAAACATAAGTTTAAAAAAAATGAGATAAGGTTCTATTTGTAGACAAAATTAAATGTGCTGCCAAGTCAGGGTGTGCTCGATCATAGGTAGTGTGTTTTAGCGCACGTAATTGCTTTGAAAACCCACGGTGCAGCGGGTGAAGCAATGGCGGCTAGGGCAATGCGGGCTTTGCGGTTGACAAGGCATGCATTCGATCGCAACCCTTGGGCTCGAGCATAGTGCGCTGGATCACACCTAGTGTGCTCAAGCACACTAGCAGGGGCCAGATCTTCACTTTTTGCCTTTTTTCACCCTTTTAACTTCAGTTTGAATGCAAGAACATACAACACCATAGAACACTAAAACAAACTAAAAATTAGATATTAACAAAGCTAAAAGCCTAACAAACATAAATTAAGAGGTGTCAAATATACAATATTTGGCACTAATCAATCATCAATATTAAATGATTAATAAACATTATTTGTATTCAAAGCTGAACTGAGTGTTAAGAGTCCCATTTTGCTCATTCACTAAATCTACTGTCAAGCACTTGCAATTGAAGGTCTATAGTAACATTGAATATGTTGAAATGATAATGATGCTTCATTGTAATGTGATCCTGTTAATGATGACCTCGGCCTTCAACAACATAATGATCACACAAATCTGGAATGTCAATTTCAAACTGCTTGAAGAAAGACACTACTTTCTTGTGCAAATTATCCCAATATTTATTTCTCAATTGTTGAAGAAGTGCTTTTGTATTAAAAAAAGCTGCATAGCATTCAATATGTCTTGAGATTTTTATTGCAAATGTTGACAAAGACAATCAATAGTAACCTTGATTTTCCTTATGAAATGTAAAATGAATATGAATTTGAATGATGTAATTATTTTTGAAGCAGCATTAGCATCCCCATGTTGAGAGTAAGTGGATCCTTCTTTTATAATGTTTTCAAGCATTGAACAAGTAGGATTAAACATCCTTAGAAGGCTACAAAAAAAGAAAGAAAAAAAGGAAAATGAGAACCCCAATGAGAATCACCAGCTCATTTCAAAGTGCCAATTTGGTTAGCTTATTTTATAGTTTCAAGTTTATCAGTAGTTATCAAATGTGTGATATTTGCTTCTTGAGCATCTTACAATTCACCATGACATTTACATGAGGCATCAGCCACATTTGATAATGAAATTCAAATGTGAGGAGAAATTATGAACATAAATTGTCTCTCAAGATGTAGTAACTAATGCTAATTGTAATTGAAGTGCAGAACAATGAAGATAGTATGCACAAGGACAGTCATTAAGAAATAATGCATGCAATTCTCTCCCTTCACCACAGATATTGCTAGCACCATCATACCCTTGTCCACGAATATTTTGAATATCAAGACGATTTTGAGAAAGAACTTAAGATATGTTATCCTTTAAAGTTGATGCCGATGTATTTTTAACATGGACAATATCAAATAAGCATTCTTGTATAAAACCATCTTTGTTAACAAATTTAAAAACAAATAGCCATTTCTTCTCAGACTCATCTCGTACCTCATCAACAATACTGCACAATTTTGAATTACCAATTTCTTCACAAATTGCATCTCGTACCCTTTTTGCCAATATATGTAAAATGTCTTTTAGGACATGATGTAAAGTATATTTTGCATTTGATGGAGCATTATAAAACAACCTTAGCAACATCCTTGTTGTAAATGGACATAAGTTTTATAAACTCAATAAAATTGCCACGATTTTTTGAATCATGACCTTCATCATGACCTCTAAAGCACATCCTTGAGCTGTTAAATTCCGAGTAGAATCAATTGAAGTCTTCAATCTCATCGATTCTTCAAATTTTCTTTAGAAGTTTGCTGATCTATTACCTTATCAATATGTTGAGATTGGTTCATCAAACTATTACAACACTTAATAGCATTCTTTTTATGTGAACATGGCCCATTTCTCATATGGACCAAAAAAGCACAATGTATACCATCATTAATTTTCTTCCAATTATGAAATCCTTCAATAGTAAATGCATGAGCTCCAAACCGCCGTTGGCTTTTTAGTGAAAAGATATTAGGGTAAACAATAAGCAGTATGTTTTGCAAAAGAATATTCTAACCAATTAAACATCTTATACCAAGATGATTGAATTCTTCAGGGAATTTGTTCATTTCCTGAAAATAGACATTTAGAACTATATGAAGGAATGAATCTAAATGGACTGACTTTAAGATAAGCACTTCCCATTTCATCATGTTGATTAACAAGATATTCCTATATTTGAGGATGTAACCCTGGATCATGTTGTAGAGTAAAAATGTCACCTAATTTAACTACTTGAGATTCAATTCTTGGCATGTTCCTAACCTAAATGTGACAATATATTGGACATGTTCCTACCCGTGCATATGGTTTGAAGAACTTCCAATCGCAAATTGTCTCTTAAGGTTGGGCACGGGTAGACTTGGGAACTTTCCCTTCTCTCTTTCACCCAAGTGATTTGCTATATGTCCAATCTGACTCTCCATCCAGCAATTTCTTGGGTGTTAACCATGGTGGCATTCCTAATCTCATGTGTGTGGTCTGGTTGTTGACCAAAGTGGTATTCTTGAGCTCTTGTATGGTTTGGCTGTTTGACTATATGAATGCCTTCAGTGTGTCTTCTAGAGATAACTATGAAGAAAAAGCTAGCACTTGAGTGGTAGATTGAAACGCAGGAGGTTGCGTTGGACAAGCCGAGTGACCATTATTCTGAACCGGTGGAAGAAATCTGGGAGGGTATTGATTTTGAGCATAATGAGGGGCTCCTCCTTGATTCATTAGTTGGCTCTGCTTCCATGAGAAATTGGGATGGTTTCACCACCCTGGATTATAGGTCTCTAAGTATGATCCACTTGATTGCTTCCTATAATCATTGAAAGCGTTCACTTGTTCTATAGGACACTTGGCAAAAGCTGGTAAAGATGGACAATTCTGTGCAAAGTGCAAAGAACTAGCATAGATGGAACAACTTTTAGCATTGAAGGCATTGGTTGCATTAATGGACTGTCTCTGTAACGCCCCGGCTTTTTAAACAAGCCATAAGTGGGATTATCTAAATCCTTACTGCACAATGGTAGCTCTTTTTTTTTTATCAGAGTTTCCTCATAAATGTAAATGTACCAGAGCATCTAATTTAAACTTCATATAATATCTTCCTCCTCAACTAGGATTTCAGTTTCTTTAAACTTTGCCACAAACGGCATATCACTTACAGATAAATACATGCCAGAGCTTCTATCATTACTTCGTAACTTTTATCCCCAATACTATGAGTCACAAACGTCATATAAACAACTAGATTAACTATATTAATTTATGGTAGGATAACTCTTCAAAAGTATAAGTCATCTGCAAGCCTCAAAGGTAGAAGTCTAATCAGGTGTGCGGGTCCTCAACGACCGTCTTTATCGCGACATCTGTAGAATCAATATGGTTTTACAGGTAGAAGTGTGAGTCTACGACTCAATAAGTTCAAGCAAATTGACCATTTATAATGTGAGCCCATTTTTACTTGAAAATCAATCTTATCACCAATGTTTACTAAATAGCCATGTATGCAGGGTTTTCATAAATGAATTTCAATAAACATATGGCTGAATGATAAACCAACTGACAGATAATTTGATACATAGTAATAAATAATACTAATATTTGTCTTGCATTTTCTTATTACATAATTAACTTCACATTTCATAATATGAAGTAGTAAAACAATTCATAACATAATGAGTAAAACATCCGTTAAAATCTTCATAATTTAAGCATATAGCATTGCATAACATAACATATCATCATGACAATAAGTGAATTTATACTCCCACTTATCCTCAGGAGTTCGCTAAGTGTTACCCCACTTAACCGCAAGGTTGCTAATAATTTATCCCTCTCATAGCTTTGAGGTGTTGAGCGTGTAACCCCACTCAACCGCTAGGCTGTTAGGCAACTTTGTTTCCCCCTTCCTAACATCGGGGTGTCAGGCGCATAATCCCTCCTGACCGCTGGGCATTACATGCATTCATACATAGCATCATATTTTTCGCAAATCTTGTTTTCCTTCAAAAACTCAGCTTCTTTTCATAAATAATTTCATTTGAAAACACATTTTCATGTAAAGCATTTCAAAATATGTTCATACGTGTAGCTAAAATAATAGGGCTCAACAATATACATAACATGCTTTTGTAAAATAATGCAGGGTCAGTAAGTTTGAACTTACACTTCTCAAGCTTAAAGGTCCTTACTCGTAGTCTCCTTCGTTTATGCACTTTCTGCATTTGATATCGTACTTTTCACATTAGCATGTATTTAACTTATTTTATTCCTAAGACTCATTTTAAATCCTAGGATCCTTAAAATACCTCGAGAAACATTATTTTCATGCTTTACCCTTATCTTAAAAATTTGGGCAGCATAACGCCATGTATCTAAAATATTATATTATCACTTGGGCATCATAACGACATATCTAAATATCTTAATACTATTTGGACATCATAACGACTATCTAGTATTTTTTGTATTTTCATGGCATTACTACGACATTAGTGTAATATTTAATTAAAACATCTAACATTACTTGGGCATTACAACGGCGCTATTGTAAAATACCTAATAAAATTTAGGCAGCACAACAACGCATTTGTAATATTTAAAAGGATGATTAAATATAATATCCGTCCCAAAATATTTAATCACACTTTCCCGTGCAATTTAGGCATTATAACGACGTAATTTAAATTCTAATGACTATACTTGACATAATTTAAATTCTAACTAGAATTGACATAAAATAAGGATAAAAGAATTATACCTAGTACTTCCACTTAAAATAGCTCCACAACTTATTACAAAAAATATATGTGTTTCTTACTATTTTCTCTCCTTTACATTCTTCTCTTTCTTTTCTTTTTTTTTCCTCACTGTGTGTGCGAGAGGGAGAGAGAGCTATTCGTGAGAAAAGCTGCACTAATGCTGGTCCAATTTATAGGAGGAAGCTAGGGACAGGGTTGGTATATTATTATTATTTTTTTCCTTTTTGCTGCAGGCGCCGAACCAAGCTCCTATAAAATCACTGCAGCTATATTATTGTTTTCCATTCACGAGGTGAGCATTAAAGCTCTTGCAGAGGCTTATCCTCCCACCGTTTGCCTTGATATATATATCCTATATATATATAATAATAAAAGGAAAACTTCCTCCTGAAGTTTCGTTCTATCCCAATATCTTCAATATATATATTAATGCATTAACTACTTAACTTAGCTGTACTCCAATATGCCTTTCATATATATATATATATATATATATATATCAATAAATGAATATATAAATATATAAAGCAATCAATAAAACTTAAATAAATGAATGTATATATTATCATATTAAGGCAATCAAACAATTATCTAATACACTAATATCTACATTACTACTAACTCTTGGATATTTAATTAGGTAAATTTTAAATACCAAATAATTCATACTAGAAATTAGAGCTAGTTCTAACTATCTATTTCTCAGTTTAAACTGAGAATATTAAACTAGACATCAAATATATTTTCCTGATATATTTGATTTAACCTAAGTGCACAATTTAGACTAAAGCATTTTAAGTCCTCCTAATAAATTTCTCGGATATTACAGTCTCACAGTAAGAGCCCCGACCTTACAAATAAGGGCATCTATCTTGATTCTCAAATCAGTGTCTTCCTTCACCTTACAGATGCCTCCTTTCTTGGGAGCACAAACGGACTTGTCCTAACAACTTGAAAAATCCCACTACTGTGAGTTGTTGGCCAACTTGTCCAAAAATCTGTAAGCTTCATCTCCCGTCAAATTCAAAAATGCTCCCCCATTCATAGACCAAATCATACTATGGTTGGATTGAGTCAATCCTTGGTAGAAGAACTGAATGAGCCTCCATGTCTCATATGCATTTTATTAGCAACGCTTTGAACCGCTCCCAACTCTCATAGAATTTCTCATCCTCTTCCTAAGTAAAAGCACTAATCTCCCTTCGGCACTCATTGACTTTGGACATCGGGAAAAACATATAACTTGATCAAGGCATGTTGGAATCCAACCATGCCTTGGCTCTATCATGAAGAGAGAAGGGGACAAGTCTAAGATGGACAGACTCCTCAAAAAAATTATGAAATTTGAATGTGGTGCATATGTCCTTGAATTTCTTCATGATTAATGAATGCCAAATATTGTATATCTAGACCCCTTAACTTGTATTAGTTAAGCTCTTAGCTTTGTTATTTTATGATGTTTTTGGTTAGTTTTGGTGTTTTAGTGTTTTGCAGGTCATCGAGAGAAAACTGCGGTTAGAAGGTGGAAATTACAAAGAAGTTGAAGTCCTTTAGAAGAGCAATTGAGGGCATAGTGCCACACTTGAGCGCATCTACACTCGATCCCAAGCAAGGCACGCTCGAGCACACCTAGTGTGTGCTTAAGAGCACTTAGGCTGACTTGCCGAAGCCCTAGTTTTTATTATTTATAGCAATCTTTTCCTTTGAAAACACATGCTAGGAGGTGCCATTTAGAGCCTAATTTCGACCTAGAGTTGTTCTTGAGCTTCTTGGAATGTATCTCTATGTAAGTTTGTTTTTTAGATGTTTTCAATTGATTTGATTATGTTGTGTTTAGTCATGCAAGGCTAAATCCTTCAACTAAGGTTGAGGATGAAGCCTCACCACTGATGTATGTTCACACTTTCATGTATTGTTTATACAACTTCAAATATGTGATTAAATTCGTGTGATTGATTGTGATCGTTTATTTTTGCAAAAAATTGGATATTCGATGGGTTTCATCGAACATATACATCAAATGATTCAATTTAAATTGGATATCCATTGTGATTCGTTAATTAAATAGATACATTAGATGATTTGATTTAAGTTTGATATTCATTGTGATTTGTACAACAGATGGATTCATCGAATCTTTTGATAGGATTTATAAAAATAGAACATGTTTGAATTTTGGTCATTCTTAGGATTTATGAACAATAACATGAGAGTGTGTCGTATTGATGTGGCATGGTAGATTCCAAAAGCCTAAGTATTTTAATTCATTTGATTTCATCATTTTACTTTATTTTATTTTGCACGACAAAACCACTCGAACTTCGAAACTAGGCTAAGAATTAATTTAGATTAAGAATTTATTTTTGCAATACAATTCCCTGTAGATCGACCTCAACTTGCACACGATTTGTGCGGTTGTGAGTATATTAAAATTTGCACAACAATGACAGTAAGGATTTTCAAGCTCTAAACCATGGAATGAGGGTAAGAGTTGGATGACATGAGGTTTGAGATCAAAGTGGGTGACATTGGTTGGGGGCAACACTATGCACAAGGGAGAGTTTGTTGCAATGGATGTGAACAATTCCCACATTCTTGTGTATATTGTCACATTGGTCTCCCATCTTAACAGTCTCTAACTCAGGAGGTGTTCTAAGATTTCTCCTAGCAGTTCTTTCTAATTCAAGATCTAGAGGTATAATCTCTAAGTTCGAAGATCTCCAACCAAACATACACCATTCAAGAAGTACTAAAAGAAACTAACTAACAAGCACAAAATAATTACATAAAAAAGAAAACAAAATAGAAAATAAATGCAAAACAAAAATCAAAGCACTCACAAAAAGGACCAAATAAATTTGGCAAAAAAAATTTCTCAGCTGCTGCCAATCTGCGGAGATGCGCTCGAGCATAGGTAAGGAGTGATCAAGCGTAGGCATGCGATAGTCCTCTGCTGTTGCTATATGTTGCATTGGTGCACACAAGTGATAATGGCTTGCTCTCAAGCATAAGTGTACTATGGTGCTTAAGCACAGGTGTAGAATGGTTGAGAGCAGATGTGGCTCTCCTTTCTACCTTGTGCTCAAGTGCACTTAAGTGTGCTGAAATGCACTTGAGCGTACTGCGCCTATTTTGTTCATCCGAGAATGCAAACAAAAACTAAAAGCAACTTTTTTTTTATTAGAAATTGTGCATAAACAAATAAAATAAAATAAATTGCAAAAATAATATAAAACAAAAATGGTAACTAAACTAGTAGAAAAATAAAATAAATTCAGGCAAAAAATTTAATTTTTGCAAACAAAACAATTCCCCGGCAACGACACAAAAAACTTGTTGTGAGTTTTAAAGTTACTCGCAAGTGTATGAGTTGTTTGCAATATAAATTTGCAAGTGCGAGGATGAATCCACGGGGAATTATGTTGTGAAAATAATTTTTTATCTAAATTGATTGTATTTTAACCTAGTTCCAAAAATGATGTGATTTTCTTGCAAAATCATAAACTAAATGAAAGTGATTTTATTCAAATAATAAAATACTAAGGTTTCCGAATTCACCTCACCAAATTAAAATGACACACTCTCATGTTTTGTTCATATATCCGAAGAATGATAAAAACCTATGCATGTTCTAAGTTTCATAAAAACAATTTATTGAAACATTTAATGAATCCATGCATTTTACAAATAACAACAAATTCCCAACTTAAACCAAATCGTCCAACTTATCTGTTTAATTAACAAATCATGATATGTATCTAATTTAAATTGAATGATTAGATGTATTTGTCAGATGAAAAACATTGAATATTCAATGTTTCACAAGCAATAAGGAAAACAATCAATCATGTGAATTTAATCAAGTAATTGAATTCAAATAAAACATCAACTATATTACATAACGAAATTATATGAACATTACATGAAAGTATGAACATAAACCAATGGTGAGGCATCATCTTCAATGCGTTTCAGTTGAAGGCTTCATCTTCAATATGAACATTAAATAAAACATCAACTAGTTGAAGGTTTTAGCCTTTTATGACTACAAACATCATCATTTTGATAAATGAATTCATGAAAACTAAAAACTTACAAAGGAAAATCGAATTAAGAGCTACAAAACATGTAAAACTCGAAAATATAGTCTAAAAGGCGTCCCCTTGGTGCGTTTACAAAGAAAAGAATGATATTTTTAGGTTTCAGGCTTGCCAGGTTAGACAAGTGCACTTGATTGCACACTAGGTGTGCTCAAATGTACCCGGGCATATATTAGGTCTCCTATGGTGCAGCACTTGGGTGCTGCTTGCTTGGGCTTAGATGAAGGGTGCGCTTGAGCGTGTCTTAGCTAGGCTCGAGCGCAGTTGCATTCAAGGGTAGTGACAAGTGCTTGATACCCTTTCCAGAAACTCTCTTTTATAACTTTCTTGCAACTTTCACTTCAAGGCCGTAGTTTTTCCCTAGCCACCTATGAAACACTAAGATACCAAAACTATTACAAACATCAGAACATAATAAAGCTAAAATATTAACAAATACAAATTAAGGGGTCTAAATATGCAATATTTGGCACTCAACACCTTTTATAAGGAAGACATTTTAATCTTCACGTCCTAATGAGACTCATTTCTCGTTAAGTCGGGATGAACAAAACTTCTTAGATTTTTAGATCTGAAAAATCTACATCTTGACAGGAAAGTAGTGTCGTCATGACAGGAAGAACAAATGACTCATCCTAGTCACATGTCTTGTCTTGATGCTCCATCTGACAAGAAAATAGGAGTCCAACACTAGTCCCGTTATTTGCTGCCTGACAAGATTCTTGATGAGCAAACAGTGGTTCAGCTTTACTCCCGTTACATGCCAATCTTAATGCAACTTCTGACGACAAAATAGTAGCTCCAGCTTCACTCCTAGTGCATGCCCGTCTTGACGAGATTTCTGATGAGAAAACAGTAGCATCAAGTTCAGTTCCGTTACATGCCCATCCTGAATTGACTCTTGATGAGAAAACAGTATCTTAAAGTTCAATGTCGTTGCCCATTCTAATGGGGTTCATGATAGGAAGCAAAGTGCACTTTGTCAAGTGTCGTCATGAGCCCGTCTTGACGGGAAAATAGGGACCACCTCATAACCCCTGAAATCTTGACTCCTACTTCCCAAAGTTTTAAACAACAAAATAATTACAAGATATTTGATTGAATTAGGCAAAAGTAAAACCTAATAGTTTTAATAACAAATTAATAAGATGCATTGTATGACATGGTACACCGGTATGAGTGCAATAATGACTAGAGATTTACTATATAAACTTGATTTTATGGTCAAATGTGTGTGTATTATATGAGCCTTCAATCCAATGCCTGTTTCGTGGTTGGCGCAACCATGTTTGATTGGCGGGTTACTACAGGATGTACATTGTTGTGCAAATTTTAATATACTCACAAGTGCACAAATCATTTGCAATATAATGTTTTGGAAGTGTGAGGTCAAACCCACAGGAAATTGTGTTTTTGAAAGCAAATTTATATCTAAACTAATTAAACCCTAACCTAGTTCCAATAAAGGTTTGAGTTTGGGGTTTTTGAAAATTAAAAGACAAAACATAAACTAAATAAAATACAACGAAAGATAAAGGTACTAAGGATGCGAATCCACACTCACCAAATCAAAACAACATACTTCATGTTCATCAATATTAATCTGAAGTTCTCACAAATTAAATCTTACTATGCTTCAAAGAATTAATCAAAACCATCTCATGTATCCATTCATTGCACAAATCATAAAAGGAATCCAAATTTATTGAAACACCAAGTATATTCGAAGAACTAATCACAAGGGATATCCACTTTTTAGGCATATAAAACCAAGCAATCAATTATAAGAAACTATCCTAAATCCAAGTGTATTGTTGAATCACAACAAGATATCCAATAATCATGCTACATATTGAAAAGAAGTAAAACAATTGAAATAATAAACCCAATAAAATGGGAATAATAAAGACTTATATAAAAGTAATGTTGTTCTTCATCGGTGAGGTTTCATCCCCAACCATAGTTGGGAATTTAAACCCAAAGACTTACATAAAAATAAAACCTAAACTTAAAGAAAACCTATACTAAAGAAAGAAAAACTGTAGAACAAAACTTTCTCTGGAATTCTCTGTCTATTTTCTTGAAGCTTTGAGGTTTATTTATAGGGTTTAGGAGAGTCCTAGAAGCGCTAGTAATCCTAGGAAATTCAGAGATCTGTCTCCCAGTCAAATAAGGAAGCAATCCTTAGTACAAATCGGAATAGGATTTGTCCTGATTTGCGTTCTCATATTGAGGGACGATTTCGGCATAGTAAACATCCAAATTAGGAAAATCATATTTCACAATAATTTGTAGAATTTTGAGTAAGATTTCCAATATCGCTGGTTTGATCTCAATCTAATATCTGAGTAAAAAGTTATGGTCAAAATACTGAAATGTGTGAAGAATCTAGATTTGAATTTGACTCCAGTTAGAGAAATTCCAAATTAATCATTTCCTTGATTTGGTTAAACTTTACAACACCCTCTAGGTCTTTTCAAAGTGTGTTTTCTTCTAAAATTTGCATTTTTCCCATTTTAAGATGCGGTTTTTCTTTAGTAACCTACAAAACACTAAAACACAAATCTAACACAAAATATTAGATTACAACACAAGTAAATGATTAACTAATGTAAATTAAGGGGTCCAAATATGTAATATTTGGCACACATCAAACACCCACAAACTTATATCTTGCTAGTCCCTTAGCAAAATAAAATAACAAATAAAATGAAAGCATGAAAGATGTGTCCTCTGTTGTGGGAGAGACGCTTGCATTTAAGATATGCAACAAACTTTTTAAAACCCTAGGCATCCCTAGTGGACAAGTCAAGTTTTGTGGGGGTTTAACTGAAATGATACCCATAAACATTGCAGCACTATGTTGTTAACAAGAATGAAGTTTCACACAAACCATGGTTCTTATTCATGAGCAAACTTAAAAAGACAAACACCATCATCACAATCCAAAGGAAATCCATAATCAAATTACTCATAAATGGACAATTGAGATATCATATGTTTTGATAAGTGCAACATGAAATTAGCATACAATCATGTAGGTTTCAGCTTAAACTCAAAACAAGTTCCATAAAATTTGTACAAATCCCAAACAGATGAAACAACCAAGGCAAGATATGCATTTTTTTTTTCTCTTCTTACAAGCTATGCAATGTCTAACCCCTTTCAGCTTTCTAATTGACCCATGTAACAAGTGTTAGGCCAATGACTCCCAAGCCAAATGGCTTTTGGGCATTAGATGTAGAACATTCCTAAGGGCTTATTAACTGAAGTAAAAAAGGTAGCGAAATTAGCCATACCATAAATCAACTTAAACTTCACACCTTTTGATGCGAATACTCAATGTTTAATCTGGCAAGATGTCCAGTTACTCAGTGAAAAACTCAAAAAGATATTCTTCTTTTCTTTTTTTTTTGGTGGGGTGGAGACTAACCCCCAGAACTTTTATGCTTTTTTGTAGACACCCCCTACATTCAAAAACTTTCACTTTGGTGTATCGAAGTTTATTTTTCTCACTTTGCTCATTCTGTTAGGATTTTCACACGTGCCACACATGTAAAAAAACATAAAAAGAAAAGCCAGTTTTACCCCTCACTCCAAAACTACAACGTTTTGGACTCCAAAACTACAACGTTTTGGACTCCAAAACTACAATACCCACCCAGCCCAAAACGACGTCGTTTTGGCCATTAATTTTTGTTTTTAAAAAAGAAAAAAGAAGAAGAAATTTGGAGCCACCCCTATGGCCTAAATGAGGTGGCCGGACCGCCCCATTTTTGGCCAAGGGGTGGCTGGAGCCACCCCCATGGCCAGTTTGGGGGTGGTCGAACCACCCCTATGGCCAAGGGGGTGGCTAAAGGCCAAAAAAAAAAAGGGTTTTGATCTTTTGAGGATGGCCGTTCCACCCCAAAGGCACTGGGTGGCTGGCCACCCCCCCTATGTGTGAGGCCACCCAAGCCTTTGGAGGTGGTCCAGCCATTCCCAAAAGACCAAAACCCTTTTTTTTTTGGTATTTTTGGGGTGGCTGGACCACCCCCTTTGGCCATGGGGGTGGTTCGACAACCCTTAGAACAAGCCATCCCTTGGCCAAAAATGGGGTGGTCCAGCCACCCCATTTTGGCCAAAGGGGTGGTTGGAGCCACCCTCGATTTCTTTTATATATATATATATATATTTTCTTTTTTTTTTTTGAAAAAAAATGAATGGCCAAATTGACGTCGTTTTGGGCTAGGTGGGAGGATGAAATGGTAAAGAAGCTCAAGGCTAAAATGGGCATTTCATTTAATTTTTAGGGTTCCATTAAGATTCATAGAAAATCTTAATGGAAGGGGCAAAGTGAGAGAAAATAAACTGTGATACACCAAAGTAAGAGTTTTTGAACGTTGGGGGGGTGTCTACAAAAATCGCGAAAGTTCTAGGAGGTTAGTGAAGTTTCTCCTTTTTTTTTTTTGTTTGCAAGCCAAGGTTATTCATCAATAGGTCATCTTACAAATCTCAAAAGGAACAAGCTTAAGCTAAAACATCATACCTCACAGAAAACATGCTAATGTGCTCATAAAAATTTATCTCAAAACAAGTGAAATCTCTTTTACCCAAAAATAAGTCAAAGGCCTCAAACTCCAAGTGGCATAATGATGTGTTCAGCCCTTTAAGCAGGCCAATGAAATGCAAATTACAATTACAGTTTAACTCATACTTGACAATAATATAGCACAATTCTTTTTTCTTTTTTTTCAAAAACAATTTAGCACAAAAAGACAAATAAAAAAAAAACAGAGTGTCTTTTCATACCCCAAAACTTGATTTACACATGGGCCCAATGTGTAGTATACAAAGACATTACACGAAGGAAGGAAACATCTAAGTGTGAACAAGGCCAGAGTGTCCCTCAAACTTAAACATTAGAACAACTATCAACAAAACTAACAACAATATATTCTCACAAAAACAAACATCAACATATTAATTGTTGTTAGAAACTAAAATAAAATGACATAAAATAAAAAATGAAAGAAAGAACTTGTGGAGTGAAGTGTAAAAATATAAACTGGAAGATAAATTTTTTACAGTGCCTCCCTTGATCATGTGGATGTCCAACCAAACCCTTCCACCCCTTTTTCTTCAAAACTTCATAGCCCTCTGGAAGAATATTTCGCCATCTTATGTAGAATTGCTTGCTTCAAAGAATCTTCTTAGTAAAGTGATTCCTGGATTTTTGTGCTTGTGTGCAAAAGTCCTTGAGTATCTTGACATAAGATGGATTTTTGAGACATTCAAGAGATGAAGCTTTTGATTCTTGATGTGTCTCAAGAGGAATAATGATGTAGGCAAGAGCTTCAGTACTCACTTTCGTGTCACTGGGCAGATTAGGATTTGTTGAGGGCTCACTTTTCTCATGTGCTCAATTTGCTCAGGGTGCTCAACTTGCTCCTCTTTGTTACCCACAATTTCATCCTCATCAACCACGTAGTGTAAAATGAATGGAAATTTGCTTTGGTGGTGAGTAGGATTATAACAATATTCATAAAACAAAGATGGTACACAAGCACTCATAACTTTGGCATAGATAGATCTAACTATCTTGAGTTGGTCTACTCTCTTTTTTAAGTCATCAATGTGAGCAGTTGGACAAAGTTGCAATGCCTCATCTTTAGGAAGATAATTTCTTGTAGCTATTGCCTCTCTTTCAAAGTTGGTGGTGGCTTGGACAAGCTCATGATAAAAAATTCCCGAACTCATCCTCATCAATCACGTAGTGTCCTTTAGCCATAAGTTGACCTTTAAACTCTTCGTCCTCATTGTTATCCTCTACTCTTGCTTTGCCCCAATATTTTGTTATTGGGTCAAGTTGATGTTCAACTGGATATTCATTCTTACTCTAGCCAATGCATTCTTCCAACCCTGTGGTTGCTTGAGTGTTGGCTTGGGCGACACCTTTTAACCCCATAGTGGAATTCTTATGCTGTTGTATGTCTCCACTATGGGACATGGTGGAGTTCTTCAACTCTTGTATTGTTTGGGAGTTTGATTGTATGAGTGCATTAATCTTGTCTTGTAGTGACCCAAATAATTAACTAAGCATAACTAGCTTAGTTAAGGGAGTTAATTTGGGCTTTGGGTCACTAAAGACATAAGAGGGGCAATTTGGACCTTTGGATGGACATACGCTAGGTTAAGCGGATGTACGCTCTTGTCTTCTTGCAAACGTATGCGAAAACACCATATGTACATAGTTGTTTGTAGTATGGACGTATGGTGGGAGACCACTAGACGTACGCTGATAGATAGTATTCCATACTCTGTGAATAGTACATGAACGTACGCTCAAAAGTACATGGATGTATGCTACTTTTTGGAATACCATTTAGATAATACTTGGGTATACGAGATAGCCTTTGGATTGCAGTATAATAGTACTGGACGTATGCTAGGGATGGGGTAGACGTCCGTAACTTTTTAGGGAGTTGGTAGCAACCCTTTCCTATCAATACCCCCTACCCCTCATTAATTACCACACCTCTCTATGCCCCCAGGCTACCAGTAGACCCTTTTGTGAGTGTTTTGTGAGGTTTTACGTGTGTCGGTGCTACCGATGAAGGAACTCTCAAAGTTTCACTTTAGGGAAATAATGCTTCATTACCTAACTCTTTAATAACGTCGTTCGTTATACTGCTCGATTATTGTCTTGTATTGTTAGTTGTAATTTTAACTTGGTTGTGCTTTAAATCTTGTTTAGGTTAGTGTTATGTTAACTTAGCATAATCACGTTGCATGGAGCTTTCATTTTGACTTAGGAAGCCTTAGGAGTCCTTTGTTAGTCTTAGGAGTTGATTTGGAGAATAGGAGGACGAGTAGAGAAAAATGAGGTTCTCCCTGTTTTCCTTACTTTAGAGTTGTTTTGGTAGAAATAGGACTAATAGAAGGTTTTCCACAGATTTGAAAAACCTGGATCATTTGGAATTCTCGGAGATGTTATTCAACCTAAGTGAGTTTTAACTCACATAATGCTCAATGTTATTTTCCATGCATTGCACTACTATTTTGTTTACCAAGAAAACATGCATATTTGTAACTCTCACAGTTTATACTTGCTACACATGACCTCTAGCATTTTGAGAAAATGTTGTGCTAAATGTGTTAATATAGTGAGACTTGTAAAAGCATGCATATAAAATACAAACAACATAATTTGCATCAAATGACATGGTACACCGGTACGTGCGGTATAATGGCCATGGGCTTACTATATATGTTAGCTTTATGGTCAAATATGTGTTATATGGGCCTTGAATCCAATGATTGTTCATGGCCAGTGCAACTTAATGGATGGTCACTATGGGACGGATATCATTAATGGTGTGTACCATTCGAAGTCGAACTTAGTCGTGCCACTAGTGTTATGTATAGTAGCATGCAATGGCTGGGGCACTGGCATTGTACTACAAGTCCCTTGGACAACACCAACTCTGTTGAGAATGGGTAATATATCGGGTAGACCATACTATTGAATTATGACTGTTACTCTGTATCATATGCATATATTGTATATCTATATCACACTTAAGAGAAACTGTCATGATGGAATTATCATATGTGATAAGTGCTGAGTGTTGCACATTCAAGCCCCTTAACTCACATATGTTAATTCCTTAGCATTGTTATTTGTTTGATTTTGTATTGTTTTTGTGTTTTCAAGTATTTAATAAAGATACAAGAAAAACTATTGATTTTGGGCTTAAAGCACAATTTGAGAAGACCTAGAAGATATGATTAAGCTTAACCAATCATAATAGAGGACATATATGATGTGGTTAAGTTTAATCAAATCAATGAAAGGTTAAAATCCGAATTTCTCCAATTGGAGTCAAAATCGGATTGGATAGAATTTCATATTCTAAACATGTCTCAGTATTTTAACTTTGAGCTCAAATATTTGATTAAGGTGATTCCAGTGGCGTTGGAAAGATAATTCAAAATTATACAAATCATACTGAAATAGTATTTTCCTAAATCGGACTCTCGCTATGCCAAAATCTTCTAGAAAATGAGGCAAATCTGGACGAATCCTATCCCGATTTGTACATGGATTGCTTCCTAATTTGACTAGGAGATTGAAATTTGAACTTTCTAGGTTTTTGATCGGTTGCCTAAAAGTGCTTATTTGGACCCCTTAATTTATATTTGTTAGGCCTTTAGCATTGTTAATATCTAATCATTTTTAGTGTTTTTAGTATTTTGTGTTGTGCAGGACGTTGCATTAAACCATGGCAAGAAAATGGACATAAAGTGAAGACGCACTCACGGTCACGCACCATGGCCTGCACCTGAAGGCGATGTAGCCTCACGAACGACGCAGCAGCACCCGCGCACGACGGTTGCACGCAGCTGCAGCCAGCCTAGCGATTATCTGCGTTGAACGCAGTGCTCTGTTTGAACACACACTCGACTCAGCGCACGCGATTATTTGCGGTCGAACTTATGCCTGCGTTCGACCACAAATACAGTGCGCTCGGAGTAGTGCGTTCGACGCACTCGATCCTGCCGACCTATAAATAGACCTCGTGCATTCATTTGTTTAGCATGTTTGGGAGGTGCCTCTAGGGCCCAAAGCCCTCTGTTTTCCACTGTAAATCCCTCCTAAATTGTCGTTTATTTCATTAATGTTTTATTTTACTTTTATTTAGTCTCTTGTTCCCTTCACTTTAATTTGTTTATATATATATATATTTGTGTTTAGTTCATATTATTCTGTCATTTAATTTATGTCTATTCGTTTCAATACATTTTAGTGACAAAAGTATATTGATTGTTGTTTGCCAATCGCCAAACGTCGACTATCGTTGCAACCGGAGATACATCGGATATTCGTCTTCGGACCATTATCCGTTGTGACCTCTTGTAACAGTGTTTGCCTCGGTTAGATCGACAAGATTGTGTAGCAACAATAGGATATACATATGTGCTTATCGATAGTCGGAAATATGAACAATGTGTTAGAGCTCAGAGTATGCCTTGTATCATAAATGTTTAATGAAAATGAGCCAAGCATGTTTATATATTAATTAATTTATTGTGAAGTGGATTAGGGACTGTAGTCGCTTTTATTTCTTTATTTTAATGCATTTTTAGCTTAGTTTATTTTCTGCACGTTACGTGTTCGATTTCGGGACTAGGTTAAGGTATTTTTAGTTTAGGCATTTTAAAGTTGATTTTTGGCAAAGTCGATTCTCTGTGGGTTCGACACTCGCACTTGCACATCCACTCTATTACGATCGACTCGTGCAATTGGCGAGTACTATTTTTGGTATGATCAGTTTCCTAGGGCTTCTAGGGCTTGTTTGCTCCTTATAAATAGGCCTCTAAGCTTCAAGAGAAGTGGAATGAGTTTTTAGACAGAAATTATTTCTTGGAGGCTTAGCGAAGTCATGAGTGGCTAAACCCCTCGTGGGGTGTTGATGTAACCCTATCCTAGCATAATGGTTTGATTGTATTTAATTTCTAGATTTTCAATTTATGTATGTTGATTGTATAACTGTGAGAATTGCTACAATTGAATTCCGTTCTTAATTATTAAATGCAATTGTTCTTAAATTCCAAAATCAATATTTGTGAAATTCTTATCTTGTCTTAGAAAGTATTTTACTTTTGTTGAACTCAAATCATTCTTATTTTCTATGATTATGGGGATGATGGTTATACAATGGGTTTAATTGACATATGGTCAATAGGATTTAATAGGCCATGCCTAAGGAAGATGGATTGTACTATACCCTAGTTTAGTGTAATTTAGGTAGACAGTATGTGCCAGCCGAAGATGGGTTACACTTATTCACTAATTGTATGTATCCTCTTAAAGAGTTTCATAATTTATACATAGGGAAGATGGGTCGTGCTGCATCTTAGTGGTTAGGTGGATGATCCGTGCCAACGAAAGATAGATTATCCTTATTCTTTAATCCGGTAGTTTCTTATTTAATTATAACATATATATAATGAATTTTTGGGATTAAATCTGATTAGCAATTGTTGTGCGGATAGAGGTGAAGTCAATACCTTACTCTCTCTCTCATTTATTCACTTTCAACTTTACGTTAATTTTATGCACTTTAGTTACAGACAAAAACAAATCTCCTTTTTAATTAAGTTGATTTTAATATTTCGAATTTGATAATGAAACTCTTGTAGTCCTTGAGGTTCGACAACCTCTATATAGCCCTATTCTACAGGATTCATCTTATTGCGAGTGGTTTAATTTATTATTGATATATTTTGGACACAAAAAGACCACATTAATATGCTTTACGAAAACATTAGATTTCATTACTAAACTGCCATGGGCATTATTTGCCCATGCCAGTTTAGACTTACACCTCTTTTATTTATGTTTTCCCCCTTTCATTATGAATATCTGCACGATTTAGCTATCTTAGTAGAGGATGCCGACGGAGCCGACTTAGGTGATAGTGAACGACCTAATCCAAGTCATGTTTAAGGACATGGACCTTGTCTGATTGAGATCCATGTGGGAGGATGGAGGATCTGCCCATGATGATAAGCTTAAATCTAGGCTTTGATCTGCTATTTTTAAGACAATGTTATTTATTTATCTTATAGTTTGTAATCCCTAATTGATGATGGTCTAGTGACCAGTACTTTATGATGATTATCTATGCTATGAGGTTTTATAATTTATTTGATGAATGTTGTGTGAATGTTAAATTATTAATCTCTATTTCCTATAGTCTTAGTAAAGTCTTGCACAACAATTTTCTCGTTACGACGAGAAAGGTTGAAATCCTTGAGCCTTGTCCCGTGAGGGATAGGGTTGGGAGGAGAACCATGGGATCAATTACTAGTTAATTGATTTTTCCATCAAGGTCGTCATAGTTGGTATCAGAGCCTTTATGCTCTATAAAGACTATAGGGCAAAGGAAAAGAGAACTTAAGCCGTGATCACACCAGAGATTAGGTTAGATAGGCAGTTAGGACATAGCCCTTAGATTTGGTCTCTTGGTTCTAGAAGAGTTGGTTTTGACTCTGCTCTTCATTGCAGAGAATGCCACCCTAAAGGAACCCTGCAACCAGACCAAAGGCGTTGGAGATCGGAAGCCCTGAGGGCAATTGTAATACCCCGATAAAAACCCACATTTTATTAGATGGAATCTTCTCCATAAGAGCTATTAACAGAGGATTTCAATGAAGGTGTCTTATGGGACCCAAAGCCCTTAGCGCCAACCTAATCACAGTTTAAACCCTTAGAAAAATAAAGGCCAAACATTGATCCATGAGGAGCGGATGTACACTAGGTCTAGCGGACATATGCTGCTGTCTGTAGTACGGATGTACGATGGGGGACCACCGGATGTACGCTCTGTAAACCGTACTAGCAGACATAAGTGGGTCTACCGGACGTACACTACTTTTTGAATACCCTTTGGGTAATACCTGGACATACAAGGCACCTTCTGGACCAATGTGCAAAGACCACCGAACGTACACTAGGGTTGCCGGACGTCTGCTGCTCTATCAGAGAGTTGGTGGTGAACTTTCTCTATAAATAGCCCGGCCCTCCTCTCATTTCTTACACCTTCTTCCTTCCCCTGGAATGCCCCTAGGCTGCCAGAACCCTTCCTTAGTGTTTTGAATGGGAAATCCATGAGAGAGAGCTTCGAAGAAGAGTTTCCTAGTAGAGGAGACCATTTCTATGCTTAGCTGCGGGGTAAGCTCTGTCCCCTTTGTCATTATCACTTTGTTATCTCATGTTTCTGCTTCAGTAAGGATTTCAAAGTGTTCATTGAGTGGGAAATCCATGAGAGAGAGCTTCGAAGAAGAGTTTCCGAGGAGAGGAGACAATTTTCGTGCTTAGCTTTGGGGTAAGCTCTATTCCCTTGTCATTATCATTTTGTTATCTCATGTTTTTGCTTTAGTAAGGATTTCAAAGTGTTTATTGAGCGTTCTTTTAAAATAACGATGTTTTCAAAGAGTTTTCTCAAAAGATCATGGTTTTGTAATTTCTCGAGTTGCATGTCATGTTTTACTAGCTTAGAAGAGGTTTAGAGGTCTGTGACTGCCATTAGAAACATGCACTATCTGAATCTTGAAATAGTGTGCTTAACACATTGAGCGGACGTATGCTGAGGCCGGACATATGGTCAGTAGGCAGAGCACCTATTCTTAAGTTTTCACACGTGTATGCTTTAGCTTTGCCGTATTTTTAGGTTTTATAAGGCTTAGAATAACGGTAACTTGTATCCGTTATAACAGGAATTAGCTTGGTCAGATGACTCGCTTGAGTGCGCAAGGTAAGTAAACACTTACACCATTTTTACGTAAATCGTGGGATACGTCAGTTGATTGACCACGCGTATGATATGAGTATATCTATTTTTTGTAATTACTCAGCAATGTGTTATTAAATAAACTGTTAAGATGCATCGTAAGACATGTGATGTACAAATAAAATGTACTCGCAAGTGCACGAGTTGTATGCAATATAATGGGGGTGCAAGTGCGAGGTCGAACCAACAGGGAATTGTATTCTTGAAAGAAAAATTAAATTTAAACTAATTAAATCCTTCTCTAGTTCCAAAATGGTTTTGAAGTTGATTTTGAAATTTAAAGACTAAAACATAAAATAAACACAAAAGGTAAAGTACTAAGGGTGTGGAATCCACACTCACCAAATCAGAACAACACATACTTTATGTTAATCAATATTAATCTGAAGTTCTCACCAATCAAATCTTATGTTTGTTTCACTATTTACTTCACAAATTAATCAAAACATTCCTTGTATCCATTCTTTACCCAAATCACAATAGAAATCCAATTATCAATTAAATCATTAGCTGTATCCGTAAATCACAAACAAATATCCAATCTATATTGAAACATCCGTTGTATCCAGAAAATAAATCACAAGAAAAATCCAATCTTTTAATCAAGAAAACCAAGAAGTTAATTGTATTGAATTATCACAAATCATCTAATGTATCCTTAAATCACAAAAGATATCCAAGATACATTCAACCCAATTAAAAAAAGTAAAACAATTAAAATATTAAACCATAAAATCGGACAGTAGAAACTTACATAAAATACTGTTGTTCTTCATAGATGAGGCTTCATCCCCAACCTTAGTTGAGGGTTAACCCGACATAAATATAAATCTTAAACTACAGAAAAACTAAATTAAAGAGAAGCTGTGAATTTTTGCCTCCAGGCTTGTATATCTTTTTTTGAATGTAGAGATGTCTATTTATAGGCTTAGAGAAGTCCTAAAAGCCCAAGTAAGCCTAGATAATTTGGAGGTCAGTCTCCCTGTCCAATTAGAAGTCTGAAATCCGGATAAGATTCGCTCAAATTTGCGTTCTCATATTATGGGACGATTTTGACAAAGTAAACGTCCGAATTAGGAAAATCCTATTTCACAATAAATTGTATCATTTTGAACGAGCTTTCCACTGCCGTTTGAATCATCTCAATCCGATATTTGAGCAGAAAGTTATGGTTAAAACACTGAGATGTGTGCAGAATCTGAATTTGAATCAAATCCGAAATTATCTCCATTTAGGGAAATTCCGATTTTCTCCTTCATTTGATTTGGTCAAGCTTAACCACATCTTCTAGATCTTCTCAAAGTATGTTTTATTCCAAGACTTTGCAATTTTCCCCTTTTAAGATGCAGTTTCTCTTCAGCAACCTACAAAACACTAAAACACAAATCTAACACAAAGTGTTAGATAACGACATAGCTAAAGGATTAACTAATGCAAATTAAGGGGTCCAAATATACAATATTTAGCTCTTATCAACATGGTACGCCAGTACATGTGGTATAAATGGCCATGGGCTTACTATATAAACTGCGTATTATGGTCAAATGTGTGTGTTATGTGAGGGTTGGGGATCTACTGGTTTCATGACCTTGATGCAACCATTCCTAATGATTCGGTCACTATAGGACGGATGTCATTAGTTGGTGTGGGCCACTTGGGGTTGAACTCGATCGTGCTACTATTGTTACGTACGATATGTTATGCAATGGTTGTGGCACTAGCATTGTATTATAGGTCCCTTGGGACAACATGAACCCTGTTGAGAAGGGGTAATATCTCGAGTAGACCATCTACGATTGTTATGACTTATAATGCAATAACTTTTCTGCATAAAAACACTTTGGTAGTTATTGCCGGTTTTACACCATAAGCTTTAAAAACCTTACAAACCCATTAAATGGTGTAGTAGCAGAGGTAATGCCCTCTTTTGGTTAGTTTTCAAAGTGCACATTTACTTTTACTAGGTGGGCTAATGTCATACATAAATGTGAGGTTTACTTACTAAGTCTTTAGACTTATGCGGTTATTATTCTTTAGGTAATCTGGCTTATCGCCATGAAGAGTGGCAAGAGATACTACCACTTGTCTGGTTGTGCTTTACTTATTATTTAGGTTCGTTTTTACTACGTAGTTGCTCCACGTTCTTATTTGATGATTGTAGTAGCTCAGATTCATTCACCTTCCGGACCAATCCGAAAAAAAGGGTATCATTAACCGCCCTAGGTGGCAAATGGAAGATTTTCAATGTGGTCTGGAGGATGCCAGACTACATGATATTGGGTTCCGAGGTCCTAAATACACTTGGAACAATGGCCAACCAAGGAGGGATTATACTGTGGAATGGTTGGACCGAGCGGTAGCTAATACGGAGTGGAGAGACATTTGGAGGCATGCTGGGGTAGAAGTGTTGGTGTGCTGCAGTTCAGACCATCTTCCGTTACTATTATCTTGGAAAAAAAATGAGGCTCATAGCAGGAAAAAATGGAGACCCTTTCGTTTCGAAGTAGGGTGGTCAAAAAGGGGGGATTTCAAAAAAATAATTCAAGAAGCCTGGGTGGAGAGAACGCCTACTAGGGAGCCATGGATGGGCTTTAAGAGGAGACTACAAAACTGCAAAAAGGTAATCCAGCAGTGGGTCAAAAAATCTAAGCCACCGACGGAAAAACATATTATGGAGAAAACAACAGAATTGGCAAAAATTCAAGAAGACATGAGCCCTATGAATGCACCTGTAGAAAAGAAGCTACGAGAAGAAATTCACACGCTGGTTGAGCAAGAAGAAATCAAATGGCGGCAGCGTGCCAAAGAAGACTGGTTGCGGGATGGAGATCGAAATACGAAGTACTTCCATGCTTGCGCAAACCAAAGACAGCGTAAAAATAGGATTGATCGTATTGAGGACAGGTTGGGTCGAACATGTGAAGATGTAGCTTTGGTGGAGAATGCCTTTGTTGACTACTTCAAAAATATTTTCACGTCCTCCATGGCTCATGACATCACCGAATGTACGAGTGCTATTGAAAGCCGACTGACGGAACAAATGAAAGCTGGTCTCTTAGCTATATATACGGCGGACGAAGTACACCAAGCCCTTATGCAAATGGCTCCTATCAAAGCCCCAGGCCCGGATGGCTTCTCGGCTGACTTCTACCAACAACAATGGGATATAGTTGGACCAGAGGTAAGCAAGATTGTGCTACATTTTTTAAATGGTGCTAGAATGGAGGAGAACATCAATGTAACGTATATAGCTCTCATACAAAAGAAAGTAGCTCCCAGATGTGTCACTGATTTTAGACCCATAAGTCTTTGCAACGTTAGCTATAAAATTATTGCCAAGGTGTTGGCAAACCGGCTCAAAATAATTCTCCCGCATATCATTTCGGCTAATCAAAGCGCCTTCATACCGGGAAGACTCATCTCTGACAATATTGTCGCGGCGTACGAAACTTTACACAACATGCAATCCCGACTATGGAGCAAAGTGGGTTATATGGGTATAAAACTGGATATGAGCAAGGCCTACGACAGAGTAGAATGGAGCTTTTTGGAAGCTATCAGGCAAAGAATGGAGTTCCCAGAGGTTTGGATTAACTTAATTATGGGATGTGTTAAGTCTATATCTTATTCCATCCTTGTCAATGGGCATCCAGTTGGGAATATAAAGCCCTCAAGAGGGATTCGACAGGGGGACCCTCTATCCCCGTACCTTTTCCTTCTTTGTGCGGAGGCTCTCAGTGCAATGTTGACAAGAGCTGAGAAGAAAGGGGTTTTGACAGGGGTTCCTACCTCCAAAAAAAGGCCCACCTTGAGCCATCTTTTCTTTGCGAACGACAGCTTGATTTTTTGCAAGGCCAAGTCAGTTGAATGGAGACGATTAACAAAGATCCTGGATAAGTATGAAGTAGCTTCGGGGCAGAAATTGAATAAGGAGAAAACTTCCATATTTTTTAGCCGTAACACAAGCCCAGAAAAAAGGACGGAAATTACACAACTCTCAGGGTTACAGGCTACAGAAAGCTATGACAAGTATCTAGGGCTCCCAACCCTTGTGGGTAAATCCCGGACACAGGCCTTCGCAAGCATCAAGGATAGAATTTGGAAATGTATCAATAACTGGAAGACAAAATTCTTGACACAAGCTGGAAAGGAGATTCTTATTAAAGCGGTAGTGCAGGCAATACCCACATATTGTATGAGTGTTTTTTTACTTCCAAAAACACTTTGCAAGGAGATACAAGGAAGATGCAGCGGTTTTGGCGGGGACACAAAGACAACACCTCTCGTATTCACTGGATGAGTTGGGAAAGAATGGGGAAGTCTAAGGCTAAGGGCGGATTGGGATTTCGGGACTTGGAAGTTTTCAACAAAGGTTTATTATCCAAGCAACTTTGGAGATTGTTGCAAGCTCCGGATTCTTTGGCGGCAAAAATTCTCAAAGCAAAATACTATCCCTCCAGCTCTATATTGGAAGCACAACTGGGCAATCGGCCTTCATACCTGTGGAGGAGCTTCATGGCAGCTCAACCGGTGTTCCAAAATGGGTTGCATTGGCGAATTGGGAATGGGAACAACATTTTTGTTTGGCATGACCGGTGGTTACCGAGACCCACCTCTTATAGAATTTTCTCACCAAGGAAAATTCTTGATCAAAATGCCTGAGTATCGGAGCTTATAGACCAAAACACAAGATCGTGGAATGTTGGACTTATTTCGGAAGTCTTTGATTAGAGTCAAATAGTGCATATTTGAACCCCTTAACTTATATTAGTTAGGCTCTTAGCTGTGTTATTTTCTGATGCTTTTGTTAGTTTTTGGTGTCTCAAGTGCATTGCAGGTCACGACATAAGAATGCGGTTAAAGGGTGAAAATGTGCATAATGAGCACCTCGAGCCTGTGAGTCGGCGCCGAGCGCATGTCCACATCAGCTGAAGCCCTAGCATTTCACGTTGAAGGGCCGCGCCGCATGGAGCATGAAGCCTCATATGCGTTCGATCGCATATTCTGCGTGATCGGGCGTTGCGTTCGTCGAACGCACATGTTATGCTCAACGCACTCGTAATGACCTGTCAGCACGCGAGAAAACCTAATTTTTTAGTATAAATTTGCTTCTTTTATTTGTAAACCCTACGTTGGGAGGCGCCGTAGAGAGCAAAAACACAAATTTTGTCGTGTCTAAGCCTTTGTGAATGCTTTTTGATTGTAAGTTTCGTTTCTTCATGTTTTCAATTGATTTTGACATGTCTGTTGTGATCATGAGGGGCTAAACCTTCAACTGAGGTTGAAGATGAAGCCTCATCTTTGATGAACAATTGTATTCATGTCATTTTATATACACAATTCGAGGTTTTATATAGTTGTTCAAAGTCCCTCCATTGCTTGATTTATTTTGTATAATTGAGCACCCTTTTTGATTTCATGCATTATTTTATATTCGGTGTGTTTTGTCTGGGGATACATTGAGTGATTGGATTGAGACTAATATCCATCATGATCTACGGATACGGTGGATGATTTGATCTCAATTAAATACTCGATTCTTTAACGGATAGATTCACGAATGATTTTATATGCATGTTCACATGCTGAAGGTGATCAAAAGCATTTTAAATTATCAATTGTGTATGTAAATGAGAATAAATTGTTTGATTAGACGAGGTGGATTCGGAAACCTTGGTGTTTTTACTTTGTTTGTTGTTTAAATTATTGTTTAATTTAGTTTTATCAAAATTGCACATCGAACTTTGAACTCTAGGAACTAGGTTAAAATAGGATTTGTTTGAATAGAAAGTTGATTTTAACACAAAACACAATTCCCTGTGGATCGACCTCGCATTTTTACACGCACTTTACTGCACACGATTCGTACACTTGTGAGTATTATCTTTGGTACAATCAGTCTTCTTAGAGGACGAAGCTGAGCTGATCTGCAGCATACCCCTAAGCCCATTACCGGTTGAAGACCGACTCATATTGCGAGGAACAAAAAATGGTATTTTCTCGGTGCGCAGTGCCTATTTTTTGGAATTGGAAAATTTAGCAAACCGAAATGGAGGCGTGTCCAAATCTGATGAGGGAAGGACCTGGAAGGAAATTTGGAACCTGAAGGTTCCTAATGTGGTCAAGTTTTTCCTTTGGAAAGCATTGCACAACCTGTTACCGACAAGGACCAATCTAGCCGGGAAAGAAATCATCACCGAAGCAATATGTCCTATATGTGGAAGAATGGATGAGTCGGTGGAGCATATTTTATGGAGCTGCTCTTCTTCGATGGATGTGTGGGGTGGAGGACCAAGAAGTCTGCAAAAATGTGAAGTAACTGACATCACTTTTCCTACTCTCTTTGAAGGGCTAATAAGAAGATGCAACAAAGAAGACCTTGAATTTTTTGCTGTCACGGCTAGGAAAATTTGGCTCAGACGGAATTCAGTGGTCCATGGTGAACCCTTTACCCACCCAAGCCAGCTCTTACGTGAAGCCCAGAACTCTCTTGATGAATTTCAACAGATCCATAATGAAGTGGGTAATAGGGCTCCAAATGCCAGGGACCTGATGGATGTGAAATGGAAACCGCCAGTGGGATGCATGATCAAACTGAATTGGGACGCAGGGCTCAACATGAAAGAAGGACTTGTAGGCACTGGGCTTATTGCTAGAGACTCACGTGGTTTTTGCCTTGCTGCACGAAGTCTATCCATTAATACTCACACCGATGCAACCACGGCAGAGGCACTTGCAACTATTCATGCCATTATGTTTTGCAAGGAATTGGGCTATGCAAACCTTATCTTTGAGGGTGATGCCTTGCAAATCATAAAAGCTATTGGAGAAGAAGGGCCGTGTTTGAGTAGCTTTGGTCATTTGATTGAATGTATTCGTAATGAGCTACGAGAATTTGAGTGTGCTAGTTTTATTCATGTAATGAGGGAGGCTAATGATGCGGCACATATGCTTGCACAATTAGCTACCACCCATGTCACTTTGTCCACTTGGTTCGGAGATGTTCCACCAAGTATAGGTGATATTGTAAGAAGAGATCAGTCTTTTCTTCTTGTGTAACCCCTTTGGGGCTTTCTATTATGAGATTATGAATATTCGCAATATTCCTTCAAAAAAAGATTCATTCACCTTCCTTTGCATATACTCTAATGTTTTTTTTTACAAGGGTGATTACTTAGTTGGTCACAAGTTGGCTCAACTGGGTGAATTGCTAGTGACTCTACCGGATTAGTCGAGGTTGATTTTGGGGGCATTACTGCAATGTTCATCCTAAGCCTTTGGACATCATAATTGACGAAGCAGCACCCTCGAGAAGTCAAATGATGGATGCAAATGGCCAGCTTGTGTTGGCCTTAGATCTCGTTAGGGTTGCAAGACAACCAATTGAAGTGACTAGATGTTCTTTGAAGGATTTCTATAGTCACCACTCAAAGAGTTTTGATGGGAGATGCGATCACATCAGCGTTGAGAATTGGCTGAATGACGTGGAGGACTCGTTAGCTATTACTGGGTGTATGAATGAGTAAAAGGTGGCTTATACTACTTATAAGCTAACGGAAGAGGCCAAGCGCTGGTGGCTAGACAAGAAGGAAATGCTTGTCGCAGACTTGGGTTCAAAGACTGCCATTTCTTGGTATGTCTTTAAACACAAGGTCAATTGGCATTTCTTTCCCTGAGTCATGCAGGAGGCGAAATGATGCAGGGATAGATCATGTATAATCAAGAAAACAATAAACAGAAGGGATAAATATTCCTAAGATTGTGAGACTATCACAAAATCAAAGAAATCTTCTCTAAGCAAAAGATACTATCTAAAGCCTGAAGGAAAATAACCAAGAAACTCAACTCTGAGTATTCTTATTAAACAAACTCAATAATAATAAACTACAACTCCATTCTTAGGGCTCTAAACATTTATTTATAGCCCAAGACTCCTAGTCCTAAGATAACAATGACATAAAGTCAATTTAGAAGTCTACCAAATAAAAGACTAACAAAGAAACCTAATTCAAATAAAAGACTGAAAGATAAGATAAAATACTAACAAATAAACCTAATTCAAATAAAAGACTAAAAGATAAAATAGATAGAATGACTAGAATTTCAATCTACATCACGAAGGCACAAGAGTGTTTGGATTTGGTCCAAGGAGGGATGACAATGATCGAGTATGTCACAAAGTTTCTGCAACTATCGTGCTTTGGCATGTACCTCATCCCAAATGAGGAGAATAAGGTAAAGAAGTTTGAGCGAGCTTTGAATTCTCACATTCGGATTATGATGAGCTATTTCGATATCTGGGACTTCTCCTAGTTGGTCAATCAAGCTTTGATCTATGAGGAAAGCCTAAAAGAGAATGTGGCTAAGTATACGGATCAGAAGATGAGAGCTCAAGGACGTGGTGCTTCGGTTAGAGGGTCCAGGCCAGCTAAAAGAATGGCAATGGGAAGTTTTCCACTTCAGAGGTCACAAGGACGTACCTATAGTAACCCTCTAGTTTCGTCACAAAGGAGTCAGATATCGAAGCTGTGTAGGAAGTGGAGTTCACTAGGGACCCTACAAGATGGCAATGAGGACTCGTTACCGGTGTGGCCAATTTGGCCACTTTAGCAAGGATTGTGTGGGCAAGGGAGTTTCCTATAAGCCTTTGGCGCTAACTCGAGTTTACACGCATGTTCCAGGAGAACTTAAAGGAGGATCGGAGGTAGTGACATGTACTACCCCTATACTTGGATTTAAAGCTTCAGTTTTGTTTGCTTCAAGGGCTACCCACTCTTTCGTATCTTTTATGTTCATAAGATTGTCTAAACTTGTAGTAACTTTAGGACCTAGTCTAGTTGTAACTACTCCTGTAGGGAAAAGAGTGGTTTGTAAGCTTGTAGTTTGCAAATGACCTATTAGCATTTGTGGAAGTGTACTTCCCAAAAACTTAGTTGTTCTCCCTATGATTAGTTACAATGTTATCCTCGGAATGGATTGGTTGGAAGGCACTCAGCGATAATCGATTGTGCTCAGAAGCAAGTTACGCTTAAGCTGTGGGGAGAGGGAGAAGTGACATGCGTTGGATCACAAGTGAGGTCTTTACCTTCGATTATTTTGGCCGTTTGGGCCAGGAAGCTTATCATTGGAGGAGGACAAGCATTTTTGGTGTTCGTCATTGCTGCAGCGAAGGAGGAAATGAAGGACCTTCAAGACATTCCTATGGTGCGAGTATATCCAAATGTCTTCTCAACAGACTATTTTGGGTTTCCGCCATAGATGGAGGTGGAGTTTGGGATTGAGTGCGTGCTAGGTACTAGTCCTATTTCTAAGGCATCGTATAGGATGGCACCGTCAGAATTGAAAGAGCTAAAGGAACAACTCCAAGAACTTTTGGATAAATGATTTATCTGTCCTAGTTCATCACTATGGGGGGCGTTGATGTTGTTCGTGAAGAAGAAGGACGGGTCAATGAGGATGTGCATTGACTATTGTGAGTTGAGCAAGGTGGCAATCAAGAATAGATATCCTTTGCTAAGGATTGATGATCTGTTAGATCAGCTGCAAGGAGCACGTGTGTTTTCCAAATATTGATTTGCTTAGGCTATCACCAAGTAAGGGTGAAGGAAGAGGACGTTCCTAAGATGGTCTTCAGGACTCATTATGGACATTACGAGTTCTTAATTATGTCTTTTGAACTAACTAATGCACTAGCTATCTTCATGGACATGATGAACAAAGTCTTTCATGACTACTTGGTTTGGTTCACCATGGTCATCATTGATGACATTCTAATCTACTTAAAGATGCTGGAGGAGCATCTACAGAAGGCTTTGGAGAGGCTTTGAAGGGAGCAACTTTATGCTAAACTTGAGAAGTGCGAGTTTTTGCTGGATAGCGTGTCTTTCCCTAGACACATGATTTTTGGAGAAGGTGTAGTGGTTGACCCAGAAAAGGTGAAGGCAGTAGTGGAATGGACTAGACCAACCAGCGTGTTCGAGATTCGAAGTTTCTTAGGATTCATTGGTTATTATCGACACTTCATTGAGGGTTTCTTGAATCTGTAGGGACCACTCAGTGCCTTCACTAAGAAGAATGCTCGCTACGTTTGGACGGACGAGTATGAGCATAGTTTCGAAGAGCTGAAGAAGCGCTTGGTAACTGCTCCAGTGTTGGCATTGCCTACTAGATCTAGAAATTTTGTAGTGTATAGTGACACCACTAAGAAGGGTTTAAGGTGCATGCTTATGCAGAATTGCAATGTTATTACCTACGCTTCACATCAGTTAAAGCCTTATAAGCAGAGCTATCCTACACATGACTTGGTGTTGGCAGTTGTCGTGTTTGCTCTAAAGATTTGGAGGCACTACTTATATGGCGAGAAGTGTGAGATCTACACAGACAACAAGAGTTAGAAGTACTTCTTTACACATAAGGAGCTAAAAGTTATGGTCAAAATACAGAGACATGTGCAGAATCCAAATTTGAATCCAATCCGATTTTCACCCCAATTGGAGAACTTCCAATTTAATCATTTCCTTTATTTGGTAACTTAACTACATCTTCTAGGTCTTCCCAATTTGCCCTTTAAGCTTGGAACTTTTCCAGAAATGCTTTTTTTTCTTCCATGACCTACAAAAACACAAAAAACACAAAAGAAATAAAATGAAACAAAATAACAAAAACTAAGAAAATAACAAATGTAAATTAAGGGCTAAAATATGAATGCTTTGGCAATTATCACCTTACCCCCAGATTTGGTTGGGATGCATGATGTTTTCCACGTGTCAATGTTAAGGAAGTACATCGTTAATCTTGACGTAATTGTGGAATGCGAGTCTTTGGGAATCCAAGAGAGATTAACCTACATTGTGGAACTAGTGAAGATCATGGATAAGAGGGAGCAAATGCAACGTACCAAAATGATTCCTATCGTCAAGGTACTATGGCGTAACCATGGAGTCGAGTAAGCATCGTGGGAAGTAGAGCAAGACATGTAGAGCCGTTATCCCCATTTGTTTGAATAACTTTGTATGACTATTTTCTTCAAGATTATACTTGGATAGTATACCTATTTCTGCTTTGTGGAGTGGAATAGTTGACTAAGAAAGAGTTGTTTTCTCTATAGGATTATGGAACCTATACCAATCAACTCGGACCGCATGTGGAACTACTCCTTCTATTAGTTGATGGACTTAGGAGTGGAGATTGATTATGATTGGTATAGTCTTAGCAATATTGAATATGATGTGCTCGATGACTTACGAGGTGATTTTCCATAGTGTTTGAAGATGACGTGGTGCCAATTGGTGATTGGGAGGAGATAGCTCAGGAACCCACTAAGCACGATATCGATGACTCTACAAACGGAAGGTAACATCTACTGCACTTAAGTGCTATTTTTTTGGTGTTTGCCTAGACATTTCGACGATGAAATTTTTATGAGGGGAGAATGTAGTGACCCAAATAATTAACTAGGCATAAGTAGCTTAGTTAAGGGGTTAACTTGGCTCACTAAAGACACAAGAAGGGCAATTTGGACCTTTGTACGGATGTACGCTTGGTTAAGTGGATGTATGCTTCTATCTTTTGTGCAAACGTACGCTGGTGTTTGTAGTACGAACGTAAGGTAGGGGACTGATGTACAAATTAAATGTACTCGCAAGTGCACGATTCGTTTGCAATATAATGGTTTTGCAAGTGCGAGGTCGAACCCACAGGGAATTGTATTTTTGAAAGCAAATTTAAATCTAAACTAATTTAATCCTAATCTAGTTCCAAAAAGGTTTTGAAATTGGGTTTTTAAAATTAAAAGACAAAACATAAAATAAATAAAATAAAACAAAAGGTAAAGTTACTAAGGTTTGGGAATTCACACTCACCACTTCATAACAACATATTATATGCTCATTAATATCAATCTGAAGTTCTCACAATTAAAATCTTAGATATGTTTTACTACACTTCAAAGAATTAATCAAAAGCATCCTATATATCCATTCATTGATCAAATCACAAAAGGAATCCAAATCTAATTGAAACACTAGATGTATCCGTAGAACAAATCACAAGGATATCCAATTTTATGAGTTAAAACCAAGCAATCAATCATATGAAATTATCTTAAATCATCACATGTATCCTTGAATCACAAGAGATATCTAAGAATCACTCCACATAATTAATTAAGAGTAAAACAATTGAAACAATAAACTCTATAAAATCAGATTAATAAAAACTTACATAACAGCAATGATGTTCTTCAATGGTGAGGCTTCATCCCCAACCTTAGTTGGGGTTAGCTTGACATAAAAATAAATCCTAAACTATAGAAAAACTAAACTAAAGAGAAGCTGTGAATTTTTGCCTCCAGGCTTGTGTATATTTTCTTGAATGCAGAGATGTCTATTTATAGGCTTAGAGAAGTCCTAAAAGCCCAAGTAAACCTAGATAATTCGGAGGTCAGTCTCCCTGTCCAATTAGAAGTCTAAAATCCGGATAAGATTCGCTCAAATTTGCGTTCTCATATTGTGGGACGATTTTGACAAAGTAAACGTCTGAATTAGGAAAATCCTATTTCACAATAAATTGTAGAATTTTGAACGATCTTTCCACTGCCGTTTGAATCATCTCAATCCGATATTTGAACAGAAAGTTATGGTGAAAACACTGAGATGTGTGCATAATCTGAATTTGAATCAAATCCGAAATTATCTCCATTTAGGGAAATTCCGATTTTCTCCTTCATTTGATTTGGTCAAGCTTAACCACATCTTCTAGATCTTCTCAAAATATGTTTTATTCCAAGACTTTGCAATTTTCCCCTTTTAAGATGCAGTTTCTCTTCAGTAACCTACAAAACACTAAAACACAAATCTAACACAAAGCGTCAGATAACGACATAGCTAAAGGATTAATTAATGCAAATTAAGGGGTCCAAATATACAATATTTAGCTCTTATCAGGGACTACCAAACGTACGCTGATAGATAGTACGTCATACTCTATAAATAGTGCATGGAATTATGCTACTTTTTGGAATACCCTTTGGGTAGTACCTGGGCGTATGAAACCACCTTTGGACTGCAGTGTAATAGTATCGAATGTATGCTAGGGTTGGGTGGACATCTGCTACTTTTCAGGGAGTTTGTAGTAACCCTTCTCTATAAATACCTCCTACCCGTCATTAATTCTCATGCCTCTCTCTGCTCCCAGGCTGCCTTTGTGCGTGTATTGTGAGGTTTTGTGTGTGTCGATGCTACCGGTGAAGGAACTCCCGAAGTTTCACTTCCGAGAGATAATGCTCGGTTATCTAACTCTTTAATTACGTCGTTATGCTACTTGATTATTGTCTTGTGTTGTTTGTTGTAGTTTTAGCTTAGTTATACTTTAAATTTTGTTTAGGTTAGCGTTATGTTAACTTAGCATGATCACATTGCGTGGAGGTTTCATTTCGACTTAGGAGCTCTTTATTAGTCTTAGGAGTTGATTTGGAGAATAGGAGGATGAATGGAGAAAAATGGGTTCTCCTTGAAAATCTTGAAGCGGACGTACAGTCTCAAAATCAGGCGTATAGTTTGAAGTATCATAGCAAATGTACAGCCCCGAGCTCGAACGTATGGTCCAAAGTGTGACAGGGAAATTTATTTTCACCAGCTGTCTCATGGCTCCTATTTTCCTTACTCTAGTGTTGTTTTGGTAGAAATTGGACTAATAAAAGGTTTTCCATAGATTTAGAGACCCTGGATCTTTTGGAATTCTCAGAGACATTATTCGACCTAGGTGAGTTTTAAATCACATAATGCTCAATGTTATTTTCCATGCACTACACGACTATTTTGTGTACCAAGAAAACATGCATATTTGCAATTCTCACAATTTATACTTGCTGCATATGTACTCTAGCATTTTGTGAAAACGTTGTGTTGAATATGTTAATAAAGTGAGACTTCTACAAGCATGCATGTGAAATACAAACAAGATAATTTGCATTGTATGACATGGTACACTGATACGTACGGTATAATGGCTATGGGCTTACTATATATGTTAGCTTTGTGGACAAATGTGTATTATATAGGCCTTGGATCCAATGGTTGTTCGTGGCTAGCGTGGCCTTAATGGGCAGTCACTATAGGATGCACATCATTAGCGGTGTGGGCCACCCATGGTTGGACTCGGTCATGCCACTAGTGTTATATACGGTAGCGTGTAATGGCTGGGGCACCGTCATTGTACTACATGTTCCTAGTACAGTGCCAACCCTACAAAGAAGGGGTAATATCTCGGGTAGACCATACTGTTGAACAATGACTGTTACTCTGTATCATATGCATATATTATATATCTATATCACATTAAAGATAAACTATCATATTTATGTTTTCCCCTTTTATTTATGTTTTCCCCTTATCATTACAAATATCTTCGCGGTTTAGCTATCCTAGAAGAGGATGCAGACAGAGCCAACGAAGCCTACTTAGGTGATAGCATAGGACCTGACCTGAGTCATTTTTTAGGACATGGACCCAGACGGTTGAGATCCATTCAGGAGGATGGAGGAATTGCCAGAGATGACATGATTGAGATTTTAATCTCATTAGCCCTACTTAAGCTTAAATCTAGGTTTTGATCTGTTGTTCTTTTTCTAAGACAATGTTATTTGTTTATTTTATGGTTTGTAACCCCTACTTGATGATGGTCTGATGAATGGTACTTTATGATGATTATTTATGCTATGAGGTTTTATCATTTATTTGGTGAATGTTAAATTATTGATCTCTATTTCCGATAGTCTTATTAATGTCTTCAACTGCAATTTTCTTGTTACGACGAGAAAGGTTGAAATCCCTGAGTCTTGTCCCTTGAGGGATAGGGCTGGGAGGCAAACCATGGGATCAATTACTAATTAATTGATTTGCCTATATAGGTTGTCACATGTCTTCCAGTGATGACTGTGGTGCAAGCTGTGGCACTTGAGTGGTAGATTGATAAGTAGGCAGTTGAGCTTGGTGATCGAACAGTGAAAAGTCTAAATGATGCACTTCATCAAACTGATGAGCATAATTTCTTGTAGCCTGAGCTAACCATGAGAAATCTAATTGATAGCTCTAGTCTAGGTTGTAAAAATTAGAATTTGAATCAAACCCTGAGTTGGAGAAACTGGTGTTCATTTGCTCAGATTAGAAACTTGTCCCCAGGATGGACAATTACTAGAACAATGATAAGGATTGGAGCAGTATGAACATAGTTCATGTGGGTAAAAATTTTGAGTGTAGTTGGTAGGATCTAATGTCCTATAACTAGGAGTAGCATGTTGTATAGAAAAATTATTAAAATGGAAATTCATGCTTAACCCTCACTCTTTAATATGCAAATATCTCACATAACACATTAACAATTTTTTTTTTTACTATTTTTTTAAAGAAAAATAAACTAACACAAAAAAAGACTAACTAAAACTTAAAAAGCTCACAAAAAATGGCCAAAAATAAAATTTTGGCAAAAATTTTCAGCTTCTGCTAGATTGTTGGTGCTATCCGTGGAGGTGCGCTTGAGCACAGGCAAGATGAGATCAAGTGCAAGTGCTTTGATTCGTCTGATGCTGCTGGCTTGTTGCAATGCGCTCGAGCTGACACAAGACTTGGTCGTGCGTAGATGCGCACAAAGGAACTTGGGGTTGCCTTGTTGCACGAGTGCGCTCAAACTTGATGTGCTTGCACTTGATTGCAATCGAGTCAGTGTGCAGACAAATGATGCGACAGAAACTGCAAATCAAGCCATAAACAACAAAAACAAACAAATGAAAAATCCTTTTTTTATTAGAAACAAGAATAAAAGAAAACAAATTACAAAATTAAAATCCTAATTATAACTAGTAGAAAGATAAAATCAATTTATAAAATACATTGTTTTTTAAAACTTGAACAATCCCCCTTCAACGGTGCCAAAAACTTGTGCAAATTTTAATATACTTGCATGTGCATGAATCATTTGCAATATAATGTTTTGCAAGCGCGAGGTCGAACCCACAATGAATTTTGTTTTTAAAAGCAAATTTATATCTAAACTAATTAAACCCTAACCTACTTCCAATAAAGGTTTGAATTTGGGGTTTTTGAAAATTAAAAGACAAAACATAAACTAAATAAAATACAACAAAAGATAAAGGTACTAAAAATGTGGAACACACACTCACCACTTCATGCTCATCAATATAAAGCAAATTTATATCTAAATTAATTTGAAGTTCTCACAAATTAAATCTTATGTATGTTTTACTATGCTTTAAAGAATTAATCAAAATCATCCCATGTATCCATTCATTGCATAAATCGTAAAAGGAATCCAAATTTAATTGAAACGCCAAATGTATCCGAAGAACAAATCACAATGGATATCCAATTTTTAAGCATATAAAACTAAGCAATCAATTATATGAAATTATCCTAAATTATCAAGTGTATTCTTGAATCACAACAAGATATCCAAGAATCATGCCAAGTATTGAAAACAAGTAAAACAATTGAAATAATAAACCCAATAAAATCAAAATAATAAAGACTTACATAAAAGTAATAATGTTCTTCATCGGTTAGGCTTCATCTCCAACCTTAGTTAGAAATTTAGCTCAACATCAAAATAAAACCTAAACCCAAAGAAAACCTATACTAAAGAGAGAAAAGTTGTGGAACAAAACTGTCTCTAGAATTCTCTATCTATTTTCTTCAAGCTTCGAGGTCTATTTATAGGGCTTAGGAGAGTCCTAGAAGCCCTAGTAATCCTAGGAAATTCGGTGGTCATACCAAAAATTGTACTCGCAATAGCACGAATAGTTTTACAGTGTAGCGGTGTGCAAGTGTGAGGTCGAATCCATAGAGAATCAAGTTTTGTGAGAAACCAATTAAAAGGCCTAAACTAACCCTATCTTAACCTAGTTCCAAATATCAAACAAGTGGCGTGCATAAAATGTAAACTAATTTAAATGCTATAAAAGCAAATAAATAAAAAGACTAAGGTCTATAATCCACCTCACCACAATTAAAATACATAATTAATTTATACATCTGTCTATCGATTAAAAGCGATGCATGTTCTAGTGTCACGCTAATTCATACATCCTTATGCCCTATGCATGTCTTATCGTGCCTATTGAAATAATCAAAGCATCCGTTCATTTGACAAAAGATAAAACATAAACAATTTAGTCCAAAGGATCCAAATTGAATGTGATTAACACAAATGACAATGGATAAATAGACTTAAATCGAAAGGTGAAATGTATCCATCAAACAAAAGACAATGAATAAACAACTACGGCACAATCAATACAATCTTCTCATGAAATTGAAATGAAACGAACACACATGACAATTAAAAGATAGATTAACGTACAAACTAACTATGAAAGCATATAAATAAATCCATGCTGAGGCTTTATCTTCAACCTTAGTTGAAGATTTAGCCTCTCATGCTAAAGAGAGACAATCGACAAAGAAATAAAAGCAATAAATAATTAAATGATGTTTAGAAGGGTTTACAGTGAAGAACAGAGAGGTTTTAGGCCTCTGAGGGCGCCTCCAAACATGAGATTACAAATAAACAATGAGGTTCTATTTATAGAAAAAAATTAGTGTGCTGCCAGGTCAAGGGTAAGCTCGATCGTAGGCAGTGCGCTCGAGCGTAGGGCTGTGTGCGCTCGATCATAGGCAGTGCCCTCGATTGCACTTAACCGCTCTAAAATCCCAAGGCGCAAGCAAGTTAGCGATGGTGGCTAGGGCAACGCGGACTTCGTGGGCTGACAAGGCATTCACTTGATCATGCCCCTTAGGCTCAAGCGTAGTGCGCTCGATCGCACTGGCAAGGGCCAAGATTCCTTCTTTGCTCAATTCCACACCTTTAAACAACATTTTACACCAATGACCTATAGCACACTAAAACACTAAAATAACACAAAAACATTAGATATTAACAAACTAAGAGCCTAACAAACATAACTTAAGGGGGGTCAAATATATAATATTTGGCACCGATCATTCGGAGGTCTGTCTCCTTATCAAAGAAGGAAGCAATCCTTAGTACAAATTGGAATAGGATTCGTCCAGATTTGCGTTCTCATATTGGAGGACAATTTTGGTATAGTAAACGTCCGAATTAGGAAAATGAGTTAGCTTTCCAAAACCACTAGTTTGACCTCAATAAGATATCTGAGTAGAAAGTTATACTCAAAATACTGAAATGTGTACAGAATCTGAATTTGAATCCAATCCGAATTTGACTCCAATTAGAGAAATTCCGAATTAATCATTTCCCTGATTTGGTTAAACTTCACCACATCCTCTAGGTCTTCTCAAAGCGTACTTTCTTCTAAACTTTGCATTTTTTTCCCATTTTAAGATGCAGGTTTCTTCGGTAACCTACAAAGTACTAAAACACACATCTAATACAAAACATTAGATTACAACACAGCTAAAGGATTAACTAATGTAAATTAAGAGATCTAAATATGCAATATTTGGCACACATCATACATCATTAGTAGCTTGAGCACCCAAGGTCGGACTCAGTTATGCTACTAGTGTTATGAATGGTAGAGTGCAATTTCCATGATACCAGTATTGTATTACAACTCCTTCAGGACATCGTTAACGCTACTAAGAAGGGATAATATCTCGGATAGGCTATATATGATAATTACGACCTATTAAAGCATTAGTTTTCTACATTAAAACTTATAGGCAATTGTCTCTATAATTACACCTATACATGTCAGAAACCAAAACTATATTTTGTGGAATAATAACAGAGGAAACACCTCAATTGTTTACAAAAAAAATACATATCAATTACTACATATGAATAAGAGTTAATTTCATACTCAATTGTGAGATTTACTTATTAAGTCATGGACTTTCATAATATTTGTGGTTGGTTAGGTTATCTTTTGAAACAAATTTTAAAGGAAATAGCCTCAAGTCAATTTTGCATACACTAGGTTTGATTAGAATGACCATATTGATTAATAGCTCTAAGTCAATGATTGATGTAAATAAATACATACTTTATGATTATTAGATCTCTCAGATTTGTCATTTTCACCTTCCGCTACATTTAGTCTAAGTTTGCAAGATGGGTGATGAGTGTCAAATATTGTATATTTGACCCCCTTAACTTATGTTTGTTAAGCTCTTAGTTTTGTTATTTTATAATATTTTTGTTAGTTTTAGTATTTTAGTGTGCTGATCGCACAAGAACTGCGATCGAGCTCACTTGCGATTGAGCAAATAGAGACACGATTGAGCGCATTTGCACTCGAGCCCAGAAGCCATGATCGAGCGCACTCTACGTCAGGCAGAGATCCCTGCGTTGCCCTAGACCATCGCTTCATTACTGTGCCGTGGGAATTCTGAGCAGTTGAGAGCACTTGAGTGCACTACGTGTGATCAAGTGCAAATAGGCCTGTGCTCGAGCACACACGCTGCGATCGAGCGCACCCACTAACCTGGTAGTAGATTATTTTTGTCTATAAATAACACCTCATTATTACTTTGTAAACTAACATTTTAAAAGCGCCTTCGAGGCCAGAAACCTCTTTGTTTTTCATTGTGTAGCCTTTCAATCGTCATTTATTTAATTATGCTTTCATTTGATCTTCAATTGTCTTTTATTTTCATGAGAGGCTAAATCTTCAACTAAGGTTGAAGATGAAGCCTCACCATGGATTAGTTTACATGTTTTCATAATTAGTTTATATTGTATCTGTCGTTTAGTGTAATGGATGTTAATTTCAATTCAATCTCGCGACAAGATTGTGATTGATTGTGCCGTAGTTGGATATTCATTGTGTTTTGTCCGATAGATACATTTCATCTTTTGATTACTTTGGATATCTTTTGTCTTCTGTGTTTAGCATGGATACATTTGATCTTTTGAACTAAATTGGATATGTTTTGTCTTTTGTCAAGTGGATGGATTCTTTGAATCTTTGAATAGGCACAATAGAATATTCATAGGGCTTAATGGATGTATGAACTAGTGTGACACTAGAACGTGCATTGTTTTTTTTTTTTAATCAATAGATAGATGTATGAACTAAGCATGATAATATGTATTTTGATGTGGTGAGGTGGATTCTAAGACATTAGTTATTTTCATTTATTTTTTTTTAAAGCATTTAGATTAGTTTACGCATTTTGTTCCTTAAAATCAAACAAATTGGAACAAGGTTTAGGTAGAATTAGTCTAGACTTAGGATTGATTTTTGGCAAACATGATTCCCTATGGATTCGATCTCATACTTGCATAGTACTACATTGACAACGATTCATACGCTTGCGAGTACACTATTATTTGTACACCAAATTTTTGACGCCGTTGTTGGGGAACCATTGTTTTTGTTGAAATTGATTTTATTTTTAAATTAATTTTATTTTTCTACTAGTATTTAATTTCTGCAATTTCAATTCAGTTCTTTATTTGTTTCTGTGTTTTTGTAAAAAAATTAAATTTTTAGATTAGTGTTGGGTTGCTTTTTGAATTTGTTTAAAGTTTTTGGAATTTTCAGTCTTTGTTAGTGCGATCTAGCATAGTTTACTTGCGCTCGAGCGCACCTGAGCCCATTCCTACACTGTTTGCACACCTACGCTTGATAGCTTGCATTTGCACGTGAGTGCACCAATTCTGATAGTATTACTCTTAATTGCACCTCTTCTATGATCGAGCTCAGTTTCAAACTGGCATATGATCAAACACATTAAACCTGCGCTTGAGCATATCCGTAAGTTTCTCTCAAAAAGAAAATTGCGATCATATCCGTAAGTTTCTCTCAAAAATAAAAGAAAAGTAAAAGCAAAAATAAAATAAATAGATCATATCCGTAAATAACTCAGTTTTAGTGCTGCTATTTGGATGTGCGATCGATCAAATCTTGAGGTATGATTGATCACACTGAGGGGCATGTAATACCCTGATAAAAACCAACCTTTTTATTAGACAAAATCATTTCCATAGGAGTAATCAACAAAGGTTATCAAAAATGATGTTTTAACGAGACCCAAAACCCTTAGCGTTAACCTAATCACGCTTTGAACCTTTAGAGAACAGAAGCCAAACACTAACCCTCAAGGGGCGGACGTATGCTGTTATCTATAGTGTGGACATATAGGGGGGACCACAAGACATACACTCTACAAATAGTACAACGAACGTACATGGGACCACTGGACGTATACGCTACTTTTTGGGATACCCTTTGGGTAAAACTTGGACGTACAAGATACCCTTTGGACCACTGTGCAATGACCACCAGAAGTATGCTAGGGTTGCCGGACGTCTGCTGCTATATCAGGTTTGTCTTTACTATTTAGCAGCTCCATGTTCTTACTTGAGGAATTATGGTGATTCAAATTTGTTCACCTTCCCCTGCACTTACTTTGACAGTTTTTATAAGGGTGATTTCTTGTTTGGCCATAGGTTGGCTTAAAAGAGGTAATTGCTAGTGACTCCACTAGATTAGCCGAGGCTAATTTTGGGGGCGTTACAGTTTGGTATCAGAATGTACGGTGTTGCCAACCATAGCTGCATATCTGAGAATAGGATATAGTACCTAGGCTTGATCTTAAAGAACTGGAGCATAGGGTAGGTCTAGTTCCCTTATTTGTGGGTGCAGGCCACCGTAATGGCCTATTTGATTGTTTGACTTGGTATGAATAGGATGGCCTATTCTGCGTTACAGGCATCTGAGCTTGCTTCATACTAAAATGCACGATGGTTGTAGACGCTTACCAACTGTTTGTGAATGGCTAGCTGAGTTTGGACCATATGCACCCGGATACCAACCTCGCTCTGGTGAACGCAGTGTTTCAACCCGGGCTAACTAGGAGCTGAAGCCTTTGCTTGTCCCTAAGCCAGTTGAAGGAAAGGAGACACGTGTAGCCACTAAGAAGAGACTAGTATTTTCCACCCAACCCTGGGAGGTTTAACCCTCATCTTAGTGACAAAAGGAAGTGAGCAATGCATACTCATCTGACTCAGATTTCAAATGAATATGCCCAGATGGAACTATAGGAAATTTGACTGCTGAAGGCAAGAGCATTACTAGAAGGATCCGACCGTCAAAGGATTGCATTTCTCTCCAACATCAACAAGGACTTTGAGGCACTGGTTAAGGATAAGGAAGACCCATCTGAAGACTCGTCTGAGGAATGATAGGTCTTGGGGGTAGTAATCCTTAGATGTTAGCTAGCTAGGTTTCTCTCACCCTTAGCAGTGATGAGTTTTGTGTTTGGACATTTGGGGTTGATTGTAAAGCACAAAGGAATTTTCACTGTACCCTGAATTTAGAAGTAAAATTATTTTGACCTACCTTGTTTATTCCTAACTTTTCTGTGCATTGGAAATTTTCTAAAATCTTTCAAAAAAAAATTAGGGTTAAGCGAACGTACGCACCCGTGACTGGACATACGCCATTAACCTAGCATTTTATAAAAATGGCCGAACATCCTCAAACCCTATTCATTTCGATTTTCTCCTGTTTTCTCTCTACCCAAACACTTCTACCCTAATTTTTGGCCAAGTCTCTAAAGGTTTTAAGGGATTCCCACCTCATTTTCAAGATTAAATCAAGATATGAAGATTTTTCAAAAAAATTTCAAGTTTTTGCCATTCTAGGGTTTGGTTTGAAATCTTTGAAATTTCTTGCATTTTGCATTCTAACTGGCTTAGTTTGCCACGTATGTTTAGATTTGCCAACACAACTCCGTTTTTCTTTTCCTATACCATATATGGACATGTGGGACTAGAACTGTTTGCATGGGGTAGTTTTTGCATGGAACTGTGAGCTTAGTGTGATAAGTGTTTCCGTGCAGCACAATGGTATGCACACATGCTAGTGAGGCAGCTTCTTCCTTGACTACATGCCAACGACCATGCCGAGCACCTTTACAGGAGGCTCAGGACCCCGAGTCCGAGCCAAAGGTTGTGAAGTAGGATGTGGAGAGTGATGACGCTACTAGAGATAGGCCAGACCCTAGTGAGCCTATCAGAGAGGCCAGCATCGCCAAGGATGAGGAGGATGCCAAGCTTGTATACAACCACACCTACTTTCAGAGGGATAAGGTCAGCATCGTTACTTCTACTACTATCATGGGTGTAGGATCATCGGCGAGAGGGGGGCCATCATAGAGGTAGAGGAGTTTGACGAGCATGCATCGAGGGTACGTGCATTGTTGGATGCCCAGGGGTGGACATACATGGTAAAGGATCACTGCCTTGCAGTGGAAGCTATAGTGTGGGAGTTCTATGCGAACCTCCACCTGAGACATGGCGACTATTTCCACACTTGGCTCATGGGGACAACGATAGAGGTGACCCTTGCACTCATCAATGTGATCATCGGAGCAACTCGTGTATGTGACCCAACTTACCTGTATCCAGTCGACCATCTCCCCACTCACGCTAATTTAGTAGCATGTTTTGCTGAGGGGCGCCCTCACTAGATGGAGCTAGACGGAGAAGGTAGCTCCCATATGAGTGATTTTAGCAATGATGTTCAATGCATCTACCACATTTTTGAGTTGGGTACTCCCAATCATTAGCCATACGCAGATCACCATTGAAAGGGCAGATTGACTTTATGCCTTATTGACCGAGGCTTCCATCGACTACGGCTCCTTAGTCACTTCCACAATGATGTCAATTCAACTCTTGGACAAGGGATTCACATGGACATTCAAGGCCTTGATCACTCGGATCGCGGAGCACTTCAAGGTGAATATGACAGGGCTGAGGGAGATTCAGCCAGAGAAGGGCTCTATGGGTGTACGCTTCCTCAATGTAAGTTAGGCTCACTTATGGGAGGCAGAGTAGGAGCAGAGATCACAGCGACCGCAGAGGGTAACCTAAGCTGGCAGGGTACCTGTTAGGATAGAGGAGCGCTTGGACTACTTCGAGGCTTCACTCTGAGAGATGAGAGAGGCTCTACAGAAGACCCTTCAGGCAATACAAGAGGCTAGAGCTGATGATTGTGCCATCCTAGACAGGCTACGAGAGCACCTCATGAGGCCTTTGGACGTCAAAGACTACCGCATCCACAGTTCCAGCTTCAGCCAAGGTCGAGGGAGCCATGGGGCAAGGGGGAGTCCTAGTGCCCATGGGAGCCCAGGCACAAGAGGGAGCCCTAGCGCGAGAGGGATACTAGTATGAGCATCTACATAGTCAACTTCGTGGAGGCGACCATGCTCGTAGTTATTGTTGTTGATTGATATTTATCTTGTTAGGTTGTTTTTTTTTCTGGTTAAGTCCACCGCAGCGGTGGCAATTTTAGTGTATTTTGCTACAGCTTAAGTCCACCATTTTTGGGATGACAATTTTGTCTTGTATATGTCTATGACTACTTGTGCACGTTGGTATGTTGGTATGCTATTTTTTTTACATTCCTTAAGCTTTGAATTTTCAAACTGTTAACATGTTTTATTCTCTCTTGCAAAACCTTTTTCAAAAACAAATGTTTTATCCTTGGTTTTGAAAGCTCTAAATTTCGAGGGTGAAATTTCTATGAGGGGAGAGTGTAATACCCCAATAAAAACTAACATTTTTATTAGACAAAATCTTTTCCATAGGAGCAATCAACAAAGGTTTTCAATAATGGTGTTTTAACGAGACCCAAAACCTTTAGTGTTAACCTAATCATGCTTTGAACATTTAGAAAATTGAAGCCAAACACTAACTCTCAGGAGGCGGACGTATGCTAGGTCTGGCGGACGTACGCTATTGTCTGTAATGCTAACGTATGTGAGGCACCACTTGATATACACTTTGCAAATAGTACTACAGACGTACATGGGGCCACAAGATGTACACTACTTTTTGGGATACCCTTTGGGTAATACTTGGACATATGAGACACTCTTTGGACCACTGTGCAAAGACCACCGGACGTATGCTAGGGTTGCCAGACATCTGCGGCTCTGTGAGAGAGTTAATGGCAAACTTTTCCTATAAATAGTCCATGCCACCTCCCATTTCTCACGCCCATTCCCATTCCTATCCCCCGGTTTGCCCCTAGGCTGCCAAAATCCTTCCCTTGAATTTTGAGTGAGGAATTGGTGAGAGTAAGCTTCAAGGAGGAGTTTCCAAGGAGTGGAGACCATGTCCGTGCTTAGCTTCAGGGTAAGCTCTATTCCCTTTGTGCTTAGCATTGTTTTATCTTGTATTTCTACCTTGATGAGGTTTGCCAAGTGTTCATTAAACGTTTTTTAAAGAAAATGATGTTTTCAAAGGACTTTCTCAAAGTCTTGTTTTGCTATGATTCCTTTGTTACATGTGCTATTTTGCTAGCTTAGAAGAGGTTTAGAGGTCTATAATGGCATTAGAGACATGCATTGTTCGAATCTTAAAGATGTGTGCTTAACACACTGAGCGGATGTATGCCATCGAGGTTAGACGTACGGTCAATAGGCAGAGGACCGGTTTTTGAGTTTCACACGTGTATGCTTTGGCTTAGCCATGTTTCTAGGTTTCGTATGGCTTAGAATAATGGTGTCTTATATCCGTTATAATGGGAACTAGCTTGATTGGAGGATTCGCTCAAGTGCGTGAGGTAAGTAGATGCTTACACCCTTTTTACCTAAAACATGGGATATGTCAATTGACTAACCATGAGTTTGATATGAGCATGCCTATTTTTCATAATTACTTGGTAACTGTGCTATTAATTAACTGCTAAGATGCATTGTAAGACATGGTACGCCAGTACATGATGTATAAACAGCCATGGGTTTATTATATAAACTGCATATTATGTTCAAATGTGTGTGTTGTATGAGGGCTTTGAATCCATTGGTTTTGTGACCACGGTGCAACCATTCCCAATGGTTCGGTCACTATAGGACAGACGTCGTTAGTTGGTGTAGGCCACTCGAGGTTGGACTCGATCGTCCACTAATGTTATGTACAATATGTTGTGCAATGGCTGGGGCACTGGCATTGTACTATAGGTCCCTTAGGACAGCGCCAACCCTGCTGAGAAGGGGTAATATCTTGGGTAGACCATGTATGAGAGTTATGACTTATAATACATTAGCCTTTTTCTGCATTAAAACACTTAGGTAATTATCATCGGTTCTACACTATATGCTTTGAAAACCTTAAAACCTATCAAATAGTGTATTAGCGGAGGTAATGCCCTCTTTTTGGCTATACTAAAATTGAACGTTTACTTTCATTAATTAGGCTCGTGTCATACCTAAACATTAGACTTACACAATTATTATTCTCTAGGTAACTTGGTTTATTGCTATGGAAGTGGCAAGAGATGTTAATGCTTGATTGGTTAGGATTTACATATGATTACAGGTTTGTCTTTACTATTTAATAGCTCTATGTTTTTACTTGAGGAATTATAATGACATAGATTTATTCACCTTTCCTTATATTTACTTTGACAGTTTTATAAGAGTGATTTCCTGTTTGACCACAAGTTGGCTTAAAAGGGGGAATTGCTAGTGACTCCACCAGATTGGCCAAGGCTAATTTTGGGGGTGTTACAGGGTGCTCGAGCGCACCTCCGAAGAACAGAGTAGAACTATAAAACTAAATTAAAAAGAATTTAAACAAAAATAAAGTTAACTAAGGAAAATAATTCTAAACAAAATTAAACAATCCCCGGCAACGGCACCAAAAACTTGTTGTGCAAATATCTACCTAAATTAATAGGCAAATAAATGTATGTTTTAACTTGCTAGTGCACAAGATCAAAACAGTAGTATAACAGGAAAATATGAGATCATTCCCTCAAGGATTGTTAATTTTGCTAAGAATTAATTTTCTAAATTAAAATATCAAGTTGTCACGAAATTGATATTACAAAAGAAATAAAGATAAATTAAAAGGTAGGGCTTTGATATCCACCACTAATTATGCTTAATTAATATATTAACATGTCAATGTTCCAATCATATTATGACTACTTAATGTTTATCAACCTAAGAGCATGGATGTATACTCCTTGAACTATAGATTCCCAAAGCAATAAATTAGGCATGTGTGTATACACTAGCTCTTTTCTTTCTTAAAGGATTTAGCATGGGTGTATACTAAGTTGTTCTTTAAGAAAACATAAATCTATGGAAATCGCCAAACACACAAGGCCTAAGGCATGGGTGTATAGTCCTAGTTCCCTATGTTGAGTACCCCAAAAACCCGTGGCAAGGTTATTTTATTACTCAATTAAGCCTAGGACTCAGTCATCCAAATTGACCTAAATAACTAGCTCATACCACATGCATATAATAGCCAATCACACACTGATGATGAATTTAATTAAGCAGGAAATAATCAAGTTAAGCATCATAATATAATTATCACAAAGGCGCCAATATTGAAATTTTAAATAAACATGTAATGCCCCCAAAATCAACATCGGCTAATCCGGTGGTGTCACTAGCAATTCACCCAGTTAAGCCAACTTGTGGCCAAATGGGTAATCGCCCTTGTAAACACGTCAGAGTAAATGCAGGGAAAGAAGAATAAATCTGAGCTACTATAATTATCAAATTTAGAACATGGAGCAACTACGTAGTAAGTACGAACCTGTATAGTAAGCAAAGCACAACCAGACAAGTAGTAGTACCTCTCGCCACTTTCACAACGGTAAGTCAGATTACCTAAAGAATGATAACCGCATAAGTCTAACGACTTAGTAAGTAAACCCCACACTAAGGTATGTGTTGTGCCAAATACTACCTAAATTAATAGATAATATTTAGTACGTTTTAACTCGCAAGTGCACAAGATCAAAACAATAGTATAGTAGGCAAAAACGAGATCATTCCCACGAGGATTGTTAACTTTGCTTAGAATTAATTAATTAAAATACCAACTTGTCATAGAATTGATATTTATTAAAAGAAATAGAAATAAATGAAAAGGTAAATAAAAGTGTAGGGATTTGATATCCACCACTAATCATGCTCAATTAATAGAACAATATGCCAATGATCCAATCATATTATGAATACCTAATGGTTGCCAACCTAAGGGCATGGGGTATACTCCTTAAGCTATTGGTTTCCCTAAGCAACGAGTTAGGCATGGTATATACTCTAACTCTTTTCTTTCCTAAAGGATTTAGCATGGTGTATACTAAGTTGTTCTCTAAGAAAGCATATGAACTGTGAAAACCGACAACCACATGAAACCTAGGGCATGGTGTATACTCCCGGTTTCCCATGTTGATTAACCCAAGAACCCAGCGTGGATTACTTTTGTTACTTATGTTAAACCCAGGACTCGGTCATCCAAATTGATCTAACTAACAAGTCCATACCACATGCATATAATGGCCAATCACATACATATGAGGAATTCAATAAAACAGGCATTAATCAAGTTAAGCAACACAATATGATTATCACAAAGGCGCCAATATTGAAATATTAAATAAACATAATTAGGGCTTCAATCAAGCCCTAATAAAATAATTAGTTACACATAATTAAAATATAAACTAAAAAGAAAAGGAAAAGAAAGAACCGAAAACCGCTCCTAGAAGTAGCCTCCAACTTCTCCTCTCTGAAATTGTGTGTTTAATTGTGAGACTTAGAGGTCTATTTATAGGCTTTAGGAGAGTCCTAGAAACACTAGTAAACCTAGGAATTTCGGAATTCTATCTCCTAGTCAATTTAGGAGACAATCCTATTACAAATCGGAGAAGGATTCGTCCAAAATTGGGCTCCTATCTTGCGGGGTGATTTTGACATTGCAGCGTTCCGAATTGGGAAAATACTATTTCACAATGATTTATAGAGTTTTGAGTTCGATTTTTAATGCCATTGGAATCACCTCAATCCGATATTTGAGCTAAAAGTTATGGCCAAAATACCAAGACATGTTCAGGATCCAAATTTAATCCGATTTTGACTTCAATTTGATAAATTCCGATTTAATCCTTTCCACATCTTCTAGATCTTCCCAATTTGCCCTTTAAGCTTGGAACATTTCTAGAAACGCTTCATTTTCTTCCATGACCTACAAAAGCACAGAAAACACAAAAAGAAAGTAAAATAGTCAAAATAACATAAACTAAAGGCATAACAAATATAAATTAAGGTACTTAAATATGAATATTTAAGCACTTATCAGTATGACATGAGCCCATTTAGTAAGAATAAACGTGCATTTTGAGTAGTAACCAAAAAGAGGGTATTACCTCCACTAATACACTATTTAATGTGTTTTAGGATTATCAAAGCCTATGGTGTAGAATCGGCGATAAATACCTAATTGATTTGATGCAGAAAGCTAATGCAATATAAGTCATAACTCCCATGCATGGTCTACCCGAGATATTACCCCTTCTCAGTAGGGTTGATGTTGTCCCAAGGGACCTATAATACAATGCCAGTGCCCTGGCCATTGTACAATATACCGTACGTAACATTAGTGGCATAATCGAGTCCGACTCTGAGTGGCCCACACCAACTAATGACGTCCATCCTGTAGTGACTAAACCATTGGGAATGGTTGGATCATTGGCATTGTATCATAGCTCCCATGCATGGTCTACCCGAGATATTACCCATTCTCAACAAGGTTGTTGTTGTCCCAAGGGACCTATAACACAATGCCTGCCCTGGCCATTTTACAACATACCGTATTAACATTAGTGGCACGATCGAGTCCAACCCCGAGTGGCCAACACCAACTAATGACGTCCATCCTGTAGTGACCGAACCATTGGGAATGGTTGTATCATGGTCACGAAACCAATAGATCCATAAGCCTCACATAATGCACACATTTGACCATAATACGCAGTTTATATAGTAAGCTCATGGCCGTTCATACCGCACATATCGGCGTACCATTTCTTACGATGCATCTTTGTAGTTTATTTAATAACACAATTATTGAGTAATTATAAAGAATAGACATGCTCATTTCATACGCGTAGTCAACAAATTGACATATCCACATATTCTCAGAAGAGGTGTAATTTACTTACCTTGCGCTTGCAATCATCCCACCAAGCTACTCGTTATAACGAATTCAGGTCATCGTTATTCTATGCCTTATAAATCCTAGAAACATGGCTAAGCTAAAGTATACACGTGTGGATTCCAAAACTAGTAAATGCATGATTTATGTAGCACCTCCAGACCTCTAAACCTCTTCTAGGCAAACAAAAGTGCACATGCAACGTAAGAGTCATAGCACAACGGGTTTTGAAAGAGTTCTTTTGCAAACGTTATCATTTTTAAGAAGCAATTCGATGAACACTTTGACAGCTGAATGAAGCACAAAACAGAGGCTATAACAATGTTGAATTAAAAAGGGAACAAAGCTTACCCCAAAGCTAAGCACCGACACGACCTTCCCTCCTTGGAACTCCGCTTGGAAATGCTGTCCCTCACCAAGGTATTCTTTCTCTAAAACATGGAAGGTATACCTGCACCTGTGAACGTGCACTGGGCGAACGATTGCCCATCTATGCGAACGTGCGCACTCGGGCTTCACTTAACCCGACAAGTGCGTTGGACAACTTAAAAGCTACTCCAAGTCACCTAGTTGAAGTGGGAAACTAACCTACTACCGTAATTAGGGTTTTAGGGTTTCCTAGTACCTATAAATAGGCCATTATACAATGTAAAAAGGGGCAGTTTTCGATAGTTTGAAATTTACACAAAATTCCTTGGAGTTCATTCGTCTTTCCAAGCACAATGGTGATTGTATTTGATTTTAGTTAATTCATTATATGTATGTTGATTGCATAAATGAGAATTGCAACCTTGATTCTCTATTCTTAATTTTAATCAATTGTTATTCAATTCTAAATTCAAGATTACTTGCGAAATTCTTATCTTGTCTTAGAAATTATTTTGCCATGTATTGAACTCAATCAATTTTATTTTCTGTGATCATAAAATTGATGGCTATGCAATGGTTTTAATATGCATATGATTAATAGGATTAGATAGACCATGCTTAGGGAAGACGGGTCGTACTACACCTAATTTAGAGTAATTTAGGTAGACGATCCGTGCCAACAGAAGATGGGTTGTACTATTCCATTGATCGTATAAAACTTATTAAGGAATTTTATAGTTTATACCTAGGGAAGACGGGTCGTGCCGCATGTTAGTAGTTATGTGGACGATCCGTGCCAACTAAAGATAAATTATTCTTATTCTTTAATATGTAATTTCTTGTCTTTTATAACATGCGTGATTATGAGTTTCTAGAATTAAATTACGGTTACCATTGTTGTGCGGATTACGGTGAAGTCGGTACCTTTCTCTCTCTGATATTATTACTTTTAATTTTGCATTTAATTTTATGCACTTCATTTCACAAAACAATCAATCTCGTTTTCTTAATTAGGTTAAACTTTGTTCTTTAAACTTAACAGCAAAACCCTTACAATCCTTAAGGTTCAACACCCTCGATATAGCCCTATCATATGGGATTCGTCCTATTGCAAGTGGTATTTTTATTATTGATAAATTTGGTCACAAATATACCACATCAATTTTTTGTGCCATTGCCGGGGACTGTTAACGGTTTAGTTATTAAATTTTAAGGATTACGTTTAGCTTAATCTTTAAATTTTGTTTGTTTTTCGTTATATTCAATTTTCGTCAGTCTAATTTTTCTTTACAAAGTTCACATTCAGTTCTATAGGTCCCTTTTGTAACTGTGAACGATCACAACTCGTGTACGATCATTCATAGCTTTGTAGCTCCAGCGTTGTTCCCCCTTTCTGTAGTGCGAACGATCACACCTCCTGGGGCAATCGTTCGCCCTCTGGATAAATCTACTGCAGCCCATTCCAGTGCACCTAAGGTCCGTTTGTGAGCTTTTCTTTTTATTTTTAATTTAATGTTCTGTCTTGTTATTTCCTGTTTTTGTTTTAGATCTTTTGTCTTTGCCTTTAATTTCTTGTGACCCCGACATTGAACACACTCTTAGACAACTTAGAGCCGAAAGGAAAGCTAGTTTGTCTAAGGAAAACACCACTGACACCATGGCTGGTGTCCCTCACGTAGCTTTGCAGGATCACTACATTCCACCCACATACACTACTCCCTCATGTCTCAGGTTGCCGGAAATTACGGCAACCCACTATGAGATCAAGCCTAGCACCATACAGAGTCTACCGACTTTCCTAGGGTTTACCCATGAGAATCCTTATGACTTCCTCAGCGAATTCCAAACAATCTGTTCTACCATTCAATTGACGGGATTCACTGAGGATGCCTTAAAGATGCGTCTTTTTGTCTTTGCCCTTAAAGATAGAGCCAAACATTGGTTCCAATCTTAGAGCGATTCTATCACTTCTTGGGATCAACTGCACAAGTTTTTCTCAAGCAATATTTCCCCATAGGAAGGACCAATGACACTAGAGAGCTATCATCGGTATCACCCAACACTGTGGTGAACCACTACATGAGACATGGGAGAGGCTTAAAGATTTACTTAGATCATGTCCACACCATGTTGTCCCCAAATGGCAGCTAGTCTGAGTTTTTATGATGGTCTACTGAGTCTTGTAGGAGCACAGATGCATCTTGTGGGGACATTCATGTTAAAAGTGAAGATGAGGCATGGGCTATGATTGAAAACTTGAGTAACAATTCTCGCCAAGAAGCTTCCAATAGACGAGAGAACCCACACCTAAAGCACCAAAGACGGAGAATCTTTGCAAGTAGGACCTCTCCCAGACATGGCCACTCAAGTAGTTGATGCCATCACCAAGAAGTCGGACCAATTGATGACTGGTTTTGCTCCTAATGTTGCTCACATCAAGCACCCAACCCGAACCATGTTCATTCTATTCTAGCACAATGCATCGTAAATAATGCCCTACCGCTGTCAATTATATTGATGTTTCTAATGAACAGTCAATGCCGCTTTCTCCCGAGTAATGATCCATACTCCAACACTTACAACCCGGGTGGAGAAATCATCCAAATTTCTCATGGAAGAATCCAAATGAAACTCAACACAATCAAGCTCAGTCCAGCAAGGCCCTACAACTCGTCTTCCATATACCAACCTCCATAAGCAATACCAAGCTGCACCACTCCTGTGCAGACTCAAATTTTGAAGATAATGCTGAAATGATGGGTGACATGAAATGAAGTGGTGAGGTGGTAGAATGATGGCGAGTTGGTGGAGATAACTCAAATTGGGTGAGATATCACAAATAAATTCACTCTCAATCCATTGCCAAATTAGAGACTCAAATGGGACAATGGCAACACCCTCAACAAGAGGAAGAAGGAAGCTTCCAAGTCAGCCAAAGGATGATGAATCTAAGGCTTTACACATGGTAAATGAAGAAACCTCACATTAGCATGTGCAGTCTATCACCACACTGAGAAGTGGAAAACTGGTTGACAATCAAGTGGGAAACAAGAAGGATGAGCATACTGAGGTGTCAAAGACTCTGCAGAAGGACAAGGGCAAGCAAGTGATTAATGAACCATCTACCTCAGCTGACCCCCGTTCAGAGACACCATATGTACCTCGAACCCCATTCCCATAACGGCTGAAGGCACCTTCTCACTTTGGAAAACAGGGAGAGAAAATACAAGCAATGATGGAGGTGTTCAAACAAGTGAAGATCAACATTCCTCTCCTTGATGCCATTCAGCAAGTACCTGCATACGCCAAATTCCTGAAGGATCTTTGTACTCAGAAGAGGAAGTCCAGAAATCACATTCCTAAGAAGGTCCTCCTTACTGAGCATGTAAGTTCCCTGATTCAGCACAACACCCCTCCGAAGTTCAAGGACCTGAGCTCCTACCATTTCATGCATCATAGGACAAAAGAAATTGACAAGCACTCTTGATCTAGAGCTGGGGTAAATCTACTACCATACTCAATGTATCAGCAACTTGGTCTAGGGGAGTTGAAGCCTACTACAGTGATTCTGCAGCTAGATGACCGGTCTATCAAGAAACCCAGAGGGATTGTAGAGGATGTCATCATCAAGGTAGACAAGTTTTTCTTCCCAGTGGACTTCATCGTTCTTGACACTGAGCCTGTTCCACATCCTGAGAGGCTGATTCTAGTCATCCTTGGGAGTCCTTTCTTAGCCACGGCTAATGCATGTATCAACGTCGACCGAGTTATGGAAATCTCCTTTGAAATATGAAGGTGAGTTGAACATCTTCAATGCATTCTAGCATGCCCCGGATCAAAATGAGTGTTTCTTTGTGGACCACATTGAAGAGTATGTAGAAGACTCACTCCCTAGTCTCTTGGCTAATGATCCGTTGGAAGCTTGTTTAGCCCACTTTGGCTTTGAAGATTTCGATACAGACCAATACATTGAAGAGGTCCATGATTTGCTAGAGACAGCCTGCAGATTTTCACCCATGGAGACTGCCAAAGAACCCCCGCTTTGACATCAAGCACTCCTCCTGTTCCTCTCTTGAGTCCCCATCAAGCTTGAGTTGAAGCCTGCGGACAAGCTTAAATATGCCTTCCTTGGTGCCAACGATACTCTTCCAGTCATAATTGCTTCAGATTTACAGAAAGACCAGGAAGATAATCTATTAGAAGTTCTGAAGGAGCATAAAGAAGCTATTGGGTGGACTGTAGCAGACCTCAAAGGAATTGATCCATCCATCTGTATGCACCGGATCCATCTAGAAGAAGGAGCCAGACCTTCCCGTGAGGCACAACGTCGGCTGAATCCTAACATGAAAGAGGTTGTGATGAAGGAAGTAGTCAAGCTGCTTGATGCTGGCATCATCTACCCCATCTCAGACAGCAAATGGATCAGCCCCACTCAAGTTGTACCAAAGAAATCTGCCTACAAAGAGTGGAGAATGCAGCTGGAGAGTTGATTCCTCAACGCACAACCACCGGATGGCGGTTTGCATTGACTATCGAAGCTCAACTCACACACTAGGAAGGATCACTTCCACTCCCTTTCATTGATCGGATCCTAGAGCGCCTAGCTGGCCAGTTACTATCGCTTCCTTGATGGCTACTCGGTACAACCAAAGTTGTTGTTGACCCTCAAGACCAGGAGATGACGACATTCACTGTCCCTTTGGCACTTTGCTTACAGATCATGCCCTTTGGCTATGCAATGCAGCCACCTTCAGAGATGTATGATGTCAATCTTCTCCACATGGTAGAAAATTTTTGAGGTATTTATGGATGATTTTCTATTTTGGGTCTTCTTTGATAATTGTCTCCATAATCTTTCACTTGTGCTTAAACGCTGCAAAGAGACTAACCTAATTTTGAGTTGGGAGAAGAGTCACTTTATGGTGCAGGAGGGTATAGTTCGGGGCATATAGTATCCAAGAGAGGCATTGAGGTGGATAGAGCAAAGGTTGAGTTGATTGAAAATCGCCGCACCTACTTCAATGAAGCAATCCGCTCATTCTTAGGGCATGCCGGGTTTTATCGACGCTTCATCAAGGACTTCAAAAGATCTCAAGGCCTTTGTGCAGTTTACTTGCCAAGGACATTCCATTCAATTTGATGAAGCTTGTCATGAGGCATTTCAAGCTCCGGTCTCGCTATCCTCCACTCCCATCATGAAACCTCATTGGTCCTTGCCATTTGAGATCATGTGTGATGCATCCGATTTTCTTTGTGGGTGCAGTCTTGGGACAGCGTGTGGGCAAGCTACCTCACATTTACTATGCTAGCAAGACTCGATGGATGCTCAAGTCAATTACACCACAACGGAGAAAGAGTTGCTAGTAGTGGTATTTGCCTTGACAAATTCAGATCATACCTCTTGGGATCCAAGGTAATCATCTACTCGATTATGCCGATCATGACACTTGTTGGCAAAGAAGGAAACAAAGGCCGCTTGATTCGATGGATACTTCTACAAGAATTTGACATCAAAATTTGGGACAAGAAGGGCACTAAAAATGTCGTCGCTGACCATCTGTCACGGATTCAATTTGAGATAGCTCAGCCACTTCTAGTTCATGATTCCTTCCCGGATGAGCAAGCTTGAAATCACTCCAAGAGAACCACCGTGGTATCTGACATCATCAACTACTTAGCCACAATCGATCCTCCCATTGGTCTAAGCAAGACAAGGACCGCTTCTTCAAGCAAGTCCGATTCTACTTTTGGGAAGATCTTGTTCAGATAATAAGACGTGCATCCCGGAGTGAGTTCCATAGTATCCTTACATTTTGCCATTCTCTAGCTTGTGGGGTCACTTGATTGTGTTAAGAAAACCGCAGCCAAGGTTCTACAATGTGGATTCACTTGGCCAACTTTGTTCAAGGATGCCTATGACTTTTGCCGGGCTTGTGAGAGATGTCACTAGGAGCTATGTCCAAGAGATATGATGCCATTAAACCCCATCCTCATAGTCTAAATTTTTACGTTTGGGGTATTGATTTCATGGGCCCTTTCCACCATCTTTTGGGTATGAGTACATTTTGGTAGGGTAGACTATGTCTCCAAATGGGTTGAAGCTGGCCACCAAGACCAATGATCACAAGGTGGTAGTGAAATTCATCCAAGCAGAGATTTGGTAAACCATCATCATTGACGGAGGCAAGCACTTTTGCAACCGGTTTCTTAAAACCCTGCTTCTCAAGTACTCTGTTACTCATAAGGTAGCCACTCCCTACCATCCTCAGACTAGTGGCCAAGTAGAAGTCTCCAACCGGGAGATCAAGCATATTCCAGAGAAGACGGTTAGGCCAGACCGTAAGGATTGGTCCTTATGCCTCAATGATGCATTATGGGCCTACCGCATAGCTTACAAAACGCCGATTAGTATGTCACCAAACCGGCTAGTTTATGAAAGCGAATGTCACCTCCCTGTGGAACTGGAGCACAAGGCTTTGTTGGCAATCAAGTAGTTCAACTTTGATATGCAAGCAGCCGGCTCCCACCGAAAGCTTCAGTTGATAGAGTTGGAAGAGCTGCGGAATGATGCATATGACAGCTCCAAAATTTACAAGGAGAAAACAAAGGCTTTTCATGACTGGTACATCAGGCCTAAGACATTTGAGCCGGATCAGAAAGTATGGCTTTTCAACTCCAAACTCCGGCTCTTCCCTGGCAAGCTTTGCTCCAGATGGGATGGCCTGTTCACGGTTATTTAAGTATCTCCACATGGTGCAGTTGAGTTGAGGGACCCAAAGGATGGCAACATTTTCAAGGTAAATGGTCAAAGACTAAAGCCCTACATTCAGAACCCCAAACCAGGTACAGACGTGGAATCCATTAAGTTGACGGATCCCTGATCGGTGCCTAAAAGTGCTGATTTAGATCCCTTAATTTATATTTATTAGACCTTTAGCATTGTTAATATTTAATCATTTTTAGTGTTTTTAGTATTTTTGTGTTGTGCAGGACATTGTGTTGAATCATGGTTAGCAAGGGCAAGAAAAGGACTTAAAACCCACGGATTTGACGCAGCAGAAACCGACCACGCACGGGCGACGCAACCCCGCCAGACGCCCACGGCCACGCGCAGCAGTTAGGCCCGGTGCGCACGTTACGCTCAACGCAGATGCTCGCGTCTAACGCACTCCATGTCACCTGTCACATTTAGTTGCCAAGAAGTTATTTGAGGTCGAACGTAGCCCGCGTCACCACAAATAATCGGTAAGTTCGAACGCAGTAGCGCTCAACGCAATTCGGTTCAGCCACCTATAAATAGGACCTCGTGTATTCATTGTGAAGCACGCTTTTGGGAGGTGCCTCTAGGGCCCAAGCCTCTATTTTCACCGTAAATCCTCCTAAATTGTCGCTATTTAATTTATGTTTAATTTTACTTTTAATTAGTCTTTCCCTTCGCTTAATTTGTTTATATATATATGTTTAGTTCAGATTATTCTGATTTAATTTATGTCTATTCGTTTCAATGCATTTTAGTGACAAAAGTGTATTGATTGTTGTTTTCCAATCGCCAAACGTCGATTAACGTTTAACCGAGGAGATACATCGGATATTCGCTTGGACCATTATCCGTTGTGACCTCTTGTAACAGTGTTTGCCTCGGTTAGTCCGACAAGATTGTGTAGCAACAATAGGATATACATATGCGCTTATCGATAGACGGAAATATGAACAATGCGTTAACGCTCAAAGTATGCCTTGTAGCATAGCTGTTAACAAATATGAGCTAAGCATGTTTATATATTAATTAATTAATTGTGAAGTGGATTAGGGACTGTAGTCGTTTTTATTTCTTTATTTTAATGCTTTTTAACTTAGTTTAATTTTCTGCTTTATTTTATTGCATTTTAGCTTAGTTTAAATTTCTGCACGTTACCTGCTCGACATTGGGACTAGGTTAAGATTTTATTAGTTTAAGCACTTTAAAGTTGATTTTCGACAAACACGATTCTCTGTGGGTTCGACACTCGCACTTGCACAGCCACATTACTACGATCGACTCGTGCAATTGGCGAGTACTATTTTTGGTACGATCAAATTTTGGCGCCGTTGCCGGGGAATCGGTGTTTTGTTGAAATTAATTTTTCTTGCTTAGATTAATTTTATCTTTCTACTAGTTATTTTAATTGTGCAATTATTTTATTTTATTTCGTGCTTTTGTATAGATAAAATCCAAAAAAATTAGATTAGTGTTCTTTTGGTTTTGGTTTCTCGCTTTTTTTGGTTTCGTTGAGTCTCTGAATTTCTGCACAATCGAACGCACACTCGCGATCGAACGCATCGGCATTTTCCAGATACCGCTTGCCGCCGACACGCCTCAAGGCACTGCTTTAAACCAAGCGTACGCTCGAACGCACATCCATTGCGTCGAACGCATTTGCTGAGGCTGCTATACATTTACGTATGCGTCGATCGCCGTTCTCGCCGAAGACCTCATGCGCAGTGCAAAGACCGAGGTGTATGTGTTCTATTTTGCTTTTTCTTATTTTATTTAATTATTTATTTGTTTATTTATTTATTAGTTTATTTATTTATTTACTTGTTTATTAGTTTAATATTTTGTTGGTTTTGTTTAATTTGTTTAATTTGTTAGTTTATTTATTAGTTTTGTTTAGTTTATTTTTTATTTTAGTTTTGTTTATTTTATTTTTGTTAATTGTTTCATGTGGAATATTTTGAATTGTTTGGGTGAAGCATGAGTCTTCCGCTTGATTATTTTAATGTTTCTACCACTATGCACCCACATGAACCGTGTTCACACCGCCTAGCCCTTACCATAGTTTAGGTGATTGTCCACATTGGGGACAATTTTCTGAATTTTCAAATGAGCGTTGAATTTTCTCCAAATTCGGTTTGAATCTAATTCAAATTTTTATAACCCTTGACTGGAACAACTAATTCTGATTTTTCGTGGCATGATCATGCTACGGAAAATTTTGTTCTCAGTTGACGAACGCACCCCCGAATATCGCAGTTCGACAACCATTTTTCTTCCCATTCATCATGACTATCCTCCTCGACGTCTTCCTTGGAAGACACTCTTAAGGAATTCATGAACTAGTAGGCCAACCCACCATTTCAAGGCCTCATGAACCATCATTAGAAGAATCACTTGAGACGTTTAGGAAAACAGTCAACCAACCTTGTCAAGAAATCATAGATGCCCATGTGGCAAACACTGAAGAAATTGCAAGGTTGGAAGAACAGTTCGGTCAATTAGTTTCTAAATTCAACCTAGTTGAGGAGGAAGAGTTTCAGATTCATGAGATGGCTCATCCTCCCCAAGAGTCATTTGAGCAACATTTTCCTACTGCTCATGTTGATGACTTCGAAGGGAGGGCGAACCAACTCATGGCTGCCAGACAAGCCCATACCCAGCTTTTTCACACTCACACACCTTATCAGTCATGTGAATATTGTTATCATCATTCTCACCAGTTTGATGATTGCCCTTTCCTTAATTATTACATGACTGAAGTTGATAAGTATGCACTTGACAATGCTCAAACCACCACCATACTTGTTGATGAGGAAATTAGAGATGAAGTTGCAAGTGAGTGTAGCTTAGAGGAACTTAAGATAGAATGTTTCACCTCAGATGATTGTGACCTAGACCTCGATAGGCTAGTGATGCAAGATGGAGTGTTGCATGATTTGTGTTTAGAGGATCCTGAGATGGAACACTTTGCTCCAGATAGAGATGACCTAGACTTGGATAGGCTATTTGATCATGTTGAGATTTTTAGTGAGCCTAGTCTTGAGGATCCATCTGAGAGTGTTTTGATGAAATTGAATATGATTTGGATCTAGACAAGTTCCTCGAGCAAGTGTTAGGTTTAGAGAGCCGAGTCTGGAGGATCCTTTGGAAGAGAGCTTTGCTCAATTTGAGTTTAATTTGGACCTTGACATGGTGCATGAGCAAGCTAAGGCTTTAGTGGATCCCGCCTCCGAGAGGCTAACGAGAATGGAGGAGAAGAGTACGAGGAGCAGCTTGAGCCCCGCCAATTTTAAATTGGCCCAATGACAAGGAAGTGAGTATCAAGCTTACTCCTTCATCACAATCCTCTCGAGACATATCATCAAGTTCCATCTTTCCAATGTCTCGAAGAGTCATCTTATGTAGAAATCTTTGAGGATTCACACACACAAGATCACAAATCTAGGAACCGTGTTCCTAAGTGGATCCCTCGAAACAAGGACAACTACATAAGATGGCTTAACATCCTTCCAGAGGGGTATCTTATTTTAAGGAAGAAAGGATGGAAGGGATTGGTTGGACACCCTTATGAGCGGGGAAGGTGCGGTATTTTTTATTGTTATTTTATTTATTTTCGCACCGCATTTTTGATTTATTTTCTGTTTTTGTAAATAGGTGTGTTTTGTGTTTTGTGCTTGGTAATTTTATTTTGTATATAGCTTAAAAAAAAAAAAAAAAATTTTGCATTGCTTGAACGTACTTTATGTAAGTTCGAACGCACAAGGCCCACAACCTTGCCTTGGTGAAGTTCGCGCTTCACACACCCATCGACGCAATGCGCTCAACGTTTGAATAAGTTCAACGCATTCCCTTCACACACAATTTGCACGAGTACGGTCGAACGACGTATGTACGTCAACGATACTCGGTTTTAGGCCCATCCACACTAGGTCACATTTCCTCTCCCCATTTTCCCTTCGCCGCATAGCATTCCCCAACCCCACCTTCCCATCTTCTCCCAAATCCAAAATAAACCCACACCCACCACCACCCACCGCCTCCCCACCAAGAACACCACCACCGCCATTCTCCACTGCACTCCACTCACCGCCGGCCACCCAAATCCCCAAATTTCCCATTTTATCCCCAACCCACCAAACCCAATTTTCCAAAATAACCCCAAATTTTGATTTTTGTTCAATCAAAGGGCACAAATCCTCTCTTGGATTGTGCCCTTGACTGTGGTTGGTTTTATTTGTTTTTGCAGGGGTTGGGCATTTTTCAAAAGGGTTCTTAAACCCTTTATTTTCGGGTGCACAGTGTGCTCGACAAAATTGCCTCAACGAACCTCCATCATGCCTAGAGGGCAAGGTTCGTCATCCCGCCATCGTGGTCCGTACACAGCCCAACCATCCATGGAGAGCGGAGCTCTTGTTGGAGAACACTTTGCTATCAACGAGGTGTTCTCCAACAATGAAACAACAAGTTGGGCCGTCGAGAATTGAAGCGCCGGGGTTGAAAAGACTTTTCAAACCTGGCCACCTCCACTGCATACGAGGCTGGTCGAGAGTTTTACACTCACCCGAGGACCGAGATAGTGACCAGCCGGACGTCTTTTTCTCCTCCATTGACGGAAAGACGTGAGGTGACCGTGGAGACATAGCGGCTGCGTTGAAGTGCAGCCATGAGCCGCCGAGTCGGACACCCGCTTGAGTGCCTCCATGCTCACACTCGAGGACGCTGCTCGATATGTGAGGGGCAAGACGCAGACACCGCCGAACGTTAAGAAGACGAAGATTCCTCGAATCTTCTCTTCATAGATATGGTCTGTATCGTAATGTGTGTCCTTTGGGACACAAGACACAAGGCGAGACCTATTTCTCAAAGGCCTCTACTCATTCCATAGAGGATTCGTGTTCTATTCCGAGAGATTATCCGCGCCGATCCGTAAATTGTGAGGGAGTCCATCATCGAGGGGCGGAGCACACGAAGACGGGATTGCCTTTTCCCTTTCTCATCACACATATTCCGAGAAAGATGGGGATCAAACGGGCCGACATCGATAGCCCACACTTTGGCTCCATTCATGCTGAGTCTATCCCACATGCCTAGAGCCGCACTACGCCTACAGCCAGAGCCCGACCGGAGCCCGTGAGCCCATGGACATTCCAGAGTTGGTAGTGAGCATGAGATGGCTTTTGAGCCGCAGGAGCAACTGAGGAGCAGCAGGAGGAGCAGAGGAGTACGAGGAGGAGCACTAGGAGGATGAGGAGTGTATCACGCTTTAGACGCCCGACTTATTGCATTTCCAGACACCCTCGTGGACATACGATCCTGATCGTGGACGACGATTTCATTTTGCAGATTTAGAGGGATGCTCGTGATGTGCTCGAGGTCCGTGAGATGTTCCGAGCCATCATGGAGAGATCGCCTCCAGCAGAGGACCTCAAAGACCACCAGCCACCAGACGTGACGCCTTTGTGACGCCTTGGTTTATTTTCACACCTTGCACTTTGTTTTATTTTATATCAACACACTGATAAAGGCAGATTTTGAGTTTGGGGGTATTTTATTGTGTGCACATTTTGTTTTAAATTACGATTTTATGTTAGTTATGGTTTATTTTCATTGGTGTGTTTAATTTGACGAACATATGATCACATTGATTAAGGGTTTTGCGCTTATGTTACTTTCATGGCATAATGAGATATTGTAGTTCAATTTGAGATTCACGAGCACAATTGGCACGTAATTTGTGGGATAAAATCTGGTTTTGGTTTTGTTAGTTTTGTAACCTTGAATGCTTGGAAAACCATTTAGAGAGATACCCGTGGTTCATCAAAAAAAAAAAAAAAAATGATGATCATTTTGAGCTTTCCACGAGTAATCGGATCTCTTGCCTCATTAAGCAATGAGTATTCGAAAAAAGTGTGAAGTTAGATGTGGTTAGCAAAGCTCGTAGCCTTTTGACTCGAGTTAGTAGGTCCTTAGGGGTGTTTTTACGCCTAATGCCCTAAAACCATTTGGTTTGGGAGTCATTGACTTAACGCTTGATACATGGGTCAATCTTAGTGAAGTTATGCAATAAAAAAAAAAATAAATAAAAAAAAAAAAAATTTTGATGAACCTTGGTTGTTATTTTTAATGTGTTGACCAATGAACTTTGAGTGTCAAAGCATACATGACTAATGATTGGTTTTGAAATCCCATATTTTGTGCTAATCTCACTTTCACTAGAATTGATTATTGATCTCAATGCCATGTTTGTATCTTGATTGTTAATTCTGAAATTTGTGAAGATAGTGTTTGTGTGATTAAACTTGTTTTGAATTTAAACCATGATTGATATATTTTTGTATGATTGAGAATAAAATGTGTGCACAGATGTTTGTGGGTGTCATTCTGAAAAAACCCTCACGAGACTTCACTCGTCCCTCTAGGGAACTCCTAGAGGTTTAAAAGGCTTATTGTATACGCCAATGCAATCGCTTTCTCCACGAAAGTGGACTTATGTTTTTATTTTGTTTTTCATTTTGTTTTGCTAAGGGACTAGCAAAATGTAAGTTTGGGGTATTTGATCGGTGCCTAAAAGTGCTGATTTAGATCCCTTAATTTATATTTATTAGACCTTTAGCATTGTTAATATTTAATCATTTTAGTGTTTTTAGTATTTTGTGTTGTGCAGGACATTGTGTTGAATCATGGTTAGCAAGCGTCAACACAGTGTTCGCGGGTTTCACTTTCACCACTTTCTGCCTTTTGCCATATAGTTATTTGAGGTCGCAACACAAAATACTCGACACAAAAATGATTAGATATTAACAATGCTAAACGCCTAACGCAATATAAGGTTCAGCCAAATACATAGGACCTCGTATTCATTGTGAAGCACGTTTGGGAGGTGCCAAGCCCAAGCCCTCATTTTTCAAAAATCCTCCTAAATTGTCGCTATTTAATTTATGTTTAATTTTACTTTTAATCTCTTTTCCTTCGCTTTAATTTGTTTATATATATATGTGTTATATTCAAGATTATTTAATAATTTATGTCTATTCGTTTCAATGCATTTTAGTGACAAAAGTGTATTGATTGTTGTTTGCCAATCGCCAAACGTCGAAACGCTAAACCGGAGATACATCGGATATTCGCTTCGGACCATTATCCGCTAGACCTCTTGTAATGTTGTTTGCCTCGTTAGTCCGACAAGATTGTGTAGCAACAATAGGATATACATATGCGCTTATCGATAGACGGAAATATGAACAATGCGTTAACGCCAAAGTATGCCTTGTAGCATAGCATAATAAATATGAGCTAAGCATGTTTATATATTAATTAATTAATTGTGAAGTGGATTAGGACCTGTAGATTTTATTTCTTTATTTTAATGCTTTTTAACTTAGTTTAATTTTCTGCTTTATTTTATTGCATTTTAGCTTAGTTTAAATTTCTGCACGCTTACTTGCTCGACATTGGGACTAGGTTAAGATCTTGACTTGCAGCCACATTACTACGATCACCGTGCAATTGGGAGTACTATTTTTGGCAATGATCAATCCCACCTATTCGCTTTAAGAATGCATGCAGCTAACATGAAGGCGTTTGAGTAGTCCTAAATCTCAAATGTCTTTGTTAAGGTACGTGTGATGCCACCGAGAGGTACATTTTTTTTTGTTTTTGTTTTACTTTACTTTTTTCTTTACTTTTGTTGTTTTTCATCTGTTGGTTGTATTTTCAGTTCCTTATTTCTCCTATTTTTTTTTTTTTTTGGTTTTGATTTTTATTTTTTTTCTTAAGTTTGATTCGTGCATAATGGGAATTAGCACACTGAGGAAGTGAACGTTCTCCCACCCTTGGGCGATCGTTCACAGAAGTCCTCTCCAAAGTGCTAAACACACTGAGGAAGCGAACGTTCTCCCACCCTTGGGCAATTGTTCGTATAAGTCCTCTCCAAAGTGCTAAACACACTGAGGAAGCGAACGTTCACCCATCACTGGGTGATCATTCGCCGAAACCTCCTCAGTTGTGCTAAACGCACTGAGGAAGCGAATGTTTACCCATCTTTGGGCGATTGTTCGCTCCCTCGCCAGGCGCACAAGGGCGCACGTTCGTCCCCAGCCCACGCCCGTGCCTCAACACTAGTGCGAACGTTCGCCTACCCCTGGGCGATCATTCGCCCTCGAGGTGGACTGTTGCACGTGACCTATTTAGGTCACCTTCCCCCTTTTTCCCATCACTTTCACCTACCCCACGAAATCCTCCTTCACGCTGTCCACTCTCCATGACACCCAACCCACCACCAAAGCATCCCCAAGGCCCCACTAAAGCACCACCAAACCACCAACGCCGACCACCACACTCCATTACCGGCCATTATTTTTGCCCCACTGCCTCATTTTCCCTTCTCCACTAATTTCACTCCACTCTCCCCCAACATTCATAACTCCAATCACACTGACCCCTTTTCGCCATTTTTTTTATTTTGACAACTGCACTCTGTTATTCAAGAGTGTAGTTGCCTTCTGTGGTTGGGTTTCTATATTTTTACAGGGGGTTGGAAATTGTTTGGAGGTTGGTTTTTCCTTCTTGGTTTGAAGGTTGCACACCACCTGTTCGACAAAAATCCTGACCGACTTCCAAGATGCCTAGACCCACTCCTTCATCATCCCAAGCTTCAAGCTCCCATGCCCAATCCTCCCATCCAACTATTGAGCAGCGAGACATACTTTTTGAGACCGAATTCGATATCAATGGCAACTTCAAAAATTTTGAAGCCACTCAATGGGCGGTCCTAGAGTTCAAGCATGGGGGGTTGAAGAAGTTGTTCAAACTTGTCACCTCCACGGCCTACGCAAGGTTGGTTATCCAGTTCTATTACAACCTATCCAGGGATTGCAATAACCCGGGCACCCTATCTTCTACCGTTCAAGGGAAGTAAGTGAACGTGACCACCTCGGACATTGCTGCCGCGCTGCATTGCAATGATGAACACCCACCGGCAAATGCACAACTCGATGAATAGCCGGATCCTTTCTATGTCTCCAAGATAATTGAAGACATGTGTGCTAGTCAATATGCTGATGAAAAATGGAATGCGGGCAGTCGGTCCAAATTGCTGCAACCACTCTTGCTTATGGATTACATTTTGTATCGGAATGTGTGCCCATTAGGGCACAAGTCGTAGAGGCGTGACCAATTCCTTCAAGCACTGTACGCCTTCCATAAAGGCCACCGGTATTCAGTCTCGTCAATTATTTGGAATCAACTTCAAAAATTTTGGGATGGGGTGATTGCGCGAAGGGCAACCACCACAAAGTCATAGGGCTTCCATTCCCGTTCCTACTCACACAAATTATAAAGAAAGGAATAAAGGGAACCCCCGAAGATGGACCGATAACAGAACATCCGTTCTTCGGCAGGAACCAGTCTAACTATAGCCAGTCCCATATGCCCAAAGAGGTTAGGGTAGAGATCCTGGTTGATGAAGGAGGAGAGGAAGCAAAATATATTGAAGAGGATGCACTGGCACCGCAGCAAGGTGGGAGAGCTGATACTGTAGTCATTAGCCACACTGAGTATAAGCTCTTGAGTGGTGCACATCAGCACCTGGACAAGCTAGAACAGCATTTTATCAATATTGAAACACAGGCTACTGCCCACACCGACTTACTTAAGGCCATTTTGGACCGACTACCACCAGCAGCAGGGGCATCATCTTCCGTCTCACCTGAGGAGCAGCAGTGAGTTGTGCACCGTCTGGCTAAAGACGTTAAACTTAGCGCTCATAGGAGGCACCCCACAGTATATCCATTTCTTTTTGTTGTCTTGGTTTTTACTTTTATTTTTATTTTTATTTTATTTTCCCGTATTACTTTTGTGTTTTCTTTTCAGGGACAAAAAAAGGGTATTTAAGTTCAAGTTTGGGGGTGTGCTATGAGCCATGCTAGTCCAGATAGTTCTCTAACTCCCGGTCCAAGTCAGCTCTTTTCATGTAATTACACATTGGAGACAATGTGCAATTTAAGTTTGGGGGTATGGGAACACAATTTCACACACCTTGTCTCGTTTTAAAAAAAAAATAAAAATTGCATGTTCATGTTGTCCTTAATTTTGGATGACCTAAAATTTGTGATTGATTTCATCAGTGAGCTTAAAATTTTGAACACATGATCTGATGTTGGACTTTTAAGTTTGTTACTTGCTTTAGGCAATTGAGAAGTCACAGGTTTGATCTACTTTGACACAAGCACATTCGCACATAACTGGTGGGGTATGACATATGGGTTTAATGTGTATGTTTCTATGTTTTGGGTGACACTGGGTGACTTATTGAGTGGATACATTAGCATAAATAAATTAAAAAAAAAAAAAAGTTTGACTATTTATGAATTCTTCATTGAGTAACTGGGCCTCTTGCCTCAAAGTAGTGAGAGCTCACGTCAAAAGGTGAGGAGTTTTGTGGTGGTTAAATTTATAAAAAAAAACAAAAAAAAACAAATGGTGATAATCATTGATAAACTGTTCACTGAGTAACTGGGCCTCTTGCATCAAAGCATTAAGTGTTCACGTCAAAAGGTGAGGAGTTTTGAGGTGGTTAACATTACGGCTAGTTTAGTTTCGTAGCCTTTTTGCCTCGAGTTAGTAAGTCCTTAAGGGTGTCTCTACACCTAATGCCCTAAAATCATCTAGTTTGGGAGTCATTGGCTCAACACTTGTGACATGGGTCAATTAGAAAGCTTAAGGGAACTAAACACTATAGAGCCTAATAATAAAATAAAGAATAAGAAAGTATGCCATTGTTGTTCATTCTAATAGGACTTCTAGTGAATCTTGAAATATGGAGACATTGCACATTGAATTTGTTTGGAAGCTTCCTAGTCTTGTGCGACTTCACTTTACACTGTTTCGAGCTTGTGATGCCTTAGCTTGCCTATTGTAAGTAATTAGACTTTAATTTCCAATTTATTGTGAAGATGGAGTTTAATCTTTTAAGCTTGCTAATGAATGAAAATCAAGGGTTCGAATGATGCCTTAATTTTTGGAAAACACGAACTATGCACAATGATTGTGGGTATCATTTCTGAAAAACCCTCACGAGACTCCACTTGTCCTCTGGGGAATTCCTAGGGGTTTAAAAGGCCTATTGCATACGCTAAATGCAACCGTACATCCCACGAAAGCTGGATTTATCTTTGATGTTTTTCATTTTATTTTCTATTTTGTATTGCTAAGGGACTGGCAAGATGTAAGTTTGGGGGTGTGATAAGCACTGAATGTTGCACATTCAAGCCCATTAACTTGCATATATTAATTCCTTAGTGTTGCTATTTGCTTGATTTTGTTTTGTTTTGTCTTTCAGGTCAAATACATGAGCTCCGTTGAAAATTGGACTAAAAGGGCCGAGAAGCAGCCTTACTATGCTGGCGAACGATCGCAACACACTTGCGATTGTGCGCCTAGTGAATGATCACCTGCACCTGTGAACGTGCAGCACTAGCTAACGATCGCCCATCTCATAACGCAGACTGCTTCACTTAACCCGACAGGCGCGTTGGACAACTTAAAAGCTACTCCAAGTCTCCTAGTTGAAGTGGGAAACTAACCTATGGCCGTAATTAGGGTTTTAGGGTTTCCTAGTACCTATAAATAGGCCATTATACAATGTAAAAAGGGGCGGTTTTCCATAGTGTGAAATTTACACAAAAATTCCTTGGAGTTCATTCGTCAGCATGAGCGGCTAAACCCCATTGTGAGGTACCGATGTAACCCTTTCCAAGCACAATGGTGATTGTATTTGATTTTAGTTAATTCATTATATGTATATTCATTGCATAACTGTGAGAATTGCAACCCTTGATTCTGTTCTTAATTTTAATTCAATTATTATTCAATTCTAAATTCAGTACTTACGAAATTCTTATCTTGTCTTAGAATTTATTTTGCCTGTATTGAACTCAATCAATTTTATTTTCTGTGATCATAAAATTGATGGCTATGCAATGGTTTTAATATGCATATGATTAATAGGATTAGATAGACCATGCTTAGGGAAGACGGGTTGTACTACACCTAATTTAGAGTAATTTAGGTAGACGATCTGTGCCAACCGAAGATGGGTTATACTATTTCGTTGATCGTATAAAACTTATTAAGGGATTTTATAGTTTATACCTAGGGAAGACGAGTCGTGCTATATCTTAGTGGTTAGGTGGACAATCCGTGCCAACCGAAGATAAATTATTCTTATTCTTTAATATGCAATTTCTTGTCTTTTATAACGTGCATGATTATGAGTTTCTAGAATTAAATTACGGTTACCATTGTTGTGCAGATTGCGGTGAAGTCGGTACCTTACTCTCTCTCTCTTTGATATTATTACTTTTAATTTTGCATTTAATTTTATGCGCTTCAATTCAGAAAACAATCAATCTCGTTTTCTTAATTAGATTAAACTTCGTTCTTTAAACTTAATAGCAAAACCCTTACAGTCCTTGAGGTTCAACACCCTCGATATAGCCCTATTTTGGGATTCGTCCTATTATGAGTGATATTTTTGTTATTGATAAATTTGGTCACAAATATACCACATCACGTCCGCCATCCGAGGATCAGTATTCGGCTTTCATCTCCTAAAGGCTCAAGGTGTGCTTAGGTTAACTCTAAGGGTCTTAGGCCTTCATCCAAGCAACTCTACTAAAGGTTTAGGTTAAGCGCTCAAATAAAAGGGATCTCCTAAATAAAAGGTTACTTTTATCGGGGTATTACCTCTCCTCCTTAGAAATTGTCCAAAATTTGAGAGCTTTCAAAACCAATATGTTTTCCTTTGAAAAAGTTTTGCAATTTGAAACTTTGGAAGGATCAATCAAAGGATTTGAAATGACAATAAAACATACCAAGCTAGATCTTGTAACTTTTGAAAGAAAGAGCAAAACAGGTCAACAAGTTCACATCACAGCAACCAGCAACATAAGCAGTCGTAAATATGTACACGACAAAATTGCCACCCTAAAAATGGTGGACTTAGACTGTAGCGAAATACATCCAAAATTGCCACCCCCATGGTGGACTTAACAAAACAAGAAAATAAACATAGTAATCACAAGAGATAACATAGCAGGGCAATCACAACTAGAAGCGAGATCGCCTCCTCGGAGTCCGCTCATCAGGTCCTCATCCTGGTGTCCCCTGCGCACTGGACTCACTCTCCCTCTAGGACTCCCTCGAGCACTAAGGCTTCCTCTCGCACTAGGACTCCCCTTACCACGGCTGAAGTGAGAACTATGAATGCCATAATCTCGAACATTGAGGGGTCCCATCAAGTGGTCCCGCAGCTCCTAAATGGTCTGCATGAGACTCATCATCGCTCATCCATAAGTCTCAAGCGTGGTCTCAATCCTTCCTAGTCGCTCCTCCTAGCTAGTAGAGGTGGATGCCGCATCTACTCTTGCTATCCCCCTCCGTTGGGGCCTCGGTGCTGGCACACCATCCTGTAGGTGTGCATTGCTAGCATTGAGATAGCGGGTGGTGATAGGCCCCTTCTCAGGTGCTAGCTCAATCATGTTGCTGGTATCCAACCCAGCATGCTAAATGATCCGAGTGATCAATTCCCCATATGGCAGCGCAGTGCATGAATTCGCATGTCAAACCGTCATCATCACGACTATGACTACATAGCCATAGTCAATGGAAGTCTTAGTCAGAAGGGCATAGAGGCATCGAGCTCTATCTATAGTAATCATCGTGAGGCTCAACACCGGGAGTACATGGCTCATCACTACTCGATAAATGCATCTGACCTCGTTGCTGAAGTCATATATCTGAAAGCTGCCTTCAACCTTAGTCTCCATACGATGAGGGCGTCCCTCTGCGAAGCATGCCACCATCTAGGCTCGGGTTGGGAAGTGGTCAACTAGCCAAGGGTACCCCGGGTTGCACACCCTCGGTGCACCGGTAATGGAGCTGATGAGGTTAGGGGTCACATGGATCTCTATGCCTCTAACCCATATGAGAAATGAATCACCAACCCTCTGATGGAGGTTCGCATAGAACTCCCACACCAACTCCTCTATCACCAAACGGTGATCCTTTACCATCCCAACCCAACCTTGGGCCTCTAGCACAGTTCGAATGCATGGAGCACGCTCATCAAAATCCGCCACCATGAGTCCTCTCTTCACCGCCACTCGGTACCCCTTGTAGTTGTCCGCGAATCATCGGGAAGCCTTATACTTACAGGAACGGGTATAGTCATAGAAGAGATCAGTGTTGTCCATGTCTGTAGCACTGCTACCATCTGTCACTAGGGCCTTAAGATCTGGCCCACCTATAGGAGCTACTGGACCTCAAGGCCGGGTCCCTCTACTGCAACCTCCTCCATATTGAGTCCATCCCGGACTTCAGGTCCTATGCGAATTGCTGTGGCTAAAATTGGAGTCTGCGCGACTGCGTATGGGATGAGATGGATGCAGCTGCACTCGCTTTTGTTCGTGCCATCCCTCTGCGTAGAAAATCCTAATTAAAACCAGTTCTAGCACCAAATCCTACCCCATGCAAAACCTATGCAATCTGTCCTAGATGCCATAGTGAGGTATGCTAAAATATGTAAGTCATTAGGTGGTTCATAAGTGACTGGAAGGATTAGGGAATGGAGTTTATAGCCAATATCAAGGATCAAAGAGTACTTGGATAATTCATCGAATGATTAAGAATTTAAATTTCGAAAACTTGGTTGAAACCCAAGTAGGAGTACTCAAGTCAAAGCATTTTAAAAAGTCTCGACATGTTCGAGGTTTCAGTTAGCTAGATAGATGTAGAGTATCTAGTGATGATTTAAGGTGTTTTAGGACAGTGTGGGCCTCAGAGGTTGAATTCACTCCTTCTGGAAAAGAAGGGCATTTTGGTCATTATGGGTATGGACACAAATGTGAAGATTGTACCCGTGATTTAGGTCATTGACAAGAGAGCTTACAAGCACAATTTGATAAACAAAGCCGAAGGGGTTTTGTAGGATTGAGTTTCGGGCAAAACCTCATTAATTGGATAAAAGGGGTACTTCGGCAATTTTGAGATAATCGAGAATAATGAGGATTATGATCAACTGAATGGTATCTAATTTCATGGTGATTATTCTGAACCCACTCGATAATGCCAAGTGGTAAAAGACAAAAATGCCCCTTCTTAGAAGAAGAAAGCATTAAGGTAAGTGGGAGGCTTGGACGGGATTTTCAAGGCACAGGTTGAAAATTTGGGTCCTTGAAAAGATTTACATCCTACAAGTTAGGTAGGCTCTAGTTCCTAGTTTACGGGGTCAAATTAGGGTAAAATCCCTATCCCTTAGGGTGAAGGGCATTTTGGTAATTTCACAAATTTGGGTAAAATTTCAAACTCAAGTTCTGGGGTCATAGATCAGGGTTCCAATTACAAGTGTTAAGTTTCAATTGGTCCAAATGTCCCAATGAAGGTCACAAAATCAACAAAACCCGATTTTGGGCAAAAACCCCCAAAATCAAGAACTAGGGTTTGGGATTTTCGAAATTGATCATTTTTCGTCAATGGGTGGTATGGGTCTTGTCCCTAGGTCATCATAGGAGAGATTGGGCTTCAACTCATGCGTCAATTGCATGAGAAAATTGGAGAAATTCAAGGGTTTCGAATATTCGGACAAACTCCCCAAAATTCGAAAAACAACAATCCAATCGATTCAAATGCAAGGATGTAACCCTATACAACCTAAAATGTGTCCCTAGTTCACAATCAAGCCAGCTATGTGCAGATTTATGCAAGAAATCAAAGTTTTAAATATCCAAAGCCCTAAGTTGCGAAAATTGGGAAAACTTTGAAAAATTCGCATACCTTGATTTTAATCCGAAAAGAGAGCTCGAAAACCTTTTGAAATCTTAGAGACTTGGCCGAAATTCCCATTGAGAGTGTTTGGTTTGAGAGAAAATAGTGAAAGAATAGCATGAATAGTGTTTAGGGTACGTTCGGCCATTTTAAAGAGAATATGTTGGGTTAAGGCGTACGTCCGGCATCGGGCGCTTACGTCCGCTTAACCCTAAAAAGTTTTTTTTCTTTTTTCTTTGAAAAGGTCCTTCAGAATTCTATAAAGCTTAGAAAGGATAGTTAAAAGTAAACGAGATGTGCCAAAATGATTTTATTACTCTGAAATTCGAGGTACAATGAAAATCCCTTTGTGTTCTACAATCAACCTTAGACACAAAACTTACCACTGCTAAAGGTGAGAGAAAACCTAACTATCTAACATCTAGAGATTACTGCCCCAAGACCTGTCACTCCTCAGACAGATCTTCCTCATCCACAACTAGTGCCTCGTTATCCTTGTCTATGCTGGAGAGAAATGTAGTCCTTTAACGCTCAGATCCTTCTGATAATGCCCCTGTTTTCAGTAGTTGAATCTCCTCTAGTTCCAGTTGGGCGTACTCTTTTGAAATCTGGGTTAGTTGGGTATGCATTGCTCACTTCTGTTCAACACTGAGATAAGGGTTAAACCTCCCAGGAATAGGTGGAAAATCTCGTATCGCCGAGATACTGCGACGCCTAGGTACGGCTGATCTCTTCTTAGCTGTTGCGCATGTCTTCTTTTCTTCAACTGACTTCGGGCAGGCAAGGGTTTTTGCTCTAGGTCAGCCTGGGTTGAAACCCTACGTTTACCAAAGTGAGGTTGGTATCCAGGTGCATAGGGTCCGAACTCAGCTGGCCATTCGCGAACGGCTGGTATGCATCTACAACCATCACGCATCTGAGTATGAAGTAGGATCAAGTTCTTGTAACTCAAAACAGGTGATCCCGTTCATCCCAAGTCAAACAATTGAATAGGCCATTACGGTGGCCTGCACCAACAAACAAGGGAACTCAACCTATCCTATGCTCTGGTTCCTTTTCCTAAATACTACATCCTATGCTCAGATTTATAGCTACAGTCAGCAAGACCGTATGCTCTGATACCATTCTGTAATGCCCCCAAAATCAGCCTTGGCTAATCTGGTGGTGTCACTGGCAATTCACCCAGTTAAGCCAACTTATGGCCAAATGGGTAATCGCCCTTGTAAACACGTTAGAGTAAATGCAGGGAAAGGTGAATAAATCTGAGCTACTATAATCATCAAATTCAGAACATGCAGCAACTACGTAGTGAGTATGAACCTGTATAGTAAGGAAAGCACAACCAGACAAGTAGTAGCGCCTCTTGCCACTTTCATAACGGTAAGTTAGATCACCTAAAGAATGATAACTGAGTAAGTCTAACGACTTAGTAAGTAAACCCCACACGAAGGTATGACATGTGATCAGTGCCAAATATTGATATTTGACCCCCCCTTAACTTATGTTTGTTAAGCATTTAGCATTGTTAATATCTAACATTTTTGGTTGTCTTCGTGTTCTATGGTGTTGCTGGTCATTGCATTCAATACACGGGTACAAAGGGCAAAAGGACTTAAAGAGAATTTTGGAGTTCCTGCCAGTGCGCTCAAGCGCACCAGGTACGATCGAGCGCACTGCGGTCGAATGCAAGCAACAAGATCGATCGTACTCCACGTAAACCCGTGTCTCGTGCGGTAGCCCTAGCCGACCCTAGCTTCCATCACTTCCAGCCTTGCACCGTGGCAGTTACGAGTGTTTAATCACTGGTATGCAAATTTAAGTACACTCGCAATAGCATAAGTCATTGACCGTGTAGCGTTGCAAAATACAGGATCAAACCACAAGGAAAGGCGTTTGTTCAAAAACTAATATTAAACCTAGATTTACTCTATTTTAACCTAGTTCCAAAGTTGGGTCGTATGATCAAACACAAAACATGCAAAATGTAAACTACTCTAAAAACTTAAATGAATGAAGAAAAATAACTAAGGTTAAAGACTCAACCTCACCCAATATAAAATGGTTCTTGCTTAAACGTAAAACCTACACATCCGTCGATTGGACTTTTAATCATATTCTATCATTGTTTTGATACGAGTCGAACTGCTTGATGAATTTACCGTTAAGGAGCTACAACAGATAGTAATTCTCAATAGAATCATCCACTGTATCCCTGGATCACAGTGGATATTTAATTGAGTTTCACTCATCCGTTGTGCACCCGGCTTGGAACATAACAAGGGTTGGACTTCCGATGTATCGCAACAATAATCACAACAACTTTGTCACATAAATTGAAATGAAACGAACATCAACTGTAAATGACATAATGTAATGCGTTAAACATAAAAGCTAAAAGAAGTGCTAAGGGTGAGGCTTCATCTTCAACCTTAGTTGAAGATTTAGCCACCCATGTATAAAGAAAGTAAAGGAAACTTAAAGGAAAGCATTAAAATAAATAAATTAGAAGTGCTACAAATAAATGGGCAGAGCAGGGCCTAAACAATGGAAAAATGCTCTTAAAAACACGCCCAAAACAAAAACTCCCAGAAAAATGCACTAAGGGGCCTATTTATAGAAAGCTAGTGTGTTGCCAGGTCAGAGGACTACGTTCGATCGCACTGACGCATGCGTTCGAACGTGCTCCATGCGTTAGAACGCACATAACTGCCATGGCGCAAGGCTAGAAGTGATGGAATTGTAGGGCCGGCTAAGGCAACAGTGAGACGGGTCGACTAGACTCGCATTCGAACTGCTTATTATGCTTATTTGCAATTGAGCTCGATCGCACCAACTGCGATCGAGCTCATTGGCAGGAATTCCATTACTTCTCTTCAAGTCCATTTTGCCCCTTTGTAGCCGTGTTTTGGTGCAGTGACCTGCACACCACAAAACACTAAAAACAACTAAAAATGTTAGATATTAACAATGCTAACGGCTTAACAAACATAAATAAAGGGGTTTGATTAAGCACTAAATACCACTCATCAAATACCCCCAAACTTATATTTTGCTAGTCCCTTAGCAAAACAAAATGAAAAACACAATTTAAACATAGGTCCGCTTTCGTGAGAGAATGGTTGCATTTAGCATTGCAACAAGCCTTTTAAACCTCTAGGGATTTCCTAAAGGACGAGTGAAGTCTCGTGAGGGTTTTTCATGAATGATACCCACAAACACTGCACAAACATTTTATTCTCAACAATGCAACAATATAACAATTATGGTTCTTATTCATTGATCGTACCAAATTTGGGTACTCGCAATAGAATGAACCGTTAGGTCGTATAGCGTTGCGCAAGTACCGAGATCGAACCACAGAGAACGGAGTTTTGCAATTAAAAACTAACATGACTCTTAAATTTAATATATCTTAACCTAGTCCCAAAGTGAGAGATGATGTGCAGAAATTAAATTATTCTAAAAATGCAATTGTATGGATAAAATAACTAAGGTTAAAGACGAACCTCACCCAATAAAAATTAGATTAATACATTAAACACTCATTTTCCGTTTTTAAACTTCAAACCCTTCAACACACTCTATTGTGGTTATTGACACAAGTCAAACCGAATAATGTGTTTACCGTTAAGGAGCTACAATGAGTATTGATTATGGATAAAATCATCACTCCTTGGATCACAGTGGATATTAAATCACAACCAATAACTCGTTGTGCACCCAGCTTGGAACACATCACAAGATGACTATCAATGTATCAATAACTCACAACCATTCAATTATTTGTCATAGAAATTAAATCGTACGGAATTAAATGACGGAAAATAAAGCATAAAATGTAAAAGCAAGAAATATAAACTAAGGGTGAAGGGTCATCTTCAACCTAAGTTGAAGATTTTAGCCACCCATTGAACAACAAAGCATAATTAAAGTAAAAGAATGCATTAAAATTAAGTTAAAGGAAAAGCTTACAAATAAAAGGGCGAGCAAGGCAAGCAAGCAAAATGCTCTCTAAAATCGCTCCAAAAAATGTGTGTTTGACCAAATGGACCTAGGGTCCTATTTATAGACTAAAAATCAGTGCGTTGACGCATGATGCGTTCGAGCATCTTTGCTGAGTTGTGCGTTCGATCGCACACTATCTCGACCGAGAAAACCGTAACGGTAGCGACTTAGGCGATGGACTCTAGGCACGCGAGATGCGGGATGACGGGGACTGCGTTCGACCGTGCCTCGACCGTGAGTGCATTCGAACGCACCAAGTGCGATCGAACGCACTTGGCAGGGATCCATTTCTTCACTTAGTGTATTTTTGCTCTCTTGTGGCCAACTTTTGTTGTAAAGACCTGCACAACTTAAAACACTAAAAACACCAAAAATAATTAGATATTAACAAAGCTAAAGGCCTAACAAATATAAGTTAAAGGGGTCAAATATACACAATTTGACACTGATCAAATACCCCCAAACTTACATTTTGCTAGTCCCTTAGCAAAACAAAAATTAAAAAACAAAACAAACATAGGTCCACTTTCGTGGGAGAGACAATTGCATTGAGCATATGCAACAAGCCTTTTAAACCTCTAGGAATTTCCTAGAGGACGAGTGAAGTCTCGTGAGGGTTTTTCAGGAATGACACCCACAAACAATTGTATGACACAATGTTATTGACAGACAAGGCCTTTTACACATGCATATGGTTCATACATCATTAGCAACTTTAACAATTATGAACAAACAAACCACATCATCAAGGCCTCCAAACAACAATCAAACCACAGCTGAAAAATCGAGACAAAACATGCTCCAAAAAGGTGCAAAGTGAACTAACATATGCTCATGGGGTTTCAATTTTTCAAAAGACGTGCTTCTCAAAAACTCATAGGACTGCAATGTGTTAAAAAGAACCAAGGCTTGAATTGAAAAGAATGCAATTTTTTTTATTTAGTTTTTGTGGTACGTGCAATGCTTGACTCCCTTAAGCTTCTAAATGATTATGTTGGCTCCCAAGCACGGGCTTTAGGGCACTAGATGTAGAAACATCCCTAAGGGCTTAATTACTCAAGTCAAAAGAGCTACAAAGTCTAACTAGCCATACAATCACTTGTTTAAGACTTCTCATCTTTTACGAACACTCTTTGCTTAATGAGGCAAGAGTTCCGGTTACTCAATGAAAAACTCAACTTGTGATGATTTTTTTTTTAATTTTATTTTTTATGCCAAGGTTTATCATCACACATCACAACAACCTACAAATCTCAAGAAAAACACTTCTCAAATCAAATTTTATACCTCACAGAACCTATGCCAGTGTGCATGTGACTAAAAAATGGAGTAAACATGTGAAGTCTCTCTAATTCAACATATGAATTGACAATTGGGATTTCTACAGATATGAAGTGTTTAATCAATGTTAAAACACACCAATGATATGTAATCCACAGATATGATGTAAGTCATGTCAATCAATAACAAATATGTACACAGAAAAATTTTAAAAATTTATACAAAAAAACAACAAATATGCAAAAAGATAGAAAAAACAACAAATATGCAAAAAGATAGTGTCTACCCTACCCCCACACTAAAATGGCACAATGTGCCCAATGTGCCCAAAAATACAATACCAGAGGGATGTCGCAAGTGAGGTAAGTCATAGAAGCTCCCCAAACTTAGATGGCGTATACACTCAACTGAAAAACAAACAACAAACAAACAAAGTCAACATGGAAAATAATGAGGGGTGCCTCCCACAAGCGCTTAAGTTTAACGCCTTCACCAGACTCGTTATCTCAATCATCCAATAAATCGGATCCTCCATAAGAGTGTCCTCAAAGTCTGGACTCCTCAATTCCAAGAATGGTTTTACTCTCTGTCCGTTCACCTTAAAGGTGTTACCATTCGTTGGATCCTCTATCTCGATGGCTCCACCGCGATTTTAACTTGCCAGGAAAAAGATGCAACCGAGAATTGTAAAGAAGGACTTTCTAACCTGGTTCAAAAGATCTCCTCATGAGGCTCTGGTCATGAACCTTCTTCATATGTTCTTTGTACTTCCTCGAACTGTCATACGCATCATTCCTTAGCTCCTCTAATTCGGTGAGTTGTAGCTTCCTTTGAGAGCCAGCCTTCAAAAAATTGAAGTTTAGCTGCTTGATGGCCCAGTAAGTTCAATGCTCCAACTCGACGGGAAGATGACAAGCTTTCCTGTAAACCAACCGATATGGTGATATCCCAATCGGTGTCTTATATGCCATCCTGTATGCCCATAAAGCGTCATTCAATCGGGAAGACCAATCTTTTCTGCTGGGATTCACAGTCTTCTCCAAAATATGTTTGATCTCCCGATTGGACACTTCAACCTGCCCACTCGTCTATGGGTGGTAAGGGGTGGCAACCTTATGAGTGATGAAATACTTCTTCATCAGCTGCTCAAAAATCCGATTGCAGAAATGCGTGCCTCCATCACTGATAATCGCTCTAGGTGTACCAAACCGAGCGAAATTTGTGTCCTTCAAAAATTTGACCACAACTCTATGGTCATTAGTCTTGCACGCAACTGCCTCCACCCACTTGGACACATAGTCTACAGCAACCAAAATATATAGAAACCCAAAGGAGTTTGGGAAAGGTCCCATGAAATCGATGCCCTATACATAAAAAATCTCAACTATCAATATGGGATTGAGGGGCATCATGTTCCTCTTTGAAATACTCCCGAAGTTTCGACAATACCAAAGATTTGCAATAAGCACGGCGTCTAAAAACAAGGTGGGCCAATAAAATCCACATCGCAACGCAAAATCTTGCAATGGGTCTTATTTATAATCAAGTGGCCACCACAAGCATGATCATGACAAAAGGAGATGACATTAGTTTGGTCAACTTCAGGTATACATCTCCTAATGATCTGATCGGGACAATACTTGAATAGATAAGGATTGTCCCAAAGAAAATCTTTCACCTTGGATAAAAATTTGATTTTATCTTGTTTCCCCCAATGCAAAGGCATTTGGTCGGTAACAAGATAGTTCACTATGTCTGCGAACCAAGATGCGGGATTGTGAGCAATGTGCATCAACTGCTCATCAGGAAAAGTCTCAGAGATGGGTGTGGGGTCTTCGGTGAAATCCATGGTCAACCTAGACAAATGATCAGCCACCACATTCTCTTCCCTTTCTTATCCCTGATTTTTATGTCGAACTCTTGCAACAGCAAAATCCATCTGATCAAACGGGATTTAGCATCTTTCTTGGAGAAAAGATACTTCAACGCCGCGTGATCAGAAAAGATAATGATTTTAGATCCTAACAGATAGGACCTAAACTTGTCTAGCAAAAAACGGCCAACAACTCCTTTTTGTGGTGGAGTAATTGAGTTGCCGCTCGAGTCCCGCCGCATAGTAAGTCACATGGGAAGTTTCTCAATACACGCCCCAAAACAGCTCCAATCGCTAGTCACGCGCACACATGATCTCAAAAGGTTCACCCCAACCGGGTGGTCTAATAACCGTGTGGACGCTGTAATCTCCTTGAGCCCCAATGCTTTCAAACATTCTTCATTAAATTCAAACGGGTCTCTTTGGCTAACAACTTACACAAGGGCGATCTTAAGTCCTTGATGAATCGTAGAACCTGCATGGCGCAGGAAGGAACGGATTTCCTTCACAGTACGTGGGGGTGGAAGGTTAGAGATCAAATCTACCTTTGCCTTGTCAACCTCAATGCCCCTCTGAGATATGACATGCCCCAGTACAATACCTTGCTTAACCACAAAATGGCACTTTTCCCAGTTAAGCACAAGGTTTTTCTCTTTACATCTCACTAACACCAATGTGAGACGGTCAAGACACTCATGAAAAGATGACCCAAAGACGGAGAAATCATCCATGAAGATCTCCATAATCCACTCTACCATGTCAGAAAAAATGCTGATCATGCACCGCTAAAAAGTAGTAGGTGCATTACACAGCCCAAACGGCAAACGACGGTAGGCGAATGTCCCAAACGGACAAGTAAAAGTAGTCTTCTCATGGTCTTCGGGGTCCACTAGGATCTGGTTATATCCTGAATGACCATCCAAAAAGCAGTAATACTTGTGCCCAGCTAAACGCTCCACCATCTGGTCAATGAATGGAAGAGGAAAGTGATCTTTCCTGGTGGCAGCGTTCAACTTTCGGTAGTCTATACAAACTCTCCAACCCGACTGAATACGAGTTGGCACCAGCTCGTTGTCCTTATTCTTCACTACCGTTAACCCAGCCTTCTTGGGCACAACATGTATCGGGCTCACCCACTTGCTATCAAAAATGGGATAGATGATCCCAGCATCCAACAACTTGATCACTTCTGCTCTCACAACCTCTTGCATTGCTGGGTTGAGCCTTCTTTGTGGTTCCCTCGATGGTTTGGAATCTTCTTCCAGATGTATCTTATGCATAACCAACGAGGGACTGATTCCCTTGATGTCCTCAATCGTCCATCCTATAGCTTCCTTATGCTCTCTCAAAACTCCTATCAATTTCTCCTCTTGAGCATCTATCAAATCGGAAGCTATAATGGTGCAAAGACTCATTGGTCCTAGGAACTTATACTTAAGACTATCAGGTAAAGGCTTAAGTTCCTTCTTCTGGGAATCAGGTACTACTGTCTCCTTCTTTTCTTTGCTCTCCAAAGGAGTTGTCTCCAAAAGTGCATCTGCTTGCTCCATAAGTTTATCCAAGTCCAAGTCTTCACTAAACTAAGCAAGGCATGCTTCCAGGGGGTCCTCTATGCTTGATTCTTCTACTACTTCCTCTATTATTTCCTCAATCAATCATACTTGATTCATTTGGTCATAATCAAGTGGTTGTTTCCTGATGTGAAAAATATTCAGCTCCACCGTCATATTTCCAAAGGAAATCTTCATAACCCCGGACCTACAATTTATTAGGGCGTTAGCCGTAGCTAAAAATGATCACCCTAGAATTACAGGAATCTCAGTCCCTACCATCTGGACTGGCTCCGTGTCCAACACAATGAAATCTACGAGGAAATAAAATTTATCCACCTTAATCAAAACGTCCTCGACTATTCCCCGTGGAACCTTCAGGCCAAATTGCAAGTTGCGTGTCATGGTTATGGCTCTCTAGCCCTAGCGCAAATAAACTTAGTAGGGCAACAAGTTTACACTTGCTCCTAAATCCAATAATGCCCTCTCAATCTGGCTAATTCCTATCATGCAAGTGATTGTAGGACATCCAGGGTCCTTATACTTGAGGGGTAACTTGCACTGTAGGATAGCACTAACCTGCTCGGTCATGAATGCCTTTCTAGGGACATTCGTTTCCTCTTCATTGACTAAAGTCCTTTAAGAACTTGGCATAGGAAGGGATTTGCTGGATGGCGTCCAAAAATGGAATGTTTATTTGGACTTGTTTGAACACCTCTAGAATGTCCTCTAATTTCCCTCCATTCTTGGGCGCTTGTAGTCTTTCAGGGTATGGTGCTTTTGGCACAAGCACCCTAGGAGGTTCCTTTATATCTTGGGTGACAGTAGGTGGCTCAGCATCTGCTTCCTTTTGATTGTCACCCTCTTCTTCTTTCTCTTTCTGCTCTTCTTCCTCAGCTTCTTCTGGGTTCACCACCTTATTGTCCACTCTCTTCCCTGACCTCAGAGTGACAATTGCCTGCACATGCTCCTGATTTGAGGAATTTTCACTGTGGCATGCTTTAGGGTTGTTCACAGCTTGGCTAGGGAGCTTTCCCTTGTCCCTCTCACCTAGGTGATTCGCTAATTGTCCCATCTGCATCTCTAACTTTGCGATCGCCTGGGTGTTCACCATGGTAGACTGCCTCACATCATTGATTGATTGACCAGTCATTTTCATAAATTCTCTCATGGTCTCTTCCAGTGATGGGGTAGATGAGGCTGGAGCTTGGGTGGGGGCTTGATAAGATGATGATGACGCTGGCAGAGCCGAGCGTCCATGATTTTGATAAGGAGCAGAAAATCCTGGAGGATAGTGATTTTGAGCATGAGGAGCTCCTCTTGGATTTGTGGTGGGTTGATTCTGTTTCCAAGAGAAATTAGGGTGGTTTCTCCACCCCGGATTGTACGTCTCAGAATATGGCCCACTGGACGGCTTTTGGAAGTTGTTGAATGCGTTCACTTGTTCCATCTCAGTATAAACTGTCATCGATGGACAACTCTGTGCTTGGTGCATGGGACTAGCACAGATAGAACAGCTCTCAACAGGAAAGGTGTTTGCCGCATTTACGGACTTCCCTACACTCAGGGCATCCAATCTTTGAACGATGGCATCCATCCTCTGTGCCAACTCTGTTTCTCCTTTTGATTCCAGGATGCCCCCTTTCTTAGGGGTTCGGGCTGATTTATCACGACAACTTGTGAAATCCCAGTGTTGGGAGTTGTCGGCAATTTTCTCCAGAGCCTTGTAGGCTAAATCTCCCGTTAAGTTGAGAAAAGCTCCCCCATTCATTAGCTCAATCATACTACGGTTGGGCTGAGACAGCCCTTGGTAGAAGAATTGCACTAGACGCCATTTCTCATATCCATGAGGGGGACATTTCATCAGCAGGTCTTTGAACCGTGCCCAACATTCGGAGAACTTCTCATCCTCATCCTGAGTAAAGGAACTGATTCCCTTTCTTGCCTCGTTTACTTTGGACATTGGGAAAAACTTGTTGTAAACCGCTAGCTTCTTCCAGGATGTGATGGAGCCAAGTGCGAGGAATCCAACCACCCGTGGCTCTATCATGAAGTGAGAAAGGAAAGAGTCCGAGGATGATTCCTCAAAAAAATTCTGGAATTTGGTGGTCTCACAGATGTTTTTGAATTTTTTAACATGTGAGTAAGGGTTTTCGTGATCTAAGCCGTAAAAGGAGGGTAACATTTGGATTACGTGTGGCTTAAGATCGTAGTGGGTTGCAGTAGTCGGTGGTAACACAATGCACGAATGGGAATTGACCGCAGTAGGTGCGAACAATTCCCGGAGTGACGTTGTGAAATCCATGTCATAAGCTCTTCTCTGTTCTCCGTTCCCATCTCTTGCATCATGGTGCTCCTCGTGCTCCTCCACTCTCGGATTTCTCTGATTATCCCCCATCTCCACTTGAGCTCGACGTGCTTTCCTAAGGGTTCTTTCTAAATCGGGATCTAATGATGTCAACTCTAAGTCCACGGATCGCCGACCAAGCATAAACCAATAAAAATTTAACTAAACTACAAAGCAAAGAGCAATAAGCTTGGAAAGTAAACAATGCAGGAAAAATAAAGAAAACAAAGGAACAAAACAACAAACAACAAGATGGCAAAAAAAAAACCTATGAAAAACTACTTAAAAATTACCAAAAGCAACATGTAAAACAAATCAAAGCACAAATGATGCAGTAAAAACAGAGCCGAAACAAATAAAAACAGAGAAATAACTTAACAAAAATTATCTAAACAGCAGCAAAAATAAGAAAATTTAAGAATTTCAACTAACAAAGTTTATTAACTAAAACACATGCAACTAAAAATAAATATAAAACTAAACACCGCTAAACTCAGCAAACAAAATACTCAAAACAGGCGATTAAAACAATTAGAATAAGTCTAGAAATTGATCAAAACAAAAAGAAATCAAAAACTGAACATATTGTCTTCTGGTATGCTGATGCAGGAAGCGTGCGCTCGGCGCAGTCGACGTTAGATTCGCAATGAAGAATGTGGCAGATTCTGCACGTGCATTTGTTCGCAACTCAGGTACGTTTGAATGCAACACTGCACTACGTATTTGTCAGCGGCCTATGCTCGCACGCATATGCGTGATGAGCGTTCATACTCTGCGAGAGTCTGGAATAAGCGGTTGCGTTCGACCGCGCTGGCGCTGAAATTTCCGTAAACCAAAGAATGCTAAAAGAACTAAAACTAACCTAGAAAATAACGAAAATAAACTAAAATGCAAAATAAACTATGAACAAAATTTAAAATGCAGAAAATAAAAACTAGTAGAAAAATACATCAATTTAAAAATTATATTAATCTTTAAACAAAAACAACCGCTCCCCAGCAACGGCGCCAAAATTTGATCGTACCAAATTTGGGTACTCGCAATAGAACGAACCGTTAGTTCGTATAGCATTGCGCAAGTACCGAGATCGAACTACAGAGAACGGAGTTTTGCAATTAAAAACTAACACGACTCTTAAATTTAATATATCTTAACCTAGTCCCAAAGTGAGAGATGATGTGCAGAAATTAAATTATTCTAAAAATGAAACTGTATGGATAAAATAACTAAGGTTAAAGACGAACCTCACCCAATAAAAATTAGCTTAATACATTAAACACTCATTTTCCGTTTTTAAACTTCAAACCCTTCAACACACTCTATTGTGGTTATTGACACAAGTCAAACCGAATAATGTGTTTACCGTTAAGGAGCTACAATGAGTATTGATTATGGATAAAATCATCCACTGTATCCTTGGATCACAGTGGATATTAAATCACAACCAATAACACGACTTGGAACACATCACAGATGACTATCAATATATCAATAACTCACAACCATTCAATTATTTGTCACAGAAATTAAATGAGTATGGAATTAAATGACGGAAAATAAAGCATAAAATGTAAAAGCAAGAAATATAAACTAAGGGTGAGGCTTCATCTTCAACCTAAGTTGAAGATTTTAGCCACCCATTGAATAACAAAGCATAATTAAAGTAAAAGAATGCATTAAAATTAAGTTAAAAGGAAAAGCTTACAAATAAAAAGGCAAGAGCAAGGCAAAAAGCAAAATGCTCTCTAAAAATCGCCACAAAAATGTGTGTTCACCAAATGGACCTAGGGTCCACGAAAAGTGCTGCGAACGCATCACGAGTGAGTGCGTTCGAACGCACCAAGTGCGATCGAACGCACTTGGCAGGGATCCATTTCTTCACTTAGTGTATTTTTGCTCTCTTGTGGCCAACTTTTGTTGTAAAGACCTGCACAACTCAAAACACTAAAAACACCAAAAATAATTAGATATTAACAAAGCTAAAGACCTAACAAATATAAGTTAAAGGGGTCAAATATACACAATTTGACACTGATCATTCATGAGCAAACTTAACCAAACAAACACCATCTTCACAATATTCAGGGAATTATCAATCAAGCTACAAACATGACATTATGAGATATCACACTAATCAATTCTAGTGAAAGTGAATTTAGCACATAATTATGGGATTTCAAAACTAATCCTAGTCATGCATGCTTCGACACTCAAAATTCATTAGACTACCCATAGGACACAATAACCAATGTTTATTTCTTTTATTTTTTAATTTTTTTAAAGCTTAGCTCCCTTATGCTATCAAGTTGACCCATGTATCAAGCGTTAAGTCAATGACTCCCAAACCAAAAGGTTTTAGGACATTAGGTGTAAAGACACCCCTAAGGACCTACTAACTCGAGTCAAAAAGGCTATGAAGCTTTGCTAATCAAGTCTAACATCTCACTTTTTTACACGAACGCTCAAAATGATCTTTTTTTTTTTTTTTTTTTACACAAACCAAGGTTATTTCCCAACAGGCTACCCAACCGCATTTAAGCTTACAAAACTAATATGACCAAACTCGACATTTTATCCCACAAACTACGTGCCAAATGTACTCGTGAAAATCAAATTGAACTATAATATCTCATGTTGCCAAAGGAAATAACATAATTTAAATTCCCTTAACAAAGTGATCATGTGTTCATTAAACTAAGCTCACAGAAGAAAATAAACCATAACTAAAATAAAATGCATAATCGAAAACAAAATGTGCACAAATAATACCCCTAAACTCAAAATTCGCACTGCCCACAATGTGCGGATAGAGAAAATACAAATGTAGTGCAAGGGGTGTAAAAATAACCAATATGTCATGGAGACATCACTGAGCTGGTGGCAGCCTGTCTAGAATGGTTCGCAGCATTCCTGGGTCTCGAGCCTGTCTTGGCATGCATCCCTCTGTATGTCTGCAATCTAGAATCAGATGTCCTCCAGGGTGTCCTGTAGAGCATAAAAATCACCAGCTTTGAGAGTGATTGTCTCCTCATACTCTTCTTCTTCTTCTGGCTGCTCATCATGTTCTGCCACCCTCTTTGGCTCAATTGCTCTCTCCTGCTCAGTTGCCATCTCCTAAATGTCCATGGGCTCTGGCTCTAGCTCTGGCTCTGGCTCTGGTGTTGCTGCGGCTTTAGGCATGTGGGAACAACTTTGGGTCCACTGGATGCGGCCAAAGTGTGGGCTCTCAGTGATTGGCCTGTCCATAGCATTGCCTTTAATCCCCTTCTTTCTTAGTATATGAGTGATGAGAAAAGGGAAAGGCAAATCCCAAGTCTTTGTGTGCTCGGCCACTCGATGGTGCACTCCTTCCCAGAATTAGGGCTGGGTATCGGGGGAAACGGTGATGGTAGGGGGTTTTTCGCCTACCATCGGGACTTTGGTGGTGAAAACAGTAATTTCACCGACTTCGCCGCAAATAAGGTTGATTTCGACCGTTACCGTCATCGATTATTCGGTGTCGGTACTGGTCGATAACCGTTTAGAGAGAAAGAGCTCCAGTTAGAGGGAGAGAGCTTCGAGAGAGAGAGCTTCATCACTACTTTGCTTCCTTTCGGCCCCATTTCCCCTTCCCTCTCCAAATCTCCAACTCTCAGTTGTTTCTCCAACGAAATCACCACAGATGGACAAACCATTAAAAAAAAAATCCCAAATCTAGTTGCACTGTGAGTCTGTGAGAAATGAGTTATGACAAGAGAAAGAGAGAGAGAGTTTATTTGAGTAAGAGGGGAGAGATAGTAGGTGATAATGGCTTTATTTGAGTAAAAAGGGGAGAGATAGGGTGATAGTGGCATTAGGTGGGGAATGAGACAAAGAAACCTGCACAGATAGCGAGAGAGAGAGAGATAGGTACGATTTTTTTTTTCTTGTCTTTTTTTTTTTTTTAATTTTATTTGAAAACAAAGCTTCAAGCTTCAGATATTATTGATAAAAGCCTTGCTGAGAGAGAGATATAGTTGCGATTTTTTTTTTCTTCTGTCTTTTTTTATTTATTTATTTTTATTTGAAAACAAGCTTCAAGCTTTAGATATTATTGATAAAAGCCTTGCTCAGTAAGGACAATTGGATGAATACATTCAGGAAAATGATCTAACCACAGCTATCTCCACGTGACTCTAAAGCAAACTTAGAAAGTTGATGGGCCACAGAGTTGGCCGTTCTCCAGACATGTGTAACTTGCCATGCTTCTAATCTACCAAATAGCTCATTAGCCTCCTATATCATTGAACCGTAGCTCCCCATTCACATCCCATCAAATTTAAGTGCATACCAAAAAATGTTCTTTGGTAGCATATTAATTAAAAAACTAGTTGCACTCCAAAAAGCTTTTTGTTGTAATAATTTATACATCACTTAAAAAAAAATTCAAATTTCAAACTACAAACACATTACCTAAAAAAAAATCACTAATATATTTTAAATAACACAGCAACAATTAAATTTAACCTTATTATCCATATTTCAAAAATCCCAAAATATTTTATTGTTGATATCATACCTCACTAAAACAATTAGTGCAAATTATTAATTCACAACCCAACTTAAAATTTTTTATTTTTAAAAAAAATAAATAAATAAATAGTAAATAGCTTCATTTGATTCCTTCGACCAAAGAAATATTATTCAACAGAGTCCATCCTTGAAGCCTTACTCCACGTCATCTGTGATGGAATTGGACATATATTCTACCACAATAACAATTAGACATAATTAGTTAAATCAAAACAATGAATAATTAGAACAATTAAAAAATTATGAAATTTATTTTACTATTATTACCATTTACCTGACTCAAGTTTATAGCTCTCTTCATCTTCAACATTAGACAAGTATGACTCGTGTGCACTAATGGGAGAAGATCCCAACCAATTTTGAGTACATACAAGAGCCTCCACTGTTTTCACAGCCAAAGAACTCCGAAAAGGATCTATCATGCGACCCCCAGTGCTAAATGTTGACTCAGAAGCAACCGTGGTAATTGGAATTACCAATACATCTTGGGCTATTTCGGCGAGAACTGGAAACTTTGTCGAATTTACCTTCCACCACAATAAAATATTAAAGTTTTCACTTAGTGTCTCAACATCCTCCAAAAAATATTGTTCGATCTCTGTCTTACATTGCATTAAATTTTGAGACGCCTGAATATAATGAAAATTCTGTATGAAAGTAGTTTTAGACTTAGAACTACCCACAGATGTTGTACCACTTCTTACCTCTTCATTATTCGACAAAATAGACCCACTTCCAACATTTTTATAACCATTAGAATAGTGCTCATATAACCGACCCATTACCAATATTCCAAAGCAATCATCTTGTGACGTGGATTAAGCAAACTAGCCACAAACAACAATGGGTTAATCTTCTCAACATCTCCCCAATATTTATCATATTTCACTTTCATTCTATTCGCCATTGTACCCAACAAAGGATCACTACTTTCAGAATACTCTGTCAAACATGAATGAATAGAACATAATATGTCAAAAAATAAGTTGGAAGTTGAATACAAAGAACCAAATATTTTTAGTGTGACATCATAAAATACTTGTAAGAACTTAATAAATTGATGGATATTGTACCAATCATCATCGGTCAAAGTTCCCAACCCCTTTTTTCCTACATCATCATCATACAAATAGTTCATAAAATGTCCATCTTCATCTAGCATAAGTTCAAAGGCCCTTTGATATTTTTCTGCCACCTCCAACATGATTTATGTAGAGTTCCATCTAGTGGAAACATCAAGTTTTAATGAAGCATTACACTCAATGCTTTTTCTTTCTGCACAAGACTTAAAGAGGGCCAATCTTTGGGGAGAAGACTTAACATACTTCACCATTTTTCAGATCTTTATGATTGAATCGTCAACATCCTTCAAACCCTCATGCACAATTATATTAAGAATATGTGCAAAACATCTCACATGAATAAACTTGTGACGACAAACAACTTCCTTATTGGACATTTTTTTAAAAAACCATTCAATTGCAGTTTCATTAGCACTTGCATTGTCAACTGATATTTTCAACATCCTAAGAATTCCCCATTCAACCAAACACTCTTCTAATTCTTTCGCAATTGTTTGCCCTTTATGATTCAACACTCAACGAAATGCTAATATTCCTTTATGATATGTCAAATTAAGATTAATGAAATGTCCAGTGACACACATATAACTCATATTTTGAACTGAAGTCAATGTATCGGTAGCCAAGCAAACCCTTTGACCATTTTTCAAAAATGTATTCTTCAGTGTGTTTTTGTCCTTTATATATAGCTTGAGACAATCTTTCATCACTGTATAGCAAGAAGGAACCTTAAATCGAGGCTCAAGAGCCTTGACAAAATTTAGAAATCCCTTTCCCTCCACCGTCATGAAAGGCATTTCATCAACAATAATCATTTCACAAAGTTTTTCCCCAATAACTTTCTCAAAAAAATTGGCAATCATTAGGTTGTTACCAGTACAATCCTGCTTGGCCCCAAAAGTGAACTTAGATTGATTCCTATCTTACTTAGCCTATAGGCTCTTGTACTTTTGGCATGCGGTCACATGATACAACATGGATGATGTGCCATTGTTTTTTGGATGACATTTATAGGAAGCTCCATAGTAATTGCAATGTGCTACAGGATCATTATCGGGAGTACTTTTATCCCTAGTAAAATGGTCCCACGCTACAGATTTATTTGTCACATTTCTTCTTTTCCTAAGGAGTGGTGGTTGTCCACCACCACCACCACCATCAATTGGCATAGAACTAACATCAGAAATTTCTACATTATCAATTTCTATAGGAGTCATTGGAGTGTCCATAGGCAAAGATGAATGACAATGCGCACTACCTAATAAATGTGTCATTTGAGGTGAATCAATCTTTAATTTATTAAGAATTAAAAATTACTAAATTTTTAAAATTAATTTTTTATAAAAATAAATAAATTCAAATAAATTTAACATGAAACAACTCACGGCTCAATGTCAGTAATTCTAAGTTTAAAAGACACTACATTTTATATTATTTTTCATATAATAATAAACAACAATACTAATTGTACAAAGCAAGATACACGCATTGAATAAGCCCAAAGTAGTCGGGCAAGTAAAAGTAATGAAAGAAGGAAGATACATGCATTGAGCCAAGATACCGCATTGAATAACAAAAGTAAGTCGGACCAAGTAAAAGTAGTCAGAAAAGAAGGAAGATACACGCATTGAAAGTCATACAACTCAGACTTGCATCAGAAAGAAGAAATAAGATATAAGGAGAAAAAAGTGTATGCGATGGCAGATGCACAAAAATAAAAATAAAATAAAGGACCAATGACATAAACACAAAAACAAAGTGATTGTTTATTTTACTCACTTAGGTCTTGGACGAAAAGTAGAAAACGAGGTTTTGGAGCCTCGAGAAAATGCCGGCACGTGAGAGACCTCCTTTGCACTTTTTGAACAGCAACGGTAATGATAAAAGGAAGTGGGTTTCAACCTTTTCCAGTTAAGTTAGGGTTTTATTTTTTGCATTTCTAGTTAAGTTAGGGTTTTTTTTTTCCGCTTTTGTTTTAAGAGATCTAGAATCTACGGAGTTCATTTATTTGACACAAAATGGTGTCATTTTTTATTTTATATTTTTTTGTTTTCCAAAAATTACCACATGCGGTTCGGGTCGGTTTGAAAATCGATTCCAACAAAAGCATCTAACGCCTCTGCCGGCTATGATGTCAATAGGGAGGTTTTTCTTAATCTCACCGCCGCCCAGGTTGTTGGTGGCAAGTCGGCGTTTGTGCGGTGATGGATAGTATGCGGCCGGTGGGCGGCAGGTGGCCGATCTGCACAGTCCTACCCAGAATTTGTAAATCTGTCTCCATATGATCTCGGGAATGGAGCACCAAAAGCCTCTATGGAACAAGTATAGAGCACTGAGGAACATGACCTGGCTCTGTGTCTTGTGTCCCAGAGGACACACGTTCCTATATAGCACCATGTCAATGAACCAAAGATTCTGAGGAATTTTCGCTTTTTGGCTGCATTCCGTGCTTGTCTGCATATTGCCCTCACACATGTCGAGATGATGTCCTCGGGTGAGCATGGAGGGCACCAATCCAAGGAACGTCCGACTGGAGGCTCGTGGCTACTTCAAAAGCCGCTACATCGGCTATGGTCACCTCCACTCTCTTCCATCGATGGAAGAGACAAGAACGCGGTTGGCTGCAATCATAACTCAGATGCTCATAAAAAGCTCTACTATGCTCATATGCAAGGAGGCGACGGCTTGAAAAGCCTCTTTAAACCCCGGTTCTTCAACTCTTGGACCGCCCAACTTGTTCATTATTGGAGAACTCCTCTTTGATGGCAAAGGTGTTCCAAAATGAGCTCTCAAAAGGGGCCGGCTATCATGGCTGGGTCCCAGAGGACCGAGAAGTGACCTTGCCTCTAGGCATGCCGAAATGTTGGGGCTTTTTGTCAACACTGGTGGGCAACTCAAACCAAAGGGTTTGAAACCCTTTCAAATCAACCCAACCCCAAAAACAAAATAAAACCAACCAACAATCAAAGGCACAATCCGTGAGGATTTGTGCCCTAAAAATAAAAAATGAGAAAAATGAATGGAGATTTTTGGTGGTGAGAAAGAAATGGGAAAAAAGGGAAATGGGAGGATGGGTTGGGGTGGTGAGTGCGGTGTGGTGGTGGTGGTGGTGATGGAGGTGGGTGGTGGTGGATGGTGGTGGGTGTTTGGGATGAGAGAGAGAGAAAAGGGGAGGTGTAGCGGTGGAAAATGGGGGGAAGAGGGGAAAATGACCTAAAAAGAGGTCACTGAGAACATGCAATGTGCGTGTGATCGTCGATGCGCTCGATATTCATGCTGAGGTGTGTTTGATCTCAAACGCATATGATTCAACGCATGCGCAAGGAGTGTGTGTGAGATGGGTGCTGAACAAACGCAAGTGAGTTCAACGGCAGTTTAAGCAATGTACAAGGCATGATCAAATAGAGTGCAAAGTAAATTTTTTTTAAATATTTTACAAAATATTTACAAACAATAAAATATTTACAAACACAAAACACAAACTAAAATATTTACACACACACATCTACTCACCCCTAATCTTAAAACGCCACATTGCCCACAATGTGACCGAATTAATAAAACCTAGGGATGGGTCAATTTAGGTATAGCATAAAAAAGAATGCTTCCCCAAATTTGACTGGTAGACACAAATGCTAAAATAAAAGCAAGAAACATAATGAGGGGTGCCTCCCACAAGCGCTTAAGTTTAACGCCTTTCACCAGACTGTGATATGAGACTACAATCACTCAGATAAATCGGATCCTCCAAGAGTAGCCTCAACCTCTAAACTCAACTCCAAGAATGGTTTACTCTTTGTCCATTCACCTTAAAGGTGTTACCATTCTTGGGATCCTCTATCTCGATGGCCCCATGAGAAAACACTGTCCTAATGATGAATGGGCCATCCATCGAGATTTCAACTTGCCGGAATAAATGCAACCGAGAATTGTAAAGAAGGACTTTCGGCTCAAAGATCTCCTCAAAATGCTCGGTCATGAACCCTCTTCATATGTTCTTTGTACTTTCTTGAACAGTCATAAGCATCATTCCTTAGCTCCTCTAATTTAGTGAGTTGGAGTTTCCTTTGAGAGCCTGCCTTCAAAAAATTGAATTTCAACTGCTTGATGGCCCAGTATGCTCGATGCTCCAACTCGACGGGAAGATGACAAGCTTTCCGTACAGCAACCGATATGGTGTCATCCCAATCAGAGTCTTGAATGCTGTCTTATATGTCCACAAAGCATCATTCAATCGCAGAGACCAATCTTTCTTGTTGGGGTTCACAATCTTCTCCAAAATGTGTTTGATCTCGCGATTTGACACTTCAACCTGCCCACTCGTCTGTGGGTGATAAGGGGTGGCAACCTTATGTGTGATGAAATACTTCTTCATCAGCTGCTCAAAGATCCGGTTGCAGAAATGCGTACCTCCATCATTGATAATTGCTCTAGGTGTACCAAACCGAGCAAAAATAGTGTCCTTAAAAAATTTGACCACAACTCTATGGTCATTGGTCTTGCACGCAACCGCCTCCACCCATTTGGACACATAGTCCACAGCAACTAAAATGTACAGAAACCCGAAGGAGTTTGGGAAAGGTCCCATGAAATCGATGCCCCATACATCGAAAATCTCAACTACCAAAATGGGATTGAGGGGCATCATGTTCCTCTTTGAAATACTCCCGAGTTTCTACTCACAAGATGTGCAATAAGCACGAGCGTCTCCAAACATGGTGGGCCAATAAAATCCACACTGCAAAATCTTTGCAGCGGTCTTGTTTGCACTGAAATGGCCTCCACATGCATGATCATGACAAAAGGAGATGACATTGGTTTGGTCAAATTCAGGTATGCATCTCCTAATGATCTGATCGGGACAATACTTGAATGGATAAGGATCATCCCAAAGAAAACTTTTCACCTTGGATAAAAATTTGATCTTATCTTATTTCCCCCAATGCAAAGGCATTTGGCGGTAACAAAATAGTTCACTATGTTAGCGAACCAAGGTGCGGGATCGTGAGCAATGTGCATCAATTGCTCATTAGGAAAGGTCTCAGAAATGGGGGTGGCGTCCTCGGTGAAATCCATGGTCAACCTAGACAAATGATCTACCACCACATTTTCAGTCCCTTTCTTGTCCCAAATTTCTATGTCAAACTCTTGCAGCAGCAAAATCCATCTGATCAGGCGGGATTTAGCATCTTTCTTGAAAAAAGATACTTCAATGCTGTGTGATCCGAATAGATGATGATTTTAGACCCTAACAAATAGGATCTAAACTTGTCCAGCGCAAAAACGACCGCCAACAACTCCTTTTCTGTGGTGGAGTAATTGAGTTGTGTGTCGTTCAAAGTCTTGCTCGCATAGTAAATCACATGGGGAAGTTTATCAATGCGCTGCCCCAAAACAGCTCCAACTGCATAGTCTGATGCGTCACACATGATCTCAAATGGTTCACCCCAATTGGGTGGTCTAATAACTGGTGTGGACGTCAGAATCTCCTTCAGAGCCCCAAATGCTTTCAAACATTCTTCATCAAATTCAAACGGGGTCTCTTTGGCCAACAACCTATACAATGGCTTGGCGATCTTACTAAAATCCTTGATGAATCACCTATAGAACCCTGCATGGCCCAAGAAGGAACGAATTTCCTTCATAGTACGTGGGGTGGAAGGTTAGAGATCAAATCTACCTTTGCTTTGTCAACCTCAATACCCTGCTGAGATATGACATGCCCCAGTACAATCCCCTGTTTAACCATAAAATGGCATTTCTCCCAGTTAAGCACAAGGTTCTTCTCTTTGCACCTCACTAAAACCAAAGTGAGACGGTGCGGACACTCTTGAAAAGATGAACCGAAGACGGAGAAGTCATCTATGAAGATCTCCATAAATTGCTCTACCATGTCGGAAAAAATGCTGATCATGCACCTCTGAAAAGTAGCTGGTGCATTGCACAACCCAAAAGGCATGCGACGGTAGGCAAATGTCCCAAAGGGACATGTAAATGTAGTCTTCTCTAGTCTTCGGGTCCATCGACCTGGTTATATCCAATAACCATCCAAAAGCAATACTTGTGCCCAGCTAAACGCTCCACCATTTGATCAATGAATGGAAGAGGAAATGATCTTCCCGGTGGCAGCGTTCAATTTGTAGTCTATACAAACTCTCCATCCCGATCAATACGAGTTGGCACCAACTCGTTATCCTTGTTCTTCACTCATCAATCAACCCATCCGCTTGGGCACAACATGTATCGGCTCACCCACTTGCTATCGAAATTGGATAGATGATCCCAAAGATCCAACAACTTTATCACTTCGCTCTCACAACCTCATTGCTGGGTTGAGCCTTCTCGTGGTTCCTCGATGGTTTGGAATTCTCCTCAAGATGTATCTTATGCATAACCAATGAGGGGCTGATTCCCTTAATATCCTCAATTGTCCAACCTATAGCTTCCTTATGCTCTCTCAAAACTTCTAACAATTCCTCCTTTTGAGCATCTATAATCATGGTGTAAGGACTCAATTGGACC